>CM024956.1:35572913-36247565 GCA_014282245.1 Rhododendron simsii
GTCTTCTCAATGGTTTTTGTTTAGGGAATGACTTCGGTGTCCCCAGTCATTTTGGGGACACCGTAACTTTTAGCATAACAAAACCATTATAAGCATAACCAAATTCATTACAAGCATAACCAAAACCATTATAAGCATAACCAAAACCATAACAAGGCATAACTTGGTTGGTTATGCCTTGGTTGATTTTTTGTTATACCTTGATTGGTTTTTGGTTATGCCTTGGTTATGCTATGGTTTTATTATACTTCTAATGATTTTTGTTATGCTTGTAAGGGTTTTGTTATGCCAAAAATTAAAGTGTCCCTAAAATGACCGGGGACACCATAGCATCATCCTTATTAATGTTTATAAGATTTATATTTACATCATATTTTTCATCTTGATTCGATAAGAGGAATCGAAAAGGTATAAAATATAGACCAAAGTCGAAAAACATTATATAAGATGACTAAAAAATGCAAAATTTTTTTTTTTACTTTTTCTAATTTTGATCTAAATTCAGTGAAAATTAAGGCTTTGTTTGGAACATGGAAAAAGGAAGGGACAAGGAATGAAAGTTGAATTTTTTCCCTTCCCCTTGTTTGGTTTTGAGAGAAAGAGAAGAGAAAATGGCAAAATAGAGTTATGGGAATAATAAAATAATCTCCTTCCTTTTCTCCCATTGTCCTTAATTATTTTCCTTCCTCTTCCCTTTCTTTCCACAATTTCCAAACAGAGCCTAAGAGGAAAGTAAAGAAAATGGTAAAAGTTCGACCAAACATAACAAAATGATGACAAAATACTCACTTTTGTCGTTGTATTTCATTTAGACCATGCTCAATATACTTTTTCTTTCAAATATTCTACAATACAAACAAACCCTTGATCACGCGCGATAGTAAATGAATTCATATTAGACTAAGGCTCCTAGATCATTATTTTTTTGCTTTGGCTAATAAAAATGGATAAACCTTCATAGCTAGACTACTCGGGGAGTTCGGTAACATCCACAAGGCATCCTCCATTTTGCATTTTCAGATTTTCGGCGTTTGGTAGTAAATCCTTCATTTTGCATTTTTAGATTTTTGGGCATTTGAGAGTAAATTATAGAATGTATCATCGAAGAATTCATTCTTTAAGTTGAACAATGAAATCACAATTTGAAATCTCCCCACGAGAAGGGTTTGCATTCTCATTTTGAATACGGTTAATGTCCATTCAGGGACGAACCAATGTGGGGCACGGCTTTTACTCGTTTTGTTATAATTATGCTAATATTTCTATTCTTAAACATTTCAATTATAGCTAAAAAATTTATGATAGTGTTCCAATAAAATTACTCTAAATACCATTTACGGAGATATTTGTTTGATTCATGCTAAATTTTTGATACCATCTTTTTGTGTAAACACACCACTTCATGTTAATTATATGATGAAGTTGCATGTATATAGTCACAGACTTGGCATTTTACAGACAAAAATTTACTTCTACCAATTATGAAATTATATATAAATATACTAATTAATTAAGCTTATTAATTTGTGTGGCCATACGGAATTGGCATTTAATTTTGTTTACCCTAACATTGCCTTTTTTTTATATTGGTTGAAATGGTGTGAATCACATCACTAACATTCTTATTGAAAAGTGTATTGCAGGGGTTATTTCAATCATAAAAGGGAGGGTGTGAACAAAATTGCTTGAAATTGTTTAGCGTCGGGTGGGTACCATGTCACCCGGCTGACGTGATGCTCAAGCGGGCACATCGGAGCAGTTCAAAGGTGTATTGAACGGCACAAATTGAAATATTCTCTCCTCTCACTCCCACGCTCTCTCTCCTCTTTCTCTCTTCTTGTTCTCTCTCCAAATCCAAGCCATCTAAAACCGAAATGGATGGCCCGACTGCACTGAGCGGGCACCACGTGCTACCCGGCACTTAAAAATGTATCCAAAATTGCACTCGTTCGATTGCTTCCGAAGTTTCTCTGCTCCAAAGTAGGGTTGAGGTAACAAAGTGAGGAAGGGTTTTATGGGTTCACAAGGCAACGAATGAAATTTAAAATTTTGAAGGTTTCCTCTGCAAATCAAGTAAGTCGCTCTTCATCCTTCGACTAATTAATTCCATCAATGTCTATCTCAATCTGCAAAACGTTACACCAAATAAGGTCATCCATCAGGACTTCACCAACCCATTACATCTGCTTCACTCAAATCCAGTCCCTTTCATCATCTCTCGCATCCATTGATCAAACACCAAATCAACACTCATTCACAGTCAATTACCTCATAAACTCATGTGGGTTTCCTCTTGAAAAGGCCATAGCAGCATCAAAGAGAATCAATTTCAAAACCCCAGAAAAACCCGACTCTGTTATCGCATTCTTGTGTAACCATGGCTTCACCAAAACCCAAGCCTCAAATGTCATTTTGAAGTACCCCGGAATCCTTTCTTCCAAACTCGGAAAAACCATTTTGCCCAAATTCGAATTTTTAAAATCTAAGGGCTTTTCAAGCAAAGATGTAGTCAAAATACTGTCCCTAACGCCGGAACTTCTTAAAAGAAGCTTAGAAAACCAAATCATCCCATCCTTTGAGTTCGTTAAGAATTTGATTGGATCGGAGGAGAGAACGTTATCTGCCGTTAAACACTTTGCTGGGCGGCCGCTTTTGGTTAATCTTGAGTCTCGAATGGCACCAATGTTGACATTCTCAGGGAGGTAGGTGTGCCAGATGCAAAAGTCGTATTCTTGTTGACGTACCAACCTAGAGTATTCATGACGAGTTGTGAGAGATTTAGATAGATTGTGAAGGAGGTAGCGGAAATGGGTGTTAACCCCATGAGAGTGACCTTTGTTGTAGCAGTTCAAGCATTGAGCTCAATGAGTAAACCTGTGTGGGAGAAGAAGATTAAGGTTTATAAAAATTGGGGTTTGTCCGAGGATGAGATTCTTGTGGCTTTTGGGAAGTATCCATGGTTCATGATGGTGTCCGAGGACAAGATCACGAGGATAATGGACTTTTTGGTCAATAAAATGGGTATAGATTCTTTGTTTGTTTTAAAAATGCCACAACTCTTGTCATTGAGCTTCGAGAAGAGGATTGTACCGAGGTGTTTGGTTTATAAAGCATTGCAAGCAAAAGGTCTGATCGAGAAACCAAATATTGGCATTCGGATGCTGAGGTCTACTGAAAAGCGGTTCATAGAGAAGGTTGTGAACTTGGTTAAGGAAGAAGCTCCTAAGCTATTGAAGTTGTACAAGGAAAAGTTGGCACTTGCAAGATAATTAGGATGTGGAATGAGTTGGATGACAAGAGAATGGACTGATAACATTAACTGGAAATGCAATTGTCCTGTCATTTGCTTCCTTTTATTGAACTTGTGGTTGTTGAATTTTCTCCTTTTGCATACAATTGGGCGAGTGAAATTTATTGTCTTTAAGCAAGTTTGAGTTATCTGTTTTCAAACTATTGATTGGAACTGGAAGTTCCACATTGCTCCGCTGAGTTCTTTGTCACCTTGTAATGGTTGAGGCTTGAATAATTGTTCCATCACCCGCCCATCCGGGTAACTTGGCCCTAGACTTTTCCACTGCTTATTTTGGTAGATGATGTAGATTTCATATTTGGTGATAGTGATGTCTCACATGCAACAATTTAAATGTTACATTTTGGAACCGTTAAATAGAGTGGATTTGTAGTGTTTCATTGAGAGCATACTCAATGAAATTGTCCTTCATAACAACTCTGAGACCGTTGTGAATTCAAGTTTCACTCCATTAGCTATCGGCTTCTTGGTATATGTTGCAGAATATATTGAATTATGTGAGTGTTTGGTAATTTTGTTTCACACTTCTTTTAAAGCATCCAAATGAGCCTATTGGGTAATTAAATGTGGAAATAATGTACCAGTAAACATATCTTGTGGAGTAATGACTATTGTTAGAGCTTGTCCCGGATTGATTACCGTTATTTACAAATTCCAAACCTAGTATAAGAGCTTGGGTGGCCTCTCCACTCGTTACCAATTGGTTTTGAGTTGTGTACTATAACATGGTATCAGAAACTGGGTTTTTGGAGGCTTTTGGACAAGATTTTCTTGATTGATTGCCCCGTTGTTTGTGCTTTAAGCGCACCACCTTGGTCGGGATCCCTATATTATGGATCCTTTGTTCATCTCTCCACGTACAGGATTAGCGTCGCATGTGCGGGGGAGTGTTAGACTTGTCGCGCAATGGTAAATTACAACTTCCGAAACAAGTATATGAACTTGGGTGGTGTGACTGGTGTCTTCACTCCTTATTAATTGATTTTGAGTTGGGTGCTTTAGCAACTATGATAGTTGACATAATTTTGATTAGTAAGGGCCGTTACAACTACGCATTTGTTAATGGAAGCTTGACATTGTTCGAGTCAAGTTGTTGAAAAACTGAGAACATGTAGTACTGAAGCAAAGAACCCAGTAGGTAGCCTCAACTTTGGCTAAATTTCATCAATGTCTGATTCAATCAGAAAAACTTCATACCAAGTCAAGTCCTCTATCAGATATTCACCAGCTCATCATCTTTCGTCATCTCTCGCATCCATCGATCAAACACCAAATAAAACTCATTCCCAGTCGATTACCTCATAAACTCATTGCGTTTGCTCCAGGAAAGGCTATAAAGAGTGTCTAAACGAATCAATTTCGAAACCCCAGAATAGCCCGTTACTGTTATTGCCTTCTGTAACCATGGCTTCACCAAAATCCAAGCCTCGAAATTCCTTAGGAAGTACCCTCAAATCCTTTCTAGTGCTTTTGCAAAAGGTCTGATTAAGAAATACTGGCTTGAAGATGATGCTACCAGTCTCCTGAAAAGTTGTTCATAAAGAAGTTTGTGAACTGGACTAAAGAAGTAGCTCCTGAGCTATTGAAGTTGTACAAGGAAAAATTGGCAGTTGCAAAGTAATTAAGATATGGACATGAGATAAGAATGGAGTAGTTAATTGATATGAGAATAATTCCTTTCCGTAAACTGAGTTTACAGAGGCCCAATTGCGCGCGTCCAAAGTGTTTTTGGACGGTCTGGATTGAAAATCAATTTTGACCATTAAAAATTAATTGTCACCGGTCAAAATTGAAAAGCAATCTCAACTATTGATTGCACAAATGGACAGACGAGTTTGTGCGGAGCTATGAAGAACTTATTCACAGAGCCTCCGTGAATAAGTTTCTCTCAATTGATATACCTGCTTGACATGCAATTGTTTTGCTATTTTGCTTCGTCGTATTTGACTTGTGGGTATGGCTACATTTCAATGATTTCATTCTATCCCTCCATCCTATGTTGTTTGTCCATTATTCTCTATCTTTTTTTTTTTGTGTCTATTGCGTATATCTTTTAATCTATAATATTTTTTTATGATTTTGACAACTTTATATTATAGAACAAATTAAAATCTATCAAATAAGATCCATATTTCATATTTTTGAAGATTCAAATTGAAAGATATACGCAATAGATATAGAAGAGACAAAAGTAATGGACAGACAAAATTGGACGGAGGGAGTATATTTGTAACGTTGAGGCTTGATGCAACGTACCATCATCTTTTTCTTTTCTTTTTTTGGAAACAGAACTGGGGGTTCCTGTTGTTCCGAGAGGACGTGTTGTCCCCATCCGGACCATCTATGCTCGACAATGAACGATTTAAATTTTATCTCGACAATACATGAATGGACTGTAGGAACTCACATTTTGGGGAGACGCCCAAAACCTCGGGATAGCCTTGAGAAGAAGAATACAAACCAACAAAACTACTCAAAAAAGGAGATTTACAAGCCAATCAGCCCTAAACAAGAAGAGAAAGGATCTACTACTCCATTCTTGAAAAAACAGAATTTTAAACTGGAATTCTCAATGAAAAGTTGTATGGTTGGATCAAACACTTACATTTATTCTATCGAGCTTATTTTCAAAAGATTCACTCAGAAAAAATATTTTAAAATTAATGAACGATCGAATCATTTTTGTAGAACCCAAAAGTGGGCTTCGCAAAAAAATTGTGCAGAATCTGTGCGGATAGCGTTTTGGAAAATCAAATAGAAGAAAGCGAAATAGCTACAGCCTCCAACGGGTGGCTTACTAATTCTGCGCCGACGGTTGCGTGGGGCCCACTCCGAGTCCAAATAAAAAAATCAAGTCATTCAATAATTTAAAGAAAAAGAAAAAAAACGAGCGGACCTTAAAAAAAATCAGCTCAATCCGATATGTGTAGGCACTTGATCTAATTTTTCATTTTTTTTTTATTCAAATTTCAGGAGGAATTTTTTTTAAAAAAGATTATTGAACAGTTCGGATTTGAGTGCGGGACCCGTCGGTTGTCGCAGAAGGAAGCATAGATAGGAATAGATTCTAATTTCCAAACGAAGTAACCAAAACAGGAAAGTATATAGAGAGGTCTGAAATGAAAACTGGTCGTGGCGGGAGATCCCAAATCCAGAGTTGCCTCGCAGCGGCAAGTTGCCGACCTCTGAATGTGATCTGCGAGCGAAGTAATTCGATACAGAGGATCAACAAATTCTAGGTTTTCCTTTGTAATCGTCGCCACATACATCCCAACTTCTGTGCGATTACGACCAGCCCATAATCGAGCAGGTACCCCCCTCCCCCCTCTCTCTCCCCTTAATTTAGATGATTAAACGTGACGCTTTTGTTTGGTTTTCGTTTTGGGTATTTTAGTTTTGGCACCGGGAGGATGGAGAAATAAGGTAACGATCGGAGAGAGGATAAATGAGTAGAGAGCGATAGAGAGAGAGAAATGAAAGTGAGTTGGAGAAATAAAGTAATGATTGAAGAGAAAAATAGGGTAATTGATTAGAAAACAAAATTAAACTTGAAAACGAACAATGCTGGCCTAGTAAGTAAGTATTCAGGCATGATCCACACACCAGGTATGATAGCAATTTGACGCAGATGCACTAGTACACCACTCTATTAGTTGCTTTCTAGGCTTCTACCTGGGGCAGGCCCTTAATATAGCTTCTTTTACATTGTGAATCTTTCGCATGTAGCTTTAACGTGTTATATATGAGCAGGTCCGGCCCTGATATTTTCGGGGCCTAAGGCGGGGTTTGAAAATGGGGCCTCCCATTTTTTCCGCTTACTTACATATTGACGCCACTTTTTGTAGTTCAAATCTGTTCGGGTAAAGAATGTAAGGAGCAAGACTCGAACGCAGTTTGCGTGTGTTTAAACCACGCGGATCTTACCATCTCACAGCACTCACCTATATGAAGAATTCTTGATATACATTATATTTAATGTTTGTTGTATTTTGGGGCCCTATTATTGGGCCGAAAGCTGGAGGCCTAAGGTGTTCGCCTGGTGGGCCTATCCCCAGGGCCGGGCCTGTATATGAGTTTAGATCCATAATTCCCGGGCTTGTATGGAATATGGATCTTTACCTAGAACACGCTAGCTTAAGCTATCGACTTGTAAAGCTAAGCCCACGTTTTGTCTAGCTGAAATTTGTCACACTTATAATTTCATTGAAACGTGAGCTTTGTTTTTTGTGTTTTTTTCCCTTTCCGTATTGCAATTTTATGATGTCCGAAGAGAAAAAATTCAGGAAGCTTACCCAAAAGGGGTAGCCATGGACAATAGGATTGTTACTCCTACAGTCCTACTTGCGTAACCTAGATACCAAGCCAACTTTCAAAGCAGGGTAGGTGACAGACATAGGTCATATCATCGACAAGGGATTGAGCGCTAAAGTCATTATGGCTCAGCTTTTTTCCTTAGCCGCTACGACTTTACACGCTAGATTAATCCCTAGGCTTAGTAAACAGTGTCCTTGGATCCACACAGACTTTCGCACAAGCTAGCTCTGATACTGTAAGTAAAACAACCACGACAAATCACCTGAAAGTACTCTTGAAGAAGATGTACACATCTAGTGAATGACTTTCAGCCCTTCCTTTGTCTCGAATTCTCGGTAGTGAGCTCCAATTTTGACTGCACACTTGAGATGGGGACAACATCGTTTGAGGATCTTAGGTAGAAATCATTTAAAAACCTGGTAATTAAGGTGTGGGGTGCCCTCAGGTTTTAACATCTACATCATTTTCACGCCTAGATAATGCTGGACTTTGCTTCGCATCCTCCATTACACACAGCGTGTTAACAACACCTTCCTCGTTCATGTTGAGGACATGCACTCTCCTAATATCCTTGGGTACTTTTCTGATGGTACAATGGTACATTGTCTGGGGTAGAATTAGACCTGAAAAACTAGTTGTTGAGGTGAGCTTGCTCTCATGCTTGTGCATTTCACATTAACTTCTTTACCAAAGATACGTGACATTGTTTCTTGCGAAAGGGGTAACCAAGGACACCAAGATCACCATGCAAAATTTTAACATTGGATAGGGTCATTTCTTACTTCCTAAGTTGAAGTGCTAGAGTCAATCCCAGGCACAGGATATAGTAGCCAGAGTTACTTTACAGAGAATAATACCTTTCTAGGCTTCACGCAATGATTCCTCAAACCCATACAGTCGTGCTCTATGATTGGCCCTTATATCATAAGTACCTACTATAGGAAATCACCAAAAGGGTTATCCAACGCAATGTCGTTTGGATTCATTGTATACCTAAAATCACCCATGAAAACTTACAGTGTGGGATGGCTTACCAATTGTATATTTGTAATGCACTTCTGCTTTTCTTTAAGAGAGCAGCTTTTTAAATCCAGATTCAAGATTCAATGTTAAATTTTTTAGGAAGATGGTTCATTGGTTCTTACTTATTTACAGAAGTCGGTGCCTAGATTCTCTTAGGCTAGGAAGTGTTACCTATGATCTCATATGCCTCAAGGGGAATATGATCTTAGTGCCTCCGGTACCATCAATCAGTGTTCTTTCATGGTGAACTTTTTTTGGTATTTATACCCATTCATCACTATTCTAGGCTTTCTAGCTAATATAGTTGTATTTCTTCGTTTACCTTTTTTGGCCTACCAGTTTAGATTAGTTAACGTATACCAAATGAATCTATTTGTGTTTCTGAGTTAGAAATAACCTGTAGGAATGGCTGAAGAGTCCAGTAAGGCCCAAGAGACAGGAAAGAATTTGGATGTGCTTGCTACTGAAAAGAATGACAGTGCGACCATTGTGAAGAAGAAGCGGAAAGGAGTAATATCTCGAATTTGGAATGGACTCTTTAGACAGCACAGTGATGACTTTGAGAAGAGACTGCAACACATTTCAAAGGAAGAAGCTACTGTTCTTGCTAGAATGAAAAAGAGATCTCGAAGTTGGAGATGGATGATTAGGCATCTGATAATATTCTCTGTTATTTTTGAGGTAAGATGTGTTTCGTTTTATTTCTTTATATTGGGATTGAGAATTTGTTTGTGACATAAAAGTTTAGGTATGCATTTGCAAAACTTCACTGTTATTAGCATTTGAGTTTTCTTCATGTAGATTGTAGAGTGGTGTATAGGCTCTTTTTTTATTGGTTTCTTTTGGTGTTAGCCATTTTGTTCTCTTTTGTACATGGGTGGCATCCCCTTGATGCCTTTTTCTTGAGGAACATTGTTGAGAGTAGTCTAGTTGGGGCTTTGCATTCTGGTACTGGCTCAAACAAGTTTGCTTTTAAGGGCAAGTTTTGGAATGTGAGAATTTGAGTTATATTGCCCTTGGACAGTTTTATAGATTGTTATGGTAAAAGTAAACTTCAATCTGAATTGTTTTTTTCGTTGCTTCTGATCGATATTTTCTTTTAGCGGGTGATGTTTGCCTGTCCATGAATGTTGAAGAAATATTAGTGGCTTATTGTGATATTATGTTTTCCAGTTCCTTGTTGATTGGTAATTGCATTTTTGCTTTATTCAGTGCAAAAGCACTACTTTATTCAGTCTATATTCTCTAAGTCCTTTGAGTATTAATTTCCGTTGCCAGGTTATTGCAGTGATTTATGCTATCATGACAACAAGGTCCTTAGATTTGAACTGGAAAATGAGGGCATTTCGGGTTCTGCCAATGTTTCTTTTGCCGGGGTTATCATCTATTACTTACTCAGCACTTGTAACCTTCACAAGGATGTGTAAGTATCTGAAAACTCTTCCAGAATGCTGTATTGTCCTAATATGTCCCATATTACATTTTTTGTTTTTTGATTCACAATTTTACTTTTGTTATTTCCTCTTTTCTGATCAATAAATTTCTCTCCTGTCTTTTTTTTTTGTTGCTAAGTTCTCTCTTGTCTGTTATTACTTGGGCGGATGATTTCCTTTGATTTGGGTTCCCTGTGAACTTTTTGTTTGTATTTTGTATTTTTGCAAAGTCTATGGTGTTGGAATCTGGAATCTGTTTAATTTTGACTTCTTTTGAATCCTTCGTTTTAGATTATCATCGGATGCTTTGCTTCAATTATTTGGCTCAACTGGCTCTTGAAGCAATTTAGGATTGCAAATTTTGTTCCTCGGTTGTCTTTGTTAGAGAGTACATTCTCTTTGGAAACTTAGGATCCTGGACTAATAAAAAACATGCTTTTTAGAATTTAGCATCGTGCCTTAGGTCACTTCGTACGTTGATTGCTAAATGAGTGCCTTAGGTCACTACTGAGTTCTCTTCCGATAGATGTCCTTTTTCATACCAGGCAACAATGGGAATACAAATAAAAAATTGCTATACCAAAATCAGCAAGGCACCAATTAAAATCAAGAAGGGAAGCTATTTTTTTGATAATTATATGCACAAAAGGAATATTGAGGTAATCTAGCCATAGTGTACAGGTTATTATATGAGAACTAGGATTCAATATGATCTTGTTCAATTCTCGATCTTGTTCAATTCTCAAGCTATGACTGTATGACAGAAAACATACAAGCCATGTTGAAATCCTTCAGGTGCAGTTATTCTCAGTGCTGGTTCATAAGCTCTCTGGCTTCAGAATTGTTAAAAATTTTGGTTAGATGGAGCTGATTTTTGTTGAGTGTAGTGGAGGGCTGGGCTGTGGTTGGTTTCAGTGGAGAGTTGTCCGTGGGTATAATGGTGTGGTTGGTGGGTTTTGGTGGTGACTTGGGGGTTGGCTGTGTGGGGTGTGTGAGATGTACTAGAAACTTATCTTGCGGGGAAAAATGACCTACTCTTAAAAAAAGAGGGTTTGGCCACTTGCCCTTGGATTGAAGTAGTTTTTACCAGATTTATTTCCATGCTGATAATATTCCTAATTCAAGTCATTTTGGTTTCTACTTTTGTTATTTGCAAATGGAAGTTGACCTGTACATCTGCATGATTATGTCTTTTGTTCCCTGTTTGGTATGATGTTACACTTATAACTATGTGGATTTGGAAAACCATACAGGGGCATCCTGACTAGAAATAGGCTCTCATTTTTCGATGCTTTCGTGTGTGATCTCATAGGTGACCGTAAGGATCAGAAAACTTTGGAAAAGCTTCAGGCTGAAAGGAAAGAAAAGATTGATGAGCTTAAAGAGAAGACAAATTACTATATTACACAACAGCTGATTCAGGTGATATGCCTACAGAGCAAGTACCGTTCTATTATTGTTTTGTGGCGTCTTGCTACTATTTGATCTCTCTGTGCAGTATTGGTGAACTATTTATTTTTCAGAATGTGAACGCATGGGTTGATTTTCAACTGGATGTGGATTTGCCAATTATAGCAGATAGTACCACCATCATTCATCTAATCCAAAGCCCCAACCTTGCCATAACAACCAAAGCCCAACCAATCCTCCCCCCCCCCCGCACTCTCTCTTTCTCTCTCTATGAAACCCAACTTGCTTCATGCTCAAATTTAAGCACGCCATCAAACAGAATAATCTAACAAGATTGACTTGAATTTGGTTGTTGGGGGTTGGTTTGTTGCAATCATTGGTTTATAAATTTGAAATGGTAGTGGTTTGATTTGATTGTGCAAGGTTTTAATTTGAATTGTGTTGAATTGATCAAAGAGAATTTTGGGTGGTTTAAGGTTTGGATGTGTAATTGCTAACATTGGAGGTAAAAAGGATGTGAGTGCTAGCGCAAAATCTGCCTCTTTTTTCACAGCCCAATCCCCAAACCATTGTAGTTGACCACCATCCCCAAACCCCTCGCCAAGGCAAGGTCAACAGTGGAAGAGTGGGTTGGCTTGACAACTGTTGGCATTTATCTGGAAGTGATCATTGGCTTTGGTGTTTGGTTGTAAATCTAGGTTAAGGTATGGAGTTCTTGGTCCGGAGTAGTGTGAAGAATAGAGTGTTTAGGCTGTGGATGAGATTATATGTCTGTTTCGGCAATGGTGAAAGTGGGATGTTTGAAAAGCAACAAGACGATATCAGGCTTTTCCCCTGGCATCACTAACACTGTTTGTATGGGAAGGGAAATCAGATACTGGAGACTAAAGCATGAGGGAGGTTACTTCATTTTTTCAACCTTAGGGGAGGTTCTTGTAATTGTCTAGGTCAGTCGGCGTGCCTTTGAAATTTTGGGTGAACGAGTTGTTGAAAAGATGGGGAGCAAAATGAGATAGTGTTGTCAATTGCAAAATAGGCAGGCATAAAATGCTGGCAATGTTCTGTATGAACTACTCCTTCTTAGGGAGAAATTGTTGAGATTCACCAGCTTCCTGTGGCTTGTTGGCTTCCTGTCCCCTTTGGAAGCTCTGGTCTCTGCGTTCAAGACTGGTGCTGACAGAGCCCTGAATTGTCGGGATTCATGAGCGAAGCCGTATGAGGGTTTAAGGTTTTTGTGGAGCCTTTCGTTCCTCCTCCTGGGGAGCGTATTTCGTTCGGTATTCATGTTATATTTCTCATTTTCTACATTAATGCCTCTTCTAAGTCATAAGACCGTATCTGCAAAATTGAGCCAATTTCCATATTGCATAGTGAATGAAATACTTTCCATACCTGAAATGCTTCGTATATTAATTGCAAAATTTCTACTGCAGAGGTATGACCCTGACCCAGCAGCAAAGGCAGCTGCTGCAAGTGTCCTCGCATCCAAATTGGGTACAGATTATGGCTTGAAAGTGTATGTAGGAGATGACTCTAAGCTCAATGCCCCAACAGGAAAGAGCAACGATGTTGAGATTGGCCAATCTACTGGTCTTCGACATAGAAATCAGCCCCGTACAAGATCCAGTGGCACAGGGAGCCCTCTGTTGCAACACACCGATGAACAAATGCTCCATAATACAGGGAATGAGGGTTCTGAGACTTCTGAGCAGAATCAGGTGGTTGTGGAACATTATAATCCAGGATCAACCACGCAAGATGGAGGGTGGATTGCTCGGATTGCAGCATTGCTGGTGGGTGAGGATCCAACACAGTCTTATGCTCTAATATGCGGCAACTGCCATATGCACAATGGTGAGTAAACTTCGGTGCCCATCTTTTAGACAAACATAAGAAGAGATTGACAATGCTTGGCATAATCGGTTTGGCTTCGTGCAGAATGTGGTGATAAAAGGTTATTTGTTGTCCTATCATTTTGTGCAGGGCTTGCGAGGAAGGAGGAATTCCCATACATAGTATACTATTGCCCACACTGCAATGCCCTGAATCGGTCAAAACATCTTGGTGTTTCTGGTTCCAACTCCCCTAGTATGAGCCCCAAAATGGCAAAGAGCAGTACGCCACCGGACAGCGGTGGTGTTGCGGTGAGTGAAATAATTCCTGCAAGTAGTAGCCCAGTGACAGCTGCTGTCGAAAATACAGAAGGAAGCGGAAGACACGTGTCTGGTGATTCGGATCCAATTAGTGCAAGTAGTAGCCCAGTGACAGCTGCTGTCGAAAATACATAAGGAAGCGGAAGACACGTGTCTGGGGATTCGGATCCAATTAGTGCAAGTAGTAGCCCAGTGACAGCTGCTGTCGAAAATACATAAGGAAGCGGAAGACACGTGTCTGGGGATTCGGATCCAATTAGTCCTAGTTGAAGCAGACTTCAGGTGGAATTATAAGGGCGAAGGGTTTGGTTTTGCATGCTTTTGAGCATCATACTTCTTCATAGGACAGAGCGCTTTGAGTGCAGAGACTGCTCGAGCTTGCTTCTTTTTTTCTTTGTGTAATTTTAGTTCTTTTAAAGGTTTAACTAAATCATACGGCGTGTTCCATCCCTAGCCTGTTTGGGTTTATGCCGGATAAATTTCTGCGATTCGGCAAAGTGTCTACAAGGAAGCCGTTATTTGTATTTGAATTATGAGATGTTTTTATAAATGTCCCCGAACCGTTTGCCTAAATATGTAGTTCCATTTGAGATGAATATGGAAACATTTTACAAGATTCACTTCTCAAACTTCAGGAGATTTTATCTAGTGCGTTGGCAGGCCTATATATGGATGTCCTTTTTTTTGCCTCACTTTTTATTGATAGTGCTCCACTTTGTTCATAAAGTTACTAATAACTTCATGTTAAAAGTGGAGTACCATCAGTAAAAAGTGGAGCGCGAAAATCAGTTTCCAAACTTTAGGGTAGATGATTTCTGCACTCCAATTTTCTCCAGAGGCGCTCCTTTCTTTGTCTACATTATGACAAAGTTACTAAATTATCCTCCTCTCCGGGCACGGCCACCCCCAAAACGTTGTCATTTTGGATTGTTTATATATTAAAAAATTAAGTGTTCCAATTTTTAATCTGGTTGAACTGGTGCGAAAATCTATTTTTTTAATCATTTTATCCTAATTGGTCGTAATGAATTTTTGGCTATAAGACCTTTTAACGAGCACCCTAAGACTTTTTATGTGTTTCAGGGCCCTTTTAGGGGTGCCCATTGAAATGCCTTACAGCCAAAAATCTATTATGATCATTAAAGATAAAATGATTAGAAAAATAAGATCTTCACACTGGTTCAAATAGATTGAAAATTGGAACACTTAATTTTTTAACTATATTTTTTAATATAAAAACGGTGTAAAAAATAAGTATTCCAATTTTCAATCCGTTTGAACCGGTACGAAGATCTTATTTTTTTAATTATTTTATCCTATTTGATCGTAATGAATTTTTGGCTCTAAGACCTTTTAATGGGCACCCTAAGAGAGTCTTGAATCTAAATAATGAGTCTTAGGGTGCTCGTTCAAAGGCTTTCGAGCCAAAAATTCATCACGATTAATTAGGATAAAATGATAGAAAAATAATATCTTCGCACCGGTTCAACCGGATTGAAGATTGGAGCACTTAATTTTTTAATATATAAACAATCTGGAATGACACCATTTTGGGGTGGAGAGGAGGGTAATTTAGTAACTTTGCCCCTAATAGAGACAGAGAGGAGCGCCTCCGTAGAAAATTGGGGCGCAGAAATCCTCCTCCTGAAATTATCATGGGTTTAAGTTAAAACACAAAACAAATAGCAAGGGTGGGTTGGTTCAAATTAATCTGAATGTGTTCTTGTTTGTCGTTTCTAGGGATGGCAATCTCGGCCGACCCGTTCGAACCCTCCCCGTTCCCCGTCCGAAAAATCCCCGAACTTCGGGGATTCGTTTGGGGATCGGGTAGGGTATGGGGAATTTTTTTTTAAAAATTCGGGGATCGGGTAGGGGACGGGGATAGGTCTGTCCCCGCCCCGAACCCTACCCGTCCCCGTTCCCCGTTCGTTCCCCGCCCCGCCCCGTCCCCGAATCCCCGAAATATATACTTATATATAAAAATAAATAAATATATACTATATTATATATCAGTCCTATTTTGGTAATGTTGGAAAAACTATGGAACTATGAAATTAGTGCTGACTGGAATTAACTTAATGTTGGAAAAACAATGTTGTAGATTAACTTATGTGTTGGAATTAGTTATTATGTGCTGAAAATTGATAGTACTTGCTAAAACAGTGAACAACGTGTTGTTATGCGCTGAAAATTGGTAGTATATGCTAAAATTATGAAATACAGGTGTAGGAAATGGAGGTACTATTATGTGCCGCAAATACAAATCCCCGAATCCCCGTTTGGATCCCCGTTCCCCGTTTGGGTCGGGGATGGAGGAAAAAAACAAATCCCCATTGGGGATCGGGTCGGGGATGGGGATGGGGTAGGGGGTAATGGGTAGGGGGTGGAGGTAGTACCCCCCGTCCCCGACCCGTCCCCATTGCCATCCCTAGTCGTTTCTGTAATGTTTATAGATATGAGTCAAATTTTATATACCAATCATTCGTATTCACGAAAGACACACTATTTCTTTTTAAATTTGGAATTTCTCGTCGAGAGGATTAATTAATTTCAAATATTTTTTTAATGTAAAGTCTAAAAAAATTTATCCGTATGCCGCATCTTATCCTAATTGCCTAGACAAAGCCGCATCTTATCCTAATTGCCTAGACATCTATCAATTGAAAAAAAAAAAAAAAAAAAAAAAAGGCAACATGTGGCCGTGTGCCAAATGCACTGAATAATTTTTCCAATCGAGGGGAAAAAATTATCTTCTAATTGAGAAATGGTAAATCGTCAATACAAAGTGAGCGGGAGGGTTTGATGAGTTTTAGGGCTTTATGAAGTGCCATTGACAACGTGAGAGCGAGGGTTCACAAGAGATCCGGGTTTTAGGCGTGAAAAGGTTTTCAAATCTGTGAAGATTTCCTCTTCAAACCAAGTAAGCCCCTCATCCTTCGACTAAATTCCATAAATGTCTAATTTAATCCGCAAAACTGTGCGCCAAATAAGTCCAGCTATCAGAAATTCACTAACCCACCATTTCTACTTCAGTCACATCCGCCCCTTTTCATCATCACTCGCATCCATTGATCAAACACCAAATCAACACTCATTCACAGTCAATTACCTCATAAATTCATGTGGGTTTCCTCTTGAAAAGGCTATAACAGCATCAAAGTACACAAATTTCGAAACCCGAGAAAAACCCGACTCTGTTATCGCATTCTTGTGTAACCACGGCTTCACCAAAACTCAAGCCTTAAATGTCATCAGAAAGGTCCCCCCAGTCATTGTGTACAATCCAGAGAAAACCCTTTTGCCAAAACTCGAATTTTTCAAATCCAAAGGCTTTTCAAGCACAGATGTAGTCAAAATACTGTCCCTAACGCCGAGACTTCTTCAAATAAGCTTAGAAAACCAAATCATCCCATCTTTCGAGTTCTTTAAGAATTTTATTGGTTCGGAGGAGAGGACGTTATCTGCTATTAAACGCTTTTCTGGGATGCTTGCGGTTGATCTTGAGAGTCGTATGGCACCCAATGTTGACACTCTGCGGGAGGTCGATGTGCCAGATGCAAAAATCACATTCTTGTTGACATCTCAACCTAGAACATTCACAACGAACTGTGAGAGATTTAGACAGAATGTGGAGGAGGTAAAGGGCATGGGTTTTAACCCTCTGTCAGTGAACTTTGTTTTAGCAGTTCTAGCGTTGAACTCAATGAGTAAACCTGTGTGGGAGAAGAAGATTGAGGTTTATAAAAAGTGGGGTTTGTCCCAGGATGATATTCTTGTGACTTTTGGGAAGCGTCCCTGGTTCATGAAGGTCTCTGAGGAGAAGATGACAAGAATAATGAACTTTTTGGTCAATAAAATGTGCCTAGATTCTTCGTTTGTTTTAAAAATGCCACTAGTCCTATCATTGAGCTTCGAGAAGAGGATTGTACCGAGGTGTTTGGTTTATCAAGCATTGCAAGCAAAAGGTCTGATCAAGAAACGAAATATTATCCGTGAGATGCTGAAGTCTACTGAAATGTTGTTTGTACAGAAGGTTGTGACTTTGGCCAAGGAAGAAGCTCCTGAGCTATTGAAGTTGTACGAGGAAAAGTTGTCACTTGCAAGAGAATTAGGGTGTGGGCATGACATGAGAATGGACCGGTTAATACATTAACTGGACATGCAATTGTCCCGTTAGTTGCTTCCTGAAATTTAACTTGTGTGTGCTGAATTCTTTCCTTCTGCATACGATTGGGCAAGTGAAATTTATTGTCTGTGAGCAAGGTTTAAGTTATCTGTTTTCATTCTATTGAATGGAACTGGAAGTTCCAAATTGCCACACCGAGTTCTTTGCTACCCGGTATTGGTTGAGGCCTGATGCAGTGTCCCACCAGCCGCTCATCCGGGTAACTTGGCTATGGAATTTTTTCGCTACTTATTTTGGTAGATGATATAAATTTCAGATTGGTGATAGTGTTGTCTAACATGCACGGATTTAAATGTTCTACTTGGTGCAATTATGTAGGTACACGTATATTGTGAGATCTTTCCGTGAAGATTTTCCGTGACTCGAACCTAGGATTCTCTTAAGTGTAGTGGTGGTTTCGTGAGATTGTCATGTGAAAGATACTTATTTTTTCATGACTCCGACCTAAGATATGACAATCTCCATGATTGCTGTGCAAATTATTATTATTATTTTTTTAACGACGCTGTGCATGCTTCATAACCTTGTCAGGGACATAGAATGTACGCTTGGGAAGAGAACAAAAATATAAGAGCCTGTGAATATGAGTTTGATTTGGAAAGATAAAACAAGTTTCGGATTTTGTCAATGCCTATCTCGCTGGTTGGGTCACTTTCCGATAGGTGAAAAGTTGCGCGAAACGGTTGTGGTAAATGCCTCGGTTTACTGTGCGGCTACGCAACCAAAGGTTGGAGCAGGGCCGGCCCAAGCACAAGGCCCAAGAGGCCTGGGCCTTGGGCATCCCAAAAATCTCTTTTTTTTGGGGCACTCAAATTATATGTTATATATAAGTTTTTCCGTAACATAACACCAAAGGTATTCTGGCCCAGTGATTTTTGTAACTTGAATAAAGTGTAAGGGGTACTTGGTTCGAAACCCCAAGTCTTTGTTTTTGGCACTATTTGTTTTTACTTCATGCCCTTGCACTTCTTTCCTTCATATTCTTGGCCCTTGCACTTCTTAGCTCTTAGCCTCCTACTGCACATAAGTGAAAAGGACTCTATTTCTTCCATTCAAATTGCTCAAAAATTTTAGTGGAAACCTCGTGGACTCTTGCATATAATATGATGACTCTTACTTATCAGAATAAACAATGGATCTTACACCTCTTATATTTTTAACTACTTAAGCATAGTGACTCAAGATCAAAGTTCAAACGCACTATAAATGTTTTGGTAAGAATTTTTTGTTTGTTTTAATTTTGTTTTAACTTTGAATATCAAATTCATAAATAAAACGTACTAATATATATGGTGATTGTTGCTGTAAAAATTGTTAAGTACTCTTTTTGGGGGCACATTTTTTTTATTAGGCCTTGGGCACTAAAAAGCCTTGGGCCGGCCCTGGGTTGGAGTATAAAAAAACACGACTGTTTTTGAAACTTCGAGAAAAAAAGAGAGAAGATACGAAAACTAATAAATTTCTCTTTATATGTTTGACGAAAAGAAAAGATGAAATCTAAGAAAAGTAGGCACAAGATATTGCTCTCCTAATTTTCTTTGTTAGCTGGCATTTTCCTTCTTTCTTTTTTTTTTTTTGCCGTTCTTTCCTCCTAATCAACTTTTCCTTCTATTCTAGTACAGTATTTCATAAGGTGCAAACGCACCGTAAGTTTGACAAAATCACACTCTGAATTTCATCGCAATGTAAGCAAATTACATTTTTGTTTAGAAAGGAGAATTTTATTTCACTACAGAAGCTGAAATCCAGTTACAAAGAAAATTTCAAAAAAGTCAAAAACTTTGCAAAAAATACCTGGACTTTAACTAATGATGAAAAGACACCTGTTTAACTAATGATGAAAAGACACCTGACCTTAACATTCCGTTAACAAAAAAGCCCCCACAATCCAATTCCGTCAATTTGTAACGGAAGGCGTAAACCCCACACCATCAACCCCCCCCCAAATAAATAGGCAATAAAGTTCTTTTTTTTCTTATTATTTATCAAAAATTATTTTAACCTCATTTTTTTACGACTCTCTTCATCCCATTTTTATTGTCTATTTTCATTTTTCGTGCCGTTCTTTCAATACTTATATCTTCCAATATGAATCTCCAAAAATATGCAATATGGATCTTGTTTGATAGTTCTCGATTAGATCTATAATACAAAATTTTCAAAATTATGAAAGACATTGTATATTGGGAGATATAAGCGTTGAAAGAACGGCATGAAAAACGAAAATGGACAATAAAAATGGGACGGAGGAAATATTTACTAAAATAACTTTAACCCTCCGTTTTTTTTTTTTTTTACTTTCAAATTCCCCATATAGCTATCAAAAAGGGGAGTGTGAAAATCATCTCCCAAAAAAGAAGTAATTTCAAAATTTTGAAATTGGAGTTATTGTAGGGTTGAATTTCTGAGAGAGAGAGAGAGAGAGAGAGAGAGGAATGTAAAATTTGAAAGTAAAAAAAAAAGTGGTTATTTTTGAAAATAGTAAAAATGGGGTTCAAATAATTTTTGACAAATAGTAAGAAAAAAAAGAATTTTATTGTATATTTATTTATTACTTAAAAAAGTTTAAAGTAGTTTTTTGAAATAAAAAGTAAAAAAAAAAAGAAGGTTAACACCTTCGTTTGTTCTATCCATTACAAATTGACAGAATTAGATCACGGAAGCTTTACTGTTAACTGAATGGATAGCACCAAACCACAATCTACTGGGGCAAAATCGAAGCTATAGCAATACAACCGAGCAAATTAACTAAAATCTTGACGGAACGAACGAGCCATCGCGGTCGAATCAGGAGAAGCCGACCCGAGGACGTTGCAAAGCACAAGGGCTTGGGATGTCGAGAAATCGCAAGGGCTAGATCGAGATGCTCTCAAATCCTCTCCTCTTCTTCCACTGCTACTAATCGCGAGGGGAAAGGAGATGGGCCGGTGGGGGTTCAGGAGCAAAAGGATGATTGAGATAGCAAATTGGAGTAGTAAATTCCAACTTGTCAGGATTTCCCTTTGCTGATCGCGTAAGTATAATTTCCCCCCATTTTTGGCAAACTTTCATCAATGTCTAGTTTAGTCTGCAAATCTATACACCGAGTCAAGTCTGTTATCAGATATTCACCAACCCATCATCATCATCTCCTCATTTTCATTCAAATCCGGCCCTTTTCATCATCTCTCGCATCCATCGATCAAACACAAAATCAGCACTCATTCACAGTCAATTACCTCATTAACTCATGTGGGTTTCCTCTTGAAAAGGCCCTAACAGCATCAAAGAAAATCAATTTCAAAACCCCAGAAAAACCCGACTCTGTTATTGCATTCTTGTGTAACCACGGCTTCACCAAAACCCAGGCCTCAATTCTCATCAGAAAGTTCCCATATGTCCTTGTGTACAATCCAGAGAAAAGCATTTTGCCCAAACTCGAATTTTTCAAATCTAAAGGCTTTTCAAGCACAGAAGTAGCCAAAATACTGTCCCTAACGCCGAAACTTCTTCAAATAAGCTTAGACAACCAAATCATCCCATCTTTCGAGTTCATTAAGAATTTGATTGGATCGGAGGAGAGAACTTTGTCTGCTATTAAAAGCGTTGCTGGGCGGCCGCTTGTGGTTGGTCTCGAGTCTCGTATGGCACCCAATGTTGACACTCTGCGGGAGGTTGATGTGCCAGATGCAAAAATTGCATTCTTGTTGACACACTATCCTAGAACATTCATTACGAGTTGTGAGAGATTTAGACAGATTGTGGAGGAGGTAAAGGGAATGGGTTTTAACCCACTGAGATTGAACTTTGTTTTAGCAGTTTACGCAATGATCTCAGTGAGTAAACCTGTTTGGGAGAAGAAGATCGAGGTTTATAAGAAGTGGGGTTTGTCCAAGGATGAGATTCTTGGGGCGTTTGGGAAGCATCCATGGTTTATGATGACGTCCGAGGAAAAGATCACGAGAACGATGGACTTTTTAGTCAATAAAATGGGTTTAGAATCTTCGTGTGTTTCGAAAAGGCCACAACTCTTATCATCAAGCTTCAAGAAGAGG
Organism: Rhododendron simsii; assembly: GCA_014282245.1. Taxonomy (NCBI): domain Eukaryota; kingdom Viridiplantae; phylum Streptophyta; class Magnoliopsida; order Ericales; family Ericaceae; genus Rhododendron; species Rhododendron simsii. The sequence goes on from CM024956.1 coordinate 35,594,777, forward strand.
ATTGTTCCAAGGTGTTTGGTTTATCAAGCATTGCAAGCAAAAGGTTTGATCAATAGCCGAAAAATTAGCTTTAATTTGATGATTGAGTCTCCTGAAAAATGGTTCATAGAGAAGGTTGTGGAGCTGGCTAAGGAAGAAGCTCCAGAGCTATTGAAGTCGTACAAGGAAAATTTGGCACTTGCAAACTAATTAAGATTGGGACATGAGATGACAATGGAGTCGTTAATATACCAGCTGGACATGCAATTGCCATGTTATTTGTTGTCATTTTGGTTGCGATGTCAATTTTGTTTCGTTGTAACAACACATGCATCTGTGTGCTTTTCTGATTCATGGTCTTTCGTCAAGAAGCATGGTCTGACAAATTTCTTCTCTCCCTGCATTTGTTAAATTACTGTGAAATTTAGGTTTCACTAGGCTTTCAAGTTCATTTTTGAGAACTATGGTGAAAGCTTTCGGACTGTCCAAGAAGCATTGGAAGGAATGTTCAAACAAATCTCCTGGAGGAAGCATTTGCTGACAAGCTGATGTCTCTAGTGCCTTTCCTGGATTGGCACTATCTGTAGTGGCCCCGAAGGAAGCAACCGGAACCCACAAACAGTACAGAACAAACTGATTCATGTTGGAGGTACTGCAAAAAACAAGGGCAAGCAGAAAATTCGATCAATCATTAACCAGGTGAGGGCGGTGAGGCAAAAGATTATTGCAGTTTTTTCCTGCTTTATAACAGCAATCCATTCGGGACACCTATATCAGTCATCAGGCTGCTACAAAAGGGCCCGATTCTGAAAACAAAAAAATTACTGAGGCTCCTTTCTCATGTTTGAATAATAGTTCCAATGCATGCCGAAGAATCCCGTTCATGTGCCTCAGCAGGGATTAGCAGATTAAAAAAAATTACAGGAATAAGAAATTACAACTGTTGCACTATTCACAAATAAGAACAGAAAATAAGTCCAAGAGTTTCAAATTAAAAAATAAATCCAATTGTTGCATCACAACATAACTTATAAAGTAAACAAAACTTCTCCAAAGCAGGTCTCAAAACTTGACCCCAACATTTCATAGCTGCAACACACTCTTTTTTTGCAATTCACGTCAGCAAAGACAAATGCATATGAAATATCACACCTGAAGGAGTAGTGTAGGGAAAGAAGTGAGAAGTTTTCTCTTGTTCAGATTCAGAAACTCAAGTGTTGCCTCTGCAACAACAGCATCTGCAAACTCTCTGTAATCAAACATTGCAAATAGATTGGCATGCGGTGGGTATCAAAATTCCAGTGTACAAAACAAATTTAAACCTTTACTCACATAAGAGTATCAAGCAAATGCGATGCAGCAGCTAGGATGAAAGTTCTGTAATGAAATCTAACTATATATATCTTAAGAGAAGAAAAATGAGAAACCGTTTCGAGACGAAACCCTTCCCCGCCTGGTTGGAGGGTTCAATACGACAACAATACCTACATGATTTTTTTTTATATATTTTTTTTATCAGCATAAATACCTGAGAATCGTTTACTAGTCCCTACAAGATCCAAAAAAAGAGGTTATCAACTTCTTCCCGATGTACCCCATCAAATATCCCAACCACTTGATGTGGGAGGCCCCAATACATGTCACTAATGGCAACAGATAATAGCATCTAATCCTGAAACAACACTACTGAGCAGAGCATCAAAGGTTACCATTCCATTACTCATTTGGCAATAAAGTTAGAAACAACAGAATATGATATTGTCAGGGTGAACCTTGGAAAATGTAAAACGGGGAAAAAAAAAGAATATGATAAAGCTCCGTTCAGGCTCATCTAAGTACCACAAACACCTCAGCATCAACTCAAGACGTGCTTTGCAGAGTACATGAACACAAAATCATCTTTAACGTTTTAAAAGTCTGAGAAATTAGAAAAAATCGCAATCTATGGCAATTTTCTATGGTCTGTAGATACTCCTCCACTTGCTTCTCAAATAAGTCAGCTCACAGCCAACACTAGGCATACACAGTGCGCGCACAAAAAGGAAGGGTTATGAGTATGTTTCGCTTTCTTTTTGGTGAGGGGGGTGTCAATTTCTATCCCAAACAAATCAAAAAAGGAAGAAAAGGAAAACAGCTTTCATAAATTTGTTCCCTTCATCATTTATATACGTTCTTAAGTCATTGGAGAATGGGTGGCACCAGGCAGTAACCTGGAACTTTCTCCTTGGACTCCCTACATTTCTAAATTGAAAAAATTCCTTGCTTTGTATTCTTCATTCTCTCCAAATGTAATTCTCTGCTACTATGCTCACGACAGTAAAGAACTTTGATTTCCAAATAGTTCATGTGATCCGTCAAAACAAAAAAGACAATCATTGACAGATGAAAACATAATATCACGCATATATAAATTATTCAAGAAGTAGAAACTAAACAATTTCATACCAGCTCAAGCAGGAACGAAAGAAGGTACTCAGACTAGGATCAGCATCATGCAAAACGACCTCTCCAAAATCAAGAAAAAAAATGAAGTATAGCCTGAGTAAGGAAGCAGAATAATAAGGAAATGGCTACATTAGTGTACATGGGAACAAAAAGACAACGGCAAAATCAAGCACCAAGAAAACTTCAATATTTGAAACAAATGGAGTAGTAACTATTTAGACGATGTCTACAGGTAAAAGCACATAGTTTCTTGCCTCTTAAAAGTACAATTCAACAAGTAGACGAATCCCATTGAGACTCTGGTTGTTTTCCCATTCTTATGTACTTTCTGGTGTTTGGATTACACAAAGCAAGACCAATACTTTTTACATCAATTAGGTGTAAAACGACTTGCGCAGTAAACTTCCAGAAGTCCTTTTCCAAACAAACCATATCATTTCACCACACGACACTTCTTTCTACCTTACATCGCACCTCATGGAACTGGTGCACTTGATTTTCTTTTGTTCGCTGATTTCTTAAATGCATCTTAATCAGTTTACAAAAAATGCAACTTGATTATTAGACCCTTTTTTCTTTCTGTAAATCATTAGATCTCAGCAAGCAAGAGGATAACAAAGTTTCTGCCATAAAAGGCTTTACATGAAATGTATTTCCCCAAGTAAAACATTTAATTAACAAAAACAAACTTAGCCATTATCATAAACATACAAAATGAAATCAGTACAATAGGAATAGAAAAGCATAGAGAGAGCTTCAAAGAGTACACAAGACTCTTCCAATGCTGCAACTCAACAAAATCTCACCGTACCCCTTTGCCTCTCGAGTTTTTACAATAACAAAAAAGCACATAATAAGGATACCAAAACACTAGAACAGAAGCACTGGAAAGTTAAAAAACCTTCCAAAATCCATCCATATCCGCAAAAGTGCCTAAATCACCTCAGTTAAACACACTGAATGCAACATACAACCAAGGACGTATAAAAAAAAACCCGCCAATATGAAATTCTGAAGGTAAATTTAAGCTATTGACAATGAGCATGTATCAAAAAGATGAATACCAAGTAATAGAAGACCGTTAGAAGTTCGAGACTGAGATATTGAAGCCACTGAGCGCTGGAAAATCTTGTTCAGCTGCGGATAATAGCTATCAAATCTTCAGAATTCTCAGCTTTACACAGTTCGTGAAGCTTCTTCACCTGACCACACAAGATAAATCAAGAAAATTTGTTAACAAAAAATGTAAGAAAACAAAACTTTTAGGATGTGTTCTTCCTAAGTTATTGTTCTGGTATTTTTTCGGTATTATTTACTTCTCGTAGGTTTACCTTATCTTTTGTAAACAAAAAAGTTCTTTTTTCTTTTTGGAAAATGCTAGCCTTCCTATAATATGCAAAACGTGTTTCGATATCCGAGAAAAAGTTTATTGATATCTGTGAAAGTGTATTAGTATCCATGCGATAATTATTGAAATCCAAACTTGTTTGACATTATTTGTATATTGTCCTATGCGGTTGTGCCTACTAGGTAGCCGACCCCAATTGATTAGGACGCAGGGTTCAGTTTGGTTTGTGTAGCGGGCCGAGCTCAACTATGACTCAACCGGGGGCCACCTCTACTCCATTGCCACCGCCAGCTGCCGCACGTGGCAGCAAACCCACTCCACCGGGGCTCGGCCTTGGCCGAGGCACGCTAGTCGTCGGCTTTGCCTATGCCTCGCGTCCGATGACGGAGAAGATTGTGTCGTGCTCGGCCACCATTTGGGCGCGGCCTCGTAGACGATGTTTGCCTAGCCCGAATTCCCTTCGGGCTCGGCTACCCTTCAAGCTCGGCAACCGCCATGGTCTTCCGGGCTCGGCTTGAGCCAAGGCATACCAGTTGTCGGCTTTGCCTATGCCTCGCGTCCGACGACGGAGAAGATTGTGTCGTGCTCGGCCACCATTTGGGGGGCGGCCTCGTAGACGATGTTTGCCTAGCCCGAATTCCCTTCGGGCTCGGCTACCCTTCAAGCTCGGCAACCGCCATGGTCTTCCGGGCTCGGCCTGAGCCAAGGCGTACCAGTCGTCGGCTCTGCCTTTGCCTCGCGTACGGCAACGGAAAGATTACGTCATGTTCGGCCACCCCTCGATTGGCGATTCCGCAGACAACTCCCGCCCGGGCCGCGCGCCCTCGGCCTCGGCCACCCGTCGGTTGGCGATTCCGCAGACAACTCCCGCCCGAGCCGCGCGCCCTCGGCCTCGGCCACCCTCATGCTCGGCATTCTCCATTACCTGACATGCTCGGCCACCCGCGCGGCCACCCGTGCAGTCACGCGCCCACCCACGTGCGAAGACGGTTACGCCTGATAATCATGAGCGCACATGGGTCATGCCAGCTCACCCCCCAAAAGCGGTTACTAGATCTGGACGGTGACGTCACGATGACGCCGCTTAGCCCGCGCAAGGCACGTGCCCGTGCTTGGAGAGCAAGTCAAGGGGACTCTGTAAATACCAAAGGATAACGCCTCTGGGAAGGTACGCACTGATAAACGCGCTTACTCAAAACCCTAGTCTCTCCCTTCCCTCTCTCCGCACATACTCATCCTCACGCCGGAGGGCCTTGCCGGGCAACCCCCGGCCTGGTCTTAGACGTGCGTTCATTGTGCAGGCTAGGCGGAGCAGGCTAGGTAACCACCACCCCAGCGGAGGAAGGAAGCAGAGCGAGGATCACGGGCCACACAGTTTGGCTGCACCTACTAGGCGGATGTTAGCAAGACCCTTTTTCTTTTGGTCGGCAAATTTGGAAAATGTTGACGCCACAAAGACAGCTATTTTGAATTTTTCTCTGTGAGCTTTTATATTTTTTCTGTCCTTTTGATAGAACTAAAATTTTACCTTTTATATTCCTACAAATCCAAGAAGAAAATGAATTAGATAATTAACATGAATTCAGAAAAGACAAAGAAAAATACCAAAACATTAATTTAAGAAGAGCAGAACCTAAGCAATGTGCACAGATATGACGACATGGTTGCAGAGAGAGAAAGACGGAGAGGGAAACAAACCGAATTGAGCAGTGAAGGATCGGAAGCAGGATCGCTGGCAAAATTGGAATCTCTGGCCATAGAAGATAGGATCCTGAAGTGTAAATCCCACTCTTTGTCTCGTTCGACCATTTTTCCAACCGAATCAGAATGGCTTGTCTTCTTTCCTAGCGATGGAATCGGGAGGAATCGGGAGATTACAGCTCCTGTAATTTAGAGAGAGAGAGAGAGAGAGAGAAGTTGCAGATCGAACCAGCGGGAAGAGGTGATGGGCTGGGCTTACACTTCGAGTCGAGCTTTTCTCAAAAACGACGTCGAACTACGGCTCCCACATCAAAAACGACGTCGCCCGTACTCATTAGCACTTCGCATGTCTACCCTGAGAAGTCCTTTGAAAACCATTTTAGGTAAATTGTGATCTCACTGGGGCTTCTCTCCATGATCGAAACTGTTCATTCCGTAGATATTGTCGAGGAGATAAACTGTGATGAAGATCATATCAATCTCGTTCTTATTGGTACATAATCTGAGAGGATTGGAGTGAATTTTTTGTTATGAAAATAGGTTTGGGCGTACTGGATCGAACCCAATTTAGCATAAAACGAAACTGCAACGGTTTGTTCAAAATTGCGAGCTCGTTCTGGTTTATCTTCGTGATCGAAACAGTTCATTTCGTAGAGATCGGCAAGAAGAAAGGTCATGGTTGAGTTCATGTTAATTGAATTCTGATTGGTACATAATCGAAGTTGATCGGAGTAAATTTGTTTTTGCCAAAATAGAATTGGCCACACTGTATGAAATCCATGTTATCTCAAAGAAAACAATAAAAAAATTCATCCGACAGACGGACGAAGGGACGCGTCCCCGACGGCGGCGAGGTTGTTCAGTTCAGCAGAGCTTTTGGGATTTTCACTCCATTGTAGTGACAGGTAACTTCTAATCTTCAATCCTTCAACCCTATCTATCTGCATAGCTAATCTGTTGATGATCTTTCTTTCCACTTCTATTAATTGAGGCAATCGTCAAGTATTTACTATTTGTATTACTGTACGAGCTGCTGCGAGTACTGGATTTTGATCAAGATTAAGGTTCTTAGAATGGAAATGATCGCCTCTCAGTTTGGACTTCATTCCTTTGAAGATACTACTACCTTTTTTGGTGAACTTCCAGCTTTCCTTCTACATATTTAATGTGGACAATACAGAAGAACAGAGGTAGGGCGAAGTCTTCATGTGGTGCAGTGTATGAACTATGAAGTTACCATTTAGTATAGAAATTGGATCTTCATTTTGAGTTACCCAGAACCCAGGGGAATACCCTGATTCCTTAGTTTGTCCCCAAAAATAAATGGTTTTTTTCTCAGTTATAAGTAGCGAAAAAGTATTATTGATATTTTCGTTGTGGACCCTGTAGACCCTGGGGTGTTTCGGGCTTTTGCCCTTGTGATGTTCTTCCAACTCTTTGTTGAATCCCCTTCCCCTTATTCCCCGTTTTTAATAAAATTCATCTTTGCCGATAAAAAAAAAAGGGAGTATGTAGTCATAAGTATGTGGTATAGCATTCTGTTGAGGAAGAATGCTGTCAAGTTTAATAAGTTCAAGGTAACCTATAGACTAAGGAGTTGGTCTAATGGATGAGATGCTCCCTCTCTCCCCTCCAAAGATCCACCATCCAAACCCATTTTCGTTTAGTGCCCTCATAGTCAGCATAAACGCTGGACCCTGAAAAACTCCTCCTTTTAAAAACGGGCAACTCAGTCTCATCACTTCTTGTAGGTACGTACGGCCACTTCTTCGAACTATCTTCGCATTTCCCTAAAATCCTATTCCTTTGTAGTTGTTCTTTAATCTTTGCTAACTCTAGTTTTCTTCGGTACCAATTTTTCTTCCTTACCCTAGTTGTAGTTTCAAGCAATTGAGCATCATTTACATATCCATATTTTGGGCAATATTTATGGCGTGGATTCTTATTCTCAAATGTCCATTACTTTGCTGATCCATAATTTTTCTTCTTCCATTGTTAACTAAACCATGTAGAATTGTTTTTGTTGATTCACTTTGTTGTGGTTTCATATTTTGATCTGTTTTTTTTTTTACCTGACTAGATTCTAATTTGTTGTTTTCATGAAAGGGTGCAATTTCATTCTAGCGTAATCATTCAGCGCCCATTGTATCGGAGTAATTGTAGTATAAGTGTTACTATTGATGCCTAGTATGAAATTAGCAATGAGTGTGAATAATTTAAAAGCTTAGCCCACACTACTCCTTAAAATCCAGGTGTTAAGAAGAGGAAAACTGAGGTCTTATAACCAGCATAGATGAGACATGTCTGGGCGATGTGTGACACATTCCAGATTTGGTGATTTGCTTCCTTAAATTTAACTTGTGCACGTTGAATTCTCTCCTTTTTGCATACAACTTGGCCGTGGAACTTTTTAACTACTTATTTTGTAGTTGATATAGATTTCAGATTTGGTGATAGTGTTGTCTAAAATGCAACAATTTAGATGTTCAATTTGGTCATTTTGCTAATGGTGTCATCTTGGTTTATTTAGAAAACGAAGGATGAATCTGCTTTCTCATCAAATAGATAGAATTATTGTCTTCCATTGAGAGCATACTCAATGAAATCATTCTTCCAAAACTGTGAAATCGCTGTGCAATTCAAGTTTCAACTTGTGTTGTGTAATTCTGTGACGTGAAATAAGTTGCTAATGGGCTTCTAGTTTATGTTGCGGAATATGGTAAATTATATGATGCAACTTGTGTTGGATAATTTTGTTTCATGATATTTTTTAATGCAGGCTAAATTGGTTGTTTTGTCCTTTATTTCATCAAATGTGTTTGAAGCTGGAGGATTGCAAGCAATCTAAATGATAAGTTAGTGAGGTGAAAAATCCCGACTATGAGCCCATGAACATATATTCACTGTCAAATCAACACTTATTCTACTTCAGTCAAATCCACCCCTATTCGTCATCCGTCGCATCCATTGATCAAACACCAAATCAATACTTATTCACTGTCAATTACCTCATAAACTCATGTGGGTTTCCCCTTGAAAAGGCTATGACAGCATCAAAGTTCACCAATATCCAAATCCCAGAAAAACCTGACTCTGTTATCGCATTCTTGTTTAACCACGGCTTCACCAAAACCCAAGCCTTAAATGTCATCAGAAAGGTTCCCCAAATCACTGTGTCCAATTCAGAGAAAACCCTTTTGCCCAAACTCGAATTTTTCAAATCTAAAGGATTTTCAAGCACAGATGTTGTCAAAATACTGGCAACGACGCCTGAACTTCTTAAAAGAAGCTTAGAAAACCAAATCATTCCAGTTTTAGATTTTGTTAAGGATTTGATTGGATCCGAGGAGAGAATGTTATCTACTGTTAAACAATATGCAGGGCTGTTTTTGGTTGATCTCGAGACTCGTATGGCACCCCATGTTGAAATTCTGTGAGAGGCCGGAGTGGTAACTGCAAGAATCGAGTTCATGTTGACGCACACACCTAGAGCATTCAGGACGAGTTGTGAGAGATTTAGACAGATTGTGGAGGAGGTAAAGGGAATGGGTTTTGACCCTCTGGGAGTGAATTTTCTTTTAGCAGTTTAACTCGTTGGTCACTGTGAGTAAGCCCGCAAGGGAGAAGAAAATTGAGGTTTATAAGAGGTGGCGTTTGTCTGAGGGTGAGATTCTTGTGGCTTTCGGGAAGCATTCGTGGTTTATGACGGTGTCCGAGGACAAGATCACGAGAGTTATGAACTTTTTGGTCAATGAAATGGGTTTAGAGTTTTCATTTGTTTCAAAAAGGCCAAAACTCTTATCATTGAGCTTCGAGAGGAGGATTGTTCCGAGGTGTTAGGTTTATCAAGCATTGCAAGCAAAAGGTCTGATCAAGAAACCAAATACTCATTTCTTTTCTCATGAAACCCTTTCATCCAAAAGGGCTGCAAAGCGGAGCTGTTCATTAGTCCCTCCGTCAAAGTTTTAAAAAAAAAATAATAATAATAATTGACATGTTCACTATTTGGGATCTCTAAAAAAAATTATATATTTTATAATTTTCTAGTATTCTTTTATATCCCATATCGATCTTATTTGATATATTTCAATTAGTTACATTAAAGAAAAAATTTTAGATTTCAATTACTAACTTGTGCAAAATAATTTTTTGATTTTATCTTTATTCAATTTTTTTGCATTTGTTAGTTTTACAGCAAACTTTTATGTGATATGGGTGAGTAAAGATGAGAGGAACCGAAAAAGTAAAAAATAATGACTTTTACACAAGTATTTTAGAAAATATCCAAATAAAAGCTCGAAAAATCAGTTTTTGGACATTTTATTGGATATTTTTCAAAAAATTTGTGTAAAAGTCATAATTCTTTCCTTTTTCGGTTCATCTCATTCTTATTCACCCATATCACATAAAAGTTTGCCGTAAAACTAACAAACACAATTTTTTTTTGAATAAGAACAAAATAAAAAAATTATTGTGCATAAGTTAATCATTAACGTGAACGGAGAGTTTCATTAAAGATATTTTTTTTCCAAAATCATACCGTAGAAAACATTAGAAATAAGCCATGGTTTGAGTGGCAACAATGTTCTGAATACTGTACCGGCCAGGGTACCAATTTTACCGTACCGGTACCGGTCAAATACCGGGTACCGTTTCGGATTGCTCGCTATAATGTTTTTAAAAAAAATAGAGTGTATATATGTACGTCAAAAACAAGAAAAACAAAATGAGTGTGTTGTGTTGTATCCTATCAAAACTCTAAAAAGTTAGAGTTTTAGCCCATTCTCTCTCTCTCTCTCTCTCTCTCTCTCTCTCTCTCTCTCTCTCTCTCTCCGTTAATGAGGAAAAAGCTTCACAATCTTCTACAATACCAAGGTTATGGAGATGGAACAGCCGTCTAAAGCTTTCGAATACATTCGGATCTAGTTGCTCTGAATTCGTATTTTGATCCGATCTTATTCCTTCCTTTTTTTAATATGTGATTTGGTTACTCTTCTCGCATTTTCCCTTCTCTCTCATCACCGGTACACTGTCGGAATTTTAGGTACTGCCGGAATTTTAGGTACGCCTTCCACGACAGGGAGAAGGAGCAGCGGGGGAGGCGGGTGTTCGTCAGGCTCGTGTACCAGCTGGGCAGCGGGGCTTGGATCTTCTTCTGGGTTCTGTTTGCAATATACCGGACGAAATCTCCGGTAAGCCCATCTCGGCCGAGATCGTCCGGATTAGCCGATACCGACCGATAAGGTCCGGTATTTAGACCGGGACGGTATTAAAGGCTTAAGGTACCGGAATCTCACAAATCCGGAACGTACGGCTATTCACAACACTGAGTGGCACGACTGCCAAAAAAAAAAAACTAACAAATTGGAACGGGGAGAGTAAAAACTTATTGCAAAAGGGGGCAAATCGGAAATGCTACGATGACAACATTTTGCTACAACATCTTTACAACAAGTCAGTAGGCCCCACCACTTTACAGCAAAAAAACTAAAAAAATGACTCTCCCTCTCTCTCTCCCCTGCCCAAACCCAAACCCAAACCCAAACCCAAATCCCCTCTCTCTCTCTCTCTCTCTCTCTCTCTCTCAAAACCCAAATTGTTCAATCCAAAATCAGTTTCCCCAAATCGTTACCAGTAAACAAACTCAAAAGTGAAAATATTGAAATCTTGAATTGGGGTTTAGTAAAATATCCACTAATTTATAAACTTACAGAAGTCCAAGAAAATCACCCGCCACTACCACTGCCACAGCCCACCCCCATACCACCTCCGGCGATCACCTCCACCGAAGCTCCTTCGAAGCACGGTCAAATTGCGAAAATCGAATCGCCCACCTCCGAAACTCCATTGCCAAGGTCTCTCCTGATTTTCTCTATTTCTCTAACATGGAGAAAACTAAAAAAGCTCCAAATCAAAGAAGGGGGAAAGTCCTAAAATTAGAACACTATCAACCCTGAATCCCTAATTCAGAATATACATTTGCTAAAGAGGAAAAAAGTTTGTAGAAGTCACAAGCAGTGATAGTTTTAGTAACACTTGAAACAAGGATTAGGGCTCATACAAAAACTGTCCGAGAAAGAGAGTGAGAGAGAGGCCACAATGCTCGATCGAGAGAGACGGACCTTGGTCGAAGTTCGACTTCGTCGTCGGTGTCGGTGCGGCGGCGGTGGTCGCTAGAGGGCAGAGGCCTAGGAGTGGTCGCCGGAGTGGAGAAGACAATGGTGGTGGTTGGCAGTGATGGGATGGTAGCTAGTTGGGTTGTTACAACCTGGAGGGTTTCCTGCTGTGTTTTTTTTTAATTTTTGAGTTTTCATTTTTTTTTTTGGCTGGGTTAATCAGTGGGTCCCCTAGGGCTGCCACATCAACATGTTGTAACAATGTTGTAAAAAATGTTGTAGGTGTAGCATTACTCGGGGGCAACGGACAAATAGTCCTGACAATAAAAGAAAAGGGGGCAAATAGTCAGCTGATTAACGGTGTAAAAATCACCCCGAAGATAAGACTCTCTCTACACTGCGAAGCACAGTGTCAATCCTCTTGGTCCCGGTTCCTTCCGTTCCATTGCTCGCATCGCACATACGCATATCGCACTGTCGTCAACACTTCAGATCGCACATCTCTCTCTCTCCTCCCCTCTCTCTCTCCCCTCCCTCTCCCGGAGCTTAACGGGAGAAGATGTTGAAATTCCTGAAGGGCGTCGTGGCCGGATCTGGTTCCGGTCCCAATAACCTACCCTACAACATCGGAGAGCCTTACTCCTCTGCCTGGGGCTCCTGGACTCACTCTCGCGGCACATCCAAGGTAACTTCCGCCTTCATTTGTCAAATCCTGCGTCAATTGTCGAGTCTAATCGTCCGGAGTTTTTGTTTGCGATCATTCTTAGTTATGGCCACGTTGCCTGTTCTTTTAGTGATGATTAATACTTGATCTGATTGTATCTTAATAAGTGCGATATGGAATTAAAGATATGTGTTAGGGACTGTCTGGATTTGGTTTTGGTTTTGCTTTGTGCTGCATTCCGAGGATGAGTTTACAGTTACGTATAGTTGTACTAGACGGAGCTCAATGGAAAAATAGGATTCATGCAGCTGACCCCAATTGATTGGGACACAAAGTTCGGTTTGGTTTGTTAGTTATAAGATCTAGTTGCACTTGACAGAGCTCAATGGAATTATAGGATTCATGTAGCTTAACCCAATTATTTGGGATACAATGCTCGGTTCGGGTTTGTTAGTTATAAGATCTAGTTGTACTGGGCAGAGCTCAATAGAAAAATAGGACTCATGTAGCCGACCCTAATTTGTTGGGACACAAGGCTCGGTTTGGTTAGTTACAAGATCTAGTTTTGGTTGTAATATGTCGAGTGACTCGGTCAAGGATCTTAGCTTGTTTTCTAGGTTGGACTTAACAAACTCGTTCATATGTAGTTGCGAAAGAAAAATTGTTCGCACCGCCTAACAAGGTGCAACATATTGTTTAGTTTGAAAACCATATGCTAATTCATGCTCTCTAAGTTTTCTACAATCTGTCTATCTAAAAAAGTTTCTTGCAAATGTGGGGAGCATGATGAATGGAAGGCTGTTCTAGAGTGCATTGTCGCGTTTTGTGTTTAAACCACTTGAACTTTTTGAGATTCGCTTTACCGAGAGGTAGCAAATGAGCGGGTTGAAACGGGTCGTGTGTTGAATATTGGCGGGTTGATAGTAGGCGGGTTGAAAATGGATGGGTGGAATACGGGTTAAGTCATGCCCAAACCCGGCCCGACCCGCTTCTCTTCATTTTCTTCCCTTTTCAAATTGCCCTCTGAAAAAATTGTCTTCTGCTGGAAATTAGCAAAACAACATCCACAAGAGAAAACCTACATAATCACAGATTAACCAATATCCTCATCGTACAACAAACAAATCAATTTGTTTGTTAGTACCTCATGGGAAATTGCTAGTCCTGTTACTCGTACGTGGAGCCCCAGTCGACGGCGACGATCATTGATGCTCATGGGAACTGCTTGAAAATCAAGGTCCCAATCACTGCAACTGAGATCATGCTCTATGAACTGAGACACGTGGTATCTCTAGTGCAACTGATCCGGAAGACTGGCCAGATTCCGGTCATGAAGGCCGATGAGGAGCTGTTAGTGGGGGAGGTTTACTTGGTTGTTCCGGTGAGTAGGGCCCACTGTAAGGTATCAGAATCAGAGATGGTGATGATTGACTCCGCTTGTGAGAAAAGGCGGCAAAAATGACGCAGTTCTAAAGTTTTGCCGGCGGCCACTGAGGGGTCTGGTGAAAAAGTTGAGGGCTCGGATGTGATTAAACAAGGGAATATTACCGGATTGTCCGGATGGGTTTTTTTAGGTTGTACCCATTACCAACCCATCTAAACCCATAAATCAATGGGTTTATTAAGTTGGCCCAATTAGAAACCATATTAGGAGTAATTTATAAAGATACCAATTCATTAATTCAGTCTTGCATAGATTCCGAACTTGGAAAAACCCCACCCAATTAATCAATTAGCAATCATTGAAGCTCTTCCTTTAGGCGATCCCTGTGGCTAAAAATTGGAGTCATTTGCAAATGCTTTTTCTGCAAATATAAGTAAATATTATTTTTGTTCTGAGTACTCAACTAAATGCTTCTCTAGTATCTTGTCAATAAGAACCAAATGTTTTTTTCCGAGTATCTGGGTTACTTCATGTTTTCTTCTCTTTTTTTTTTTTTTGGGATACATATGTTTGAGAGGTTCTTTCCTAGTTGGGAACATGCTCCTGTTTCGATGGGAGCAAAGTTCCTTGGAGGTCATAATTTGGGAGTGCGGTAATGAGGTTTATGTATTCATGTGACTGACGGAAGGTTTTTGCAGCTAAGGTTGGTATCTCTTTATGTTCGCAATCCTTGACCTTGAACACGGTTCAAGATTTTGTTTCAGCCTTGTACCATTAAGATAATAGGTTTCCTTGTCTTTTCTTTTGTTTTCCTAAACCTTTCCAACTAAATGAAACTGGGGTATATGAAGAAACGAAAATGAGATGAAAGAGAGTAAACAAGTACGCCCTCCATCCCGCAAAGATGGTCTAGTATTCCATTTTGGGATGATCTAGAAGGATTGTCCATTTTGAAAAGTTTCCAAAAGAGTAATGCATCATTCTCATTTTACCCTTCCTTTTCTCTTACTCAAAAAAACTCCATCAAGTGGCAAAATTAAAAGTTAGCAAAAGTAAAAGGTAATAATTATGATCCCTTAAATATTTGGTTTCCCAATGAGGGCCAGCAAAATGGGCTGGAGGGAGTAGCATTAACTTTGCAAGGGAAGTATTCAGAAAAAGAAAAGAATATAGTACATCATTGGATCATATCTGATGTACGGTGTTTCAAACCTTAAAAAAAGAAAAAAGAAAAAAGAGATAATTCTAATGTAAAACAATCCTGATTTCTAAAAAGCGGCAAAGCTCCATGCGGGATGGTCGTGATGGTGATGCTTAACCAATTGTGTGTGACTCTGCAAGAGAGAGCACAACACAGGCTGGGGCTGTAAGCTTGTCCTGGAACACCCTTAAACTTGTTGTGGAACACCCTTAAACTTGTTGTGGAATCCCACATCGCCCATTATAGGGAAAATAATATGGTATTTTAGTAAAGGCCGACCAGCTACTATTAACTTGAGGTTAACCTTTTGAGCCACGTGGTTAGGCTAAAAGTTAAGCTGGTCAGCTGGGGGCAGGTTGTTACAGGACGTATCAGAGCTTGCACCAACCAAAAGTGTGAGACGGGTCTTGCTGGGAGACGTGTTTCGGTGGGCCCGACAAGGGAGGAGCTTGTCGTGCTTGGGCGGGTCTCACATGAGACGAGCTTGAGGTGCTTGTCGTGCTTAAGAGAGTACTTGTCTCACATCACTTGGTGGGTAAAAGTAACGGACCATATGGTGCGAGGGGGACGTTGCAGCCAAGGTGGGGAGATTGTGGAATCCCACATCGCCCATTATAGGGAAAGTAATATGGTGTATTAGTAAAGGCCGGCCAGCTACTATTAACTACAGGTTAACCTTTTGAGCCACGTGGTTAGGCTAAGAGTTAAGCATGTTACCTGGGGGTGGGTCGTTACACTTGTCCTAGTTTAAGGAAGGGTGTTGTGGTCACCCGATTCGATTGAATTCATTACATCCCTAATGTATTGCCTAACTCCCGAACTACGGACATAAGGAACTCTATATTTGAATCAGGAAGGACATAATGCCCACAAGGGTGGTATAGAAATAATGAATGACCATTTTGTTCAACTTAAAATACTACGAGACCTTATGCTTTATGCTTTTAAGGACGTTGCATTGTTTTTATTCTTCCTTTTCCACCTTTTCCTATAGGATGTTAGTTGACTTGTGACTGTGGGTTCAATTTTTCAGGATGATGGGTCTCCGGTGTCGATATTTTCTCTATCAGGAAGTAACGCCAATGATGGACATTTAGCTGCTGGTCGCAATGGTGTCAAGCGTCTTCGCACGGTAAGCACTATGGGTAGAAAATATTTGATACATTTGTTGTTCTTTAGGGTTGCCCTTGTACTTGTATGCAGTCATTTAGGTCATTTGTTGTAGATTTTCTTTTCATGAGGGAATATTTGGATCAGTTAGTGAGAAGATGACATACCCTTTGGATTTACATTTTGGAACACACATTCTAGAATACCGTGCAATTTTATTTCAATATGAACTAAGAGCTCCAAAGCAATCCGAGGAACTTTCATGTTTATTTGGTAGATGTCATTCCCAAGAGAGCAAAGAAGTTGAACATAGCGAATAAAAATCTAAGAGGCTGTTTGGCAGCTTCTTTTTTCACTTCTCATTTTCTCATTTTTGTGTTTTGAGTGTTTGGCTGGTTCAGCCAGAAATCATTTTAGGATGACGAGTTCTCTGATTTGAGGAATAGAGAAGAGAAGTGTGTATTATGGCTTTTTGCTCAGATAAATGGGAAAACAACACAATGCTTCTATACTCTCTTTGTTTCCATGATTAATTTTGAAGAATAGTAGATTAGTTTTGCCGAACGTTTAGCTGTTACATGAAAAATTGCTCCCACATGTAGAAGTACTTTAGTAGATGCTAATTTTGTGAGATTAATAGACAAGTCTTTCCCCAGGAGCGGAGCCAAGATTCAAGTTCGGGGTGGAGAAAATTGAATAGATCAAGTCCTACTAATAAAATTATAAAATATAATATTTAAGATTCAAAAAGATACCCTTGTTCTAATAGTTATCGTCCATAATATCTCCAAAATAATTCAAATGCTCTAACGTTAATCATCCATCAACGTGTAACAAAACTGGATTACAAAATGGAACTCCGCGTTCTATCAATGTGATTTTTTTCTTGGATTTCGGTCCTTTTGTGTCTTGGTGGTTTAAGACTTTAAGGTACAAAGAAGAAATAAAATGAGAGAGGAGAAAGACGAAAGACTGTTGATACAAGTAGTTGATTATTATTATTCTTTTTTGGAAACCGGGGGTGGCCCATGCCACCTTGCCCCCCTCTTTACCTCTGCCCGTCTATCCCTATGGTATCACTTTTAATGGCATGTGGGTTACCATGATCTTGCTTACTCCAGAACAATCTGCTTGCCATGTATCATTAATTTGGACTAGTATTTGAGACTTTTGAGAAGTTGGTTTTCAAAAAATTAAAAATAAAAGGAACAGGATCCCAAAAAGTTAATCGATGATGGTCTAGTCTTACTGTTAAGTTTCCTGCGAATCTGGCGAGATAAGTTTGAGCTTTAACCTATGCCTTTTGCGCTATCCTTTCTTTAAGTTACCAATCATTAAATTTTCAATATTGAGGTTAAATTTTCATAATCTGTATTTGCGTTCGAGTATAAATGGCAGTAATGCTTTTTCGTCAGCTAAAGTTGCATTAGCAGCCTTGTTTCTACTGGTGGAGTAAACTTTTTTTAATCCGAGGAACTCTTCAGTTAGGGGGATTCTGGAACCAACAGTTGGTCTTTTACTTTTCTGATACTTTTCGCGACTTCTATAAATTGTGTTATGATACTTTTCATGTTCAAACCCAAAACAAAATTGCAGGTCAGACACCCAAACATTTTATCATTCCTGCACAGTACTGAGGCTGAAACTTTTGATGGTTCTACTTCAAAGGTGACCATCTATATTGTCACTGAGCCGGTCATGCCGCTGTCAGAAAAAATCAAGGAATTAGGATTAGAAGGTATTCAAAGGTGTGTATAGCTCTTTGCTAAATAGTTTTTTACTATGTTGTTATTTGAATTTTGTGGGTTTGATTACCGTAGCAATAGAGTGCTCTTTATGTTATATTTTTGTTCATGTGATTTGAGCATAACTAGCTCTAGCCCGTTGGCCATGTTCACACAGAATAGTTAGTCCTGTATACTGCATTAGAAATTTTATGTAAATAGTGCTGCGGATTTCTAGTGATTCAACTAAAAGATAGCGCTCCTCCTTTCTGAGATTTTTTTTTTTTTGTTTTTTTTTTGTCATTTACAGACTTCATTGCCCTTTTATTTGATGGAATTTATTTACCTCTCAGTAATATCTGCATAGGTTATATTTTTGGCCTTTTTCGATGCTTTGGACTATGAAAAGGAAGCATGGTAATGTGCACAGAAATTGATTTGGGTCTCTAGGCCTACTCTTTTCAGTGCCTTTCGGCTTTGATTTGGGGCATGGTTCCGAAAAAAACATCCCTTTAGCTCCTCGGTTCTTGGAGGTATAGGGGCCACCGTTTTAGTGGTATTCTGAGATAAGCCACTCTGTGCATTATTGCCAAAAGTTAGGTCCGTCTATCTCCAATCCTCCCCCGCCCATACCCCTAATGCTTGGAGACTAGATGAGTTCTGTTATTGTTGTTGTTGTCTAATATCTTCGTCATCCTTGTGTATGTGGACTTGGTTCACTCAGAAATGTTGTTAATCTTTTGATGGCAGGAATGAGTATTATGCATGGGGATTGCACCGAATAGCTAAAGCTGTGAGCTTCTTAAATAACGACTGTAAACTTGTAAGCATTTTCAACCAAAGTTCACAATTTCTTTAGGCATTTGTGAAATGTTTTGAATTGGGTTCACATCTAGAAAAAAGTTTCATATTCCATTTGGAAGCAAATTTAAATTCTTTACCATCACTCGATTTCTTTCATATTGTATTTAGGGTAAATAAGTATACAAATTTATTTTGTGGACTAGTTTTGGGCGCGTGGCTTATGTCCTTTTATCGTGTTCTAGTACTATATTCTATGAAGCACGGGTACTCCAAAAATATTGTCGTATGAGTACTGGATACGGCAAAATACGTACCCTGTATGCCATGGTACGGGATGGGTATATATTTCTTTATGTACTAGATACGTACTCCCTCCGTCCCAGTTTGCTTGCCCCTTTTGGGGAAGTGAGTTTTTATGGGTAGAATGATGAGAAATTTAATTGGGATTGACTTTTTCAATTTGCCCCTATTCTATGCTTTGTTCTCGACCCTTAATGTAGAAAAGAAAAGATTTGAAAGGTAATTTTTGCCCAAAATTTGGGAGGGAAAAAAGGGAGTAAAATGGAAAAGAATAAAATTTCCATTTTTATGGTATTTTTTTTTAAACATTCTTTTTAATTTCCAAAAGGAAAAGAAGGACCCCAAAAAGAAGGGAAAATTTAAATTTAAATTTATTTAAAGTCAAGTTTAATTTAATGGGTACTTTCCATTTGAAAACTAATTTTTTCCAACAAAGAAAAAATAAATAAATATAAAAAATTTAATTGGGGGTACCCTTTGGCCGTTTTTACCTGGGTTCCCTCTGTTCCCTACATTTTAGGTTTTATCATGTACCTGTGTCTGGGGTTCATTGACTGTATTGATCCAGGCATTTCTGGTGCTAGTTTAAGTTGGTGATTTCATGATTGGGGAGCTACTGACCAGTGCCCCAGTGTTTGAGCATATTTTCTATTTTTCCAAGTTGTTGGTTTCTTATGCTTTAAAATATTGTTTCTCATACTAGCATAAATATTGTAAATTCCGTGGTCCAATTACTGATAATTTGCTTTCTTTACCGTCCTGCATGGGGAAAAGAAAAACAACTTTGTGTTGTGATTTGTGATTGGTATTGGTCTGCAGGTGCATGGTAATGTTTGCTTGGCCAGCGTTGTCGTTACTCAAACTTTGGACTGGAAGCTGCATGCTTTTGATGTTCTATCCGAGTTTGATGGAAATAGTGAAGCTTCTACCGGACCAATGCTGGTACTGTGTTTTTCTGGATGCTCTCCGTTGTGTTGCAGTTTCGTTATAACTTAGGGGTTTTGACAGTTGTTTCCTTTATCATAACATATTATGTGCCCTAGCAACATCTTGTAATTTCTATAAGTCGAAGCACTCTTATCCAAAGCGCCTGACCAAATTCTTCCACATATTTCATGCCTTGCTTCTCAGTGAGTGCATCGATGGAGAGATGGGGAGAGAAAATTCCTGGGAGGAGGCTTAGGACAGGAATTTCAGTGCAAAGATGGTTGGTTGTGTTTAGCAAAGCATGGGAGTTTTGAGTTAGGTAATGGCCTGAATATTCAGTTTTGGAATGATGTTTGCTGAAGATACTACCCAGCAGACATCCCTTTATTGGTAGCATTTCCAGATCTCGTACAACGTTATGGTTAATAAGGATGCTTTGGTGCGGATTATTTTCTTAATAACGTGCTTATGGTAATTTGGGACTCTCGGATCATTAGAGCTCTCCCCGACTGGAAGGTGGGGCCTCGGTGGAGTTTTTAGAACTTCTTTATGTGGCTGCTATACCCTCAATTGTGCTGGATAGTAGGATGAGGTAGAAAGAGGCAACCAAACTTTCTTAGTAGAGTCTTATTTTTCCTTGATAACTGGAGGGAGGAGTAACTCATTTCCTTCAAGGACTATTTCAATGGCTGGAGTCCCGACTGAGTGCAATTTTTTGTCCAGGCAACCATTTTATTTAAGGCTTCAAATCACCTTACAGATGTTGCCTGTGGTGGAGAGAGCAGAAAAGAAATGGACCAACTTATCTTCGGTTGTGATGTGGCTGGCATTTATGTACGCTACTATTTTCAATTTGTTGGATCATTTGAGTGATGTCGACTTTTTCTGAAGGTTTTTGGAATTGGATCTCTGTTTTTAGGAAGAAGAAAGCTTAGATGGTTGCTCCTTTATGCATCATGTGGTGCTTGAGTAGGGAAAGAAATAGAGAGATTTTTCAGGGCGCAGAATTGGGGATCAAAATCTTAGTTCGCAGATGTTGCACAGCACACATTTTGGTGTAAAGGATCTTTTTGTGACCCTCATCTCTTCTAGAGCTCAACTGGGGTGTTGATTTCTCTACCTTTGTTCTTGTTTGTTTTGTATACGTGGCCCCACAACCAATTCCCGGTGCCTTCTCGATGCATGTTTTACATTTTACTTGTTAAACTAATCTAAATTCGCTTAAGAAAGGGACAATTATTATTCGTGAAGCATTAGACTGAAGAATAGAAAAGCAAGCGATCATTCGAGTCAATGATTAAATCCAACTTACATATGTTTCAATTGCTTAATTTGCAGGCGGCTTATGCGATCTACTTTCTAACCAACACTAATTATAAAAATGCTTCTCTAAACACGTCAAAATAATATTTTCAGCGTATTACCTGGATTTTGTATATGGAGTATTTAGCCACAGTAGTTCCAGTTGGAGTACTCAGACATTGATTTGGGTTTGGATTCACCTCTACTGATTTTCTTGTTGCCTTCATCATTCATTTTTAGAATATTGTCTGGATGACCCCCTTTGCAATGGTTTGCCGGAGATAGTTCTTGTTACTCACGCATTGACATTTCGTCATGCAGCAATACGAATGGCTTGTTGGTGCACAATACAAACCAATGGAGATGTCAAAATCTGACTGGGCAACAATTAGAAAATCTCCACCTTGGTCCATAGACTCTTGGGGCTTGGGTAAGTGTATTATTGGCCTGTCATGGGGTGTTGAATTTATTGGTATTGCATTGATCCCTTCCATGGGGTGTCAAATTGATACGCAGTACCTGGATTTGACCCTAGTAGACCGGCAAGTGGTCTCTTCACGCGTTCAATATAGATTCTAGTACACAAGCTGAATGTCTTTATATCTTAGGTTGTCTTATACATGAGCTTTTCTCCGGTACAAAGTTGAGCAAAACGGAGGAGCTGCGTAACACTGCTTCTATACCCAAGGTATTGATGGCTTCAAATGTTTTCTTCCTTATTCAGTGTTTTTTTCTTTTTGTCGTCTAAAAGCTATGTTAGGTTGCACAAGTATATTGGTTTTGCTTGTGCATTTGTGTTTACCTGTTGCTAAGAATTTTTTTTTTGCCTTCAGTTGCTTTTACTTTCAAGTCATTTGAAAGATTCATCTTCATTTGCACCTGTCTATTTTCTTGTCTCACAGTCTCTACTTCCAGATTATCAGCGGCTTTTGAGTTCCATGCCTTCTCGCAGGTTGAACTCTGCCAAGCTTGCAGAAAATAGTGGTGAGTTTTTATAATTCCTATGTAAGCAAATCTGATAATTTTCTTTGCCTGGGATTCAACTAACAACGTACTTTTGAAAGGAGAAGTTTCGTTCATTCGACATCCTATCACAGCAGCTTATTGTTTTCCTGAGAGCATCACTAATGCAAGATTAACCATCCATAATAAGTTTTTTTCCCCCAGTTGAACCTTCTAAACTTGTCAACTTTATGCTCTTGACCCCTATTCAAGGGAGGAAAGTGAACTTGGTAAAATGTTGGGACGCATTCTCGGTTTTGGAATTTACTTTATGATTCACACTTGGTGACTTAGAATTGTCTGGGTCCAATGTGGTGACCTTTTCATTCACTTTATATTACTTTGTTCTTTTTCCTGGTAGTGTACTTTTATTGATATTTAGCACCTGAATTTATACACTTGTATGCTTTTGTTTTCTGTTGTTTTTCTTAGTATGCTTAACTTGTTTCAGCACGTCACTTCTTTAATATGTGAGACCTCTGTGACTGAAAAACAATCTATGTATTGGCAGAATATTTCCAAAATAAGTTGGTGGATACCATACATTTCATGGAAATTTTGAATTTGAAGGACAGTGTTGAAAAAGATACTTTCTTCCGCAAGCTTCCAAATCTAGCAGAACAGCTTCCTCGCCAAATTGTGCTGAAAAAGGTTTATCTAAATTTCTAGTATGATATGGTCAACTTCTGTTCATTATTAGCGTTTCCTGTGGAAATTCATTGTTTGTTGTCATGTCTTTACAGTTGCTTCCTTTATTAGCTTCTTCCCTAGAATTTGGTTCAGCTGCTGCCCCTGCTTTGACTGCACTGTTGAAAATGGGTTCATGGCTTTCATCAGAAGAATTTAGCACCAAGGTCATACTCTTTCAGCATCTCGTAGTGGCTTTTTGTTCATTGTGATCGCATTCAAATAGTTTGTATATCTGGCTTTTGTGTTCGGTTTTTTTAATGATTTTCGTTACTACCATGTATCCCCTATTATTTGATGTGTGTAAAGAACTACTTTTTCTTACTGTTATTTGATATGTTTAGAATGCCTTGCTCTTACTTTTAGGTACTACCAACAATTGTCAAGCTCTTCGCCTCCAATGACCGGGCTATTCGAGTTGGTCTCCTGCAGCATATTGACCAGTATGGGGAGTCATTGTCAGCACAAATTGTTGATGAGCAAGTATACATGCAGGATTCAACTCTTATGCAGTTTTCTTGACACTGAAAAGAAAAATATTTGTTTCTGTTTGGAAGTAGCCTTTTCTGACTTATTCCACTTTTAGAGTTCGACATTCTAAACTGTATATGACGCTTTTCACTAGGTTTACCCTCATGTTGTTACTGGGTTCTCCGACACGTCAGCTGTTCTGCGGGAACTGACTCTTAAATCCATGCTTGTTCTTGCTCCTAAGGTGCGCATAGCTTATTCTTTTGCTCGCAGTAGAAGGACTTCTTTTCATGTAGTGTTGTAAACTGTGCATTAGTTAACAATCTTCTATGTTGATGTGAATCAATTAACATAAAGGGCTAGAAAATAGCAGCAACTACTGTAATTTTGAATCAGATTTCTGCAACTACTGTTAAGACTCCTGAAATCCGTGAGTTCAGAGCACAAAATGCTAGCCTTAGTATATCAAGTGGAAAAAGGATTAGTAGTGGAACAAAGTTTACAACTTACAAGACGAAGGAGAAAATGAGAAGAAAATGTGGAAGGGAAAACAAAAAAGAGGACTAAAATAGTTACTTGATATATAGCTCCATCCGAGTTATGATTTGAGTTTATTCTGAGTTGGGCATTTGTGTACTGACGTGGTATGGGCATGTTCATTGTCATTGACAAAAATGCTTTCGGTTTTCGATTAATCTTGCTATAATTAGTACGTACGTGTTTTCATAACTTGTAAGCGTTCTATTCCTCTTCCTCATGAAGGCCATCTTCTTCGTAGTTTACAAGTTCTTTGGACATGTTGAAAAAAAGGAAAAAAAGTTCCTTGGATAATGTTATTCTATCATATTTAGCAATGAGTTGGGTTTGTGAGTTATTTCTAAAATTGTTTCGGTTCGACTTATAATTGCAGTTGTCCCAACGCACTATCTCTGGGTCTCTGTTGAAGTATCTTTCTAAGCTACAGGTATTATGTTATCCATTTGTTGATCCAACTGTAAGACATCAATTATTGGTTTTATTGATTTCCATTTAAAGGGTCTGCCTTCCAAAGTAATATTACATCCTCTAGTACGGTAACTTCAATCATTCATTTGAGTTTGTTTTTCTTCATACTTTCAAGTTTTGCAGGTTGATGAAGAGCCTGCTATTAGAACAAATACCACGATACTGCTTGGGAATATTGCCAGCTACCTTAATGAAGGGGTCAGTAACAGCTAGTTTGCATACCTTTTCAGTATACAATATCCACGCTTACTATATTATTCTGTTTGAGATGCTCGATCTTTGTTTATTGTACTCAATGTTTAAAACAGTCAGCAGCACTGATCATATGAGGGACATATTTGGATATGTATGTCAATTAATATATCAATCTTAACAATTGGATCTGAAATTTCACTGCAGACTCGGAAAAGAGTTTTGATAAATGCGTTTACAGTACGTGCTTTGCGTGATACATTCTCCCCTGCCCGAGGAGCAGGTAAAGACTTGGTACCCTGTCTGTTGTGATTATTTTACCTGCCTTTATTAATGGGATTTGCTCTCTCTCTCTCTCTCTCTCTCTCTCTCTCTCTCTCTCTCTCTCTGTCTCTCCACATAATTTTTATATACTTATGTTACTGTGTATGCCTCTATCGATTAACATTATTGTATATTGGGCAGGTATTATGGCTTTATGTGCAACAAGTTATAGCTATGATGTCAACGAAATAGCCACTAGGATACTGCCAAATGTTGTTGTCCTCACCATTGATCCTGACAGGTTATCTGTTCTTTTAGTTTGCTAGTTCCGTTTTATCTGTCTAGTTTAATGTTTCTTCTTCGGTATCTTGCATCATTAGATGATTTGGCACTATTTTCAATTGCTTTTCCCATGTATTTGCTATTCACACTCTAGGAAAAGCTCTTATCATGTTGCTGGAAGCAACAGTAATCTCTTCTCCCCTAGTGTAGTGCATTGCCTACCTTTTGATTCTGTTGGTGATTTATTATGTATCTGACCTCAGTTAGTGGAGTGTAGAAAAACGCCAATAATGATGTAAATATCAAGATTTGGAAACCTTTCTTTCCCCTTCTCTCCTCTTTATGCATCTTCTTGTATTGCATAAGTCGCTCGTGTGTTACTTGGAACCCGCGTCGTCTTTCCAGTTGCCCACAGATAAGTGGTCCTCGATAGTGTACTACCAGATGAAAGATCGTAGACCATTTGAACTGTATTTTTGTCAGGTTAACTACAATGTTCCCAAACCATCATCACTTTTATGTTCCCCCATGCGTGCCTGTTGAACTCTGTTAACTGTTGCATTCTTGTACTTTGTTTTGTTGTCTACTGTCAAAAATGGTTTAATTTGAAATGCAAAAGCTTCCTCCCTTTCTTTGGAGTTATGCAAGTTTCTGACTCTCCTCGTTTATGGAACAGTGATGTTCGATCAAAGGCATTCCAAGCAGTTGACCAGTTTTTGCAAATAGTGAAGCAGTACCATGAGAAGGTCTGTTACTGGATTCTTCTTGCTTGATTTTGATTTTAGTGTGGCGGCTTCTTTTTTCTTCTTCTGGAGAATATCTGCTTTGACATATTTCGGATTTGGGCAATTACGGATCACGAAAAAGAGCTAAAACATTGCTTTGTTATGAAAAGATGTTCTTCTTAACATATTCAATCTTGTTGTATTTTCGTCATATATACAAGGGAAGTGGGGAAGTGGACATAGCCTCACCCTTACAAAATTACTGATACACTCCAAAGTTCCTACCCTTACGTGATCCGTCCGTCGCAGCTTCCTTAGGTGTGTGTCTTCTGTAGGGAACCAAAAACCTTCCTGCTCAACCAACAGCTCTTGGCGTTATATGTCTCCTCCGTACCTAATTGGTCCTTGTACATTTACTTGATTGCTAGTTCCATTTAGAGGCTTGTTTAAGCCTTAGGGAAACAAAGAGACAGGAAAGGAGATTTTTATTTTTCTTCTACCACTTTTTGGTTCCTATTTTGAGAGAAATTTGAGGAAATATATTTAAAAATGCATGGAGAAGCGAAAAAGACAAAAAAAAAAAAAACTCACTTTATTTTTAATTTCATTCGTAGTTACTTTCCTTTTCTCTTCCTTTCCACAAATTCTCAACAATTGGTAAAGTATCATTTTGGTCATTTTACAAGGTAGATTGATTTTCCATTTAATCAATTTTCGCAATAACCTCTTAGTCATGCAGCAAAGTTATGGATTCATATCGGAAGTTTGAACTTCCCAAGGCGAAGAAAAGTGTAACATTTAGTTTAGTTTGTACTAAGGTATGGTAATATCATCATGGAAGGCAGCGAAATACCAAGTACTTTAATTTAAGAGAATAGGTTGGTTGTAGTGGTGTTGATTGATGCCTTCTTTGTCCTCCTAGACTGAATAACACTGTTGTTCTATCTTTCATTTCTTGTCCTATGTCTAGACAAATGCAGGGGATTCCACTGGGGCTGCGAGCGGAGCAATCCCATTACCAGGAAATGCTCTACTTGGGTAAGTTGATGTTCTGTACTAACATGTGGCATTTTTTTTGGAGTTAGCTTTATTACTGATTTTATTACATGACACATGGTTCTCAACTTCCAATATTAGCATGTATCGTCTATTAAAGATATTCCAGCCCCTTTTCAACGAAAAAAGAAAAAATGCAGAGACACTGAGCATGATATTGCAATGCAGGTGGGCCAGTTCCTTGACACACAAAGGCAAACCTTCTGAACAAACACCACTTGCTTCAGCTAATTCTAGTGTACCTCTTTCGCCTGTGGTCTCCATTGCCAGCTCTGGTATGTCTCTTGATTGCTTTTATTTTTTTCTCATTGCAGTCAAAATATAGTTTGCTTCCTTCCTTGTGGATCGGTTTTGCAGTCCTATTCTTCTTATGACAGGGTTTTCCCTTGAACGGAGTGTATCAAAATTATGATTAAAGGGCATACTACTGTTTCTATTCCTTTTCTTTTCCATTGTTGATTCCTTTAAGAAATCCAAGAACCAAACGAATGCAAGGGGTAGTTTTGGAATTATGATATAATATTTGGTCGGTTTACAGCTCAATTGCTCATTGATATACTTGAAAATATTGGGATCTACTTGGTAAATATTTTGTCCAACAGTTATTTATGAACAAGCACAACTGTGCGTGCGTTAGGGGGGACCGATGTGTTAGAAGATAGAACAAGCACAACTGTCAGACAAAGGGGATCTCGTACACTGCTTGATAAGAATGGAAAGGCATAGCCTGCATTGTCTTATCTACGCCTGCAACGACGTGGATATGAAGTTGTTTTACATGTGCATTATCTACAAAAGCTTTGTCTCTATTCCTGTCTGCACACACTTATATTATGTTTTCTTTGGTGTCAATTTCTTGTGACAACTGCAGTGATGGGCAGTTCTAATATAATGCCAGTCCGCATAAGTTCCAGTGAGGATATAGCAGATCAACCTGCTCCAGTATCCCCTTCATCAACTGATGGCTGGGGAGAACTTGAAAATGGTCTTCATGAAGAGAATGGAAATGAAAACGATGGGTGGGATGATATCGAACCACTTGAGGAGCCAAAGCCATCTCCAGCCCTTGCGAACATCCAAGCAGCTCAGAAGCGGCCTGTCTCACAGCCAAAATTGCAAGGTAAAAAGAATCTATTGGACTTATTCTTGGTGGGATAATTTGCCAGCCCAAACTTTAATCAGACAAAGTGACAGTTCATGCTGGATTACTTTGACCATATCCCCCATATGGATGTCGTAGCTTAAAAATTGGAATCAAACACAATCAGAGACACAGAGCAAGGAGATATTTCAATGTAGATAATTGGTTTACTGGTTTTAGATGAATCAACTAATTTCAAGCTAGTATAGTTACATTGATATGCATTTTGTATAATAGCTAAGCGCAGTTTTTCCCGTAACTTGCCAGTGTAATCCAGGAATCCAATAGTTTATATAGGCATAATCCAGGAAGGTAAATTAACCACTCTTGTTTCTATGAGTTTAACTTTCTCTCTGGTCTATGCTAAATTGTGGTGTTTAGGGTGTAATCATAAACCTTTTGATGGAGTGTTTATTCATCTGTTTAAGAAAGTTGTAGACGGAAGTAAATCACTATAGGCTTCCAACCAAAGAGAACAAAAGGCAGGAAGTTAAAAAGGCGTACTTCCTATATTGTTCTTGGATGGAATATAGAATTAAGTAATTTATTTTCCTCATGCACCAAACAACCAACCATCTAGGGTGAAATGATGTTCCTTTTGTCCCTGCTTTAGTGCATTAAATATAGTTTCCTTGTTCATAGGTATTTTTTCTCTCCCTATTTTACCAAAGGAAGCATGCCTATTACCTATGTGCTTATAGAGCTAATAGGCAGGTCAGAATCATTTAGATGATTGGGCTTGGAGAATTAACACATCGAATGTATATGTCATTCCACGAAGGGTGGTACTTTGGTCTAGTGAACATTCCTTTGTGAACTCATTGTGCATGATGTAATAGGAGAATTTGCTGTTTGCTCAGGTACAAGTTTGCAAGCCAAGAACACGGTGAAGATAACCAAAAACGAGGACGATGACTTGTGGGGTTCGATAGCTGCCCCTCCTCCAAAATCGACGTCAAAACCTTTGAACTTGAAACCAAGTGAGAAAGTTGATGACGATGACCCATGGGCTGCTATTGCTGCTCCTCAACCCACCACAAGGGCCAAGCCATTGTCAGCTGGGCGAGGACGAGGGGCTAAACCTGCCGCCACAAAATTGGGTGCTCAGAGGATAAACCGGACATCCTCTGGGATGTAAGATACGGCGAAATAGGGGGCAGAAATGGAACAAGTATAGGAAATGAAAACAGGTTAAGATAGGGTTTGTACATTTTTGGCGTCTTTGGATCAGTGTTGATATGAATGATATCAATGAGATTAAACCTGCCATGAGTTGTATTTGTGCTTTCTTGGACATTACATTTGATTTGTAATATTATTCTTTTTATCAGCCACTATTCTTCCTTCCAAAACGTGTTGTGTCTCATAGTTGACGATACTTCTACGCAGAGAGCATGTTTTTTTGTATTCTGTATCTGCTTCAAGTTGGAATACCTGTCTCTTTCTCGAGGACCACAGGAATTGCTATGGTATTTTGCAACATGGATGATACAAGGTGTAGCGATACCCTACTATGCACAAACTTCCTCATAGTTTTCATGACTTCTTTTACGGTTTAAACCAATTCGGAAAGCTTGGATAGAACGCAGATTAACTAATTGGAAAAGTCTCTCTCTCTCTCTCGCTCTCTCTCTCTCATATGTATATATTGTCAGAGTTAGTTAGTTACCTTCGGCTGATGAAACATTTTGAGACGTAATGTTACTACGTAGTGATTTGTGCCACTTTCCCCTAGTGAGTTTATTCCTCTGTTCATTTTGAGTATTTTCCCCCCCTCTCTATGTGCCTTTGATCTTTGCTAATTGACATACTGCTCTTTTTTTCTTTCTTTTTTGCCACTATTGTATACATTAGTAGTGGATTAGAGAAGAATTAGTGAGTTAACCAAAAAGGGGGTTTGACATTTCTTCATAGACTTGAACCCCAAACCTCCTCCTTGGAAGTCAACTGGTACAACTAGATGAGCTAAGAATCACATTTACATATTCTATTCCCCTCTACAATTGTGCTTAGTCTGATGAACACTAACAATTGCTTATTAACATAGGATTAAAAAACAAACAAAAATTAAAAAGTACGATTTCTGTTTTATCTTCCCAACTTCCCCAAAAAATTACTCACTCAAAATACCCACCCTTCTCCACACTTAATAAATTTCAGCATATTAGATAAGCACTCTTGCCTTACTTTATATGTTTTTCGGCCGTTCAGTTCCTGCTAGACAAACCCCAACAGATAAGAGTCTTCAAATGTAGTACCATCTTTCATGGTGTTTCTCAGTTTCTGTTCATAAGTCGATGTTTGATTCGGGAACGAAGTATTGCATCGTTGGAAACTATTTCTGTTATCATTTGCCTCAGATTCAAGCCCGATAACATTCATGTGCATGCAGTTATATTAAGCAAATGCAAGTTATCCAGCACATGCAATAAACCATGTTTATGCACTAGTGTTAGAAAACTGATAAAAGGCAACACCAGCTTGTACAAGTTATCAGGATTCCCCTTTTATAGGGTATCCACCATCATTCATCGTTGTTCCCCTGTATTGATCACATTACAAAATTAGATTTATAGTTATCTCCTTACAAAATTTAGGATAGCATCTATTACAATTATGAATCAACCAGAAAAGAATGATTTACATAAAACGTCGTAATGTATATGAGTCGATTGTGTATATGGGTCGATTGTGGCGTGCGCCTCTATATCTGTTCGTCTATATTACCCTCTGGCGAGGATTCCTCAGTGCTCGTGGGATTATTTGAGACATCATCCTTAATGTATTGAGCTCTAGCCCTTTACTGAGGGATATGAATGGCAAGCCTGGATCAACACAATCTGCGATTCCTTCTAGAAAAGATGAACTGAACTGCAATAAGAGAGATGACATGAAGGCATTGCTCTGTTTCATTTAGAATGTTATAATAGGATAAAGGTTCCATTTTCTGCCAGTTGAGACTGCATTATCGGTTCCAAAGTATATAAAAGAGGATCTGGTTCATGGGCATTCCCAGAACCAGTTCCCAACAGATCTAAGAACTAAAGACACCAGCTGACTAAACTGTGTGCTAAGTAAGACACCTGCACTGGTACGGCATGGAGGCAAAAATCCGCATTGAGCAAGGCCGCTTTGGCGTCGGTTGTTGCCACAACATTTTCTGGTAGCTTGTGTTCTGGGAAGTACGTACTGAGAACAAAGCATTATATGTATAGCGAAATGAAAAGAGGGTTTAAGAAAAACAAAAAAAATGAAACAAAATTGGAAGAGTTTATTTGGAAATATTGTCACAGGATGTTTTGCTAGAAAAGATTACAGATGGCAAAACCAGGTTATAGATTATGCTGTTTAGTTTCATCTGGTATGTCATAGATGACAAGAATGCGGAGGTAAAACAAGAGATGCAATTGAGAGGGAACTCACATATTGCAGTTCTTCTCATTAATTGATCAACAAATTTGAGGATCACTAACAAGCATGTTAACTTCTAGTTGAGAGTTTCTATTTCCAATATGTGCAGCCATTGCTGTTCCAAAAGATCCACCGCCAAGCACCACCTGACAACCACTAGTACAAAACATACAAAATATGACATACTGTAAAAGCATAATTACCACGGAAGTCTGATCGAAAGTTTCTTTATTTCAGCGGCTAACCAGCATAAATAAAGGTATTACTACCATAAAAGATCCAAAGTTACCTGTCAACTTAAAGTTCTGCAAATAAACCGAATTTGGCTTACGAAAAGTTGGTCTGAAGTAGACCCACTCAAAGATCGTTGAAGCCATTGAGGTTAAAACACATTTTTTCATACATAACTAAACTTTATTATTTTCAAGATCAGATTCCACTACCTTGTAGTAATTTCAAAATTCCCTTTATCGATATATAATAGGTATTTATAATTTATCCCATTTAAAACAAGAATGATGCGAGCATTTTACTGAAAAGATTTTTTTCCGACTCCTTGGGAGTAAATTGGTCATATTTTTTCAGGTTCAAATAATTTTAGATTCAAACTATTTGCGTAGGAAAGTTGACTCCACAAGCTTTCTATCTGTTCAAACCTTGCAAAAATCGGAGTTCGGGTGTGTCCTGGACGAACCCGTTAAGTTTGACAAAATGTGCTTTATTGCCCCCAAGGCACAAATGCGTGCGCCCCAGGCACAATCCCATGCGCCCGGGTGCATCCTTCAATTTTAGAAATCGACCAAATTAAACTTTGCGTTCTTGTTACGGACTCTGTCGAACACCAATTTTTACATGGTTTGAACTATTTAGAAGCTTGTCAGGCCTAATTTCTAATCAAATTAGTTTGCCCCAAAAATTAATTGCACATCAAAAGATATGATAATTTTACTTTACAATGTCGAAATATAAAATATTTCTGAAAAATCTTTGAATCTCAATAATTTTAAATTGAATCTAGACCTATTTCATATCGATAAAACGGGTATTCAAAGTACTACAAGTTAGTAAACTCGAACAATGAAAATAATAGAATATGGCTTACGAAAAGTTGGTCTGAAGTAGACCCACTCAAAGATCGTCGAAGCCATTGAGGTTAAAACACACTTTTTCATACATAACTAAACTTTATTATTTTCAAGATCAGATTCCACTATCTTTTAATACTTTCAAAATTCCCTTTATCGATATATAATAGGTATTTATCCATTTAAAACGAGAATGATGCGAGCATTTTGCCGAAATATTTTTTTTCGACTCACTGGAAGTAAATTGGTCATATTTTTTCAGGTTCAAATAATTTTAGATTCAA
Organism: Rhododendron simsii; assembly: GCA_014282245.1. Classification (NCBI taxonomy): domain Eukaryota; kingdom Viridiplantae; phylum Streptophyta; class Magnoliopsida; order Ericales; family Ericaceae; genus Rhododendron; species Rhododendron simsii. The sequence continues at coordinate 35,627,387 of CM024956.1, forward strand.
ACTACTTGGGTAGGAAAGTTGACTCCACAAGCTTTCTATCGGTTCAAATCTTGCAAAAATCAGAGTTCGGGTGTGTCCGGGACAAACCCGTAAAGTTTACAAAATATTGACCTTTATTGCAACCCTCCCATGTGCCCGGGCGCATGGGATGCGCCCAGGCGCATCCTTCAAATTTGGAAATCTATCAAACTTTGAGTTCTTGTTACGGACACTGTCGAACTCCGATTTTTACTTGGTTTGAACTGTTTAGAAGCTTGTCAGGCCTAATTTCTAACCAAATTAGTTTGGCCCAAAAAATAATTACACATCGAAAGAGATGATAATTTTGCCTTCGCTATGTAAAAAAATAAAATACTTCGGGAAAATCATTGAATCACAATAATTTTAAATCGGATCCAGACCAATTTCATATCGATAAAGAGGGTATTAAAAGTACTACAAGATGGTGGAATTGAACCATGAAAATTATAGAATTAGGCTAACGAAAAGTTGGTCGGAAGCAAACCAACTCAAATATCGTCGAAGCCATTAATGTTAAAACACAATTTTGTCATATATTACTAAACTTTTTTATTTTCATGATCAGATTCCACTATATTTTAGAACTTTGAAAATCTCCTTTATCAATATATAATAGGTATTTATCCCATTTAAAATGACAATGATGCGACCATTTTACCGAAATGATTTTTTTTCGACCCACTGGGATTAAATTGATCATAATTTTTTGGGTTCGAATAATTTTAGATTCAAACTACTTGGGTAGAAAATTTGACTCCACTAGCTTTCTATCGGTTCAAACCTTGCAAAAATTGGAGTTCGGGTGTGTCCAGGACGAACCTGTAAAGTTTGACAAAATGTTGAGCTCTATTGCGCCCAAGGCGCAAATGCATGCGCCCCAGGTGCAATCCCATGCGCCCGGGCGCAATCCTTCAATTTTAGAAATCGACCAAATCAAACTTTGCGTTCTTGTTACGGACTCTATCGAACTCCAATTTTTTCGTGGTTTGAATTGTTTAGAAGCTTGCTAGGCCTAATTTCTAATCAAATTAGTTTGCCCCAAAAATTATTTGCACATCAAAAGATATGATAATTTTACATTACTATGTCGAAAAATAAAATATTTCGGAAAAATCTTTGAATCTCAATAATTTTAAATTGGATCCAAACCTATTTCATATCGATAAAGAGGGTATTCAAAGTACTACAAGATAGTGGATTCGAACCATGAAAATAATAGAATTTGGCTTACGGAAAAGTTGGTCTGAAGTAGACCTACTCAAAGATCATCGAAGCCATTGATGTTAAAACATACTTTTTCATACATAACTAAACTTTATTATTTTCAAAATCAGATTCCACTATCTTTTAGTACTTTCAAAAGTCTCTTTATCGATATATAACAGGTATTTATCCCATTTAAAACGAGAATGAAGCGAGCATTTTACGGAAATGATTTTTTTTCTACTCACTGGGAGTAAATTGGCCATATTTTTTCAGGTTCAAATAATTTTAGATTCAAACTATAGGGGTAGGAAAGTTGACTTCACAAGCTTTATATCGTCCAAACCTTGCAAATATCGGAGTTCGGGTGTGTCCGGGACAAACCCGTAAAGTTTGACAAAATATTGAGCCCTATTGTGCCCAAGGCGCAAATGCATGCGCCCCAGGTGCAATTCCATGCGCCCGGGCGCAATCCTTCAATTTTAGAAATCGACCAAATTAAACTTTGCGTTCTTGTTACGGACTCTGTTGAACTCCAATTTTTACGTGGTTTGAACTGTTTAGAAGCTTGTCAGGCCTAATTTCTAATCAAATTAGTTTGCCCCAAAAATTATTTGCACATCAAAAGATATGATAATTTTACATTACTATGTCGAAAAATAAAATATTTTGGAAAAATCTTTGAATCTCAATAATTTTAAATCGGATCCAGACCTATTTCATATCGATAAAGAGGGTATTCAAAGTACTACAAGATGGTGGAATCGAACAATGAAAATAATAGAATTTGGCTTACGAAAAGTTGGTCTGAAGTAGACCCACTCAAAGATGGTCGAAGCCATTGATGTTTAAACACCCTTTTTCATACATAACTAAACTTTATTATTTTCAAGATCAGATTCCACTATCTTTTAGTACTTTGAAAATTCTCTTTATAGATATATAATAGGTATTTATCCCATTTAAAATGAGAATGATGTGAGCATTTTACCGAAATGATTTTTTTTCGAGTCATTGGGAGTAAATTGGTTATATTTTTTCGTGTTCAAATAATTTTAGATTCAAACTACTTGGGTAGGAAAGTTGACTCCACAAGCTTTCTATCGGTTCAAACCTTGCAAATATCGGAGTTCGGGTGTGTCCGGGATGAACCTGTAAATTTTGACCAAATGTTGAGCTTTATTGCGCCCGGGTGCATCCTTCAAATTTGGAAATCGACCAAACGTGGCGTTCTTGTTACGGACACTATCGAACTCCGATTTTTACGTGGTTTGAACTTTTTAGAAGCTTGTCAAGCCTAATTTCTAATCAAATTAGTTTGGCCCAAAAATTAATGATAATTTTACCTTCACTATGTCGAAAAATAAAATATTTCGGAAAAATCCTTGAATCACAATAATTTTAATTCGGACAGACCTATTTCATATTGATAAAGAGGGTATTAAAAGTACTACAAGATGGTGGAATAGAACAGTTAAAATTATAGAATTTGGCTTACGAAAATTTGGTCGGAAGTAGACCTACTCAAAGATTGTCGTAGCCTTTGATGTTAAAAGACACTTTTGTCATACATAACTACCCTTTATTATTTCATGATCAGATTCCACAATTTTTTAGAACTTTGAAAATCCTCTTTATTGATATATATAATAGGTATTTATACCATTTAAAATGAGAATGATGTGAGCATTTTACCGAAATGATTTTTTTTCGACTCACTGGGAGTAAATTGGTCATATTTTTTCGTGTCCAAATAATTTTAGATTCAAACTACTTGGGTTGGAAAGTTGAGTCTTCAAGCTTTCTATTTGATTGACTTCTAAAAATTACGACAAAGAATCAGACAATAAGAGAGTATGAAAGCCCAATTGGATGACATCAACCAACAATGGGTCTAGCAGATCACAAGATATTACCAAGTTGGGCAAGTTAAATACTAAGAGAAGATGAAAACTAACCTCTGCATGAATTTAATGTAACTTAGTTATGATTGAACACATTATTATTTACTAACCAGCATGATTTTGTACTTCTCGTGGTGTCCATGAAATCAAGAAGGAGCACGGGGTGCTACATCAAGCTAGAGGTGGAGTTAGGTGTTGCAAGGGCTTATAAGTAATTCCTAATTTGGCATCTCTTGTAAACCTTTTGATTTATGGAATATAAGTAGAAATAGGCCGTGGTTTTATGCTTAGAGTGTGTTTACCCTAATCAGTTCCACGTATATACTTGTGTACTTGTTCTTTATTTTGTTGCTATATACTTTAATTTTGAATTGATAGAAATACCTTGGAACTCGATTAGTAGTTTAATATTGGTGCTTGCATTAATTTTTAATTGGTCGTCCTATTGACCCCTCTCTAGGACTCTTTAGAGCTATAGATTGTTTCACTTAGGTCTACCGAAAGATGAGAGCATTCCCATGCTTCCCTTGCAAACTGAAAATGCCACTAGACGGAAAACAAATGTCCCGCGATTAAGCGGAATTAATCGCAAATGAAAGAATAAGCAGAACAAACTATTGATAGAGTACAATGCTAATTACTTAAAAAGCAAAGAACAACACAGGGATAGAGAAAATACACACGTATTCTTACCTACATTAGCACGGTATACAAAAATGGATAGTAGAGAATTAGTGTACCTGTGTCCGATCACCCGCCCATTCGTGTAACTTGGCCCTGGATTTTTTTCACTACTTGCGTTGTTAGAGGATATAGATTTCGTATTTGGTGATAGTGTTGCCAAACATGCAACAATTTAAATTTTCAATTTGGTCTCATCCAATAGAGTGGATTTGTATGCTTTCATTGAGAGCATACTCAATGAAATTGTCCTTTCATAACAACTCAGAGATCGCTGTGAATTCAAGTTTCGCTCCATTTGCTGTCAGCTTCGTAGTATATGTTGCAGAATGTGATGAATTATGTGGTACAACTTGGGTTTAATAATATTGTTCAGATTACTTTTAATGCATGCTAATGTGTTTGAAGCTCGAGGATTGCAAGCAATCTAAATGATCAGTTTGTGAGGTGAGACCTCCCGCCCGGGAAGCCTATGAAGATTTTCCGTACATAGTATACTATTGCCCACACTGCAATGCCCTGAATCGGTCAAAACATCTTGGTGTTTCTGGTTCCAACTCCCCTAGTATGAGCCCCGAAATGGCAAAGAGCAGTACGCCACCAGACAGCAGTAGTGTTACAGTGAGTGAAATGATTCCTGCAAGTAGCAGCCCAGTGACAGCTGCTGTCAAAAATACAGAAGGAAGCGGAAGACTTGTGTCTGGGGGTTCGGATCCAATTAGTCCTAGTTGAAGGCAGACTTCAGGTGGAATTATAAGGGCGAAGGGTTTGGTTTTGCATGCTTTTGAGCATCATACTTCTTCGTAGGTCAGAGCGCTTTGAGTGCAGCGACTGCTTGCGTTTGCTTCTTGTTTCTTTGTGTAATTTTAGTTCTTTCAAAGGTTTAACTAAATCATACGGCGTGTTCCATCCCTTGCCTGTTTGGGTTTATGCCGGTTAAGTTACTGCGATTCGGCAAAGTTCCCCAGTTTGCTCAATGCATGTGTGTTGTGGTGCTGACAATGTGTACAAGAAAGCCATTATTTGCATTTGAAATCTTTTGGAGAGTTAGCATATCAATAAGTCTAAGGACCAGGAAACCAGCCCAGACCCCAACCCTGGATAGCTGACGTGGATTGGGTCCCACGTCAGTTTTAAGTTTTAAAAAAAAAAAAACCAAAATACTGAAAAATTTTGAATCGCCCCCCACCTCCCTGATCGTCTTCCCATAGACAGAGAGAGAGAGAGAGAAAGAGAGGAGACAGACGTCGACAGACGAACTGATAGCGCGATCACCAGCGACCACCAGCCTCACCTCCACCTCCGGCGACCACCAGCCCCTCACCTCCACCTCCACCTCCGGCTATCACCACCATCATCGGGTTCGCCTCCGGCGACCAACCCTTCGCGACAATCGACGCTCCGCCGACGACAAACCCACCGCCAAGGTGTCTCTCTCGCTCTCTCCTCGTCTATATATTAGAGTGTTGTCGATTCTAGCCTTTAATTTCATTATAATTTGTTCAAACAAGAAAAAAAATTAGGGTTTGCGTAATTGGGGTTTTTTTTTCCGAACCCTAACCATGTATTTCTGGTTTCATAAAATCACGATTATATATCAATAAGAAACGAATCTTTGGGTTGGAGATGCCCCCGAGAGTTAACATTAGAATAAACTTGTGTTTTTGTCTCCTGCTTCCCATGTGATTAAACAAGCTTAATAATTTCAACACAGTGGATGCTTGGTGAATTTTATGCACATTCTAGCTTTATAATTTCACTTGCACAATGCCAGCTACCCCCTTTTGGCTGCCATCCGATGTCTGCAAACATTAAAATCCTGCCTCTTGCCTATGTATGTTTTGTCTACTCAATCAGTACTTGGGATAATTGACTGATAATGTTTTGGGTTGCTTATTTTGGTTTAATGTGAGGAAAAGAATTGCGATGCCTTTTCTAGTTGAGATGGTTCAATGGTATCAATGGGCAATGAGCTCACGCCATCTTACTGATACTACGACCTTCCGAGTGTATAAGTTGTTTAAAAGTATTGAAGTAGTGTTTGATCTTGAGGAAGTGGTTTTGATTCTCTCTTTTTTTCTCTTGATAATAATTAATCTAGTAATTCACGGCTAGAACATAGAGAATACATATTTTGTGGTTCTCAATATGCATTTGGATGGCTACATTGCAGAAATCATTTCAATAATGAATTGCCTTCAAATTCCAGTTGTGAGGTCTTAAAAATGTAGATGAATTCACATGTATATGACTTATAATGGGCTCAATGACTTATACATCAATTTGCTCCATCCAGCTCGGGTAATAGCATCCTACGCCAATTCTGAGCACAAAATGAGTGAAGGATGTTATTGCTTAGTCATTTGTTCATTGTATTGTTATGGTGCATTTTTTTTTTGGTTAGGATGTGCTATGATGCTCATAAATGACCAATTTAATGTATCTACTGTGTCGTACTGCCAGTATTGATTGTGCAACAACATCTAATAAGGTGCAAGAGGACGTATTGCTATGATGCAAGTTTTCCCCTGGTTTTGTTAGCGTGTCAACTGTCAAGTCATGAAAGACTACCCGAGTGATAAGATCAAGAGGCCATCGTCCAGTGACAAATATATAAGGGCCTTAAAGAAGACCCAGACAAGTGCAGGTCCTTTTTTTTTCCAATTTATTTTCTTGTTCCCTTGTTTACCATTCATTTTGTTCATGAACCACCCTTAATACTTAACAGCTACTCAAGCACTCTTGGGAGTAATTTTCTCTTGAGGTACGGACGCTACTCTATGTGGAGTAATTTTTCCATGTGGACACTACTCTATATTGGAATTTTTCAATGGTTGCTACAGGTTTCAGTTTTTTTATTTTTTCATTTGAACTAATTAAAATTATGCCCTTAAATGATATAATGCAACCCTTTTCAATTGAGCTAATGTCTTCTTGTTGTGCATAGTAGAGCATATCTGGCAAACAAAGGGAGAATGGCAATGGCACAACTGGCAAAAAAAGAGAGAATGGCACACTTGGCACAGCATATGGAAGTTAAAGCTGTGCGCACTCTTTTCCCAATAACTTGCTTCTGAGTTATCTTGGTTCTGTTTGTGGATGGAGCTTTTGCAAAGGATCAATGACCTCCATAACAAACTCGGGGCAACTCCACCTGATTTGGTGGCGAAGAAGAGCGGAATGATTTGATAGCAAATAAAATGGAGATGTAATTCCTAGACAAATTTGTCCTACAATTGAAAGTCTGAACATTGGAACATGGCCAATTTTTGTTTTGCAAAGGAGGTTTAAATCATTAGAGAAGAGAATGTATTATGTACTCTTATTTATTTGGATGTGAATGATAATTAGAATGAGAATGGCCTTTGTGAATGGATAGTACTCTTATTTATTTGGATGTGAAATGAGAATGACCTATTTGTTGTGAATGGTTAGCTTGGCAATGGAATTTGGCTATGAATGGTGATTTAGAATGTGAAATGCTTGATGTGGGCTTGCAAGTAACCTGATGTTGATTTGGGCAAAGTGATGACTAGGAACAATGTAGCCCCTCAACAAAATGGGGTTTTCTTAATACGAGCCCACTATCCATTTACATCAGCAAAGTATGAATTAGATAGAATCAAAGCCACACAAATCTTTTTTACTTTCTACACAAACAACACTCAAACAAATAAGCACTTGGCTAAAAAAAATACCTTTTCAAGACCGTAAGATTTCTGTCATATATCAAAATACTTCAAAATATTGCTGATTTGTATATCAGTCAAAAACTACTTCTAATTTAAAACCCCAATACAAAAAAGTGAGAATAGGCTACAAAATAAAAACGAGATATCAACAAGCAAATTCCCAGGAGGCCCCAAATATGGTCATATTAATTGTTTCGACCCAAAATGTTGGGATTTTTTGAACTAGCTAGAATCGATTGAAATTGAAGGGGTCGTCGACAACCAATATATATCAACATATATAGACGAGAGAGAGAGAGAGAGAGAGAGAGAGAGAGAGAGACCTTGGCAGTGAATTTGAAGTCGCTGGTGCGTTGGTTTTCGCAACGGGTCGGTCGCCGGTGGTGCTCATGGTCGACGGAGTGGAGGTGACGCTGGTGGCCGCAGGTGGTGGCGGCGGTGAGGCTGATGGTCGATAGTGGTGGAAGTGAGGTGATGGTCGGGCTTCTCCTCTTCTATCTCTCTGTTCCATTTTGTTTTCCCGCGACTGGGTTTCCACTGAGAAGGCCGATTCAAATTTCTGGACTTTGTTTTTTTTTTTTTAAACTTTGAGCTGACGTCAGCCTGACGTCAGCTATCCAGGGTTGGGGCAAGGGCTGGTTTCCTGGTCCTTAGACTTATTGTTAGCATATATAGTTAGTTCCATTTGAGATCAATATCAAAACATTTTACAGGATTTACTTTAGGAGTAACGTCTCAAAACTTCAGGAGATTTTATCTAGTGCATTGGCAGGCCTATGTGGATGTCCTTTTCTTCTCATAGCCAGTGTTTTGTGGAGAAAAGTTCATTGATTTCTTCCACTGGGGATCCTTCTAAGGGCTGACGTTAAGGGAAAATAGTGATGAGTTACAAATAACCATTGTTCACAACTTCATGCCTTTAGCAAAACTTGTTTCTTCTAAACTTTTCGATCCAAAAGATTTTTGCTCACTCCAATTTTTTTTTTTTTTGTCGAAATGGTTGAGATTTCATTGGTAATCATCCGTTCTCTCTCCTCAAAGGAGTCAATAACTAAATAGGAGGTTTAACTTTTCAAGTGCTAGCGCCAGAACCTCACCATTCCGATTTGCAAATAGGCACTTGATGCACTCCGGTGAACCTAGTCGGCGGAAAAATCTCTCTCTCTCTCTCTCTCTCTCTCTCTCTCTCTCTCTCTCTCCCCGGAGAGATTTTTAATTTTACTTTGACCTGGCCCCTTTTAAGTCAAAGAATTTGGTTCATTAAGTTTAGTGGAAATAACTTGTCTATAAACTCCTAGTTTAATGGAAACACAATTGTATGTTTGGACTAAACTAATCTATTTTTGTGGTTAGTATTGTTTTAATTTTTTTATCCGAATGTTTGCCATTAATTGAACATTCATCTCTTCGAGATTAGAGGAATCAAAAGTATAAATTTAACATGATTAAGTTAAAACAAAAAACAAATAGCAAGTGTGGGTTGTTCAAATTAAGCCGAATGTGTTTTTGTTTGTCGTCTCTGTAATATTTATAGATATGCGTCAAATTTTCTACCAATCATTCTTCTTCACGAGAGACACCTAAAAACTAAATAATCTATACCAGTAACATGCAGTTAAAAAATTACTCCAGGTTTTTTTAGATTTTTTATTTATGATCATATTCCCTCTTTCTTTTTAATTTTGAGATTCCTCGTCGAGACAATTGATTAATTTCAAATTTTATTTAATGTAAAGTCCAAAAAATTTCATCCGTATGTGGTTTATTGGTATCTCATCTCAATTGCCCTGAGAGTAGACTAGACATTTATCAATTGGAAGGAAAAAAAAAAGAAAAAAGGCAACATGTCACCGTGTCCCAAATGCACTGAATAATTTTTCCAAAAGAGGGGAAAAAATTTCTCTCTGAATTTGAGAAATGGTTAATCGTCAATACAAAGTGAGCCGGCGAGGGTTTGATAAGTTTTAGGGCTTTATGAAGTGCCATTGACAACGTGACAGCGAGGGTTCACAAGATATGCGGGTTTCAGGGGTGAAAAGGTTTTCAAATCTGTGAAGATTTCCTCCACAAACCAAGTAAGCCCCTCATCATTGGACTAAATTCCATAAATGTCTAATTTAATCCGCAATACTCTGCGCCAAATAAGGCCAGCTATCAGAAATTCACTAACCCACCATTTCTACTTCAGTCACATCCGCCCCTTTTCATCATCTCTCGCATCCATTGATCAAACACCAAATCAACACTCATTCACAGTCAATTACCTCATAAATTCATGTGGGTTTCCTCTCGAAAAGGCTATAACAGCATCAAAGTACACCAATTTCGAAACCCCAGAAAAACCCGACTCTGTTATCGCATTCTTGTGTAACCACGGCTTCACCAAAACCCAAGCCTTAAATGTCATCAGAAAGGTCCCCCGAGTCATTGTGTACAATCCAGAGAAAACCCTTTTGCCAAAACTCGAATTTTTCAAATCCAAAGGCTTTTCAAGCACAGATGTAGTCAAAATACTGTCCCTAACGCCGAGACTTCTTCAAATAAGCTTAGAAAACCAAATCATCCCATCTTTCGAGTTCATTAAGAATTTGATTGGGTTGGAGGAGAGGACGTTATCTGCTATTAAACACTCTGCTGGGCCACTTTTGGTTGATCTCAACTCTCGTATGATACCCAATGTTGAAATTCTGCGGGAGGTCAATGTGCCAGATGCAAACATCGCATACTTGTTGAAGTACCAAGGTAGAGTATTCATGTCAAGTCGTGAGAGATGCAGACAGATTGTGGAGGAGGTAAAGGGAATGGGTCTTAACCCACTGAGATTGACCTTTGTTTTAGCAGTTTACGCAATGATCTCAGTGAGTAAACTTGCTTGGGAGAAGAAGATTGAGGTTTATAAAAAGTGGGGTTTGTCCCAGGATGAGATTCTTGTGACTTTTGGGAAGTATCCGTGGTTCATGATGGTGTCCGAGGACAAGACCACGAGGATAATGGACTTTTTGGTCAATAAAATGGGTTTTGATTCTTCGTTTGTTTTAAAAATGCCACTAGTCCTATCATTGAGCTTCGAGAAGAGGATTGTACCAAGGTTTTTGGTTTATCAAGCATTGCAAGCAAAAGGTCTGGTTAAGAAACAAAATATTATCCGTAAGATGCTGAAGTCTACTGAAATGGGGTTCTTACAGGAGGTTGTGAATTTGGCTAAGGAAGAATCTCCTGAGCTTTTGAATTTGTACAAGGAAAAGTTAGCACTTGCAAGATAATTAGGGTTTGGGCTTGACATGAGAATGGACTGGTCAATTCATAGACTGGACATGCAATTGTCCTGTTATTTGCTTCCCTCTATTTAACTTGTGCTTGTTGAATTCTCTCCATTTTAATTTTATTGAATGGAACTTGAAGTTCTTTGTCATCTTGTAATGGTTGAGGCCTGAAGCAGTGTCCGATCACCCGCCCATTTGGGTAACTTGGCCCTGGAATTTTTTCACTACTTGCGTTGTTAGAGGATATAGATTTCTGGTTCCAACTCCCCTAGTATGAGGCCCAAAATAGCAATGCCCTGAATCGGTCAAAACATCTTGGTGTTTCTGTTTCCAGCTACCCTAGTATGAGCCCCGAAGTGGCAAAGAGCAGTACGCCTCCAGACAGCGGTGGTGTTACAGTGAGTGAAATGATTCCTGCAAGTAGCAGCCCTGTGACAGCTGCTGTCGAAAATATAGAAGGAAGCGGAAGACCTGTGTCTGTGGATTCGGATCCAATTAGTCCTAGTTGAAGGCAGACTTCAGGTGGAATTATAACGGCGAAGGGTTTGGTTTTGCGTGCTTTTGAGCATCATTCTTCTTCATAGGTCAGGGCGCTTTGAGTGCAGCGAGTCAGTGACTGCTTGCGTTTGCTTCTTGTTTCTTTGTGTAATTTTTAGTTCTTTTAAAGGTTTAACCAAATCATAGGGCGTGTTACATCCCTAGCCTGTTTCGGTTTATGCCTGTTAAGTTACTGCGATTCGGCAAAGTTCCCGACTTTGCTCGATACATGTGCGGTTTTGGTGCTGACAGTGTGTACATATGTAGTTCCATTTGAGATCAATATCAAAACATTTTACAGGATTTACTTTTAGGAGTGACGTTTCAAACTTCAGGAGATTTTATCTAGTGCGTTGGCAGGCCTATATGGATGTCCTTTTTTTTTTTCCCCCTCATAGCCAGTGTTTTCTGGAGAAAAGTTCGTTCATTTCTTCCCCTGGGATCCTTCTATGGGCTAAAAAAATAGTGATGAGTTACAAATAACCATTGTCCACAACTTCATGCCTTAAGCAAAGCTTGTTTCTTCTAAACTTTTCAATCAAAAAGATTTTTGTTCACTCCAATTTTATTTTATTTTTGTTGTTGTCAAAATGGTAGTAGAAATTTAATTGCCAATCATACGAAATAGAACATTATCTCTCATCAAAGGAGTCAATAACTAAACAGGAGGCCTAACTTTCCAAGTTCTAATGCCAGAACGGCAGAACCTCACAATCTCAATCTTGCGAACGGGCACACGATGGACTTTGGTGAACCAGTGCCAACACCAAACTTACGAATTAACACCAAAGACATTATTCGCCAAAAGCCACCACCCGATCTGGGCAAACCAGAGTCCTGAACCATTATTTGTCCAAACGAACAGTCTAGATTGGAATGTACACGCTTCTCTGCAGTCGATTGCAAAGAAGTCGGATAAAAAAAGTGTAGACCATATGCATTTCAGCTATGTTAATTAAATATAGAAAAGGTTTTACGTTTGAGCTTTTCGCAAACCAAACAAGGTCTTATGTAGTGTATATGACATTTCCGAATGCAAACAGCGCCATAGGCTCTCTTGGCACGTCCATCGGACGGATTTATGCGGGGTCCTGTGGGAGCAAGGCTTCCCCTTGTAAAAGTATTTTTAGAAACATTTTTACACCATTTTTTTTGTGTGCAAATGTTTGGTGTTTTGAGATTTATTTTTAAGGTAAAAAAGTTATATAAGTCCGCGTATATGTTCATTTTTAGTAATTTTTTAAATATTTTTACAAACTCTTTTATTTTTTGAATAGAGCTACGCTATGTAAATCTAAAAAAATATAAAATAAGTGAAAAAATTGACAAAATATCACTGAAGACAAACAAACACGGATGACGAAACAATAAAATATTTTGGAGAGATTATTTGTGAGAAGATAACCAAACAAAGTGATTATCTTATGTATGCTAATAAGAAGAAGAATTTACACGTATATAGTTATACATTTGTTTTTTAAACCGGAAAAAACGTTTCTATAGAATTACAGTATATAAATAAACAACCTTGCTAGCACCACATACACTTACACACCCAAATACACACTCACACTCACATGAGTGGTGGGTCCCACACACACTTACACCTCAAGTATGTGTGGGACCCACCACTCATATAAGTGTGGGTGTGCATTTGGGTGTGTAAGTGTATGTGGTACTAGAATTATTGATAAACAAATGTATGGGTTAACTTTTTACTAATTTGTATAATAACCATGGCAAACTTGAGCATCCATTCACAACCATGACAGGGTTTAGGGATTCGTTAAAATGCTTCCGAAGTTTAGCTGCGGCGAGGAGTGAGGGTTAGGGTTCGATAAGTTCATGGTTTTGATGGGTTCACAAGAGATAGGAGTTTAGGCAACGAAAAGGATTAATCAAATTTGTCAGAATTTCCCCTTCAAATCAAGTAAGTACTCCAATCCTTTGACTAAATTCCATCAATGTCTATCTCAATCTGCAGAATGTTACACCAAATAAGGTCTTCCATCGGGAATTCACCAACCCACCATTTCTACTTGAGTCACATCCGCCCCTTTTCGTCATCATCTCTAGCATCCACTGATCAAACACCAAATCAACACTCATTCACAGTCAATTACCTCATAAACAAATGTGGGTTTCCTCTAGAAAAGGCTATGACAGCATCGAAGTACACCAATTTCGAAACCCCAGAGAAACCCGACTCTGTTATCGCATTCCTGTGTAAGCATGGTTTCACCAAAACCCAAGCCTTATATGTCATCAGAAAGGTCCCTCGAGTCCTCTTGTCCAATCCGGATAAAACCCTTTTGCCCAAACTTGAATTTTTCAAATCTAAAGGCTTTTCAAGCACAGATGTAGTCAAAATACTGTCCCTAACGCCGAATCTTCTTAAAACAAGCTTAGAAAACCAAATCATCCCATCTTTCGAGTTCTTTAAGAATTTTATTGGTTCGGAGGAGGGGACGTTATCTGCTATTAAACGCTTTTCTGGGCTGCTTGTGGTTGATCACGACTCTCGTATGACACCCCATGTTGAAATTCTGCGGGAGGTCAATGTGCCAGATGCAAGCATCGCATACTTGTTGAAGTACCAACCTAGAGTATTCGCGTCGAGTCGTGAGAGGTTTGAACAGATTGTGGAGGAGGTAAAGGGAATGGGTTTTAACCCTCTGAGCGTGAACTTTGTTGTTGCAATTTATGTATTGAACTCAATGAGTAAACCCTCGTGGAAGAAGAAGATTCAGGTTTATAGGAAGTGGGGTTTCTCCAAGGATGAGATTCTTTTGGCTTTTGGGAAGTATCCGTGGTTCATGATGGTGTCCGAGGACAAGATCACAAGAATAATGAACTTTTTGGTCAATAAAATGGGTTTAGATACTAGGTTGGTTTTAAAAAGGCCACAACTCTTATCATTGAGCTTTGAGAAGAGGATTGTACCTAGGTGTTTCGTTTACCAAGCATTGCAAGCAAAAGGTCTGATCAAGAAACCAAATACAATTAGCCTTCAGATGCTGAAATCTACTGATGTGTGGTTCATACAGAAGGTTGTGAATTTGGCTAAGGAAGAAGCTCCAGACCTATTAAAGTTGTACGAGGAAAAGTTGGCACGTGCAAGATAATTAGGATGTGGGCATGACATGAGAATGGATTGGTAAATACATTAACTGGACATGCAATTAGCCTGTTGCTTCCCTTCATTGAAATTATGCTTGTAGAATTCTCTCATTTTGCTTACAATTGGGCAAGTGAAATTTATTCTATGCAAGCAAGTTTGAGTTATCCGTTTTCTTTCTATTGAATGGAAGTGGAAGGTCCACATTGCCACACCGAGTTCTTTGTCACCTTGGGATGGTTGAGGCGTGAAGCAGCGTCCCATCACCCGCCCATCCGAGTTACTTGGCCCTGGACCTTTTTCACTACTTATTTTTGTAGATGATATAGATTTCATATTCGGTGATAGCAATGTCTAACACGCTACAATTTAATGTTCAATTTTGGTGTAATAATCAAATAGAGTGGATTTGTAGTCTTTCATTGAGAGCATAATCTATGGAATTGTCGTTTCATAACAACTCTGAGACCGCTGTGAATTCAAGTTTCACTCCCTTTGCTGTCGGCTTCTTAGTATATGTTGCTGAATATGATGAATTATATGATACAACTTGTTCTGGTACGATCTGGTTACGTTGATACGGTAGAATGTAGAAAATAGGTATGGGTACGACAACTTTCTGTATCAGTGGTGTGTGGGTGTAACAAATTTAATCTGATAATTTAGAGGAATTAATGCATATAGAGAAAGATTTTGATACACCTATCCCATGCTGTGTACATATGCAGACGAATCATGCTATGGATACCCGAATGGTTTCGGGCAGGGGTACGTCATGGTTTCAAAAGTGCCTATACTTTTTTGAGTTGGATACGTTAACATGGTATCAGATCTAGGCTTTAGGAGGCTTTTGGACAAGACTTTTTTGATTGATTGCCCCCGTTGTTTGTGCTTTAAGCACACATTCTTTGTTATGGTCACCTTGTTTTTTTTGTTTACCTCTCCACATTTGGGTTAGGGTCACACATACAAGGGAGTGCCAGAGCTTGTCTCACATGGCCACATTGGTAAATAACAACTTCCGAAACTAGTATGCAACAGTATCTCCACTCATTGTCAATTGGTTTTGCTTAGGATGCTAAAAACCATTATCGGTGACATAATTTTGATTAGTAAGGGCTATTACTATTATGCATTTGTTAATGGGAACTTGACATTGTTTCGAGGCTAATTGCTGCTTTTATATATGAATTGATGAAAAGTTGAGATTATGCAGTACTGAGCAAAGAACCCAGTAAGGGCTATTACGCTTCCGCTGATCCCGTAAGTAGCCTAATCTTTGGCTAAATTTCATCAATGTCTGATTTTATCTGCAAAATTTTATACCAAGTCCGGTATCAGATATTAGAGTATTCGGTTTTTGCTAGGAGCACGAGTGCTTGGGGTAATTGTTGATACCCTTTGGACTTGTCTAATCATATGCCCACTTAACGGTACCTTTTTTCCATTCCCGTAAGAGTAAGCTAGATATATGAGGGGGGGAAAACAACATGTGCCCGCATCCCAAATGCACTGAATAATTTTTCAAATTGAGGGAAATAAATTGTCTCTAAATTTGATCAATGGTTAATCGGCAATACAAAGTGAGCGGCAAGTGTTTGATGAGTTTAGGGCTTTATGATTTGACATTGACTGAGAGGGAGGTTTCACAAGAGATGGGGGTTGTAGAAGACGAAAGGTTTTCAAATTTGTGAAGATTTCCTCTACAAACCAAGCTCATCCTTTGATTAAATTCCACAAATGTTTAGTATAATTTGCAAAATTGTGCGCCAAATAAGGCCAGCTATCAGAAATTCACCTCTTCTCATTTTCATTCAAACCCAGCCCTTTTCATCATCTCTCGCATCCATTGATCAAACACCAAATCAATACTCTTGCGCTGTCAATTACCTCATAAACTCATGTGGGTTTCCTCTTGAAAAGGCTACAACAGCATCAAAGAGCTCCAATTTCAAAGCCCCAGGAAAACCCGACTCCGCTATTGCATTTTTCTGTAGCCATGGCTTCACCAAAACCCAAGCCTTAAATGTCATCAGAAAGGTTCCCCAAGTCATTGGGTCCAATCCAGAGAAAAGCCTTTTGCCCAAACTCGAATTTTTCGAATCAAAAGGCTTTTCAACTGCAGATGTTGTCAAAATACTGTGAAAGATGCCGGAACTTCTTAAAACAAGCTTAGAAAACATAATCATCCCACTTTTTGAGTTTGTTAAGGATTTGATTGGATCCGAGGAGAGAACGTTATCTTCTCTTAAACGCTTTGCTGGGCCGCTTTTGGTTGATCTCGAGTCTCGTATGACACCCAATGTTGACATTCTGTGGGAGGTCGGTGTGCCAGATGCAAAAATAGCATACTTGTTGACGTCCCAACCTAGAACATTCAAGACGCGTTGTGAGAGATTTAGACAGATTGTGGAGGAGGTAAAGGGAATGGGCCTTAACCCTATGAGAGTGACCTTTGTTTTAGCAGTTTTCGTGTTGAACTCAATGAGTAAACCTGTGTGGGAGAAGAATATTGAGGTTTATAAAAAGTGGGGTTTGTGCCAGGATGAGATTCTTGTGACTTTTGGGAAGTATCCGTGGTTCATGACGGTGTCCGAGGACAAGATCATGAGAGTGATGGACTTTTTGGTCAATCAAATGGGTTTCAAGTCTTCCTTTGTTTCACAAGTCTTGTAATTGAGCTTGGAGAGAGGATTTTTCCAAGGTGTTTGGTTTATCAAGCCTTGCAAGCAAAAGGCCTTGTTAAGAAACCAAATATTGGCTGTGAGACGCTGAAGTGTACTGAAATGTGTTTCTTACAAAACGTTGTGAATTTAGCTAAGGAAGAAGCTCCTGAGCTATTGAAGTTGTACGAGGAAAAGTTGGCACTTGCAAGATGATTAGGGTGTGGGCATGACATGAGAATGGACTGGATATTACTGGACGCGCAATTGTCCTGTTATTTGCTTCTCTTAAGTTAACATGTGCTTGTTGAATTCTCTCCTTTTGCATACGATTGGGCAAGTGAAATTTGTTTTCTGTAAGCAAGTTTGAGTTATCCGTTTTTATTCTATCGAATGGAACTGGAAGTTCCTCATTGCCACACTAAGTTCTTTGTCATCTTGTAATGGTTGAGGCTTGAGCCTTGAAGCAGTGTCCCATCATGCGCCCAGTTGGGTAACTTGGCCTTACTTATGCTGTTAGAGTATATAGATTTCGTATTCGGAGATATTGTTATCAAACATGCAACAATGTAAATGTACATTTTGGTCTCATCATATAGAGCGAATTTTATTTGGTGATAGTTTTTTTTTTTTCCATAGAGGTAAGCAAGTTTTATTGATAATAAGGCAAATGAATACATCAAAAAAGGTGGTCATCCTTCTCTAAAAGAGAAAACAACCAGTCAGGAGGTCTAGCTTCCTAAGTTTGAACACCAAAACCTCGCACCCCAACACTTGCAAACTTTTGCGTTACCACTGTGGGGCTCCGATGAACATGGCTCGCTTCCCTTGGAACTGTTGTTCGTCTGGATCTAACCTCGTTCCCTTGAACCTAACCTACACTACGAAGCACGACTAAAGACCACACCGGAGGAGCCTCGGCATGGCCCTCCGGCGTGAGGATGAGAATAGTGCAGAGAGAGGAAAGCAAAGGACCAGGGTTTCGAGGGTAGGAAACGATGTACCTTTTAGGGTTGCTATCCCTTGGTATTTATAAAGGGTCTTTGGCTTGCTCTCCAAGTTCGTCTATGCATCTGACACACGTCGGTTGACGTCACCCGTGACGTAGCGGATAAGGCGGTTAGCGTGAGCTATCATGGGAGACATGGCCAAGCCTAGTTGCCTAGATCCGGGCCGAGCCTAGCCTGGAGGGAGCAGTCATGGAAAACATGACTGAGCCTAGTTGCCTAGCTCCGGGCCGAGCCTAGCCTCGAGGGAGCTGGTGGGAGATATGGCCAGGCCTTGTGGACTAACTCCGGGATGAGCCGCAGAGGGTAGCATTGTGGCCTTTCGCCGAACGTAACGACTGTGGCCGAACCAGAATATTCGGGCCACTACACCCGCATTCGCCGATCTTCGGACAAAAAGAAACTCGCATCTTTCAAAAAGCATTGCTGCCCGTTTAATATCTTCTATGACCACATACACTCCAACCGGGCAAGCTGCCTTATTCCCCAGGACTTGAATCAAATGCTGCGAATCCCCTTCCACATAAATTCTTCCAAACTTCAACCTCCCAGCCAAATTAAGAGTCGCTCTTACAGCCATAGCTTCCGCGCAATGAGCCGAGTCCGCCACCCCCAAAAACACTGATCTAGCTGCTACGAATTTGCCCATGGCCCCCGTATAACCATACCAACACCTGCCTTACCTACAGCATTCTGCCCTACCCATGCACCATCAATATTCAACTTCAGCTACCCACTCGGCGGTGGAACCCACCGTGCTATCATAGCAGGTCGATTGCTCTCCACCCCTCCAACCTCATCTCCTTCAGAGATGTATTGTTATATTCCAATGCGTCTCGCACTGCCCTATATATCGGCTGTTGCGGCTTCATCGATTTACCATTAAAAAGTAACTCATTTCAACATTTCCAAATCCTCCACAAAACCATGGTATAAAGAATGATCATCTGACTCTCATTTTCTGAAATTTTCCAGCGGTCCAGCACGCAATCAAACCAAGCTAATACCGAACTGTGCTCATTCATACTGGGAACAACACCAATTAGGGAAATTCTCCACGTTGTATATGCCCACCGGCATTCAAGAAAAAAGAAATGAGGCAACGTCACACAATCCATACGACAAACAGGGCAAATCAATTCACTAGTAATTTTGCGACGAAACAAATTTTCCCGGATAGGCAGAATACTATGAACACACTTCCAAATAAACTGCTTAATTTTACCGGGAGTAGGGAGAGACCATACCTTTTTTCCAAACCCTCTTATCCTCTTCTCTGGACCTTGACTCCCCTCTTTCTGCACCACTAATCAACCCATGGCGTTTCAGCATCAGAGCACTCTCATAACCCGATATCACCGAGTAGATACCACTGGCTACATCGACCAGCTACATGAGAAAGCGGCAAGGGAACAGACTTGATAGTAGCAACATCTTCCCTTCCGGCTGAAAATTGAAGTCAACAACCCAACCTTCCACTAATGTGACTCGGAATCAATAAGATCACAAACACGCAACCCCCTGCCCTCTTTTGCCACCCCAACTGGCTTGAATTCAGATTTCTTAGGCAGCTAAGAGCATCTCCAGCCTTCACCCATATTTTTCCTCAAATTTGAGTCAAATTTTGGGTAAAAATCCATTTTGGGTAGACACATTTCCAACCATCAAACCCAAAATTTACCCAAATATATATACATTTTATTCTTAATGGCATAATGGTAAATAAGGTAGAACAATCAAATCCAAAATGAGGAGACCTGGTATTTTTCTCTCTCCCTCTCCGTCTCTATCCCCCCAAGAATCAAACACAAAACTTTTTTCACACAAAACTCAAAACGGACACAACGACAAAAGACAATTCTGAAACTCGTTCATCATCATTATCAGAGGCCAGAAGATAACGACAACTCTAGGGGACCCAAGACGGCTTAGAGGTCACAATGCCATTGCCACTTTCTGCATCACCTCTCAGACCGCCGGCCCTTGGCTTGCCGCCACTGCTGACGAGGTTCTCTCTCTCCCTCTTTCTCTCTCTCTCTCTCTCTCTCTCTCTCTCTCTCTCTCTCGCCGTTGGAGAAATGGGTCAAGGCAAAAGTTGTCTCATATTTGAGCAAAAAAATGAGTAAAACCCAAAATGGGAAAGAGTTTGGGTCAAAGATTGGAGAGAGATTTTTGTGATTTTTGCCCCATTTTTAAATTTGAGTCTTAAAATGGGTTAAGGCTGAAGATGCTCTAAGGTTCCAACAGAATATTCACCATTCTTCATGTTCCAATTCTCCGCCTAACCCCCTCCCCCAGCACCTTCTTTCCCTCAAATATGCTTCTCCAATTACGCATTACGCATGTAATGGTACACTTAATATACAAAATCACCATGGATCATGCTGAAGTTTCAATGCCTTGTTCACTCCCCTTTCAAAAAGCATTTTTCAAAAAATTTCCCTTAAATTTCTCGTAGATTCTCCCTACTTTCAACATTTCTCTTTCTATTCTTCTCCACTTATTACTTTTACTATTTTTCAAAAAACTTTTCAAATATCAAACCAAACACAGCATTATGAATGCGGAAAATTTTGAAGCAAGTGCAAACCGAAGGGAGTCAAGTAGAATTTGCACAATTGGTTCCATTAGTAGGAGGAAACAGAAGTTATCAATTGTACTTAAATGTCACAAAATATAAACTGCAGGATTAAAATCGAGTCAATTAAAATTATAGGGACCAAAGTGACATAAATACTAAACTATGGGTTCCGGTCAATTTGCTTCGGAAAAACATTCCTGCTGCGTGGGAGGGTTCACGAGTGATGAAAAATGAGGTAGGGTCTGATGAGTGTAGGGTTTTTTATGGGTTCACAAGAGATGGGGGTTTTCGGCAACGAAAGGATTTTAAATTTTTGAAGATTTCCTCTGCAAATCAAGTAAGTCCCTCCTCATCCTTCGACTAATTAATTCCATCAATGTCTATCTCAATTTGCAAAACTTTACACCAAATAAGGTCTTCCATCAGATATTCACCAACCCATCATCTCTTTTTCATTCAAATCCAGCCCTTTTCATCATCTCTCGCATCCATCGATCAAGCACCAAATCAGCACTCATTCACAGTCAATTACCTCGTAAACTCATGTGGGTTTCCTCTTGAAAAGGCTATAGCATCATCAAAGAAGATCAATTTCAAAACCCCAGAAAAGCCCGACTCTGTTATTGCATTCCTCTGTAGCCGTGGCTTCACCAAAACCCAAGCCTTAAATGTCATCAGAAAGGTACCCCAACTCATTGTGTCCAATCCTGAGAAAAGCCTTTTGCCCAAACTTGAATTTTTCAAATCTAAAGGCGTTTCAAGCACAGATGTTGTCAAAATACTGTCAAAAACGCCTGTGCTTCTTAAAAGAAGCTTAGAAAACCAAATCATCCCCTCTTTCGACTTTGTTAGGAATGTGATTGGATCGGACAAGAGAACTTTATCTGCTATTAAATTCTCAGCTGGTGCGCTTTTGGTTGATCTTGAGAGTCGTATGGCACCCAATGTTGACACTTTGCGAGAGGTCGATGTGCCAGATGCAAAAATCGCATTCTTGTTGGCATCCCAACCTAGGACATTCACAACGAACTGTGAGAGATTTAGACAAAATGTGGAGGAGGTAAAGGGAATGGGTTTTAACCCTCTGACAGTGAACTTTGTTTTAGCAGTTCTAGCGTTGAACTCAATGAGTAACCCTGTGTGGGAGAAGAAGATTGAGGTTTATAAAAAGTGGGGTTTCTCTGAGGATGAGATTCTTGTGGCTTTTGGGAAGTATCCGTGGTTCATGATGGTGTCCGAGGACAAGATCACAAGAATAATGGACTTTTTGGTCAATAAGATGGGTTTAGATACTTGGTTTGTTTTAAAAAGGCCACAACTCTTATCAATGAGCTTTGAGAAGAGGATTGTACCGAGGTGTTTCGTTTACCAAGCATTGCAAGCAAAAGGTCTGATCAAGAAACGAAATATTATCCGTGAGATGCTGAAATCTACTGAAATGTTGTTTGTACAGAAGGTTGTGACTTTGGCCAAGGAAGAAGCTCCCGAGCTATTGAAGTTGTATGAGGAAAAGTTGTCACTGGCAAGATAATTAGGGTGTGGGCATGACATGAGAATGGTCCGGTTAATACATTAACTGGACATGCAATTGTCCCGTTAGTTGCTTCCTGAAATTTAACTTGTGTGTGCTGAATTCTCTCCTTCTGCATACGATTGGGCAAGTGAAATTTATTGTCTGTGAGCAAGGTTTAAGTTATCTGTTTTCATTCTGTTGAATGGAACTGGGAGTTCCAAATTGCCACACCGAGTTCTTTCCCGCCTGGTATTGGATGAGGCCTGATGCATTGTCCCACCAGCTGCTCATTCGGGTAACTTGGCCTTGGAATTTTTTCGCGACTTATTTTTGTAGATGATATAGATTTTATATTGGTGATAGTGTTGTCTAACATGCACCGATTTAAATGTTCTATTTGGTCATTTTGCTGATGATGTCATCTTGGTTTATTGTAAAAAATGACGGCATGAATTTGTTTTGTGGATTTATTTTTGAGGCAAGTTGCTGCTGTTCTTATCTTTGATTGTTGAATGCTGAGAATATTTATTTTAATGCAGCAAACCCTGAGATTGTAGGTTTTCTGTAATATAACATTTTCTGCCTATTGATATGTGATATTGATACTTCTTAGAACCACTCACCCCATTCCCTTATCAAGGTCAATCTCCCTTAGTGCAGTGCCGGTAGAGATGCTGAATATGGTGGAATGGTTCAATTATGTTGGTACGTGTATATTGTGAGATCTTTCTGTGAAGATTTTTCGTGACTCGGACCTAGGATTCTCTTAAGCATAGTGGTGGTTTCGTGAGATTGTTATGCGAAAGATACTATTTTTTCATGACTCCGACCTAAGATATGACAATCGAAGAAATATCGCTCGTCATCTTTCCATGGGATGATTGCCATGCAAGTTTTTTTTTTTTTTTTTTAACGGCGCTGTGCACGCTTCATAACCTTGTCAGGGATATGGAATGTACACTTGGGAAGAGAACAAAAAAATAAGAGCCAGTGAATATGAGTTTGATTTGGAAAAGATAAAACAAGTTTCGGATTTTTTCAAAGCCTATCTCACTGGTTGGGTCACTTTCCGATAAGTGAAATCTTGCGCGAAAAAAAGAGAGGAGATACGAAAACAATATAAATTTCTCTTTACTTGTTTGATGAAAAGAAAAGATGAAATCTAAGAAAAGTAGGCACAAGATATTTCTCTCCTAAATCTTCCAAAAAAAAAAAGTAATTTCAAAATTTTGAATTGAGGCTAGAGCATTAGCGGCTAATTGTAGGGTTGATTGGTGGTATGAGGTCGAATTTCTAAATAAAATAAAAAAAAAAGAGGAGGGAGAGAGAGAGAGAGGGAGAGAGGAAAGGTAAAATTTGAAAGTAAAAAAGAGAGGTTATTTTTGTAAATAGTAAAAAATAAGGTTAAAATAATTTTTGACAAATAGTAAGGAAAAAAAAAAGAATTTTATTGTATATTTATTTACTACTTAAAAAAAGTTAAAAGTAATTTTTTGAAGTAAAAAATAAAAAAAGAAAGAAGGTTAACGCGTTCCGTTAGCTTCATCCATTACAGATTGACCGAATTCTTCATTCATTACAAATTGACGGAATTGAACATGGGAGCTTTCCTATTAACTGAAAGGATTAGGCACTAAACCACAATCTACCAGGGCAAAATCGAAACTAGAGCAATACAACCGTAAGCAAATTAACTAAAATCTCGACGGAACGAAACGGGCCATCGCGGTCGAATCAGGAGAAGCCGACCCGAGGACGTTGCAAAGCACTAGGGCTAGAGATGCCGAGTCTAGAAAATTTGGTTCCGAGAAATCGCAACGGCTAGATCGAGATGCTCTCAAATCCTCTCCTCTTCCACTACTACTAATCCAAGGAGTTGAAGAGCAAAAGGATGATTGAGACAGCAAAATACAGTAGTAAATTCCAACTTGTCAGGATTTCCCTTTGCTGATCGCGTAAGTATATCCATCCCCATCTTTGGCAAACTTTCATCAATGTCTTGTTTAATCTGCAAGGCTATACACCGAGTCAAGTCTGTTATCAGATATTCACCAACCCATCATCTCATTTTCATTCAAATCCAGCCCTTTTCATCATCTCTCGCATCCATCGATCAAACACCAAATCAGCACTCATTCACAGTCAATTACCTCGTTAACTCATGTGGGTTTCCTCTTGAAAAGGCCCTAACAGCATCGAAGAAAATCAATTTCAAAACCCCAGAAAAACCCGACTCTGTTATTGCATTCTTCTGTAGCCATGGCTTCACCAAAACCCAAGCCTTAAATCTCATCAGAAAGGTCCCCCAAGTCATTGTGTCCAATCCCAAGAAAAACCTTTTGCCCAAACTCGAATTTTTCAAATCTAAAGGCTTTTCAAGCACAGATGTAGTCAAAATACTGTCCCTAAAGCCGAAACTTCTTCACAGAAGCTTGGAAAATCAAATCATCCCATCTTTCGAGTTCTTTACGAAGTTGATTGGTTCGGAGGAGAGAACGTTATCTGCTATTAAACACTCTTCTGGTGGGCTGCTTTTGGTTAATCTCGACTCTTGTATGACACCCAATGTTGAAATTCTGCGGGAGGTCAATGTGCCAGATGCAAACATCGCATACTTGTTGGCACACCAACCTAGAATATTCACATCGAGTTGTGAGAGATTTAGACAGATTGTGGAGGAGGTAAAGGGAATGGGTTTTAACCCACTGAGATTGACCTTTGTTTTAGCAGTTTACGCAATGATCTCAGTGAGTAAACCTGCTTGGGAGAAGAAGATCGAGGTTTATAAGAATTGGGGTTTGTCCAAGGATGAGATTCTTGGGGCTTTTGGGAAGCATCCGTGGTTTATGATGACGTCCGAGGAAAAGATCACGAGAACGATGGACTTTTTAGTCAATAAAATGGGTTTAGAATCTTCGTGTGTTTCGAAAAGGCCACGACTCTTATCATCAAGCTTCAAGAAGAGGATTGTTCCAAGGTGTTTGGTTTATCAAACATTGCAAGCAAAAGGTTTGATCAATAGCCGAAAAATTAGCTTTAATTTGATGATCGAGTCTCCTGAAAAGTGGTTCATAGAGAAGGTTGTGGAGCTGGCTAAGGAAGAAGCTCCAGAGCTATTGAAGGCGTACAACGAAAATTTGGCACTTGCAAACTAATTAAGATTGGGACATGAGATGACAAAGGAGTTGTTAATATACCAGCCGGACATGCAATTGTCATGTTATTTGTTGTCAATTTGGTCATTTTGCTCACGATGTCAATTTTGTTTTATTGTAACAACGCATGCATCTGTGTGCTTTTCTGATTCATTGTCTTTCGTCAAGAAGCATGGTCCGACAAATTTGTTCTCTCCCTGCATGTGTTAAATTACTGTGAAATTTAGGTTTCACTAGGTTTTCAAGTTTATTTTTGAGAACTATGGTGAATACTTGAACTTTCTATACTGTGTTCTATTTCTGGTGGACGATTTGTCTTGTAGTTCTTACTAATGTATACGACTGATTCTTTAAGCATGTGGGGCTCCAATTTTGATGGTTCGCTCTCCTTGGCTGAGGGTTCGAGATCTGCTCATGTCCTTCTCCTTGCCCTGCAAAACGAAGCACGACTAAAAACCACATCGGAGGCTCTCGGGGATGGCCCTCTGGTGCAAGAATCAATACTCAAGTAGAGAGAAGTGAAGAACCAGGAGCTAGGGTTTTTCAGTGTATTGTGCGTACCTCTCACAAGAAGGCATAATGGTGTATTTATAGAGAATCCCTAGCTTGGCCTCCAAGATTGCACGAACGCTCGACACGGGTCGGCTGACCTCACCTCTACATCACATTTAGGGTTTTGTAACCGTCTACGGGATGAGGTGGCACCATCACGTGCCTTCACCCTTATCCTGATAGCCGCTCGAATGACGTCACGACCATCATCACAGTCGAGGCTATTGTTCCCACGTGAGCGAGCCAAAGCAATGGCCACGCTCGTTCAGAACCGAGCTTGTTGTGCGACCGTCAGAGGGTCTATGGCCGAACATGTCTCCTGACCATAAGAGAAGAGGAGGCTGAGCCGATTAAGCGGACGGTAAATGACAGAACCTTGGCTGTGAAACAAACGATATGCCGAACGTCAAGAGTGAAACGATATGGGCTCGAATCTGGACCAACAGACCATGTTCGGCATGGCACGGGCCATTTTGCTCGGCTTGCTACAATAGCCCCTCAATTCCTGCCGACGCTCTTCGCACTGTAGGGATTGATTAAGATAAGGCCGAGCCGAAGACCTAGCCAAGGGTATTCCGTCGGAGACTGCAATGGTCGAGTCGAAGCCCCAATGGTACGGTGACAGATGTCTGAAATCGAGCAGGCATGCCAGTCGAAAGGACACCTTGGCAGGCGAAGCGATGGCTGGCATGGAGACAGCTCTGAATTGCCACGTGTCACGCCGCAACTGGACAACGGTTTGGCGGTGGAATGATGGGGCGGGAAATTCGAAACGCCAGCATCGCTTATAAATATCGAAGGATGAAGAAAGAGAACGCTCTTTACGTTTCTCTCTCTATCATTCCAGAGCTTCTCTCTCTAAAACCTTTCGTTCCAGCCTTCGATTTTTACCAAGATCTTCGATTCCAGTGTTGATTTAGGCGTCAAAACTTCAAGTACGTAATCGCTTCTCATTACTTTTTGCTTTCTATGCATTTTCTGGGGTCTTTGGGAGGTTTTCTTTTTTTATATGAACATCAAAAAACTAGTGATGAACAGTGATGTTCATCCCAAATTCAACCTGTTCTTCCAGGCCCCATTAGGGGTGCTGGAGATTTGCCGATCGACCATTTCCGACGAGGAAGATAAACCAAACGTGATCTCCCTCAAATGCCTTGGCCGAACGTTGAGAGTCATTTTAGGATTGCCGAGACCCTCATAGGATAAAAAAAATGACTCGTGAGCCGATAAGAGTAGCCGAACCTTCTTACTCCTATCCTTTGCCGATGCAGATATTAGCTGCTTTTTTTTCCCTTTTGCTTTCTTCTAGGTCTGGATCACGAGGTCATTGAAGTTTCTTCAGATTCTGGTTGCTCGGAAACCAAATCTGACCGACAAGTGATCAACGAGCTGCTTGAGAGGCACAGGGGCCGAAGCCAAGCCCACTCCCCAATTTCTATTAGGATGTCTGCCACGTCCCCCCTTCCGACGATTCAAACGCCGAAAGGGTCCACTAATACGCCGAAGACGATTTCTTGACTGAACTGGAAATTGAATTCTCCCCCTCCACGAAATCCGAAGCCGAACCTAGGATGGGGCACGAGGCCGAGTCGAGATTTGCGTTGGGTGTTGAGGCCTCCACATCGGCTCCCAGCGACGCCGACCTCTTTGATAAGGGCTCACTATGTCCCTACGCCCATTATTTTAGCGGCGTGCCTGGGGAGTACGAGGCGTTTCGCCGAAAGTACAACATTCCTGATGACGTGCTACTGCACTGAGTCAAGAGCACAGAGATCAAGGACCGAAGGGAACATCGTCCCGAGCACATCACGGTGCCTCTGATGGCCATTTGTGAGGCCAGGCTTGGTGGGGTGATAGTTGCTATGACTTTTTAGTTTCTTCCGGGACTTGGGGTATGGAATCTCACCACCATTTTTTCCTTAGGAAAGAAAGAGAAAAAAGGACAAACACTTAAAATTGTAGAATAGCACGAAAATGCTTTGGTGCCTCCTTTCAATACCCCTTTGAATTAAGTGTGGGATTTGGTAGAAAAGGAATTTTTGGCCCAATTTTTCAAGAGAAATTTTGGAGCGGTCTTTTTTTTCTCTCCTGATCTTTATTTTAGAACCATGGCTCATGTGTTGAGGAGTTTTAGAAAGAAGGCCAGATGTCGAAGCGCAGCGGAGCGGAACCAGTGGGGCGGAGCGATGGCATCTGACCCATCACTAATGATCCAGTGAAAGTAGACTAGATTGAAGGCTCAGGCGTTCTGTAAGTAGGGGTGTGGGGGCAACACCTCCTGTGGTACGGTACGGTTCGTACAAGGGTATTTTTGGGATACAAACCAAATACCAAATTAGAGTTAGAATAGAGTCGATATAAATACTCTATATTGCAAACCCTATTTCGTACTGTGATAATAAGAACAGAAGACGTTCTCGCTCCCATGGACGTACCCAGTTTTGGGGAACCATGCATATCTCTGTGTTGATTCTTTACTGTTTTATACTCGTAAATCGTGTGCGTGTGTGTGACGATCCTAACACTTTACAACATTCGGGTTATATTTTTATTATCATACGAATTAATTTTTGACTTTGGTCTATGTTTTTAATTTTTGGCTTGATAGGGTTTGAAAAGCCCTTTCATCGGCACCCGAATTCAATAGTAAATGGATATTTTTTGTCTGATTAAGAGTCTAATGATAAGCGATCAACTTCATTCTTGTATCTGGATACATTTTTCGATTACGCAGTTGTCGATATCTAATTTTGGTGACAATGTTGAATATCTATTGCATATTTATTCATTACTAAAAAAGAAAGAGTTAAAAGTAATTTTTAAAAGTAAAAGATAAAATGAAGGTTAAAAAAAGGGAGTGATTTTCAAACTCTCCTTTTTGATAGCCACTCTTTCTTTCTTTTTTAGTATTGAAAGTGTACAATGTTTTTTTTTTGCTAAAAGAAAAAAAGAGAGTGTAGTTATCAAACAGAGGAGTGTGAAAATCATCTCCCAAAAAAAGTAATTTCAAAATTCTAAAATTGGCACTAGGACTTTAGCTGCTAATTGTAGGGTTGATTCATGGTGTGGGGTTGAATTTCTGGGGGAAAAAAAGAGGGAGAGAGAGAGGGGGGTAAAATTTGAAAGTAAAAAAAGGGTTATTTTAGTAAATAGTAAAAAATGGCGTTAAAATAATTTTTGACAAATAGTAAGGGACAAAAGAATTTTATTGTATATTTATTTATTACTTAAAAAAGAAAAAAGTTAAAAGTAATTTTTTGAAGTAAAAATAAAAAAAGAATGAAGGTTAACACCTTCTATCCGGTACAAATTGACAGAATTGAATGATGGTGGAGGCTTTGTTGTTAAAGGACCGATAAATTCATGTGTCTTTTTTGTCATTAATTAAAGTCTAGATATTATTTTTTTTAATGTTCTTACAAGTTCAGGACTTTTTTGAATTTTTCCCAGTTACAAATGTACTATTTACAATAGAACCGGAGGGTTCTTAACAGGAAGGGGAAAGGGATCGGGAGTAGCCGACCCGAGGACGTTGCAAAGCACAAGGGCTAGAGATGCCGAGTCAGAAAATTTGGTTCCGAGAAATCGCCACGGCTAGATCGAGATGCTCTCAAATCCTCTCCTCTTTCGCTACTACTAATCGCAAGGGGAAAGCAGATGGGCTGGTTGGGGTTCAGGAGCAAAAGGATGATTGAGACAGCAAAATAGTAAATTCCAACTTGTCAGGATTTCCCTTTGCTGATCACGTAAGTATAATCCCCCCCATCTTTGGCGAACTTTCATCAATGTCTAGTTTAATTTGCAAAGCTATACACCGAGTCAAGTCTGTTATGAGATATTCACCAACCCCTCATCATCATCTCCTCATTTTCATTCAAATCCAGCCCTTTTCATCATCTCTCGCATCCATCGATCAAACACCAAAACAGCACTCATTCACAGTCAATTACCTCATTAACTCATGTGGATTTCCTCTTGAAAAGGCCCTAACGGCATCAAAGAAAATCAATTTCAAAACCCCAGAAAAACCCGACTCTGTTATTGCATTCTTCTGTAGCCATGGCTTCACCAAAACCCAAGCCTTAAGTCTCATCAGAAAGGTCCCCCAAGTCGTTGTGTCCAATCCCAAGAAAAGCCTTTTGCCCAAACTCGAATTTTCAAATCTAAAGGCTTTTCAAGCACAGATGTAGTCAAAATACTGTCCCTAAAGCCGAAACTTCTTCAAAGAAGCTTGGAAAATCAAATCATCCCATCTTTCGAGTTCTTTAAGAAGTTGATTGGTTCGGAGGAGAGAACGTTATCTGCTATTAAACACTCTTCTGGTGGGCTGCTTTTGGTTAATCTCGACTCTTGTATGACACCCAATGTTGAAATTCTGCGGGAGGTCAATGTGCCAGATGCAAACATCGCATACTTGTTGACACACCAACCTAGAATATTCACATCGAGTTGTGAGAGATTTAGACAGATTGTGGAGGAGGTAAAGGGAATGGGTTTTAACCCACTGAGATTGACCTTTGTTTTAGGAGTTTACGCAATGATATCAGTGAGTAAACCTGCTTGGGAGAAGAAGATCGAGGTATTTAACAATTGGGGTTTGTCCAAGGATGAGATTCTTGGGGCTTTTGGGAAGCATCCGTGGTTTATGATGACGTCTGAGGAAAAGATCACGAGAACAATGGACTTTTTAGTCAATAAAATGGGTTTAGAATCTTCGTGTGTTTCGAAAAGGCCACAACTCTTATCATCAAGCTTCAAGAAGAGGGTTGTTCCAAGGTGTTTGGTTTATCAAGCATTGCAAGCAAAAGGTTTGATCAATAGCCGAAAAATTAGCTTTAATTTGATGATTGAATCTCCTGAAAAGTGGTTCATAGAGAAGGTTGTGGAGCTGGCTAAGGAAGAAGCTCCAGAGCTATTGAAGTCTTACAAGGAAAATTTGGCACTTGCAAACTAATTAAGATTGGGACATGAGATGACAATGGAGTTGTTAATATACCAGCTGGACATGCAATTGTCATGTTATTTGTTGTCAATTTGGTCATTTTGGTCGCGATGTCAATTTTGTTTCGTTGTAACAACGCATGCATCTGTGTGCTTTTCTGATTCATTGTCTTTCATCAAGAAGCATGGTCCGACAAATTTGTTCTCTCCCTGCATTTGTTAAATTACTGTGAAATTTAGGTTTCACTAGGCTTTCAAGTTCATTTTTGAGAACTATGGTGAATACTTGAACTTCCTGTTCTGTGTTCTATTTCTGGTGGACGATTTGTCTTGTACTTCTCACTGATGTATACGACTGATTCTTTAAGCATGCTTGATGGACTTTTTTTGGTCAATAAATTGGTTTCGGACTCTTAATTGTTGGACCCACTGCCTCAGATTAAAAAGCTTTCGGACTGTCCAAGAAGCATTGGAAGGAATGTTCCAACAAATCTCCTGGAGGAAGCATTTGCTGTCAAGCTGATGTCTCTACTGCCTTTCCTGGATTGGCACTATCTGTTGCGGCCCCGAAGGAAGGGACCTGAACCCACAAACAGTACAGATTGCTACAAACCGAACCCCCACACTATCTGTGTTTCCTCATTTCATCTTTGCTTATTTCCGTTGGTTTGGCGAACCCATTTGCTGATGTCTCTACTCTCTACTGCCTTTCCTTGATTGGCTTTATCTGCAAATTGCATTTTGGGTCTGCTTTCCAAGTTTGTGTTATTGAAGCTCACGTCTGGGTATAACCGTATAAGTGCTCAGGAGAGAGAGCCTGCACCCCAGTTCTTTCAGATGATTCAAGAAGAGAAAATTTTACTCCTACTTTATTGTGTTTGAAATGAGTGAGACTCCATTTTGTTACTTTTTTGCATTTCCTAATATTTTTCTCCTCTGGTTTCACTTCCCCTTCCTTTCTATTTCTTCAAAAGAAAGCCTTAAAACCACCCAGGGTTGTAGCGTTCATGGCTTCCTCCCACATGATTTAGTTGGTCAATTTGTTCAAGGTTTGAGTCATGCTATTGACGCCTTTTCAAAATTTGTCCTCCTCCTTTCAAGACCCCTTTGAATTGAGTGAGGGATTTGGTAGAAAGGGACTTTTTGGCCCAATTTTTCAAGAGAAATTTTGGAGCGGTCTTTTTTTTTTTTGTTTTGTTTTTTTTTCTCTCCTAATCTTTATGTTAGAACTATGGTTGCTCATGTTGTGAGGAGTTCTAGAAAGAAGGCCAGATGTCGGAGCACAGTCCAGCGGAACGAGTGGAGCGGAGTGACAGCATCTGGCCCATCGCTATTGATCCAGTGAAAGTAGATTGGACCGAAGGCCCAGGCGTTCCGTAATAAGAATAGAATCGTACAAGGGTATAAATACCAGAATAGAGTCGGTATAAATACTCTATGTTGTAAACCCTATTTCGTATTGTGATAATAAGAACAAAAGACACTCTTGCTCCCGTGGACGTACCCGGTTTTGAGAAACCACGACACCACGTATATCTCTGTGTTGATTCTTTACTGTTTTATACTCGTAAATCGTGTGCGTGACGATCCTAACACTTTACAAGATTCGGGTTATATTTTTATTATCATACGAATTAATTTTTGACTTTGGTCTATGTTTTTAATTTTTTCCGAGATTGCTTTTATCGAGATGGAAAATATGATAATAACAAAATTTGACCCGAATCTAACGATTTGAAGAAAACAAAGAAAAAAAACCGTACCAAAGGAAAAAATTCCACTTAGGTAAGTCTCAAGAACATGGGAAACAAGATTGCAGATTCCAATATATAAATTCAGCAAAGAAACATCTGGATGTAAAATGTTTATAAATTCTAGATTTTGAATTGTAAAATGTTTACAATCATTTTATAATTTGTAAAAGTACTTGAATAATATTTTACACAACACTTTATAAAAGTATAATGTCCGAAAAATATTATATTATTTTTTGGTCATTTTATTAAAGTTTTCATATGCACATGTATAGGGATAGGTCTCGTAAATAAGTATAAATTGGATGAGTATATTTGCACTTGCACAAATTAACTTAATAAATAAACAAACGCAAAATACAAAATGTGTCACGCCCCGCCCCGCAAAACGACACCCATTGTGGGCCCGAGTCGGTGCGGCCACGTGGCATTCCCAATTGCCAACCAAACAATCATTTAACAACACATAATAACTCAGAATAAACCAGCGGAAGACTTAATATTACTATTAACAACAGAGTCGACGTTATCCGATAACTTTACATGCTTGATAAACTAAAGTGCAAAACATCCTTTACAAAACGAGTCAAAAACATGTACAAGACAACTCACTACCACCGACACAAACAAACAACCTCAACGCCAACCCCAAAACGCCGACTGGTAGTGGACCATCCTACGAACGCCTGCTATCTGGCAATCCAAAGGAAAACCAGGAGTGTGTGAGATATAGAATAAATCCAATAAAATTCAACATAAACAACTAACAGAAACAACCACAATTTATATTCACAACACATGCAGTGACACGTCTGCCACATCCCATGTACCCAAGGTATTGTGTCCCGCACACCAAGCTCCCGTTCACCGTAAATAGAACGGCACGGCCCACGACAAGGTGTGACTCACTCCACAAACCTTATACGGGTACAATCAACACACCAATCATGCACATTAGTAACTAAACTAACCATAGCATGATACACAACCAACATGTTAACATCTTATTGAAGATATAAGATATCAAACACACTCACCTGTGAGTCGACCGAAGTATGCCAACTTACGGTTTTGGCACCTCCCGTTTACCAAGCTCGTTACCTACCACACGCTTAATCGTATTAGTAATGAGTTCAACGAACGATCAACACAAGATTAATAAGCTAATAAGGAAACTAAACAATGGGCAAAGAATGCAAATATGTCCCCTTCATAAGCCTAGAAATAAACCAAAACAACATGAAGTTCAACCAGCCTACAACCAGCCTGTTTTTAAATGACTCTAGCATTTTATAAGATCATAGTTGGGTCATGAAACCACCACCACTAGAAAGTAGACTTTCAGTACACCAACATCGATATAAAGTTTGTCCTAAATAGATTTCAAATGGCAAAATTATGACCGTCCGAAGATACACACTTAGAAACACAAATTTGCAATTTCTGCAGATCAACCAACTTTGAACCAAAAGCTGTACTTACCTACGAAGTTTTAAGGTACAACTCCTACATGTTCTGAAAGATTTATGAGTCTAGTTTCCAAATCAAAAACCGGTTCGCAAATCCGATACACGTGCTAGGAGATATGCCTAGTTTTCTCAAGATGTATCAATACAGCAAATACAAAATTCAGCAGAACACAGAAACTTGTAAAATCCGCCAACACTAGACTATATCACCAAATGATCTGAAATTTTGCAGAGATCATAGAAACATATCAAAGTTTATCCCTGATTTTTCCCATAATTTTTACAATAAAGGAACATAGCCAAAACCACCTCCAAACTTAGAAATTCTGTGCAGCGAAGCACAATTTCCAGCAGAACAGTCTGTGATCGAAAGATCACTAAAAATCGCATACTCAATCTTTTTCATTAATTCTAACACCAAAAGATCACCAATTGATCAATGCTTAAGACTCAAGAGAACCCATAGCCAATGAGTACACTTAACCATGACAAAATTGATGAATAACAAAGCTCTAAAACCTGCCCAGATTTCCAGATTTGACAAACCAATAACTTCAGAACAGAAGCTGATTTTTCTTAGAAGTAACTAAGGCACAAAACTTACATATTCAGAAAGGTATGCAAGTCTAGTTTCAGAATCAAGAAACGGTGCGTAAAACCGACACCCGAGCAAGAAGTTATGCCCGTTTTTCCAACATGTGTCTGTGCTGTCCGCACAGACGCGAACCAGACACCAGTTCAGTCCGCGAATTTTGTAGGCCAAAATACTTCGAGTTATTTTCTGAAAATTTAACACAATGCAATAGACTCATAGACGAGTCTTCAGGATTTTTTTCAAGAATTTAAAAGATATCTAGATGCCTTGAATAAATTCGTCAACACAAGACAGATTAGCAACTTATTAAAACACAGTCATGCATGTTCTTCATATATACGAATTTCTGAAATAAAAACTCAATTCCAACCTCAAAAACCCTCTCCCATGGCTTCAATCAAATGCATACAAGATGTAGAACATAAAATCTAGCACAAGAAACATGAATTTCAGCAAGTAAGAAGATGAAACTTACTAAATTAAACTTCAATTCAAAGCTAGATAAACCTTCTCTAGGTTTTCTCCTATTTTCCTCTTCTTCCTCCTTGCCGCTTCTCTCTCTCTCTCTCTCTCTCTCTCTCTCTCGCTCTCTACGTGTATCAACGAAGAGCAGAAACAGAACACGTACTCTGTTTGATAACTCTAAAGAAAATTATTGTGTGCCAACAAGACCACATGTTGTCATGCTCTAATTCACAAATCACACACAAGCCCTCACACTTCTAATGTATGCAACTTAACCCCGTGACGCATAATTTCATTAAATACGTGAATTAAAATATCAAATATCCGAGACGGGTGCGACAACTCTCCCCCACTTAGAAGATTTCGTCCCGAAATAAGATTTACCTTACGAAAACAAATGTGGATACTTTTGTTTCATTGATTCTTCACCCTCCCAGGTAGCCTCCTCAACCTTGTGATTCCGCCACAAAACTTTCACATAAGGTATCACTTTAGTCCGTAGCACTTGCTCTTTCCGATCTAAAATCTCAACAGGTGTCTCCTCGTAGGACAAATCCTCGCAAAGTTCCAACGGTTCTGAACTCAGAATATGTGACGGATCCCCCACGAACTTTCGAAGCATAGAGACATGGAAAACGTCGTGTAGTCGAGTCAACTCAACTGGCAATGCCAAACGATAAGCTGTAACTCCCACTCTCTCAATAATTTCGTATGGTCCGATGTATCGAGGTGCCAACTTGCCTTTCTTTTGAAAACGTATAACCCCTTTCCACGGTGCAACACGAATAAAAACAAAGTCACCAACCGCAAACTCCAACTCACGTCTTCGCTTATCTGCATAGCTCTTTTGTCGGCTCTGTGCCATTTTCAAACGTTCTCTAACCAATTTTACCCTATCAATTGTTTGTTGTATTAGCTCCGGAACCAACGTTGGATCCTCGACAGCTGCTTGTTCCAACTCTCGAGCCAACATACATCTTTCACCTACATCCTCCCAACAAATCGGTGTTCTACATTTTCTGCCATATAACGCCTTGTACGGTGGCATCCCGATACTACTTTGATAACTGTTGTTATAAGCAAACTCTGCTAACGATAGATTCTCGTCCCACCCGCCACCAAAATCTAGAACACTAGCTCTCAGCATATCCTCTAATATTTGTATAGTTCGCTCCGACTGACCATCTGTCTGTGGATGAAAAGCGGTACTGAACTTCAAAGAGGTTCCCATAGCCCGCTGCAAACTATTCCAGAATCTAGAAGTGAACTTCGGATCCCTGTCACTAACAATAGACATAGGCGCCCCATGCAATCTGACTATTTCATCAACATACAGTTTTGCGTACCTATCTGTGGTGTATGTGGTTTTAACAGGTAAAAAGTGAGTTGACTTTGTTAATCGATCAACAATAACCCAAATAGAGTCATATCCACCTTTTGACCGCGGCAAACCTGTTACAAAATCCATCGTCAAATGATCCCATTTCCACTCCGGTATAGGTAGATTCTGCAATAAACCCGCTGGTCTCTAGTGTTCAGCCTTCACTCGTTGACAAGTTTCACAACCAGCCACGTACTCCGCAATTTCCCTTTTCATACCACTCCACCAAAAATATTCTCTCAAATCATGATACAACTTAGTGCTTCCCGGATGCATAGCATATGCAGAACAATGGGCTTCATCTAAAAGTTCCTTCTTTAAAACCATGTCATTTGGCAAACACATTCTCTTTCCAAACATGATCATACCATCATCCCAAACACTGAACTCAAGCATTTTCCCCTTCTCCACACGCTGCCTGAACTCTTGAAAATCAGGATCCTGCCACTGCTCATCTCTAATCCGATCCATAAACAAAGGTTGAACGCTGAAAAGAGCTAACAGAGCCCCACTACCCCCAAATGAAAACTCTACTCCCATTTGTTTCAACTCAATAAAAACTGAAACTCTCGAACATTGTATACATGCCAATCTTCCCGCCGTCTTTCGACTTAAAGCATCGGCGACCACATTTGCCTTACCAGGGTGATATGTATTGAACAATCATAGTCCTTTATTAATTCCATCCATCGCCGTTGCCTCAAATTCAATTCTTTCTGCGTGAATAAATATCGTAGACTCTGATGATCGCTATAGATCTCACACGATACTCCATACAAATAATTTCTCCATAATTTGAGAGCGAATACCACAACTGCTAACTCCAAATCATGAGTAGGATAATTGTGCTCGTGAGTTTTTAACTTTCTCGACGCATAGGCAATAACCTTACCCCGCTGCATCAAAACGCAACCCAAACCCTATAATGAAGTGTCGGTGTAGACCACCAAATCCTCCGTACCAACTGGAATTGTTAAAACCGGTGCTGATACCAACCGTTTCTTCAATTCAAGGAAACTGCCCTCACACTCATCAGACCACAAAAACTTGACATCCTTTCTAGTCAACTTTGTCATTGGCAAAGCAATGGCAGAAAAGCCCTGAATAAACTTTCGATAATAATCCGCCAAGCCAAGGAAACTTCGGATCTCTGAAACATTTTTAGGACTTTCCCAATTCACCACCTCCTCAATCTTCTTAGGATCCACACAAACTCCATCAAAAGAAATCACATGCCCCAAGAATTCCACACGATCCAACCAGAATGCACATTTACTAAACTTCCCAAACAAATGCTTGTCACGTAGAACTTGTAACACAATACGCAAATGATCCTCATGTTCCTCCTTAGTGTGAGAATAGATCAAAATATCATCGATAAATACGATAATAAAAGCATCCAAGAATGGTCGAAATACTCGATTCATTAAATCCATGAAAACCGCTGGATCATTGGTCAAACCGAACGGCATAACCAAGAACTCATAATGACCATACCTTGTACGAAAAGCCGTTGTCGATACATCACAATCCCTCACCTTAATCTGATGATAACCCGATCTCAGATCAATCTTAGAGAATACCGTAGCCCCGTGCAACTGATCAAACAAGTCATCTATCCTCGGCAATGGATATTGGTTCCGAACTGTCACCTTATTCAACTGCCGATAATCGATACACATTCGCATAGTGCCTTCCTTCTTTTTAACAAATAAAACCGATGCTCCCCATGGCGATACACTAGGTTGAATGAAACCCCGATCAAGCAACTCCTTCAACTGAACTTTTAACTCAAGCAATTCAGCCTGCGCCATACGATATGGAGTAATAGATATCGGATTAGTACCTGGCAATAACTCGATAGTGAACTCAACTTCACGATCTGGTACGATACCCGGCAACTCATCCGGAAATACATCCGCGAATTCATTCACAATTAATATCTCTTCAAGCTTAGGTGCTTTCTTTTCAGTGTCAACAACATAAGCAATAAACCCCTCACATCCCTTAGTCTACAAAGTTTTAGCTTTAAGTGTTGAAATAAGACATGTAGAACTTACCACAGAATCCCCACAAAATTTGACCTCATCACTGTTCGGTAGATGAAACACAACTTTCTTGCAAAAATAGTCTATAACGGCATGATACCCCGACAAGAAATCCATACCCAGAATAATATCAAAATCGGTCATGTCTAATGGTAGCAAATCCACCAACAACTTCCTTCCCCCAACAACCAACTCACACCCCGAAAAACCCACGTTTATAACTACATCACCCACCGGTGTAGAAATAGCTAAAGCAATATTTAACACTCTAGCAGGCTTGTCTAAATATTTAGTAAAGACATTTGACACAAAAGAGTGTGTAGACCCAGGGTCTAACAACACACGTGCATAAGTACCATAAATAGCCAAAGTACCTGTCACTACTCCCGGTGAAGACTGAGCCCCTTGCCGTGTGACTGCAAACACTCTACCCGGCGCTGTAGACCCACTAGCTCCCCTTCCTCTGCCTCCTTGAACACTACCCACAGATGATGCCGCCGGTGCTTGCTTTCGAGGGCATTGCGCCGCCATGTGTCCAGCCTCACCACATGCAAAACACCTGAAATTCTTAACCCCACTCGTACACTCCCTCAACAAGTGATCTGCGGACCCGCAATTAAAACATTGATGTGACACTGTCGTTGTTGAACCACCCGCGATTTGCTTGTCAGTCCCCTGACCCGATTTCCCTTTCCACCATCCTGATGAACCACCTTGAGATTTACCAAAATTTTGATTTTCGAAGCCCTGTGATTTTTGTTGACCGCCCTTGTCACTGCCACCTCCAGACTTTCCAAAAGTTGTTCCCTCAATTTTGTTCTTCTTATTAGACTGTCGACTGTCCTTATAGTCCTGAATATCATTTCCTACCTTCCTAGCCATCTCCACCAAAGCAGCGTAATCCTCTGTCCCGTAAGTTGTCAACATGGGTGCTACCTTTGAAGAAAGTCCCAACCGAAACCGTTTACCCTTCTTAGCTTCTGTGTCAACTAAGTCTGTAGCATATTCTGATAGCTCCGCGAACCTCGCCTCGTATTCTGGAACAGTCATATCACCCTGTGCCAGATGAAAAAAAGCCGCCTCTTGTCTAAACCGGTAACTCTGTGGACAATATTGGTCATTGAATCCTTTCACAAAGCGCTCCCACGTCACAACCCGTTGAACCACCGGTGTCACACCTGGTAATGGTGCAGTCAACTGCCTTTGCAAAGCTTCCCACCAATTTCGTGCTGTACCCTTTAGATTGAATGTTGCTAATGTCACCTTCTGGGCATCGGTCACACCCATGGCATCAAACACCCTTACCACAGCCTTCAGCCACTCCTTTGCTTCCTCGGGACTCACAGATCCCCCGAACTCTGTAGTGAACAACTTCCTAAACCGCTCCAATAAGCCAGTACCCGTTCCACGCTCCGTTGCCTGTGCGGTTTGCAACTGCATTAAGGCTGCTTGTTGTTCTGTGTATTGAGCCATAGCTGCCAAAATTCTTTCTGTGTCCCCCACAACTGGTGCTTGCAAAGGAACTTGTGGTTGCTCCACCTCATCCCCACTAGAAGCAACATTCTCAGCTGGAACCGTGTGCTCCGAAGCCATGTCCAAATATCTGTTTAAAGAACTTAAACAACCAATAGCAAACACAATTTAAAATATATATCTCACACGTTAGTCAATAGCTAACTCTAATCCATAACACAAAACTCCTCCGGTCCACTACCAAACCCCAAACGACTCTTAATTCAGAGACTAGAACGTACTAGCGCTCTGATACCAAACTGTCACGCCCCGCCCCGCAAAACGACACCCATTGTGGGCCCGAGTCGGTGCGGCCACGTGGCATTCCCAATTGCCAACCGAACAATCATTTAACAACACATAATAACTCAGAATAAACCAGCGGAAGACTTAATATTACTATTAACAACAGAGTCGACGTTATCCGATAACTTTACATGCTTGATAAACTAAAGTGCAAAACATCCTTTACAAAATGAGTCAAAAACATGTACAAGACAACTCACTACCACCGACACAAACAAACAACCTCAACGCCAACCCCAAAACGCCGACTGGTAGTGGACCATCCTACGAACGCCTGCTATCTGGCAATCCAAAGGAAAACCAGGAGTGTGTGAGATATAGAATAAATCCAATAAAATTCAACATAAACAACTAACAGAAACAACCACAATTTATATTCACAACACATGCAGTGACACGTCTGCCACATCCCATGTACCCAAGGTATTGTGTCCCGCACACCAAGTTCCCGTTCACCGTAAATAGAACGGCACGGCCCACGACAAGGTGTGACTCACTCCACAAACCTTATACGGGTACAATCAACACACCAATCATGCCATTAGTAACTAAACCAACCATAGCATGATACACAACCAACATGTTAACATCTTATTGAAGATATAAGATATCAAACACACTCACCTGTGAGTCGACCGAAGTATGCCAACTTACGGTTTTGGCACCTCCCGTTTACCAAGCTCGTTACCTACCACACCGCTTAATCGTATTAGTAATGAGTTCAACGAACGATCAACACAAGATTAATAAGCTAATAAGGAAACTAAACAATGGGCAAAGAATGCAAATATGTCCCCTTCATAAGCCTAGAAATAAACCAAAACAACATGAAGTTCAACCAGCCTACAACCAGCCTGTTTTTAAATGACTGTAGCATTTTATAAGATCATAATTGGGTCATGAAACCACCACCACTAAAAAGTAGACTTTCAGTACACCAATATCGATATAAAGTTTGTCCTAAATAGATTTCAAATGACAAAGTTATGACCGTCCGAAGATGCACACTTAGAAACACAAATCTGCAATTTCTGCAGATCAACCAACTTTGAACCAAAAGCTGTACTTACCTACGAAGTTTTAAGGTACAAATCCTACATGTTCTGAAAGATTTATGAGTCTAGTTTCCAAATCAAAAACCGGTTCGCAAGTCCGATACACGTGCTAGGAGATATGCTTAGTTTTCCCCAGATGTATCAATACAGCAAATACAAAATTCAGCAGAACACAAAAACTTGTAAAATCCGCCAACACTAGACTATACCACCAAATGATCTGAAATTTTGCAGGGATCATAGAAACATATCAAAGTTTATCCCTGATTTTTCCCAGAATTTTTACAATAAAGGAACATAGCCAAAACCACCTCCAAACTTAGAAATTCTGTGCAGCAAAGCACAATTTCCAGCAGAACAGTCTGTGATCGAAAGATCACTAAAAATCACATACTCAATCTTTTCCATTAATTCTAACACCAAAACATCACCAATTGATCAATGCTTAAGACTCAAGAGAACCCATATCCAATGAGTACACTTAACCATGACAAAATTGATGAATAACAAAGCTCTAAAACCTGCCCAGATTTCCAGATTTGACAAACCAATAACTTCAGAACAGAAGCTGATTTTTCCTTAGAAGTAACTAAGGCACAAAACTTACATATTCAGAAAGGTATGCAAGTCTAGTTTCAGAATCAAGAAACGGTGCGTAAAACCGACACCCGAGCAAGAAGTTATGCCCGTTTTTCCAACATGTGTCTGTGCTGTCCGCACAGACGCGAACCAGACACCAGTTCAGTCCGCGAATTTTGTAGGCCAAAATACTTCGAGTTATTTTCTGAAAATTTAACACAATGCAATAGACTCATAGACGAGTCTTCAGGATTTTTTTCAAGAATTTAAAAGATATCTAGATGCCTTGAATAAATTCGTCAACACAAGACAGATTAGCAACTTATTAAAACACAGTCATGCATGTTCTTCATATATACGAATTTCTGAAATAAAAACTCAATTCCAACCTCAAAAACCCTCTCCCATGGCTTCAATCAAATGCATACAAGATGTAGAACATAAAATCTAGCACAAGAAACATGAATTTCAGCAAGTAAGAAGATGAAACTTACTAAATTAAACTTCAATTCAAAGCTAGATAAACCTTCTCTAGGTTTTCTCCTATTTTCCTCTTCTTCCTCCTTGCCGCTTCTCTCTCTCTCTCTCTCTCTCTCTCTCTCTCTCGCTCTCTACGTGTATCAACGAAGAGCAGAAACAGAACACGTACTCTGTTTGATAACTCTAAAGAAAATTATTGTGTGCCAACAAGACCACATGTTGTCATGCTCTAATTCACAAATCACACACAAGCCCTCACACTTCTAATGTATGCAACTTAACCCCGTGACGCATAATTTCATTAAATACGTGAATTAAAATATCAAATATCCGAGACGGGTGCGACAAAATGCTTCACTGAAATAGTTTTTGAAATCTCCAATTCCAAAATTATTTTTTCATATTGCATTTCCGTAAAATGGATTCTCAATTAATCCACATAAATCTTGTTTCTAAATCAGAAGGGGAAAAACCACTTGGCACTTCGGACTCCTTTTTTTCAAAATACGATAAATTTATGCTTTTCAGGTAAACGAAGTAGCATGTGTTGTCCACCTGTGCCTGTCTCGGATGCATGTTCTTGACAAAAGGATGATATTGCTGAAACAATCTTCAAAGAAGACGTTCCACTGTGCACTTATTCATCCCCCATAAGGGAGAAGAACCAAACGACCTTAGCAGTTGTCACAAAACTTTCTTCAGTTGAATTCGTCATCCAACTAGATTAACTGCTTCGATCAAAAATAATAAAAGAGAAGAGAAGAAAAAAGCTAGATTAACTACTGAACTTGTGAACTCCACGTCGCCCATTAAAGCTCAATATCTAGTAAATGCATTACAAGCAACAGATCTCTGCATCTTGGCAAAATACATTAATGTTTTCATTAGTCCACCCTCATGACAAATAATATGACAAACTGTAGATGACTCTGCAAATTCTGCATTAGCAGCCTTTCCAGAATTAAAAGTTCCCATTCGGTTTATGACTTCATTTTTCCTCAGGAAATCTGGACCCGAGTTTCCTGCCTGCATAGGGGAGATGATCTTGCAACCAATTTTGGCTTTCATCGATTCAGCACTAGTTTTCTTGCCCTTGCTCTCCAAATTTTGATATACTTGCTACCTCTAAGTGCCCTTTACATTTAAATTCCTTACAACATTGGAGTAATAAACTATTCAAAACATACACTTGAGAAACTAATTAATCAAGATGTCCTACATTCTGCAAGCATAATACACAGATCAGTAATTGTAAGCCAGTAAAAATTTATCACGCATCAATGAATCGGATGTCGAAGGTATTTGGATGGATCTGCCACACATTTAGGGCTGCATATTCCTCTAAGCGTTCTTTCAACTGGGCCTCGCTGTAGCCATGACCAGAACACATCCATGTCAAACAATCAGAGACTACAAGAAGTTGAACCATGCAAGACTAAGAAGCTATGTCATTTCTTTCAACTGGAATCCCAACATTATACTAAAGTCTAGAAAACTGGGAAGGTTTTTGTTTTTATCTTTTAATAGTTTCAAGAGTTCGAGTAAATAATGAATTCAACCCATTACATACATGTGACAGCTTTGAAAAATGCTAAGAAAGAAAGAAATAGAAGCACTAAGCACACACTCAGGCAGTGTCCACACTCTACGCATCAATCAGACTTCAAATTTATCTGATCCAAAGGCCAATTACAAATAGGAAAATCCTAACACAAGTCAGAAAATTGACATTGCATCCAAACTAAAATAAGTGAATCAGTCCACATGACAGCCAAGACAGGTCAAAGCGATCACATAGAAGAGGTTTACACAATATGAACACATATGGTTTATCGATGTCCATGCATGTGCGACTATGGATGAGGAGGTTTCAGCAAATGGAAAATGCTATATGCACTTGACTACCTGTTAGGTGGTTTCTTCGAGTCTTCCACACAGAATTCAAATTACAAATAAATCTCAAGCAAGCAAACTCCATGCTTAGGGATTTGGACAATAATGGCACTTGTAGAATTTGTCGTATTCACTCGAGCTTTGATCTACTTATTCTAGAACAGCATTGACCCCCAAACAAAGCACCCTTGTGTTCTGAGGTAAGACATTATGACTGCTATCTTATTGTAGGCCCATTATGCTTAGAGATTTGGACTAAAGTGGCACTTGCAGAATTTGTAGC
The DNA here is from genome assembly GCA_014282245.1 of Rhododendron simsii. Lineage (NCBI taxonomy): Eukaryota > Viridiplantae > Streptophyta > Magnoliopsida > Ericales > Ericaceae > Rhododendron > Rhododendron simsii. The sequence goes on from CM024956.1 coordinate 35,672,038, forward strand.
ATTCGCTGCAAATCTTTTATACCAGAAAACAATTCAGCTTAATGACGTATATTCTTGTCTGCACATCCCTCATCTAACAATTCTTCAATTCCATGAAATACAAATGTTCCATGTTTTTCGGGGGTGAATTTGCCCATTTTACGTAAACATCCCAATAGAGTATCTGAACCCGATTGTGGGCTTCTTGCAACTGCTTTGAGCTCCATTTCAGTTTTCTAATGCACAAAGTTGAATACAAATATAACTTAACAGGATAACCCCAATCCAAGTAGTCACTGACCTTTCTAGAAATCCAGTTAAGTGCATGAGCACAGCTGACATCCATCTTGTTTGTCCTTGCTGCTTCACCTCGCAAAATTGAATAAATATCTGAGATTGCGTCCAGCCCAGATCTTTGGCGATCCTCTGAGTACAAAGAAAACTTTGACATCTGCATTAGTCTAAGCACCTCATCCACATCACTCTGAGCAACCGTATCTGAGAACCGAAGTCTTGCAAGTGCCTGTAATCAAATCGATCAAATTTAAGGGAAAATAAAATTAGTGAACTTGGATACTACCTACCATAATCACCTATAATTCTCCATCTTAAAGACTGGACATCCCAAATATGCTCCCACAACATATGTACTATACTTTTATAGTTTGACATTTGCTCTAACCTAGTCCAAGGGTTAGGGGAAGGGAAGGAGGTGGGAGCTATGTTACCTGGAACGCGGATCGTTCCGGTACAAGGAACTGGAACACAGTACGACACATGCTTAAATTGTGGTACGCTAGGTAGGCTTCCATAGATAACAAAACTAGAACTTACTCTTCCACGCGATAAACATCTAGTGAAACTAAATATTGTCTGTCAAATTATTCAAACAAAACACATTTCTAGGAGCATAACGACTGAACTTTTTACAATTTCTCCCACCGAAATTCCATCCTCTCTATTTTGACCATTATAAGTTGACATTTGGGGGAAAACTAAGGGGATCGCTAATTTTACCGTTTTGGAACGGTAGCGTACCATGTTTGGAAAGTTTGTACCAAAACGTAATTTGCTAATTCGTACCACGGAATAAACTATTAGCATAGCACACTTGTTAGGAAACTTACAGCTGATATCCGGAGAATACTGAGCAGAGTTCTCACAGTCGTATAGGAATGGGGACTGTTTGATTTGGCTTCATCTTGTCGGATGCCTGAATATGCACTAGCGATGTACTCCTCCAGCTCTTTTGGGATGGAAGGAGACAGTTTTCTTGCAGCTGAAATGTATGCCCTGGTATATGTGAACAAGAAACTGCATCAAATGCTACCAAGGTATGTATTTGTTTTTGGTTGCAGGATGGGGGAATTATTGATATTTATCAGGAAATATCATCAGAATCTGGCATGAAAAATACACAAAAATATATCATCATATATGAGGATTAGAAAGATTTACCGAAGAACAGATGGTTCAAGAGGAGTGAACCCAAGAGAAGGAGATTCTGTGTTCTGGTGGACATAGACAACATGCCTAGCCATTTCAAGATCACTATCCATATCTGCTCGATCTAAGATTAGCCACAGAATATCAAATCTTGATAAAAGAGCTGGAGGGAGATTAATATTCTCAGCAGGAGTTCTTCGTAGGTCATATCTTCCGCTATGAAACAAAAATAGGCCATCCCAAATTATTTGTTAATATCATATGATGCCGTCTCTGGACTACGTTATTATACCAACAAATTAATCGGTTTTATTTTGCGGGAGTCTGCCTTAGAGCATATGATAAGAAACTCAAAGGGGATATAAGCACTACTGTTCAGAAGAAGGTATTATTTGTACCAAGCTGGATTTGCAACAGCTAGAACAGCAGTTCTTGCATTAAGAGATGTAGTAATTCCTGCCTTGGCTATGCCAACAGTCTGTTGCTCCATTACTTCATGTATGGATGTACGATCTGATTCATCCATCTTGTCAAACTCATCAATAGCACAAATACCCATATCTGCTAGCACCTGAAAGTGGATTGAACCACGTAATTTCATTAGAGAACTCCTTCCTCTCTTTCTTTCCCTGCTGTCAAGAAGTAGGGTGGACTTGCGAGGACAATTAATCAAAGCTAGCATTTCCTCCTAACCAAACCAAGCCTTGGGTCCCAATCAATTGGGGTCAGCTTCATGAATCTTACTTTTCCATTGAGCTCTGTCTAGGGCTACCTATTCACTTAGATTTAGTAAGCCCAAAGCATTTCCTTCTTTCTTTATTTTTACGTGTTGCCAATAAGTAGGTTAGTTAGTAAACAGTTTCCACACAGCAGCACCACTGAATTATAATACCTACACGACTGGAGACTCTATACACGTCATCTTGTTCAACATCCTCATTTCGAAAGGGATATTCTTTTTCCTTTTGTTCTGTTAGGGTGTTAATATATGCTATTTTAACACAATTTTACAGATAAATTTGATGCCAAAAGTGGGTGTAGTCTCACAAGAGCTCCTCCTTCTAGGACCATCTCATTTGTCACAGGGTCTTTTTGAACAGCAGCAGTTAAACCAACTCCACTGCTTCCTTTTCCTGTGGTATACACTCCCCTTGGTGCAACGTTTATTATGTGCTTGAGAAGCTGACTTTTTGCAACCCCAGGATCACCCATCAAACAAATATGTAGGTCTCCTCTTATCTGCATCCATAGATTTCTTCAGTCAGATTGATCAGATGTCATAGCAAAGAAAACCAGATAAGCTTATGAAATGATGAGTGATGCCTAACAAATGACAAAGGGTAGCAAAAACTATGTACTCCCTCCATCCCTTTTTCAAGTGTCCACCATCAACATCATTACATTTTAAAAAGGTTAACTTTCCAAAAACACACTTTAATTAAAGCATTTCCAGCATACATTATACCCGGTTTTACCCATTCACTTTTAGAAATTGACACTTATTTTGGGACAGCCAAAAATGGAAAGGTGGACACTTAAAAAGGGACAGAGAGAGCCTAGAACAACGAGAAGAACAACAAAGATGCCATTAATTCATCTTCCGAGTTTTAATAAGCCGACTGAAGCACTTTAAATCGATAAGCAGTATTCAGAATTTCAGATTGCTAAGTTGCCGAGATCAATGTCGAAAGTAACAAGATCTCTTATAGAGAAATGAATTTCTACCCTAGCCACTTACCTTCATTCCATCTTTCAGCTTTCGATGAGGAGCACCCACAAGGAGAAGTAGAAGGGCCTTCTTAATATCTTCATGCCCAAATATTTCCGGAGCCAAGGATTGGGCCAGCTTATTATAAATGTCACCTTCCTCAGCCAAGCGCGCAATTTGTTCTTCCTCATCTCCTTTAAGTTCATACCTGTCAATTGCAATATAACCAACTCAATCACATCCGCTGGCCGGTTTTTAACCTAACTAAGATGCATTTCCAGTAAAGCACTAAACAGATCCATATCACATCAGTGCAACATATCCGCACAAGATTGCAAGTTTCTTAGAAGAGTATTAATGGTATATCTTCCGTAAATTATTTTTCACTGAAGAGTGTTTTTGTATGCTTTACACATTCGTACACTTTATTCACAGTGCCGTTTAAGAATTTTGGCATTTACAATTTTTGTTTTAGTTGTCTCTATCAGCAAAACCCAATCAGAAATATCTCTCATAACTTTGCAACCAAATTTTTAGACATTGACCTCTTGAGTACTATTTTGGCTATACCAAAACATTTCTCCATGTTTTCATCTGAGAAAAGATACAAATCTGCCTAAATTCCGCTTCGCATTTCAAAAAGACTGATCTTGCACTAAATATCACCATACCATACAGCACGGTTCTTACATTCACAATGCCATGGAGACCCTTAATTCGAAAACTAAAGGTAACCATCAAGAATATTTAGACAAATACAAATATCTGATTTTAGAGAGAGATAATTAGAAGGAATACCATTTTTGCATCAACACCCGCCAAAGGATGCACAGTTTAAATGTTCAAAGTCAGATAGGAAACATAGGACAACGAAAAATGTAAAAAACTAGAGTAGAAACTTTTTAAACTGTCAACAAAAGAAACTGAGTTCGAGTTCAGTGAAATAGGTGCAAGGCAGCAGGTGAAATGGCCAGTACTATATTAAAAGTTCCATAAGGCTAATGAAGAGCTGGAAATGGCTTACTCCTTGTATTTCTTCTTGAAATGGGAAACAGACATGGCCTCCAACTATGTATCTGCCACTAAACCAGCTCGCATTGCTCTAAATCCAGTGTAAGGAATTGGAAGAAAAATCCCCGACAACTCAACAACATCGCCAGGAGCTACCTGAGAAATTTCAAGAAACAATGCAACATGAAAATAACAATTATGGATGTTGCAGGCATACAAAAGAGAGCTAAAAAACAATCTGCAAAAAGCGCCACACTTTTAAATATTGACAGAGATGGTAGTGCCTGCTATCAACAGGTAATGCATTACAAAAATTGTGGTACAAGGACAACATCAGACTATAAGCTAGCAAAATGTTTCACTTGAAATTCAACATTATGTATCTATTAAAAACATACACAAATCACCAACCTTCCTTGTAAGTTCTCCCCTACAGTGAACAGTCATTGTCCGTGGAATATGGCCTTTTGGAACGTGTTCAGCTAACTCTTGAATCTTAGCCTGAGATTGGACCACACATCATTATCATTAAATGCACAAGGGAGGATCAGAAAACATTATTGTGTAAGAACCCGGCTCAATGAAGTCAAGCTAACTAGTTAGTGTATTACATCTAAAACAAGAGAAGAGCAAAAGTACCTCCTGAAACTTCAAAAATTTTGATGCCCTGAGCTGAAGAATGAGGTTCCCTTTTGTGTTGTTTGTCTTACAGCGTTTGGATGGGCATTCAAAGAGAGGCATAAAAACTCTTGCAGTTACCTCCTGTTAATGGTATATAATGTGAATCAAATAAATGTGAAACAATGAAAGACAGAGTAAATAAAGCAGCCACAGTTTATGTTCAAATTGAGATTGCTAGGATGGCATCTCACAGAGCAGGGTGAAGTTAAGGATCGAAATGTTCTGTTTTGAGGGTAGGGATAAGGATGGTTTTGAGGGGTTGAAGTCATGGCAAGTGGAAACCAACCAAATCATAACATGAAAAATCTTCTCTGGCATCTTGACTATAATGTTAGTATCATAAACTAGCAGAAGGAGATATGCATAAACACTTTCCATTTCTTACCTGGTAAATTTCAAAGCCACATTCCTCACATGTATATACAGCAACCTGCATCAATGGCTTCACATCTGAACAACGCGTGACAATACCGGATATCCTTACAAGTTGGCCAATATAAGTAGCCTTAACCTCCCGAATAGTAGATGGTCGACCCTTTGAAGATGCCCTAATATAAACCTCACTGGGTTCCATTTACAGAGGTCAAGTTAGCTCAAATTGTGGCATTCATGGCTATCAAGATGAGGAAAAAAAAAATGCAATTCATGTCAAAACTAGCGCCTGAAAAGTGAGAAGTGAACTCCTGAAGCTTACTAGAAACGCTTGATTTCTGGAGGCATCCTTTGACGGGGATCTGCACCGTCTGTATTCTCTGTTCCTTCCTCAGACCTCTGAGTCATCAAGATATCGTGATCATCATCTGGAAATGCCTCTGTTGGCTCTGGAATAAGCTCATCGATTGCATCAGCAAAAATACCAATGTAACGCCGAGTATTTTCCGTGACACGCCCGAGAAATTCTTCATCCAAGTCCTTGTACTGAATGGGGGGAAAAGGAAATCAGGGTTTGCAATGTCACATGAAATATACAGGCTACAGAATAAAGTTTAGCGATATTTACATTGAATAGGTCCTCGAGATCAATCTGGATCGCCTTGATTTTATGGTTTGCCACGTCTTGCCGATAGAAATACAAGAATTAGGGCAAAAAAAGTCAGCCAACCATGGAAACAGTTTACTTTTGTTCTGTAAGTTGTGTTTTTGCAATTCTCCTGCATGTTTGGATTCGTTCTAATTCTAGTGCCTTTACTTGCTCTGACCCCTTTGGGGAAAGTAAGGGGGGGGGATGAACTCACCAGGATTTTCATGTATTTGGGTTCACCATTTGCGTCGGCAAAGTTTGAAAGAAAATCCCGCGCGAGATCTGTAGCAATAAATAATTAAACAATTAATAGACAGACGCGGATTAGCCATGAAGAGACGAGAGAGAAAGAGAAGGAGAAAAATGGGTAGCGTTACCCTTGTCCCTGTTGAAGTCGATATCTTTCATCGTTCCGTCCTTGCTGCACAGACGCACGCGGCGGGGGCAGAGAGAACGAAGAAGAGACAAGTGACGGGGGTTTCAGGATTTGGCGCCAGCGGGAAGGAAATAGCGGGGACGGGTTTTGGTGGGAAAAATAAAGGTCGAAACCGTTCCACTTTTCAAAAAAGTGGATTTTAGTAAAGAAGGTAAATTTTAAGGTTAAAAATTATGTATTTACGTAAATAATTTTTCTACTAATATGGATCTTATTTGATAGATCTCATTGAGATCTTTTAAATGGTGTAAAAAAAATTGAAAAATTATTTTTCATTTTCATTATATTTGAGTTTGAAATTACCTTCTTTTAAAAAAAGATGGTTTTTAGAGAAAACGGAACGGGGCTGAAGATATCGCCCGTTCAATGGTTTGACACATGTACGCTCTCGATCGGCGTTCTCGACATGACAAAAGCGCTTGTCTAAGGCCCACAATGGTATAATAAAAAATCAATTGTTTTTAAAGTTAAAGGTTGGTGCAAAAGATGACTCACAATGGTATAATCAAACTCAGCAACATCCTTAGAAATAATCAAATTTTGGGCTTTGGATAACCAAAACTAACAACCTTTTTCAATAATCAAAATTTGTAGACTCCACACGTGTTTCAATTATTATTTTTTTTCTTCTCTTGTGCGCTTACTCTCTATCTTCGTCACTTCACCCACAAGCTATTTCTCTTTTTTTCCCTCAAAAAGTGAAGTTCATATCTCTCGATCATTTACAATTCAACCCATCATCGCTGGATTAAGGTATTTCACTATTTTTTTCCGTTTCTATTTTTTTCCCCCAAAAAATTCATAATAGGGGCGAAAAAAGTCACCGATTTTTTTTCTAAAATTAAGAGAGAGAATCGTTGACTTTGTTTGGTTGAGAGTTTTGTTTTGTTTTGTTTTGGTAGTGGGTGGAGAGATAAATAGAGTAATGCTTGGAAATAGGGGTAATGATTGGAGAGAGATAGAGAGAGATGAGAAAGTAATAATTGAAAAAATAGGGTAATGATTGAAAAAAGAAGTAGGGTAATAATTGAAAAACAAAATAAAAACAAAACCAAACACACAAACGAACATAGCCGTTATATTTTTGCCAAAAAAAACGTAAATGGAGGGAAGTGAATGACATGAAACAGAGGGGGAGAGAGAGTAAAATTGTAGTGGACCCTTATTTTGGTTATGGACTAGAAGTGACCATTGTGAAGCTCAACATTGTTAAGCTTAGCAACCTCTTAAGTGAATAATCAAAAGCTAATGTGTCAACTTTTGGTTATCATTTTTTATTATACCATTGTAGATGGCCGAAGAGCATCACAGTGGAATAATCAAAAGTAGATAATCAAGAATTGCCACATCATCTTTTGATTATCTATTTAAGGGGTTGTTAAAGTTAGTAATGTAGAGGTTCACAATGGTACAATCAAAATTGAATAACCAAAACTTGTCACATCACCTTTTTAACTTATAAAATCTAGAAATTGTGACATAGAAAACAATTTTTTTTAAATTGTTTTCAAACTAATAAAAATAGGTTATTAGAAAAAAAGAAAATAGTTTTTTGAAAACTTTGATTAAAAAAAATTCGGGAAAAAGTTTTTTTTTCAAAATAACAGTTTTTGAAAAAAAATTAATAAAAAAAACTATTTTGAAATAAAACTGTTTAAAAAAATTTCGGAAAAACAGTTTTAATAAAAAAAAACTGTAAAAAAACTGTTTTTGCAAAAAAATAAAAACTGTTTTTAAAAGTATTTTTGTTATAAACATGTTGAAAATAGAAGAAAGAAGGTTTTTTGTGTAATGATAGTGTATTTGATTGAAGAAATGTAAAGACAATTAAATTTGATTATTGGCAAAAGGTTGGTAGTTTTGATTATCCAAAGGGCCAAAATTTGATGAGTTGCTAAGATGCTTCTAAATTTGATTATTCCAATGTGAATTCTTTTTGAGCAAATGTTACTGACCTTATAAACCTTTTTGTTTTGATTATACCATTGTGGATACTCTAATGTCTGTGCATCACTGTCATCGCACTACTCACTAGTAGGAAATAAAATTATTCAGTGTACCTGAGGCAACTAACCTAAAGGTCCAGGAGGTGCCTATGCGCTAGGCAGCCACCTAACACCTAGATTTAGGGTGTAGGCGTTTTGTCCATTAGTCGGCGACTAGACAAGGATAAATCGGCTTGGCGTTGGGTCTATTTTGTAATTTTTAGCCTTCAATGCGTAACATTGAAAAATACAGGGATTATATGTTATTTTAAAATACAAAAATATGTATCATATTCCGAATTTATGCGTTTTGACCTTTGAACATCGACCTTGGTATTTGATTAGTTATTTTTTACTAGTTACTACTTTTTACTAGTTTGTTACTTTAGTCTCAGTTATTTTCTTTATAGTCTCATATCATTTCTTACTCAAAAATCTGTATCATATACCGAATATATGTATTTATGCTCCACTCCTCCTCCACTAACCAATTCAGTCGAGCAAAGAAAAAAGATTCAAATGAAGAATAGAAGAAAGAAGTGCACCTACTATTGTCTATTGTCATTACAACCGAGGCCAGAAAGAGAAACAAAAATCTCAGTCCCTTGAATCTGTTCAACTGCTCTTGCGTCTTGCAATTTGCAAACGAAGACTTCAATCGGCGTCGATAACTCAGTGTTGAACTGTTGTCAGTTGAAGAAGATCAGGAATTGAAGGACAATAGATTCAATGGAAGACTTATTTGATCTTTCTTGGGTATTTCGTTCTTCTAATCTTCTTCAAAGTTAGGTTTAGACAGGTATAGAAAAGTTGGGGGTTAATGCCCTTCTGATTGCCGTCCCGTCCGGTCCCTTCTCTTTTTTTATTTTTTCCTGTTATTTGCCCTTTTAATTTGCCTTCTTAATTTTTGCCCTCCTAATTTACTTTTTATCTCCTATTTACCCCAGGCATAGAAAACCTTTTGTTTGTCCTCCTAATTTTTCCAAGTATCATAATTTTTTAAAGAGGGTGGAAACTATACATCTTTACAATTTTCTTTTGAATTTGTAAAAAAAAAAAATGGATTATGCCCCTAAATTTTTTTCCCCTGTTGGATTTCAATTATATATATATACAATTTTTTTTTTTTACCCCTTGCTGGGGGTTGTCCAAACAGGTGGGCTTGCAGGGCTTACCCCCGCCGGCCCTGCATATCATATCATAAAATAAAAAACATTCGATTTGAAATATCTCAGAGCCAAGTATCGCATTGCGTAATCAAGCTTTTCATAAAATGGCAAGGTTTGAGTACATGGCCGCAATGTTTGAGTACGTGGCCGCAATTTGTGTACGTAGCCGCAATGTTTTAGTAGGTGTTTGCAAGATTAGGGTTGTTCCTTGCTTTTGACAAGAAAACACTAGGGCTGTCTACTGTCCGGATTGGATTGGATTCCCATGAATCCAATTCTAATCCGTATCTCGCGATTTTTAGAAAAATGCAATCCAATGTTAATCCAAAAGTCTCGTGGTTCAGTTCTAATTCAAACCGTGAGTCATGGTTTGGTTTCAGTTTTATCTACAAATTTCCTTCCATAAAATAAAATAACGCTATTGCCAACTAAAATGTAAAGTGCAAACACTTATTAGTTACATGCCATAACATTACACTATTATAGCAAGTTAGTTTAAGTCCAGATACCAGCGCAGCAAGGCAGCACCCAATAAAATTTATGGGCTTGTTCAGTTGAGGATTGGGATTTTGGACTCAAAATTATTACCCTACTCCAACATTCACTCATTACCCCTATCGCCAACCACTATTTTTATTTCTATCTCTATTTTTCTTTAATCATTACCCTATCTCCCTACTCTAATAATTACAAAATCAAATCCACATCCAAAAACCTTCAATCGAATCTATGTTTTACTCCAATATCCATTCATTACCTTTATCGCCAACCACTATTTTCAATTTTTCTTTTTTACAAAATACTACTAATAGTTTACCCCTTAAATTTTAGATATTGTCACATTAATGTAAAATTATTATAAAAAAATCATAGCAATTAGTAAAGTTATAATTATTTATAAATATTAGACATATATTTTTTATTTTTTAAATATTTCACGGTCCAGTTCGGTTAATCTACGGTTTTGAAATGAAAATTCAATCATAATCCTAATCCTAATCCTTATCTCATGGTTTTTTAATTTTCGAATCCGTGTTCGGACCATTAATCCACGGATAGAATCTAAAAGAAAAGGACGATTCGGTCCAGACCGACGTCACGATTCTCGCTTTTTCTTGCACAGCCCTAGAAAACACGGTGGATTGGGCTTCCGCAGCCAAACCACGCCGTCGGCCTGCCTAAACTGTGGTTTCTTCTTTTCGGTGCAAAATTTATAGGATTCACGAGAGACGGCGGTTTGAGGGGGAGCAAAAGATTTCATAGTTGTCAAGATTCTCTCTCTCTGCTGATCAGAGGTAAGCAAGTATCCCCCATCTCTGGCTAAATTTTACCAATGTCTATTTTAATCCGCACAACTTTGCACAATGTGAGGTTTGCTATCAGAAGTTCAGCAACCCACCATTTCTACTTCAGTCAAATCCAACCCTATTCATCATCCCTCGCATCCATTGATCAAACACCAAATCAACACTCATTCACAGTCAATTACCTCATAAACTCATGTGGGTTTACTCTAGAAAAGGCTATAGCAGCATCAAAGTACACCCATTTCGAAACCCCAGAAAAACCCGACTCTGTTATCGCATTCTTGTGTAACCATGGCTTCACAAAAACCCAAGCCTTGAATGTCATCAGAAAGGTTCCCCAAGTCATTTTGTCCAATCCGGAGAAAACCCTTTTGCCCAAACTCGAATTTTTCAAATCTAAAGGCTTTTCAAGTACAGATGTTGTCAAAATACTGTCAAAGGCGCCAGACCTTCTTAGAAAAAGCTTAGAAAACCAAATCATTCCAGTTTTTGATTTTGTTAAGGATTTGATTGGATCCGAGGAGAGAACGTTATCTGCTATCAAACGCTTTGCTGGGCCGCTTTTGGCAGATCTTGAGTCTCGTATGGCACCCAATGTTAAAATTCTACAACAGGCTGGTGTGCCAGTTGTGAACATTGAATACATGCTGAAGTTCCAATCTAGATCATTCACGACAAGGTGTGAGAGATTTAGACAGAGAGTGGAGGAGGTAAAGGGAATGGGTTTTGACCCTTTGGGTGTGAAGTTTGTTTTAGCAGTTAGCTTGTTGGTCAGTATGAGTAAGCCCACATGGGAGAAGAAAATTGAGGTTTATAAAAGGTGGGGTTTGTCTGAGGATGAGATTCTTCTTGTTTTTGGGAAGTATCCGTGGTTTATGACGGTGTCCGAGGACAAGATCATGAGAGTGATGGACTTTTTCGTCAATACAATGGGTTTGGATCCTTCATTTGTTTCAAAAAGGCCACAACTCTTATCATTGAGCTTCGAGAAGAGAATTGTTCCGAGGTGTTTGGTTTATGAAACATTGTATGCAAAAGGTCTGATTAAGAAAACCGATTCTGGCTTAATGACGATGCTGCAGTCTTCTGAAGAGTTGTTCATAAAGAAGTTTGTGAACTGGACTAATGAACTAGCTCCTGAGCAATTGAAGTTGTATCAGAAAAAGTTATCACTTGCAAAATAACAAGGATAAGGACATGAGATTATAATGGAGCGGTTAAATATTAATGTACCAGCTTGAGATGCAATTTTGCTTCCTTGCATTTAGCTTGTGGGTTTTGAATTTTAAGTTTTCACATTGACAGATTGAATTCTCTGCGGCTTTGTAACGGTTGAGGCTTGTTGCAATGTTCCATCATCTTTTCATGTGAGTAGCTTGGTCTTCGTAATTTTCTCTTTTTATTTTGTTTAGGCGGCAGGTTCTTGATGTTGGGTTATTCGTTTCTAATTTGGTCATTTTTCAGATATGTCAATTTTGTTTCAGCATAACAACACATGCATATGGTATTATGGTCAAACAAATTTCTTCTCTCGGTGTGTTTGTTGGATTGTTGTGAAATTTAGGTTCGCTAAGCTATTGGCTTCCAAGTTCATGTTTGAGAACTATGGCCAATACTCTGAATTTTGCATACTGTGTAATATTTCTGCTGGATGATTTTGGTTATACTTCTTATTCAATGTAGCGATTCTTTTCCTTCTCCATCCCCCTTTCTGGTTTAGGGACTACGAAGTATGACTGATTCTTTAGGCATGCCTAAATCATGATAATGATTGACATTTTTGTCATTAAATTGGTTTGGCACTCTTCATTAGAACAGGCACGAGGAAGAAACTGGTGACGAGGTTGTATAAAGAAAAGTTGGCAATGGCAAATTGCAATTAATTAGATATGGGTACGTGGATGCCAGGGGGTTGATTAGTGATGGCCCCCTCTAATACGAACCTGAATCGTCTAGTTTTAGACACAATGGGACAGTCATTTGAAATTTTCTGTTTGCAAGCAAGTTTGAGTTATCTGTTCATCGGATGAACGGATGTGGAAGTTCCTCATTTGCGAAATGAATTAACTGTTGGACACTCCTTGCTGGGAAGGTATTACCAATGATGTGTTTGGTGTTAAATTTGCTGATGATTTGTGAACCTCTGGAGACAATACCCAGCCCTACTGGTCTTGGCTTTGGGAATTGCACTATCACAAAAACTACAAGGGGGTTTCTTTGGATCTGTCTTCATCGAAACTTTTTCACTAAAGAGCATTAAGGGGCCTATCTATGGACCTCATTTATTGCGGATTTTATTTTCTATGTAGAAGATCTAAATCATCTATTCAGAACTTGGGGTTGTTACAAAGATATCTGGACTAAATTTGGTAATATGCAGGTTCTCCATACTAATTCAAATAGCCCATGGGTTGATTGGTGTGTGAACAGTCGCAAGGAAAACTCTGAAGTCTCATGATGATGTTCCTCGGAACATTTTATTTACTGTCATCAGGCTTTCTTGGAATGTTTCGAGAATTCTTGCGGCGATATGACTACTTTAATGTCTAGTATTTTTAGCACAGGCTTTTAATCTTAATATTCCTACTGGATGCAGAGTTATTAGACTTATAGAATGGCCTTTTCCAGTTGGTTTGGCCGAGTTTTCAGAGACGAGGAGGGGATTTGGGTGACAGGCATCCTCAATGGGCTTACCTCTATGAAGCAGCAAGATTAGAAAGAATGTGGAAATAGAGTCTGATTAAAATGGCTTTCAATGGCAGTGCATTAGAGGGATAAGATTGAGCCTCAGAGAATTGTTTGGAACATGTGGAAAGGAAGAGAAAGTTAAAAAAAATTCCCTTCCTTTGTTTCGTTGGAGAGGAAAGAGGAGAGAAGGCGGCGGCTATTCGCAGCCCCGTATTTTCTCCCGCAGCTCGTTAAAAATTTCCAATTGTACTCGATAGTTAGTTACTGAAATTGAGATACATTTTCAGCATACAATTACCGAAATATAATATTTTTTCAACAGCTATTTACCAAAAATGTATGTTCGGCAGTTGTTTACAGAAAGTTGGACATATTCTCGACATGTAGTTACTGAAATATAATCTTATTTTCAACAACTATTTACCGAAATGTTATGTATGATTTTCAACAACTACTTACTGAAATGTAGTGGGCTGCAGGAGAAAATACAAGCTTGCGAATAGTCAGCCCGGGAGAGAAAATGGAAAAATAGTGGTATAAGAATAGTAGTAGAATGATTTCCCCCAACATTTCCTCCCACTATCTTTTTTAATTATTTTTCTTTCTCTTCCCTAACTTTCCACAAGTTACAAACAAAACATAGAAAATGGGTCTGGGTTTGGACTTCCTATATTTTGGTAAGAAATGGGTGGACCTCATTTTGGGCAGAGAAATGGGTATGTTGTTGGAGATGCTTTTTGTTTCTTTTATCCAAAGGAGAAAAGGGTTTAATTGCTTCCGATTCGGTTGCGTTTTTTGTAAACTTATTTGTTCAGAATTTATTTCATTATTTTTTTTAAAATTTTCATAACTTTTTGTGGAGTACAGAGTAATATTTAAAATTAATTGGAACTGGAAACATATAAAAATATGGACTAATTATTGACAACAATCATATAAGACACGCTTTAGGCAAAAAAGACAAACTGTTTGATTTTTTTTCATCTTTACTGAATTTTTTTTTGCTTTTGGTCATTTTCTTACTTTTCAGACTTCCTCTGTTGAGACAGATAATTAATTCAAAAAATATATTTCATCCGTTCCTAATTGAGAGTCCATTATTCTATTTTGGGTTGTTCAAAAATGTTGGTCCTTTTCCAAAAATGAAATGAGAAATTTAGCGATTTTTCAAAAGTGTTCCTCACAAGAAAATATAGGTATTACTATAAAGTATGTAAAATATAGGGGTAATGGTGAAAATGATATGCATTAAATTTGAATGCAGGTATAATCATTGCATGTCTCCTAGTTGAAATTCCAAAAGGAACTCTCAATTAGGAACGGAGTGAGTAACACAAATGTAATCGAAATTTTAAAAATGAATAAAATATACATAAGGAACAAAAAAAAAATCCTGTTTGGCACCTATGGAAAAGAAAAAGGAAAAAAAAATGAGAGGAAAAATTTACTCCCTCCGTCCCTTTTTAAATGTCCTACTTCGTAACTCCAACTGATTAAAAAGACATCATCATTATACCTTTCACATCAATTTTTTCATCCACTTTCCCTACTTACCCATCATCATTACACTTTTACTCATTTACTTTTCAAAATAGAATTTACTTTTAGGGACAAAATAGACAATGCACCAACTTTTACCCACTAACTTTACAAAATGGACACTTATTAAGGGACAGCCCAAAATGGAATACTGGACTATAAAAAAAGGAACGGAAGGAGTACCATTTACTAAACTTGAAATTTTTATTTGATTTTCTATTTCCTTTCCAACCAAATAAAATAAGTGAAAACTTTTAAACTTTTTTTTAAACCTAAAGTTCCAAACAGGGCCTACAAGAACCGCCGAAGTTTTTCACTTTTTCTCCTTTGACGTGATGAGCGAGGGTTCGTGAGAGATGACGATTTGAGGGAACAAAAGATTTCAAATTTGTCAAGACTCTCTCTCTCTCTCTCCTGATCTCTGCTGATCAGGTAAGTAGTCCCATCGTTGGCTAAATTTTACCAATGCCTATCTTAATCCGCAAAAATTTGCACAAGGTGAGGTTTGCTATCAGAAGTTCATTAACCCACCATTTCTACATCAGTCACATCCACCCCTACTCATCATCTCTCACATCCATTGATCGAACACCAAATCAACACTCATTCACAGTCAATTACCTCATAAACTCATGTGGGTTTCCTCTTGAAAAGGCTATAACAGCATCAAAGTACAACAATTTCGAAACCCCAGAAAAACCCGACCGTGTTATCGCTTTCTTGTTTAATCACGGCTTCACCAAAACCCAAGCCTTAAATGTCATCAGAAAGGTTCCCCAAGTCATTGTGTCCAATCCAGAGAAAACCCTTTTGCCCAAACTCGAATTTTTCAACTCTAAAGGCTTTTCAAGCACAGATGTTGTCAAAATACTGTCAACAACGCCAAAACTTTTTCTAAGAAGCTTAGACAACCAAATCATCCCATCTTTTGAGTTATTTAAGAATTTGATTGGTTCGGAGGAGAAAGCCTTATCTGCTATTAAACGGTCTGCTGGGCTGCTTTCGGTTGATCTCGACTCTCGTATGACACCCAATGTTGAAATTCTGCGGGAGTTCAATGTGCCAGATGTAAACATCGCATACTTGCTGAAGCACCATCATAGAGTTTTCACACCGAGTGAGAGATTTAGACAGACTGTGGAGGAGGTAATGGGAATGGGTTTTAACCCTCTGAGAGTTACCTTTGTTTTAGCAATTTACGTGTTGAACTCACTGAGTAAACTTGTGTGGGAGAAGAAGATTGAGGTTTATAAAAAGTGGGGTTTGTCCCAGGATGAGATTCTTGTGGCTTTTGGGAAGTATCCATTGTTTATCATGGTGTCCGAGGACAAGATCATGAGAGTGATGGACTTTTTTGTCAATAAAATGGGTTTAGAGTCTTTGTTTGTTTCAAAAAGGCCAGCCCTCTTATCATTGAGCTTCGAGAGGAGGATTGTACCGAGGTGTTTTGTTTATCAAGCATTGCAAGCAAAAGGTCTGATCAGCAGAACCAATATTAGCTTCAGCACGATGCTGAAGTCTCCTGAAACTCTGTTCATAAGGAAGGTTGTCAATTTGGCTAAGGAAGAAGCTCCTAAGCTATTGAAGTTGTACGAGGAAAAGTTGGCACTTGCTAGATAATTAAGATATGGGCATGACATGAGAATGGACTGGTTAATATATTAATTGGACATGCAATTGTCCTGTTATTTGCTTCCTTAAATTTAATGTGTGCGTGTTGAATTCTCTCCTTTTGCATACAACTTGGCTGTGGAACTTTTTAACTACTTATTTTCTAGTTGAGATAGATTTCAGATTTGGTGACAGTGTTGTCTAACATAACGATTTAGATGTTCAATTTGGTCATTTTGTTGATGATGTCATCTTGGTTTCTTTAGAAAACAAAGGATGAATCTGCTTTCTCATCAAATAGATATGATTTATTGTCTTTTATTGAGAGCATCATACTCAATGAAATCATTCTTCCATAACTATGGGATCGCTGTTCAAATAAGTTGCTATGCGCTTCTAAGTTTTTGTTGCGGAATATGGTGAATTATATGATGTAACTTGTGTTGAATTAGATGATTCAATTTGTGTTGGAGTATCTTTTAATGCAAGCTAAATTGGTTGTTTTTCCTTCTTTATTTCATCAAATGTGTTTGAAGCTGGAGGATTGCAAACAATCTAAATGATCAGTTAGTGAGGTCAGAGATCCCGACTGTGAGCCCATGAATATATATGAGTAAGTGCGTATACTGGTACGATTCAGGTACATCGATAGAGTAAAACCTAGAAATAGGTATGGAATGATAATGGTGGGGTTAATTATCAATGTGCCATCTTGACATGCAATTGTCCTGTTATTTTGCTTCCTAGAATTTAGCTTGTGGGTATTAAATTTTCAAATTTTTAGTACAAGTGGGAGATAAATTTAAATTTGTTGGCTGGAGGCAAGTTCTAGTTATCCGTTTTCATTCGTGAAGGGTCTTGAAGTTCCCAATTGCTACACTGAATTATCTATCGCTTTGTAACGGTTAAGGCTTGATGCAATGCACCATCATCTTTTCATGTGAGTTGCTTGGTCTTTGTAATTTTCTTTTTTAGTTTTGTTTAGGTGGCAGATTGTAGATTTTGGGATATTCGTGTGTCAATTCGGTCATTTTGCTGATATGTCAATTTCGATTCATTGTAACAACACATGCAAATGGTCCAACAAATTTGTTCCCTCTGTGTGTTTGTTAGATTGATGTGAAATTTAGGTTTCGCTATGCCTATTGGCTTCCAAGTTCATTTTTTAGAACTGTGGTGAATACTCCGAATTTCCATACTGTGTAGTATTTCAGCTGGATGATTTTGCTTCTACTTCTTATTCTTGTATGCTAATTGATTCTTTTCCTTTTAAATTACTGCCAAGTATGACTGATGCTTTAGGCTTGCTTAAATCATGATAATGATGGATTTTTTGTTCAATATATTGGTTTGGGACTCTCCATTTGAACAGGCACGAGGAAGAAACTCGCAAACTATTAGATATGGGTATGTGGATGCGAGTGGATTGGTTAGTGGTGTCCCCCTATAATATAAACGTGACTCGCCTTGTTTTGAACACAATGGGGCAGTCATTTGAAATTCTCTGCTGGTAAGAAGTTTGAGTTATCCGTTTTTCTTCCGATGAACGAAGTGGAAGTTCCATGTTGCCGGAATCAATTAACTGTCGGACACTCCTTGCTGGAAAGGTATTACCATTGATATGTTTAGTGTTGAATCTGCTTATGATTTGTGAACTTCTGAAGATAATAACCAGCCCTATTGGGCTTGGATTGGGGAATTGAAATTATCACAAATACTACTAGGGTTTCTTTGGATCTGTCTTCGTGGAAGATTTTTGAACAATCAACCAGGAGCATTAAGAAGATGCCTCCTAGATCCGTTGGTAAAGCAGGTAATGAGCTTCTCATTTGGCAAGGGTTCAAATCCCACCCCTACTCCCCGTTCCCCTAGGATAGCATAGATTATGATTTTCTTGGTTCAAATAAAAAGAACAAAACCAAAGGGAATTAAGGGGCCTAACTATGGACCTCATTTACTTTAGATTTTATTTTCAGTGAGGAATATCTAAATCATCTATTCAGAACTTGGGTTTGCTACAAAGATATTTGGGCTAAATTTGGTATTATTCAGGTTCTCCAGACTAAATGCCTTGTTAAACTGCCTTTTCCTGGGGTACAATTGTTAAAGGGAAAATGACGGCCAAGGATGTGTTTTGAGTAAAAAATGTGTATCTCCAGCCTTTGCCCAAAATTCTACCCAAATTTGAGCAAAAAATGTGTGAAAAACTCTATTTGGATAAGAGTATCTCCGATGTTAGAACCCAATCTTTACCCCGGAAAAAAGCTTTCAATGGCGGTAAATAAAAGCGATTAGATTGAGCCTCCAAAGAATTGTTTCGAACATGTGGAAAGGAAGAGAGAGTTTTAAAAAAATTCCTTCCTTCGTTTGATTTGAGATGAAAGAGGAGAGAAAATGGCAAAATAGGGTTATAAGAATAATATAACTTCCCCCTTCATTTTCTCCCCTTTTTATTCTCAAATATTTTCCATTCTCTTCCCTCACCTTCCACAAGTTCCAAACAAAACATCAAAAATGGGTCTAGGCATGAATTTTTCCATATTTTGGTAAGAAATGGGTAAAACCTATTTCGGATATAGAAATGGGAATGTTATTGGAGATGTTCTTTGCTCCTTTTACCCAAAGAACAAAAAGGGTTTAATTGCTTCCAATTCGGCTGCTTTTTGTATAAACTTATTTGTCCAGAATTTATTTTGGTATTTTTTATACTTTTTGTATTTTTTTTAGCTTTTTGTTGTAATTTTTAGATTAATCAAGACTAATCGAAAAAGTATAAAAATATGGACCGATATTGGGGAAAAAATCATATAAGATGACGCTTTAAACAAAAATCAAATAAGGCAAGCCAAAACATTCAACATTAGCGCAATTTGTTTTAGCGCAAAAGAAACAATGGATCAGCTACAGCCATCGTATTGCTATCTTCAGATTCAAAGTCTGGTCCTTCATCCGCTATGGTTGATCCAGTGTACGCTTCATCCATGAGTACAAGCAGCATCTGCATCCACAGAGGAGTTGTCAATTGCAAATACCAGTGCCAACCATTTTTCATATATCTTCTTCAGTACCAAAAACAACCTCAGGAGCCGCACTCTTCGGGAGTGAAGCTATGCTGCTGCCAATCAGTGATTCTGAGCTCCGTTCAACCTTTTCCAATGCCACTACCAATACTGGTGTAAAGAGCACAAAGGCATCAGTTACTCATTTTTCTCTTCACACCACGCAATCTGTGAAGCACACATATTCCTATCATAAAAAGCTAACAGCTGGAAGTTGATCAAGCCACATCAGCAATTTCAAACAGTACATTGCACAGCATTCCGAACAATACCTAGGTGCTAGGGAAGCTGAAAAAATAGGAAAACAACAAACATCAGCTATATTCTATTATAAACAATCATTACTCGCAAAAGCGGAGAACTGTCCAATTTTTTCGCTCATTCAAAAATCAAAAAGTTAAAATTTGGGTCCATTTTGCAGGGTTTTTTTTTTCTGAAGTTTAACCTCTTTCGATTGAGGCCTTTCGGTATATGGAACCATTTGACAAGATCAATGGATAAGAGTACAAAATTAGTATTGGCAGCTGATAGAGTATCCACAGGTCCAATTGGTGAAATGAGTAAAGAGTAGATACCATCAAAGAAAGAAAAACAAAACAGCAGAATGTAGAAAAACTCACTTTGTAAGTCAACGAGAGATGGGAATAGCGGAAGAAATGACCCAGGCGACATCAACGATGGAAACACTGTTAGGAATAATTTTTCTAATCTGCATTAGAAAAAGGGGGGAAAACATATGAAAATTAGTAATGCCCTTCACTGTTGATTGAGTCGAAACAAAGTGTCTTAAAAGCAATTTGTAGGACTGAAGATTCTAATGATTTGAGTCATCATAAATTCCAATTCACTCCTATTTGCTTCAAATCATATTATTCGGCAACATTTCCCCCCTGCACGGCCAGGAAATACAAATGAAATAAGGACGAAGAATTCAGTATCGGCGACACCGCAATATTTTAGACCGTAATGCCTGATGCATAGGTAAATATCGTACCTGAGGTACAGAGTCCCGTGTAAAAATTGGTACCTAAGGCACAGAGTCCCGTTATGTGACGGCTGATATACAGAACCCTAGCTCATGTCACAGACACAAGACTAATATGCTGTGCTGTCTTGTCAAGTGCTAGTCCCATCCTAAAAACCCGAAACTGCCAAATCATAATAACACACACCTCAACTCCTAACTTCCCCAATTACATACAGGGAAATTCAGATAAACTTTGTAGACGCTGACCACCAAAATAACGGATCTAAAGTCTTTAACTCAACTGGTTTTGTGGAAGAACAATAGAAGTTGTGTTGATGCTCCTCTCATCTACTTTAGAGAAGGGTGATGCAGTGATAAAAGCATAATACCTTCTATATTATTGGTTACCCCATAATCTACTTGTGCCAACTGCCAGAAAAGAATGATAAGAATGACATGAAGAACTTACTTCTCTCCATTCCATGCAATGAGCTTAAGCATTAATGGGGAAAACTGCAAACGCAACACAAAGATTAGGAGGAGGACAAGTTCCTACCAATATGATCATGGAAAAGATAGAAAATGAACTTAACAAACCAAAAAAATGGCACCAAACAGATGCAAGTACATTAGTAGCATCTGGTGCTTCTAAATTAGGACAAGAAGCCAAGATAAGACTAATGCATCTACCAGTAAAGAACACACTGATTCATGTTGGAGGTACTGCAAAAAACAAGGGCAAGCAGAAAATTCGATCAATCATTAACCAGGTGAGGGCGGTGAGGCAAAAGATTATTGCAGATTTTTCCTGCTTTATAACAGCAATCCATTCGGGACAGCTATATCAGTCATCAGGCTGCTACAAAAGGGCCCGATTCTGAAAACAAAAAAAAAAATTACTCAGGCTCCTTTCTCATGTTTGAATAATAGTTCCAATGCATGCCGAAGAATCCCTTTCATGTGCCTCAGCAAGGATTAGCAGATTAAGAAAAATTACAGGAGTAAGAAATTACAACTATTGCACTATTCACAAATAAGAACAGAAAATAAGTCCAAGAGTTTGAAATTAAAAAATAAATCCAATTGTTGCATCACAACATAGCTTATAAAGTAAACAAAACTTCTCCAAAGCAGGTCTCAAAACTTGACCCCAACATTTCATAGCTACAACAAACTCTTTTTTTGCAATTCACGTCAGCAAAGACAAATGCATATGAAATATCACACCTGAGGGAGTGGTGTAGGGAAAGAAGTGAGAAGTTTTCTCTTGTTCAGATTCAGAAACTCAAGTGTTGCCTCTGCAACAACTGCATCTGCAAACTCTCTGTAATCAAACGTTGCAAATAGATTGGCATGTGGCGGGTATCAAAATTTCAGTGTACAAAACAAATTTAAACCTTTACTCACATAAGAGTATCAAGCAAATGCAATGGGGCTGCTAGGATGAAAGTTCTGTAATTAAATCTAACTATATATATCTTAAGAGAAGAAAAATGAGAAACCATTTCGAGACGAAACCCTTCCCCGCCTGGTTGGAGGGTTCAATACGACAACAATACCTTTTTTTTTTTTTTTTAATCTTTTTTTGATCAGCATAAATACCTGAGAATAGTTTACTAGTTCCTACAAGATTCAAAAATAGAGGTTATCAACTTCTTCCTGATGTTCCCCATCAAATATCCCTACCACTTGATGTGGGAAGGCCCCAATACATGGGCAACAGATAATAGCATCTAATCCTGAAACAACACTACTGAGCAGAGCATCAAAGGTTACTATTCCATTACTCATTTAGCAATAAAGTTAGAAACAACAGAATATGATATTGTCAGTGCGAACCTTGGAAAATGTAAAACGGGGGGAAAAAAAAAAAGACTGATAAAGCTCCGTTCAGGCTCATCTAAGTACCACAAACACCTCACCATCAACTCAAGACGTGCTTTGCAGAGTACATGAACACAAAATCATCTTTAACGTTTTAAAAGTCTGAGAAATTAGACAAAATCGCAATCTATGGCAATTTTCTAAGGTCTGTAGATACTCCTCCACTTGCTTCTCAAATAAGTCAAAATATGTTGATGAGATTTTCAGCAAGTGGAGTGCTCACGCAGCTCAGCCAACACTAGGTATACACAGTGCGCACACAAAAAGGAAGGGTTATGAGTATGTTTCGCTTTCTTTTCCTTATTTTTTTTGGTGTGTGTGTTGGGTTTTCGCGGGGGGGGGGGGGGGGGGGGGGGGGGCGCGCGGCAATTTCTATCCCAAACAAATTAAAAAAGGAAGAAAAGGAAAACAGCTTTCGTAAATTTGTTCCCTTCATCATTTATATACGTTCTTAAGTCATTGGAGAATGGGTGGCACCAGGCAGTAACCTGGAACTTTCTCCTTGGACTCCCTACATTTCTAAACCGAAAAAATTCCTTGCTTTGTATTCTTCACTCTCTCCAAATGTAATTCTTTGCTATTGTGCTCACGACATTAAAGAACTCTGATTTTCAAATAGTTCATGTGATCCGTTAAAACAAAAAAGACAATCATTGACAGATGAAAACATAATATCCCGCATATATAAATTATTCAAGAAGCAGAAACTACACAATTTTATACCCGCTCAAGCAGGAACGAAAGAAGGTACTCAGACTAGGATCAGCATCATGCAAAACGACCTCTCCAAAATCAAGGAAAAATTGAAGTATAGCCTGAGTAAGGAAGCAGAATAATAAGGAAATGGCTACATTAGTGTACATGGGAACTAAAAGACAACAGGAAAATCAAGCACCAAGAAAACTTTCAATATTTAAAACAAATGGAGTAGTAACTATTTAGACAATATCTCCAGCTAAAAGCACATAGCTTCTTGCCCCTTAAAAGTACAATTCAACAAGTAGACGAATCCCATTGACACTCTGGTTGTTTTCCCATTCTTATGTACTTTCCAGTGTTTGGATTACACAAAGCAAGACCAATACATTTTGCATCAACTAGGTGTAAAACGACTAACGCAGTAAACTTCCAGAAGTCCTTTTCCAAAATATACCAGATCATTTGACCACACGACACTTCTTTCTACCTAACATCGCACCTCATGGAACTGGTGCACTTGATTTTCTTTTGTTCGCTGATTTCTTAAATGCATATTCAACTTGATTATTAGATCCTTTTTTCTTTTTGTAAATCATTAGATCTCAGCAAGCAAGAGGATAACAAAGTTTCTGCCATAAAAGGCTTTACATGAAATGTATTTCCCGAGTAAAACATTTATTTAACAAAAACAAACTTAGCCATTATCATAAACATTCAACATGAAATAAGTACAATAGGAAAAGAAAAGCATAGAGACAGCTTCAAAGAGTACACAAGACTTTTCCAATGCTGCAACTCAACAAAATCTCACCCTACCCCTTTGCCTCTCAAGTTTTTATAATAACAAAAAGCACATAATAAGGATACCAAAATAATAGAACAGAAGCACTGGAAAGTTTAAAAAACCTTCCAAAATCCATCCATATCCGCAAAAGCGCCTAAATCACCTCAGTTAAACGTGCAGAACGCAACATACAACCTAGGACGTATAAAAAAAAAAACCCGCCAATATGAAATTCTGAAAGTAAATTTAAACTATTGACAAGGAGCATGTATCAAAAAGATGAATACCAAGTAATAGAAGACCGTTAGAAGTTCGAGATGGAGAAATTGAAGCCACAGCTCAGGATAAACCCTAGCTATCAAAACCTCAGAATTCTCAGCTTTACACAGGTCATGAAGCTTCTTCACCTGAACACACAAGATAAATCAAGAAAATTTGTTAACAAAAAATGTAAGAAAACAAAACTTTTAGGATGTGTTCTTCCTAAGTTATTGTTTTGGTATTTTTTCAGTATTATTTACTTCTCGTAGGTTTTCCTTATCTTTTGTAAACAAAACAGTTCTTTTTTTCTTTTTGGAAAATGATAGCCTTCCTATAATATGTAAGACGTGCTTCAACATCCGAGAAAAAGTGAATTGATATCTGTGAAAGTGTATTAGTATACATGAGATAAGTACTGAACTCCAAAGTTGTTTGACATTATTTGTATGTATTATCCTATGCCGTTGCGCCTACTAGGTAGCCGACCCCAATTGATTAGGATATAGGGCTCGGTTTGGTTTGGCTGCACCTACTAGGCAGATGTTAGCAAGACCCTTTTTCTTTTGCTCGGGAAATTTGGAAAAAGTTGACGCCACAAAGACAGCTATTTTGAATTTTTTCTCTGTGAACTTTTTTATTTTTTCCGTCCTTTTGATAGAACTAAATTTTTACCTTTTATATTCCTACAAATCCAAGAAGGCAAGAATTTGATAATTAACATGAATTCAGAAAAGACGAAGAAAAATACCAAAACATTAATTTAACTATTTAAGAAGAGCAGAACCTGAGAAATGTGCACAGATATGACGACATGGTTGCAGAGAGAGAAAGACGGAGAGCGAAACAAACCAAATTGAGCAGTGAAGGATCGCAAGCAGGATCGCTGGCAAAATTGGAAACTCTGGCCATAGAAGATATGCCCCAGAGGCGGCTCCATTCAGTCAATTCCATGGTCAATTGACCACCCAAAAAAAATTTTTTTGCTTAGAATATATAAAAAATTGGTGGGAGGTCCACTATAGCATGTTTGTAACCCACTAGGTCCACTGATCAAGTTTCTAACCCACTAAGTCCACTAATATGTATTTGGTAAGGCCTAAAGTCCACTACATTTAAAAAGGGAAATAATGCCTGACAGAATTACCCTTCCATTTAAATTCCATCCATTTAACCCATTATCCCCCCATTATCTCTTCTACTTTTGAAATCACGTCAATCACGGCTGTTACTTTGAAATTTGCATTAGTTCACATTTAACGTTAGATATTTACATTTTACGTTATATACTCATACATCAGCTCACATTTAACGTTCTATACTTATTCACACATGACAAAAGATCAAATATAACGTTATATACTCGTTCATCAGTTCACATATAACGTTAGATACTTACATTTTACGTTATATACTCATTCACCAGCGCACATTTAATGTTATATACTCATTCACGTTATATACTCATTCATCAGCTCACATTTAACGTTATATACTCATTCATACATGACAAAAGATCACATATAACATTATGTACTTGTTAGCTTGAAATATAAAAGGAGGCTAAGCGAATGTACAGCCTAAATGGGGCATACCCCAGGAGGTAAGGAAAAAAAAGGGACAAAGATTGAGAAAATTGATAAATGCCAAGTGGCTACATTGATCTAAGCCAATGACTACATTGATCTTGACTACTTGGAATAGCAGAAGGAGGACACGAATTATCTTCAATACAGTACGGTCTTTGCTGGTATCATGCCAAACAGCAGCTTGTTGATGAGAAGGTAGGAGCAGCAATTGTAGAACAGACACTGATCTGGTAGTTCTCAACGGGTGCAAAGCTTGCTCCAAAAGTAGAACCAAATGTATCTCAAAAGAATAACCCTAAAGAAAGAAAATTTCTTGCATGATGTTACAAGGAAGAAAAACTAAATTACTTGCGACTTCCTTGAGCACAACTGCATTCCACGCAGTGATAGCATAGCTTCCATTTGGCACACTCAGACCATAATCCGAGGCATATTGTGGAAAAGTAGATGCACAAGCTGTAATGTAATGCACCATGGCCAACCATTGGCCCATAAGGAAAAAAATCAGATAGCATGAATTAACAGATTTTGAAACTAAGAACACTTACTGATATGTTACTTTCTAAGAAAATAAAATCACATCTAACAATGTTCTCTAACACCAATCAACATAATCGCAGCTTTGAAATTGAAATAGTGATAAACAAACCCCATAACAATGATACAAGTATCATGATCATGAATCAACAAGGTTAAACCCAAAATTAGTAGCAGCATCGCTAGCATGCTCCTTTCCATGATACCTTTCCAAGATACAAGTATATTCCAAGTGGGTTTTCCCTGAATCAGGAACATTACAGGAAATTGAACAAAATCACATCAAAGCTAACAAAAGAAATGGGTTGCAGTTGAAGTTCAGCAATACAACACCACTGCCCTTGACAAGGCTTCTATAATTCCAGATAACCCATAATATGCAACAAAAACCCAAACCCATACTCATACACAAATTCTACTTGCAAGAAAGAAGCTGTAAATTGCCAGGTTAAACAAATTGCACGAAATCTAACAAAATTAGTTGTTCAACTTCAATCTGTCCCCAAACAAGGCTTCAACTATATTTCAAGAAAACCCATGAGATGCAACCAGAACCAAACTAACACACAAATTTTACTTGCAAAAAAGGAGCTGCAAATCACCAGATCAAACAACATTTCACGTAACCCACCACCTCTGCCCCTACACAACACCACCTCTGTCCCTAAAGAAAGCTTCTAGTGCCTTAGCATATCACCATATAACCATATTAACAGAAACATCTATTAACACACAGTTTACAAACACTAATGACTTGATCGATTTGCTCCATGGTAGCATGGCCTTTAGATTTCTAGTGAAAAGAAATTTTGAGGTTTTCCAAAAAATTACCATATGTTAACGTATAACATATTTCACCATATAACCATATTGTGGAATAACTTTACATGTCCATGTCTGTTCCACAATCAAAACCATAACTTTATCAAACACCAACCTAGCAAATATATATAACCATATATACCCAAAGTGGGCTTTTAGTTCCATGTCTGTTACACAATCAAAATCCTAATTTTACCAATCACTTTACTAAACACCAGCCTAGCAAATATATATAACCATATATACCGAGAGTGGGCTTTTAGTTCCATGTCTGTTATACAATCAAAACACTAACTTTACCAATCACCAACCTAGCAATTATATATAACCATATATACCCAAAGTTCACTTTTACTTTTCTAAGAAACATACCGAACGGAAGAGATTGATGGCAATGGGGATGAACCAAAGGGTTTCGACGGTGACAAGGATGCAGAATGACGGCAACTAGCGCGCCTTTTGGTCGACGACGGAAATCGTCTGAGTTAGACGACAAAGAACGCCGACGACAAATGGTAGGCGATCGAGGAATGGATGAGCAAACCGTCTCGCTTTTCTTCCTCTGGTTCATTTTCCGGTCGAAGAACACCGACGAGTGGGGAGGGGGTGAGGGTTTTGAGAGGGGAGACGAAGTAGGCCGATGAGTATCGTTCTCGATCGAAGAACGCCGACGAGTCTCGTTCGTAATGGGAAATCGTCTGGTTTCTCACGAAGAATGTGGTTGGTCTGGGGGGGGGGGGGGGGGGGGGGGGGGGGGTTGGGGGGAGTGTGGAGGGGTTTTGTAAGGGGGTGAAATGGAGGAAAAAACGGAAATGGAGGAAATTACGGGGCCAAAAATTTTTTGAAATCAGGGGTATATTAGACTAACCAGGGTTATAGAATTTAAGAGTGGACTTAGGAGGTTATAGAATTTAAAAGTGGACTTAATGGGTTTGAAAAGTAGTACAGTGGACCTGGAAAAAATTCTCCCATGAATATATGTAGAAATTTTGGACTAGTCTTACTTTGAACACCCAATTAAATTGTCAATAAACACCCAATCCAAATGTTAATGAACACCCATCCCAAAAATAGCCCACAAATTAATCCACTTGCAAATTTCAACCCACTAACCCAATTTCAGCAATAACAAAATGAAAAAAGAAAATAAGAAATGAAATAAACAAATAAAAAAAACATGCAGACCTCGGCCTCGTTCCTCTCTGGCTCTCTGTTTGGTACACACTTCGTCTAATTTCTATTTGGTTTTAATTGATTTTTCTTCCAATTGTTCAGGGTTTTGAGCTCCAACCTTCAATAATGTGGATAAAGATTGAATATTGGGTGTCTGTTTGTCTCTACACATTCTGACATTGAGTTTTGCCCTAAAGTAAGTCCACCACTATATCTCCTAATCTCTTTATATTTGTTTATTAGTTACAACATTGGTATTGGGCAGTGAACTGATTTATTATGTAATATATACTGATACTTTTTAAGTATTGATTGGTCAGTTGAAATATTGGACATTCAATTTCAAAATTACATTGTTGATGTTAAATCTGATGAAAATTTCTCAGAGCTTAAAGGGATTGATGATCTTGCTGCAAAGTTGGTGGAGACGGATAAACATGTCATATATAGATTGGTCTATTTGCTTGTGACATTATTGTTGACTCTTCTTGTTGCCACTGCAATAGTTGAAAGAAGTTTTTCAGCAATGAAGTACATAAATTGCAATTTGCGTAATCGAATGGAAGATCAATGGATAAATGATTGCTTAATTACTTATATAGAGAGTGATGTATTTGATACCATTGATAACGAGGATGTCATGCAACGGTTATAAAATATGAAAACTCATCGAGGACAATTGTAATAGCTTATGTACTTTGCTATTTTTTGGATCGCCTTTTAGATGTTATGTATGACTTTTTGTTTATATATATAGTTGTGATTTCTCGAGATAGTATAGTGCAATTTATGAACACCCTTAGAAAAATTCCTGGAGCCGCCAGTGAGATAGGGTCCTGAAGTGTAAATCCCACTCTTTGTCTCGTAAGACCATTTTTCGAACCGAATCAGAGTGGCTTGTCTTCTTTCCTAGCGATGGAATCGGAGATTACAGCTCCTGCAATTTAGAGAGAGAGAGAGATAGAGAGAGAGAGAGAGAGAAGTTGCAGATCGAACCAGCGGGAAGAGGTGACGAGAACAGTTGTTTACTTGGGCTGATGGGCTGGGCTTACACTTGGAGTCGAGCTTTTCTCAAAAACGACGTCGACCTACGGCTCGCACATCAAAAACGACGTCGCCCGTGATCATTAACACTTCGCAGGTTTTACCTGAGAAGTCCTTTGAAAGCCATGTTTGGTAAATTGTGATCTCACTGGGGCTTTTCTCCATGATCGAAACTGTTCATTCCGTAGATATTGTCAAGGAGATAAACCGTGATGAAGATCATATCAATCTCGTTCTTATTGGTACATAATCAGAGAGGATTTGAGCGAATTTTTTGTTATGAAAATAGGTTTGGGCGTACTGGATCGAACCCCATTTAGCATAAAACGAAACCGCAACGGTTTGTTCAAAATTGCGAGCTCGTTCTGGTTTATCTTCGTGATCGAAACAGTTCATTCCGTAGAGATCGGCAAGAAGAACGGTCATGGTTGAGGTCATGTTAATTGAATTCTGATTGGTCCATAATCGAAGTGGATCGGAGTGAATTTGTTTTTGCCAAAATAGAATTTGCCACACTGTATGAAATCCATGTTATTATCAAAGAAAACAATAAAAATGTTCACTCCGACGGACAGACGAAGGGACGCGTCCCCGACGACGGAGAGGTTTGTTCAGTTCGGCAGAGCTTTCGGGATTTTCAATCCTTCAACCCTATGTATCTGCATAGCTTGCCAATTGTTCTTATATCGCAAAAAAAATGGAAACAAAAAACACGAAGGGAACTGCTCCCGACTCCGTTCCTAGTTGGACAACAATAGTGTTTGCATGAGATTCCGTGGTCGCTTGAGTTTTCCTTAATCTGTTGATGATCTTTCTACTTCTATTAATTGAGGCAATCGTCAAGTATTTAGTGTATTACTGTACGAGCTGTTGCGAGCACTGGATTTTGATCAAGATTAAGGTTCTTAGAATGGAAATGATCGCTTTCAGTTTGGACTTCATTCCTTTGAAGATACTACCGTTTTGTGTGAACTTCCAGTTTTCCTTCTACATATTTGATGTGGACAATACAGAAGAACAGAGGTAGGGGGCGAAGCCTTCATGTGGTGCAGTGTATGAAGTTGCCATTAGGTATAGAATTGTATCTTCATTTAGAGTTACCCAGAACCCAGGGGAATACCCTGATTCCTTAGTTTGTCCCAAAAAAAAAATTCTTGAAAGTGTTTGTGTGTGATCGCCTGCTCGGACTAGAAAAAAAAAAAAATCGCTTTTTTTCTCAGTTATGAGTAGCGAAAAAGTATGTAGTCATAAGTATGTGGTATAGCATTCTGTTGAGGAAGAATGCTGTCAAGTTTAATAAGTTCAAGGTAAGCTGTAGACTAAGGAGTTGGTCTAATGGATGAGACGCTCCCTCTCCCTCTCCGTCTCTTCCCTCCAAAAGACCCACCATCCAAACCCATTTTCGTTTAGTGTCCCCATAGTCGGCATGAACGCCGGACCCTGAAAAACTCCTCCTTTCAAAAGCGGGCAACTCAGTGTCATCACTTCTTGTAGGTACGGCCACTTCTTCGAACTATCTTCGCATTTCCCTAAAATCCTATTCTCCTGTGAACTGTGAAGGGTTTTGAAGTTCCACATTGCTACGTTCAATTCTCCATTGCATTGTAACGATTGACGCTTAATGCAATGTACCATCATCTTTTCATGTGAGTAGTTTGGTCTTCATATTTTTCTTTATTATTTTCTTTAGGTGGCAGATTCTATATTTTGGGATATTTGTTGTCAATTCGGTCATGTTGCTGATACGGCAATTTTGTTTCATTGTAACAACACATGCATATGGTCGAACATATTTGTTCTCTCTGTGTGTGTTTGTTAGATTGCTGTGAAATTTAGGTTTCACTATTGGCTTCCAAGTTCCATCTTTCAGAACTATGGTGAATAGTGAATACTCTGAATTTTGTATATTGTGCAATATTTCTGCTGGATGATTTTATTTGTACTTCTTATTCATGTATGGTGATTGATTCTTTTCCTTTTTCATTCCCCTTTGTTTAGGGACTAATAAAGATGGACTTTTTTTGTCACTAAATTGGTTTGGGACTTTGAAGTGGCACAAGGAAGAAACTGGTGACCTCTTGAGGTTGTATAAGGAAAAGTTGGCTATGGCAAATTGCAATTAATTGGTTTAAGGAAAAGTTGGATATGGATATGCGGATGCCAGGGGATTGGTTAGTGATGGCCCTCTGTAATACAAACCTGAATCATCTAGTTTTTGACACAATGGGGCAGTCATTTGAAATTTTCTGTTTATCAGGAAGTTTGAGTTTTCTGTTCATCGGATGAACATAAGTGGAAGTTCCTCATTGTCAAAATGAATTAACTGTCAGAAATTCCTTTCTGGAAAGGTATTACCTATGTTGTGTTTGGTGTTAAATTTGTTTATGAGTTGTGAACTTCTGAAGACAATACCCAGCCCTACTGGGCTTGGATTTGGGAATTGAAACCGTTACAAAAACTACAAGGGTTTCTTTGGATCTGTCTTTTAGAAAGAAAGTGGAAATAGAGTCTGATTTCGCGCATCGTGGCTGTGAAGATGGAGGCTGATGGATCCTTTGACAACTCTATGTGTCACGTGTGGGAACATATTGAAGAATGTTGGAAATACCAGAACTGCACAACATGGTTTGAGGGAGGCTAACAAGGTGGCAGATAAACTTGCCAAAGATGATGTGCAGCTCAAGACATTCAAATGGTGTCAATGACAGGCCCCCGAGATGAACTTGTGTAATTCCTGGGGATGAGGCGGTTGGAATAGAATTTGGAAGTCTTTGAGCTTAGATTTTTTTTTTTCCGGCCCTGTTCATTTTGTTTTGATTTTTGCAGCACCAGCAAAAAAATAACTTGTCAATATGTAATGGTTGATGATTGATACAGTGTACCATCACCTGTTCATCTTGGTAACTTGTCCTGGTGAGTTTTTTTCCTTCTTATTTTTTTCAGCTAACACGGAGTTTGGATCTTGTAGCCAACCCCGCAAGAGGGTAAAGATTCATAAGCTGGCTCGAATTGATTGGAACACAAGCCGTAGTTTACATTTGGTGATAGTGGTTGTCTCACGTGTAACAATGCTACATTTCATTGCTTCCTTATGCTGATGGCGCCAATTATCCCCATTGTATAGACAGAACCGTTAATGCTTTTGTTCATCAAATAGAGTTGATTCATTGTCTTTCATCTAGACAGTGCTACATATAATTGTTCTTTCTGTGCATCTGTGATGCTACTGTGAAGTCCGTGTGTACTGTTTGTACAACATATCTTGACTTTCCTACCATCATATAATTGGAAATTATCCGGCTACTATTCACATAATTGATTCACCTGTCATGCTACTATTACTCCCTGGACTTTTACTAAAGTACAACTCCTACAAACAGTACACGCTAATTATACAGACTACAAACAGTACACACCAATAATTTCACTCTCTCCGGAAAAGAAGATTTTGCTCCATTCGCTAGTGGCTTCCAAGCCCTCTTTGTTTACTATGGCGAATTCTTTGGTACAGCGTTCTTTGTCTATTTCATCGAAACAGGGTATTGTTGTCCTCAAATTCCAAATTCGATGTCGTATATTCTTCCCATCTGCTGACATATATCAATTGTTCAGACCATGAAGATGGAATTTTAGTTGCCCCAGATGCCTAACATGCTTTGTAAGGTCCCCATCTCTCTCTTTAACAAATTACTTCCCTCATCTATGGTGATGTCAAGAAAGGATTTCACCAACGTAGCACCCGCGAAGCAAAATACCAGTGTCCAACATTTAATCTCAACGTGTCATGATTTTTTTTAAATATTTGGAGGTCGGACACCCTCTTGCTACTCTCCGACACTTTAAGGACACCCACAAAACACTTTGGGACAATTTGATTGTCCCCAAAGTGTCTCTAAAATCTCCCAAAGTGAATAAAAAAAATCGCATTTGTTAGTTTTTCATCAATTTTTTGAGGAATATTGTTTTGTCATGATGAAATGAATCTAAAAAGTAGGAGTAAAAAATTATGACCGAAACTCATTTTTTTTTGAAGAAAGACAAAAATAAGCCAATAAACTAATTTTTTCGTCTTTATTCCAAAAAATTGAATTTTAATCGTAATTTTTAATTTTTTAGATTCTTTTGTCATTACGAAGAAATAATCTTTAAAAAAATTGACAAAAACTAAAAAATTTAATTCTTTTAAAATGAAAACAAATTTTTTTTTTTAAATAATCGAGGACAAGGCTTGTTAAAGAATATAGGAACGAAAAACTCGGTATAGTTTGTAATAAGAGAAATTGCCTGTTTTTGAATAATAGATAATAAAGATATCTCCAACAAAAAAAAGAAGCATATAACAAAGAAATTGGTTCAAGTTAGATTATTCAAGTTGGATTTACAGGGTTTAGGGTTTTATTGTACTGCTTGCCAGGGTTTTCTTGCGGGAGGGAGGGTTCTTGAAACTCGTGAAGATATCCTCTGCTGATCAGGTCAGTAACCGAACATCCTTTGCCAAATTTTCTGCAATGCATAATATAATCGGCAATGCGTTACACAAAGTGAGATCTGCTATCAGGAATTCACCAACCCACCATTTCTACTTCGATCACATCCGCCCCTTTTCATCATCTCTCGCATCCACTGATCAAACAACAAATCAACACTCGTTCACTGTGAATTACCTCATAAACTCATGTGGGTTTCCTCTTGAAAAGGCCATAACAGCATCAAAGCACACCAATTTCGAAACCCCAGAAAAACCCGACTCTGTTATCGCATTCTTCTGCAACCATGGCTTCACCAGTACCCAAGCTTCAAATATCATCAGAAATGCCCCCCAATTCATTGTGTACAATCCAGAGAAAACCCTTTTGCCCAAACTCGAATTTTTCAAATCTAAAGGCTTTTCAAGCACAGATGTTGTCAAAATACTGTCAAAGACGCCGCGTCTTCTTAGAAAAAGCTTAGGAAACCAAATCATTCCAGCTTTTGATTTTGTTAAGGATTTGATTGGATCCGAGGAGAGAACTTTATCTGCTATTAAACGCTTTGCTGGTCGGCCGCTTTTGGTTGATCTCAAGTCTCGTATGGCACCCAATGTTGACATTCTCCGGGAGGTCGGCGTGCCAGATGCGAAAGTCGCATTCTTGCTGATGCACCAACCTAGAACATTCATGACGGGGTGTGAGAGATTTAGACAGATTGTGGAGGAGGTAAAGGGAATGGGTTTTAACCCACTGCGATTTAACTTTGTTGTAGCAGTTCAAGCAATGGACTCATTGAGTAAACTTGCTTGGGAGAAGAAGTTTGAGGTTTATAAGAAGTGGGGTTTGTCCGAAGATGAGATTCTTGCGGCTTTTGGGAAGTATCCGTGGTTTATGACGAAGTCTGAGGACAAGATCACGAGAGTGATGGACTTTTTGGTCAATAAAATGGGTATGGATTATTTGTTTGTTGTTAAATATCCACTATTCCTATCATTGAGCTTCGAGAAGAGGATTGTACCTAGGTGTGTGGTTTATCAAGCATTGCAAGCAAAAGGTCTGATTAAGAAACCAAATATTAGCATTACGATGCTGAAGTCTACTGAAATGTGGTTCGTACAGAAGGTTGTCAATTTAGCTAAGGAAGAAGCTCCTGAGCTATTGAAGTTGTACAAGGACAAGTTGGCACTTGCAAGATAATTAGGATGTGGGCATGACATGAGCATGGACTGGTTAATACATTAACTGAACATGCAATTGTCCTGTTATTTTCTTCCTTATTTAACTTGTGTGTGTTGGATTCTCTCCTTTTGCATACAATTAGGCAAGTGAAATTGATGTCGTGGAAGATGGTGATTATGGTGAATTGGACATGCAATTCTCCCTGAAGTTTATGTTGCGGAATATGGTGAATTATGTGATCCAACTTGTGTTGGATAATTTTGTTTCATTCTATTTTTTAATGCATGCTAAATTGGTTGTTTTTTCCTTATTCATTTCATCAAATGTGTTTGAAGCTGGAGGATTGCAAGCAATCTAGATGATCAGTTAGTGAGGTGAGAGATCCTGACTATGAGCCCGTGAACATAAATATGAGTACACGTGTACTGGTGCGATTCAGGTACTTAAGTAAAACTAAGAAAATGGGTTTGGGGTGATAATGGAGTGGTTAATTATTAATGTGCCTGCTTGACATGCAATTGTCCTGTTATTTTGCTTCCTTGAATTTAGCTTGTGGGTATTAAATTTTCAATTTTTAGTACACTTGGGAGATAAATTTAAATTTGTTGCCGAGAGGCAAGGTATAGTTATCCGTTTTCATTCCTGTGAAGGGTCTTGAAGTTCCCGATTGCTACACTGAATTCTCTCTCTCTCTCCATGTAACGGTTAAGGCTTGATGCAATGCGCCATCATCTTTTCGTGCGTCAATTCGGTAATTTTTCTGATATGTCAATTTCGATTCATTGTAACAACACATGCATTTTTCTGTGTGTTTGTTAGATTGATGTGAAATTTAGGTTTCGCTATTCCTATTGGCTTCCAAGTTCATTTTTGAGAACTGTGGTGAATACTCCGAATTTTCCATACTGTGTAATATTTCAGCTGGGTGATTTTGCTTCTTTTTTTTTTGATAAGTAAATAATTATATTAGAGAAAAGGCATTAAGGGAATGCCGCCCGTATACAAAAGAATGCCACAAAACAAAAAGGCCCTATACATTACTACCGGAAAGGAAAAGCTCAAACCAGTCTAAAAATTGGTCAATCATGATATGCTAATTGATTCTTCTTCTTATTCACGTATGCAAATTTATTCTACTTCTTATTCATGTATGCTAATTGATTCTCTTCCTTTTAAATCCCTTTTCTGGGTTAGGGACTACTAAGTATGACTGATTCTTTAGGCATGCTTAAATCATGATAATAATGGACTTTTCTGTCTATAAATTGGTTTGGGAACTTCATTTGAACAGGCACGAGGAAGAAACTCGTGAACTATTGAGGTTGTATAAGGAAAAGATGGCTATGGCAAATTGCAATTAATTACATATGGGTATGTGGATGCGAGTGGATTGTTTAGTGGTGTCCCCCTTTAATATAAACCTGACTCGCCTTGTTTTGAACGCAATGGGGCAGTCATTTGAAATTCTCTGTTTGTAAGCAAGTTTGAGCTATCCGTTTTCCTTCCAACGAACGAAGTGGATTTCCATGTTGCCGAAATCAATTAACGGTCGCCTGTCAGACACTCCTTGGTGGAAAGGTATTACCATTTAGTATATGTTTAAGTGTTGAATCTGCTTATGATTTGTGAACTTCGGAAGACAATACCAGCCCTATTGGGCTTGGATTTTGATGCAACCAAAGATACCCATAGATAATGTAGAGAGAGAAACTCCCAAATGGGATACAAAAGAGACTAGCTCTTGATAATATTTGTTTAAAATGATAAAAGCTACCAAAAGGGATACAAAAGAGACTAGCTCTTGATAATATTTGTTTAAAATGATAAAAGCTACCAAAAGAAAGGACTCCAACACCTATATATAGACTCAATACAAAAAGACAAAAATACCCTTAATACATACTACATCATACTCCCCTACTAAAAAGAAACTTGTCCTCAGGTTACGGTAGTGTCCTCCGGCAAGTACGGCACCAAATGTTGCACATTGAATGTGTTGGAAATGCTCAAGTGAGAGGGTAAGCGGACTTGATAAGCGTTCATTGATCTTCCGCAAGACTTCACAAGGACCAATTTTCCGATCGTTCAACTTCATGTAAGCACCGTGAGGATGCCCATCCTTGCTCAATAACCCAAACAAGATCCCCTTCTTTGAACAAAACCTCCCTCTTGTGTGCATCAACGGCCGCCTTATACTTCGCATTAGACTTCTCAATGTTGAACTTAACTTGAGAGTGGATATTCTTCATAAACGTAGCCATATCTTCCGCCTTGGAGTGTCCCTTCTTAGGGGTTGGCAAAGGAACGAGGTCAACCACGCTAGAAGGTTTCGACCCGTAAACCGCTTCAAATGGAGAAGTGTGGATGGTGCGGTTTAGAGAAGAATTGTAAGCAAACTCCGCCAAGGGAAGAATTCCATCCCAACCTTTTGGATGTTCACCAACTAAGGATCACAACAAATTCCCAAGACTCCGGTTTACTACTTCCGTTTGACCATCGGTTTGAGGGTGAAAAGAAGTACTAAAGCATAAGTTGGTGCCAATCTTCCTCCACAAAGTTCTCCAAAAGTGGGCAAGAAACTTAGCATCTCTATCGAAGACAATAGAAGTAGGGACGCCATGCAACTTATAGACCTCCTTGAAATAGAGATTGGCAATGTTAGTCGCATCCATAGTCTTCTTACAAGGTATGAAATGAGTCATTTTTGAAAACCGATCCACTACCACCATGATAGAATCACTCCGCCTTTGCGTAGGAGGAAGCCCCAAGATAAAATCCATGCTCACGCATTTCCAAGGACTTTCCGGCACCGGTAAAGGCAAATATAACCCCACATTAGTGGCTGTCCCCTTACTCTGTTGGCAAGTTTGGCACCTTTGCACATAGCCTCCCACATCTTTACTCATTCCCGACCAATAGTATGCATCTTGAAGCAATGCTAGAGTCTTATCCTTGCCAAAATGACCCAACTTGTGACTTTCGGCCAACAATTGCTCCCTTAAAGAGCATGTAGGAACACACAACTTAAGTTCTTTGAAGAGAAATCCATCCTTCAACATGAAACATGGATCGATAACCTTATTAACCCTTTGCAAAGCATCGATTATCTTACTAAAGTAAGGATCTTCGGCATAGAAAGTGCGAAATTCTTCAAACCCAACAACCTTGTTCTTCATTTCCACCAAGAGAGCCACTCTTCTACTCAAACCATCGGCCACTTTGTTGAGAATCCCCGATTTGTGCCTCAAAGAGAACGTGAATTGTTGTAGATAACCCACCCATTTGGCATGCTGCTTATTGAGATGTTGTTGGCTATTGATGTACTTAAGAGCTTCATGATCGGTGTTGAGGACAAATTCATTATAGGCAAGGAAGTAACTCCAATGCTTGATGGCTTGGACAATGGCATAGAATTCCAAGTCATAAGTAGAGTACTTAAGTTTAGCACCGTTCAACTTCTCGCTAAAGAAAGCAATAGGTTGACCACATTGGCTTAAGACTCCACCATTTCCCACTCCCGAAGCATCACAATCAAACTCAAAAGTTTTGTCAAAGTCGGGTAAGGCCAAGATAGGAGCTTCGGTAAGCTTGGACTTCAACAACTTGAAACTCTCGGCAGCTTCTTCGGACCATATGAACACCCTTTGCTTGAGGCAATCGGTAAGAGGAGCCGCGATACTACTAAAGTTGGCAATGAACCTTCGGTAGAAAGTAGCTAACCCATGAAAACTCCTCACTTCATGAACACTTGTAGGCGTTGGCCATTCCACAATTGCTTTAATCTTGTCTTCATCCATGTGAATCCCTTTTGAAGACACCACATACCCCAAAAATACCACCTTGTCAACGGCAAAACTACATATCTTCAAGTTCCCATAAAATTTCTCTCTTCTCAAGATTTCAAAGACTTGTTGGAGGTGGGATGAGTGATCTTCAAAACACCGACTATACACCAAGATATCATCAAAGTACACAACTACACATATACCCAATAAAGGTTGAAGCATTTGAGTCATTACCCGCGTAAAAGTGCTTGGAGCATTGGTAAGACCAAAAGGCATCACAAGCCATTCAAAAAGGCCATGAGGGGTCTTGAAAGCCGTTTTCCATTCATCTCCCGGGCGAACTCGAATTTGATGATAACCACTTCTTAAATCAATTTTTGAGAAGACCTTTGAACCGGCAAGACAATCCAACATATCATCTAGCCTCGGAATGGGAAAGCGGTACTTGATAGTAATCTTGTTGATAGCTCTACTATCCACACACATCCTCCATGAACCATCCTTCTTCGGAGTCAAAAGAGCCGGTACCGCACAAGGGCTAAGGCTTGCCCTTATGTAGTCTTTCTCCAGGAGATCCTTAACTTGCCTTTGAATCTCTTCCTTCTCCCTTGGGGACATTCTATATGCAGGCTTGTTCGGAAGGGGTGCCCCGGGTACCAAGTCAATACAATATTGAATATTTCGCAAATGAGGCAATTCGGGAGGCAACTCTTGAAGAAACACATCAACATACCCCTTCAAAAGTTCAGAAATCACCTCGGGAACATCCGACACACCCATATCCGCCATAGGACCAACACTAGAACATACCCAGTTTCTTGACTTTCCTTAAGAAATCCCTTAGAAGCAAGCAACATAGTGGGAGGAGGCTTTGTAGTCACCTTCTCCTTCATAGGTAACAAAGTGAATTGTCGCTTCTCCTTAAGGACGGTGTAGGTATTCTTCTTTCCATCATGGATGGAATGTCTGTCATATTGCCACGGGCAACCAAGTAGTATATGACAAGCATCCATAGGAACCACATCGCACCAAGTTTCATCAAAGTACTTTTGCCGAATAGAGAAAGATACCAAGCACCTTTGAGTCACCTTGATTTCATTACTCTTATTGAACCAAGAAAGGGTATAAGGATGGGGATGCTCATCCACTTTGAGTTGTAACTTGTCCACCACCTCTTGAGAGACTACATTCTCACAACTTCCACTATCAATAATCATGTTGCAAACTCTACCGCCAACATTGCAAGTGGTGTAAAAAATATTAGTACGCAACCAATTTTCATTACTAGCATCTTTAGGAGTAAGGAGAGTCTTTTTGATCATCAACGCATAGCCTTCTTCCTCCTCCTCATCACCCCCAATTTCTTCACATATTTATTCATCATAAACGGAAATATCATCCTCACAACTTTGTTCCGTAACCTCCTCAATGAAAAGTGCCTTGTTACGACCTCCGGAAGCTTTACGACAATCCGAAGACTTGTGACCCGGTTCCCCACACTTGAAGCACTTAAAACCTCCACTTTGGAATTGATTTCGAGCCCCCGAAGCACCGGATTGAGGCTGACTTTGAGCGGGTGTTGAAGCCTTATCCGCTCGGTTTTGAGTACCAATCCCGAAGAAGCACCTTGGCCACTACTAGATGAAGAACCACCCCTAGCATAAGAGTAAAAGGGCTGCCCGGACTTGGAACCGCCTTGATATTGTTGCCCGGATCTCAAAAACTTCCTCTTTTCTTGCTTTTCGGCCACCAAGGCCCGATGTAAGCTTCCGAAACCGTCCACAAAGTTTGCATAGCAAGGGCATCTTGGATTGTGATTGTCAACCCACTTATGTACCTTGCAACCATTTGATCTTCACTTTCATTCAAAGCAACTCTAGCAACAAGTTGATGAAAAGCTTCCGTGTACTCGTCAACACTTCCAACTTGTTTGAGATTATGCAAATTCTTATAGAGGTTTTGCATATAGTTGAAAGGCAAGAATTTTTCATTGAGTTTCTTCTTCATTTTCTCCCATTCTCTAATCTTTCCCTTTCCTCTTCGTAGTCTAGTTCCTTACAATTGCTCCCACCGAGCAGAAACTCTTCCTTTAAGGCGGATAGCCACTAACTTCACCTTCTTCTCCTCGGAAACGTCTCCATAATCAAATACTCTTTCGACCGTATTAATCCAATCAACAAACTCATTCGGATTAAGACTTCCATTGAACTCGGGAAGTTCAATCTTGATGTTCTTCTCCCACCTATAAGGAGAGTGAGTGGAAGGTGGTCTACGCCAATTCGGATCACCAAAAGGATTGTCAAAGTGACTTTGAGAGTCCTCGGACCCTCCACTACCCACACGCGACACTTGCAAGCCCTACACCATCGCCGTTAGGGTAGCAACTTGTTGTCTCAACTCTTGAATCTCATGGTTTTGGTTGCCAACTCATTCTCTTCACCATTGTTCACCACAAAGCCTCTACCTCTACCTCCTCTTCTACCTCTAGCCCGATAAGCCATTACAATACCAGCAATCAACTCCAAACAAGCAAATCAACCCAAATATTGAAAACACAGTCAACTCAGCCACCAATTTCAACAGAACAACCCCAAAAAATACTTAATCACCAATAATCAAACTCGAATCGACAACTACAGAACAATCTAGCAACAACCCAGCAAGAAAATAAGGAATCGACACTTACCCACCTTAGATCTTGTCCGAAATCAGCAAAAATCAGTCCGAAAACTCTCAAAACCCACGGATCTGACTTGAAATCACTGTAGCAAGCTCCGAAATCACTGTAGCAGTTCCGAAATCACTGTAGCAGACTCGGAATCACTGTAGCTGTGCTCGAAATCACTGTAGGGGTTCCAAAATCACTGTAGCAGACTCGGAATCACTGTAGCAGCTCCGAACAGCTCCAAAATGCTCCGAAACAGGCAGATCTGGGTTTGAAACTTCGATTTGAGTTCCGCAATGGCAGATTTGAGCTCGAACAAGGCTGGGTCTTGTTCAAACAGGTCTGAACAGTGCCGAAATGGGTAGATCAAGTTCGAACAGTGCCGAAATGGCTGATTCAAGTTCGAATAGGTCAGATCCAAAGGGTTTTGGGTTCGATTCAGGGCTAAATAGGGTCGAAATCTAAGTATAGGGTGTTGAGTTGGATAGATCTGAGGATTTGGAGTGATTTGGGGGCTCCGGCGAGATTTTCCGGCGCCATTTTAGGTTTCCGGCGAGATTTCCGGCGAGGTCTAGGTTTCCGGTGAAGTCTCCAGCAAGATGAACGGTGGGGATCGAGCCTAGAAGCTCTGATACCAAATGATGCAATCAAAGATACCCATAGATAATGTAGAGAGAGAAACTCCCAAATGGGATACAAAAGAGACTAGCTCTTGATAATATTTGTTCAAAATGATAAAAGCTACCAAAAGAAAGGACTCCAACACCTATATATAGACTCAGTACAAAAAGACAAAAATACCCTTACTACATACTACATCAGATTTGGAAATTGAAAATTATCAAAATTGGTACAAAGGTTTCTTTCGATCTGTCTTCATGGAACTTTTTTGGATAATCAACCATGAGCAGTAAGAAGATGCCTCCTAGATCAGTTGGTAGAGCAGGTAATGAGCTTCTCATTTGGCGAGGGTTCAAACCCATCCCCCACTCCCCTTTCCCCTGGGATAGTATAGATTAGGATTTTCTTGGTTCAAATAAAAAGAACAAAAATAAAGAGAATTAAGGGGCCTAACTATGGACCTCATTTACTTTAGATTTAATTTTCAGTAAGAAA
This sequence comes from Rhododendron simsii, assembly GCA_014282245.1. Taxonomy (NCBI): domain Eukaryota; kingdom Viridiplantae; phylum Streptophyta; class Magnoliopsida; order Ericales; family Ericaceae; genus Rhododendron; species Rhododendron simsii. Next base: position 35,714,649 of record CM024956.1, read on the forward strand.
TATCTAAATCATCTATTCAGAACATGAGTTTGCTACAAAGATATCTGGACTAAATTTGGTATTATGCTGGTTGTCCAGACTAATCAGAATATCCCATGGTTTTTTGGTATGTGAGCAGTCTCAAGAAAGTTTTTATAAGTCTCATGGTAATGTTCCTTGGAATGTTTTATTTACTTTCATCATCGGGCATTTTTGGTAATCTTGGAAAAAAGTCAAGGTTTTGAGAATTTTGGCTGTGATATGACTACTTTAATGTCTTTTATCTTCAAGTATGTCAATGAAATCAAGGAGGCTTTTAATCTGAATATTCCTACTAGATGCAGAAACTTTAGATTAATACATGGTCTTTTCCAGTTGGTTTGCTCGAGCTGAATACCTATGGAAGTGCCAAGGGCAATCAAGGTGCGCGCAGCTGGTTGCAGCTGAGTTTTCAGAGACAAGGAGGTGATTTGGGGGTCAGGCTACTTCAGATGCTTGCTGAACAGCTCTCCTTTTGAAGCAGAATTATGGAGCATCCTGAATGGGCTTACGTCTTTCAAGCAGCAAGATTAGAAAGAATGTTGAAATAGAGTCCGATTGCTCGCATCGTGGCTGTGAAGATGGAGGCTGATAGATCATGTGACATTGAAGAAATGTCCACAACTGATTAAGTCCCAGAACAACACCATACGACATTATTTAAGGGAGGCTAACAAGGTGGCAGACAAACTTGCCAAGATTTGTGGAGCTCAATACCTTCAATGGTGCCAATGACAGACCCCCAAGATGAAGGAATTCCGCCGATCAAAAAAAAAAGATGGAAGGAATTCCATGCAGTTGTAATAGAATTTAAAGAAACTTTAAATTTTTTTTTCCTGTTCCATTTGCTCCGATTTCCGTAGAAGCAACAAAAGAAAAAGAAACCGAATGACTGCACTATGTTATGGTTGAGGATTGATACAGAAATGACTGTCACTATGTAATGGTTGAGGATTTCACTTCAAAATTGTCTGGGGCCCGCAAGTCACCCTCAACTGTCCATATCAAAGTTCGTTATCCTTTGCACACAAAGAGTTTGCTAGGTTAACAATCCAGCAATGCAAGCACCAGTAATTTTCTAATGCTTTTGTATAAATCAACGAAGTCAAGAATGTCTGCTCTATTCATGAAAGTACTCCCTCCGTCCCACTTTAAATGTCATTTTGCCAAACACACTCATCACCATTTGGAAAGTTTGGTTCATATATCACTATTAGTCTTTTCTACAGAAAGAAAACCAATTGTGATTGGTTTAATCTTTAAACCTTGAGCAACATTGACGAAATTTTACTTGTTTCTTTAGAACTCAACATCAGTAGTAATCTTCTTCCAGTATTTTCCTACTTACACGTTTGTGCAATGAGTTTCCTTTAGGCAGTTGATAAAGCTGAAGATGAGTGGAGCCAGCACAATCCGAAGAGGCTCCTTGATACAAGAGTAATTGGGTTGCGTGGTTCTGTTCCCAAGGATTTTCCATACTTCCATGTCGAACTCGGATTAAACAGGGGGATTGTCCACATGATTGACGATGAGCAGGAGTTCAAAGCCAACTTTGGGCTCCATGTCATAAGGGGCATGCTGAAGTTGTCGGAAGAGGGCATTTATGGTCGTAGGAAGCATGATTCAGAGGAGACACAAAAGCAAGCTGTTCTAGCTTTGCCCGAGATTGGGCACCTTTTGATCGGACGAAACAGATCGAGTGAACACCCCTTCTGAAAGTCATTTTCTTTCAGCAGGGAAGAACTTCATTTTGAAAATTTTTTCTGGTGTGAGGGTGGGTGAGGCGTTGCTATGGCTTGACCACTTCAGCCATCTTGTACTATTTTGAGTATTGATTAATGATGTATGAGACTGAGAGAAAGGATGTTGAGTATCTATATACAGAATTGTGGCGACAAAACTATAAATCTATGAATCAGAATTTCTTGTCAGTTCTTGCTTCTTGTTTTTTGCTTAATTGGTAATAACGTGTAGCCAAACAGCCTCAAAAAATTTCAACACAGACCGAACCTGGTTTTGCTTGACGGTTGTGGTTCCCATTGCAAAGAGAGTGCTTGAGTAAGTATGGCCTGCTGGCTTCGTACTTGGAAGAAGATGTTAGTGCTGCTGTTTTGTTCTGGACTTGAGGACTGATGCTGCTATTTTTTTTACTGTATGAACGACATTAATTTTTAGTTTTTGAATTATTGGGTTGTAATTATTTACCCGTTGCTAAATATATTCTAAAGACCATTTCCAATGTCATTTTTGGCTAATTTATGGGTTGTTGTAGTTGATATTATCCGCTATTTTATGGACTAGTTAGTTTTTGAGTGGTAACGAAATTGCTAGGACTACTGTATGGCTGCTTTGTGTGCTAAATCTATGAACTACTTCATGTTATCTTTCATTATCTCCACATTGTGAATCCAATCACTCCTAGCCCATTGAAGAGCCATAATCCCGGTCGGCCAAGACCTCCACCATGGTAGCTAATGCAAAGAACAGAATTCTACACTTGTTTAAGACATCTGCTCTGATGATTTGGTAGTGAACCAAATAAGCCGCCAACCTCCTTTGAAGCCTCATCCACTGAAAAGGAAGACCCTTGATACACACGACGATTCCTGTTACACCATAACACCTGGAGGACATAAATGGCCTATAGATCAGTAAGTTGAGGACCAAACATTTCAATTCATTTCTTTTGAACTCAGGCCAACGGACTTCAACATGACATCCTCTACTTCACCCAACTTTGATCTCAAACAAGTGATTTAGTGTCTCACTTTCTTCCTCCCCTTCTAAAATAATATCGTCAACATTCGAATGAAACTGAAATTAGTGTGCAATAAGAGAAGTAGTACTACTCATCTAAGTACATAATTCAATCTCAACAAACAAAAAAAAGAGGGAAGACCAAAAACATGGGAAAAATTGTAGATTAGCTGAACTATTGTGGAAGACCAGATAGCCATTTAGTCCTTAGCATACAACAGAAAACCAAACAGAGGCCATTAACTTATTGTCATTCAAACATGGCTAAATTGACCACTGCTATTTCTATTTCACACATTTTGATGTCAAACATGTGTCCTGGTGTCAGAATTTCCTCTTCTCCATCTAAAACAATATCTTCAAGACTCAATGACACTCCACGGGAGAAACTGAGACTCTTCTTCAATTTTGGCTCAACAACCACCTCTGCTTCATTGTTCAAAATCTGCAAAACCCTCCTCATAGAGATGGCCTTGCAGAGCTATCCAAGTTCGCCTCAGAAGCAAAAGCTTCTCCATTTGCCCCCACCTCGAACTCCCCCTTTAGCCTCTCATCTGCCGCCTCAACCACCTTCCCTTCGGAGTACAACCCCCAAATCGAATCAACCAAATTCACCATCTTTTGGCTAAAATTTTCTCTATCAATCGGCCTCTTTTTGCACACCAATTCGAGAATCACAACTCCATAGCTGAAAACATCAGTTTTCTTTGAGTGCTTTCCCGTATTGAAGGTACTTTGGAGTCAAATACCCTATATTTGGTTGTTAGAGTGGATATTAGAGGCTTCATCCCTGATTTGTGTACCAGGCCATTCTGGTAAACACAACTTATTAGAAACCCTCCAAGTACACACTTCCATGTGAATAAACCATGTTATTTTCTCTTCTTGGAAAACATGCTTTATGGGCAACGAATCAGGAAGGTGATAGAAGAACAATTTTTGCATCACCTGCTAGAGACAATAGATGATGAAGCGCACAATTGATACATACACCACTGGCATTATTAGTAGTCAATAAAGGGGACAAAACGATCTGACAATATATCATTAATCCATCTGCCCTGATCCCTCCAAACTTTAGGGAAGCAATTCGCTTGAGCTCTCTTGACTTCTCCTACAATGCAAGGATCGAAAAAATTAATTAGAGCAAGCAGCACAGCCTAAGCTGTCAACTATTAAAGCTTTATGACCACTTCACCACATAATTAAATGAAAACGAATTGAGAGCCATGCAGAAGATTATGAAGTTTCTGATAAGTCAGCCTACTCTAAACTAAGATCAGAGAATCAAACAAGATACACAGTAACAAAAGATGATGTTTGTGGAAACAACAACTGAAAATTTACTATCAAAAGCCCCCTCATTGGGACTTAAATCGTAAATTTTTATTGTGTAGACTTTAGCCGCCTGCATCAACAGTTTATCCCTTCAGCTGCTAACTCACATTGTTCTTCATAATGATGGACCATTTCTGTGAAGTTCATAGCTCTACAAGACATGTTACGAAGAACATTGTCTATACTTCTAGTGTGTTGAGTGGAAATTATCCAGCAAGTGAGAATATCCATACTAAAGGCAGACAACATTTTTTCTTCAAACCCATCGATCATCCTAAGCCATATGTTCTTAGCAAGACGGAAGTTTCTGACAGTTGCAGCCCAAGTCGGTTCAACTTCTACCTTTGTTTCAGAATCATTCAAGCACCTTAAAAACAAACCCATGAACTCTGGATTTGAGAATAGACCCCGAGCCTTTGAGTTGCATATTTCGAGATATGCCATGAACAAAGACGATGACAGGTATTAGGAAACATCTTTTTGATAGCATTGCCATTAACATTGATCAGTGAAAATATTCTTCGGTGCTTTGTAACGCATTATCTCAAAAAAGTCTCAAACTACCAAGTAAATGTATAAGTAATCTCATACAAGAGGAAGGCACAAGCATACCTACAAAAGGAGCAAGATCATGTTATATTTATTTGTTTGGTACGTAGTATGACATACCACATCACCAAAGCAATCCTAATCTAGCTTAGATCTTCCATCTTTCCAACAAAAAAAAATTTTGCTAGCCAATGATCCTCATCCAATTCTTCTGAGTGATAAGACACCGGATAACACGGTTTGTGCATCACCTTTTTCCAATCAAGTTCATTATTCATGTACTGATAAAAATCGGGCTGTCTTACTGTGTTAACACGGCATTCAATAGACCACCAACTTCTTCAACCAAGAAAGAATTCGTCTTTACGCCTCTAATATCCGCATAAACCATAGGACTAATAACACTAGCATTAGAATTGTTTATACGTCTATTTGCTTTTAAAATGTTTTTGGTATGCATCAACATGAGCATTACAAAAATGACTAGCATCTGAACATCTTTAACTAAATCAAAACACTACAATTTCTCTTCTTTTCTTAATCAAAGCACAACAATTTCTTTTCTTTTCTCACTCATTCGGCCAAATGGACAGTAAATGAGGTTGGGCATAAACCTAAAGTAGACACGAATCATAATTTCTAGGTCGTTGGAGTCACGTTAATGGAATTCCAGATGCTGAGTATCTATAAACCTATACAGAATGGCGACAAAACTATAAATCTATTAATCAGAATTTCTTGTCAGTTCTTGCTTGTTTTTTTTTGCTTAATTGGGAGTAATAACGTGTAGCCAAACAGCCTACAAAAGAATTCAAGAGAGACCGAACCTGGTTTTGCTTGACTACTGTGGTTCCCATTGCGAAGAGAGTTTCTTGATTCTTCGACCGCGAGAGAGAGAGAGAGCTGCGTGAGGAATTTGGTCCTTTAATTAGGTCTGTATCTTTCTCAGGGTTTCAACTGAAAAAAGTTGGCTGCCATGAAGTCATGGGCTGTGGCTTGGAGTTGCAGTACCAAAGCGTGACTGATGAACACGACTACAAAATATTGCGGCCAGGAACAATTAGAAGCGGGAAATAGTAATTCCAAGCGGCCAAGAGTAATTTGACGCGTCCGAGAATCATATAAAATACAAGAAAATCGTGCGTAGTAATCCCGCTTTCAAAAAATTGCGGCCAAGTGTAATTTAACGCGTTTAAATGTAATTTAACGCGGCCAAGTGTAATTAAACGCGTCCAACAATCATGTAAAATACAAGAGAATCGTGCGTAGTAATCTCGCTTTCAATATATTGCGGCCAAGTGTAGTTCGACGCGTCTAAGAGTAATTAAAAGCGGCCAATTGTAATTAAACGCGGCCAATAACCATGTAAAACACAAGAGAATCGTGCGTAGTAATCACGATTTCAAAACATTGCGGCCAAGTGTAATTTAACGCGTCCAAGTGTAATTCGACCCGTCCAACTTTAATTCGACGCGTCCAAGAATCATATAAAACACGAGAGAATCGTGCATGATAATCACGCTTTTAATAAATTGCGGCCAAGTGTAATTCGACGCGGCCAAGAAGTATTTAAAATACAAGAGAATCGTGCGTACTAGTCACGCTTTCAATAACTTTCGGCCCCGAGTAATTTGACGTGGCCAAGAGTAATTAGACGCGGCCAAGAAACATGTAAAACACAAGTGTATCATGTGTAGTAATCATGCTTTCAATAATTTGCGGCCATGTGTAATTCCTTGCGTCCAAGAGTAATTGTTTGTGGCCAAGTGTAATTCTTTCATCTTCTTCTTCTTCCCCAAATGACCAAATGCAGAAAGAATCAACTCAACGGAGAAAGATTATTGTAGTAGCAGAAAAATTTGCAGGAAGAAAATTCTCGTTCAGTTCTGGGCAAAACCCAACTTCTTCTTTCAAAATCACACGTCAGTTCTTCTTCCCTTGGTTTTTAATTCATTTGGACAATGCAACAAAACAAGACAAGTTTGAATCTTTCTGTTTGCATACGGGTACCAGCAGGGACAGAACTGGAATTTTGCAAACGCAAGGGCCGAAATATGAACAACAAGAAAGATGCCACCATCTAGTTCGTGGGCAAATATCTAACACCATATGTTGTGGCAGTAGCTAGGCACTCGCCGGGGATAATCTTGCAATCTTCGCATAACAAACATTAAGTGTCTCGAACAGAAAAGTAATCTATCTAACTTCAGTTGGACACACTAGCATTCACAACTATAAGATCAAAAGCACTGCAAAATCCAAAATACTTCTACTAGCTTCATTTTGGTCGCCAAACCCAAAACCACCATAGACTTTCTCATACCGTGGCCCATTAGCTCCTACAGGACCATTGGAATCGCCACCTATGAACAGCCGAACAGCTTAGTGGGTCTTTGATTTAGTGAACAAAATGTAGGAAAACATCTGCTGGGTGTCTGGGTCAGGGTGGTGTTGATAAAACTGATACTTAAGTTTATGTTGCAGAATATGGTGAATTTTGTGATCCAACTTGTGTTGGATAATTTTGTTTCATACTATTTTTAAATGCATGCTAAATTGGTTGTTTTTTTCCTTCTTTATTTCATCAAATGTGTTTGAAGCTGGAGGATTGCAAGCAATCTATATGATCAGTTAGTGAGGTGAGAGATCCTGACTATGAGCCCGGCCATGAACATATATGAGTACGTGTGTACCGGTGCGATTCGGGTACGTCGATATGGTAAAAGTAAAGCTAAGAAAATGGGTATGGGATGATGCTTGACATGCAATTATCCTGTTATTTTGCTTCCTTGAATTTAGCTTGTGGGTATTAAATTTTCAATCTTTTAATACACGTGGAAGAGAGATTGAAATTTGTTGCCGGGAGGCAAGTTCTAGTGGTCCATTTTCATTCCTATTTAGGGTCTGAAGTTCCCCATTGCTACACTGAATTCTCTTATCTCTTTGTTACGGTTAAGGCTTGATGCAATTTACCATCATTTTTTCATCTAAGTAGCTTGGTCTTGTTTTGGTGGCAGATTCTAGATTTTGGGGTATTCGTTTGTCAATTCGGTCATATTTCTTATATGTCAATTCCGTTTCATTGTTACAACACATGCATATGGTCAAACAAATTTGTTCCCTCTGTGATTTTGGAATATTGCTAAGAACTATGGTGAATACTCTGAATTTTCCATACTGTGCAATATTTCTGTTAGATGATTTTGGTTATACTTCTGATTCATGTATGCTAATTGATTCTTTTGCTTTTAAATTCCCCTTTCTTCGTCAGGGACTACGTACCAAGTATGACTGATTCTTTAGGCATGCTTAAATCATGATAATGATGGACTTTTCTGTCAATAAATTGGTTTGGGATCTTCTTTCGAACAGACATGAGGAAGAAACTTGTGAACTATTGAGATTGTATAAGGAAAAGTTGGCTATGGCAAATTGCAATTAATTACATATGGGTATGTGGATGCGAGTGGATTGGTTAGTTGTGTCCCCCTCTAATATAAACCTGACTCGCCTTGTTTTGAACGCAATGGGGCAGTCATTTGAAATTCTCTGTTTGTAAGCAAGTTTGAGCTAGCTATCCGTTTTCCTTCTGATGAACGAAGTGGAAGTTCCATGTTGCCGAAATCAATTAACTGTCGGACACTCCTTACTGGAAAAGTATTACCATTCATATGTTTAATTGTTGAATCTGCTTATGATTTGTGAACTTCTGAAGACAATACCAGCCCTATTGGGCTTGGATTTGGAAATTGAAAATTATCATCAAAATAATTACTAGGATTTCTTTGGATCTGTCCTCATTGAATTTTTTTGAATAATCAACCAGGAGCATTAAGAAGATGCCTCCTAGATCAGTTGGTAGAGCAGATAATGAGCTTCTCATTTGGTAAGTAGATCATCATCGGAAAAAAGTAAAGGTTTTGAGAATTTTGGCGGCGATATGACTACTTTAATGTCTTTTATCTTCAAGTATGTCAGTGAAATCAAGGAGGCTTTTAATCTGAATATTCCTACTAGATGCAGAAACATTTAATAAACAGCATGGTCTTTTTCCAGTTGGTTTGCTCGAGCTGAATACCTATGGATCGAAGTGCCAAGGGTAACCAAGGTGCAGCTGGGTGCAGCCGGGTTTTCAGAGACAAGGAGGTGATTCGGGGGTCAGGCTACTTCAGACGCTTGCTGAACGGCTCTCCTTTTGAAGCAAAATTATAGGTCTCCTTTTGAAGCAGAATTATGGAGCATCCTGAATGGGCTTACCTCTATCAAGCAGCAAGATTAGAAAGAATGTTGAAATAGAGTCCGATTGCTCGCATCGTGGCTGTGAAGATGGAGGCTGATAGATCATGTGACATTGAAGAAATGTCCACAACTGATGCAGTCCCAGAACTACACCATACGACATTATTTAAGGGAGGCTAACATGGTGGCAGACAAACTTGCCAAGATTGGTGGAGCTCAAGACCTTCAATGGTGCCAATGACAGACCCCAAGAAAAAGGAATTCCGCTGATAAAAAAAACGATGAAGGAAATGGTTGAGGATTGATACAGTACTTGTTATTTACCCAAGTTAATCATAAGATTCATAACCATATCATATTTAGGATTTCACATCATAATTGATTCATAACCTCAAAAAGAATTCAAGAGACCGAACGTGGTTTTGCTTGACTGTTGTCGTTCCCATTGCAAAGAGAGTTCTTGATTCTTGGACCGATTACTGTGTGTGTGTGTGTGAGAGAGAGAGAGAGAGAGAGAGCGCTAGAGCTGGGCAAGGAATTTGGTCCTTTAATTAGGTATGTATTTTTTCAGGGTTTCAACTGAAAAAAGTTGGCCCCGCCATGAAGTCATGGTTCGTGGCTCGGAGTTATAGTACAAAAGCGTGACTGATGAACACGATTACAAACAATTGCGGCCAGCAGCAATTTGACACGTCCAAATGTAGTTAAAAGCGGCCAGGAGTAGTTAGACGCGGCCAAGAATCATGTAAAATATAAGAGAATCGTACGTCGTAATCACGCTTTCAATAAATTGCGGCCAAGTGTAATTAGACGCGGCCAATAGTAATTAAAGGCGGCCAAGTGTAATTCGACGCGTCCAAGAATAATGCAAAACACAAGAGAATCGTGTGTAGTAATTACGTTTTCAATAAATTTCGGCCAAGTGTAATTTGACGCGGCCAAGTGTAATTAGAAGCGGCCAAGAATCATGTATAATACAAGAGAATCGTGCATAGTGATCACGCTTTCAATAAATTGCGGCCAAGTGTAATTCGAAGCGGCCAAGAATCATGTAAAATACAAGAGAATCGTGCGTAGTAATCACGCTTTCAATAAAATTGCGGCCCAAGTGTAATTTGACACGGCAAAGAAGCATGTAAAACACAAGAGAATCGTGCATACTAATCACGCTTTCAATAACTTGCGGCCACGAGTAATTCGACGCGGCCAAGAAACATGTAAAACACAAGTGAATCGTGCGTATTACCATTGATATGTTTAAGTGTTGAATCTGCTTATGATTTGTGAACTTCTGAAGACAATACCAGCCCAATTGGGCTTGGATTTGGAAATTGAAATTTATCATCAAAAAATAGTACAAGGATTTCTTTGTATCTGTCTTCATTGAATTTTTTTGAATAATCAACCATAGCATTAAGAAGATGCCTCCTAGATCAGTCGTTAGATCCGGGTATAATGAGCTTCTCATTTGCCGAGGGTTCAAACTCCATCCCCACTTCCCTTTCCCTAGGATTGTTTTTCGATCTATGATTTATCATTCATGGACATTGATAATACCCTTCCATAGATTAGGATTTTCTTGGTTCAAATAAAAAAACAAAAACAAAGAGAATTAAGAGCATCTCCAGCCTTGATCCAAAATTTTACTTAAATTTGGGTCAAATTTTGGGTAAAAACTCATTTTGGGTCAGGCTCTCTCCAATGGTAAAATGATTTTTTACCCAAATATATTATTTGTTAAGTATTGAATGACAATTATAATGTAAATAATAGAAGGGAACAAATTTGATTTGGGGATGAGAGTGACTGACTGCTATGAAGAAAAAGAAGAAGAAGAACTTGACCCACCTCTATAACCACCGCCAACCACCCAAATAGTCTACCAGTTACCACCACCCACAGAACCCCCATTCTTTTTTGTCGATAGGAACTCGTTCGGGCGGCAGCGGCCATAAGAGAGAGAGAGAGAAGAGAGAGAGAGAGAGAGAGTTGCAAGTATCCAAGTTTGAGAAAGCCAACACCATGCTCTCAGAATGGCATGAAAGAGTCGTTGAAAAGAGAAAAGAGCCGTTGGAATATTGGGGGAAAAAATGGGGAGAGACTTGGGTTGTCTCAAATTTGGGGAAAGAAATGGGTAAGGCCCTATTCCGCTTTCTCTAAAAACCTTCTTTTTCAAAAAGAAGGTAATTTCAAACTCAAATATAACGAAAATGAAAAAATATTTTTCAATTTTTTTTGCATCGTTTAAAAGATCTCAATGAGATCTATCAAATAAGATCCATACACTACTATAATAAACCATAAAGATCACAGCTATTGGCTGTGATTGTAAGTTTTTCATCACGCTCTTGCTACCGTGATGGAACTGGGTGTGATTGTAAGTTACTCTCTTTTATCATGGTTATAAACTGTGATTAAAAGAGAAACAATCACGGCCACAAGGCGTGATCGTTTCTCTTCTGTCATGGTTATAAGCCGTGATTGTTTCTCTGGGGCGTGATCGTTTCTCTTTTCTGGGTGTGATTGTATGTCACTTTAGATCACGGTCTATAACCGTGATTAAAAGTTCAAAATGATCACACCATAAACTGAGATGGAAAACCATTGCGCATGATCTTTTATTTGTATCTACTAGATCATTTTTTCTTGTCATTGCCAAGTTTCGAACCCATGCATCCTTGGTTGATTTCCCAAGCCCTTACCACTAAGCTAGCCAAGAACTTCTATTACATCAAGAAAACAAAAATATTTATACTTACTTCCTAAAGTGGGAAAACTTTTTTTTTTCCCCTTAAAATTTACTGAATTTTTTGAATTGCAGAAATCAAACCTATTATCAATCCAGACGATCGACACGAAAGCATGTTTAAGTGATCGTAAGTGTACTGAAATTTGCTTCATAAAACAGTATACATGCAGTGAAGTTTATAAAGGAAGAAGTCGAATCCATGAATTAGTGAAGTGAACCATAACGAATTGTGTATGTATAAATGGTGCACATACGAATTGTGTATGTATAAATTAGTGCTCCATCTATTCTGCGCAATTTGGTTTTGTGAGGATCGTGAATGTTTTACGTGGTGTTTAGGCTTCCTTTGTGGTTGTTATCTCCTCTCTTTGGATGGTTTCTCGTTCTCTGTATTTTTTTTATTATTATCAATGAAGTATCATATCATTTGACAAAAAAATGATGCACAATGTATAACCCCTTTCAGGTGTTTTTTTGTTCTCCAATTTTCTTTTTCCTTAATCAGGGGCTGAGACATGCATCGGCTATCATTTAATTTTCCAATTTTTTGTTGGATCACATATACAATTGCTAAAGCTCTTTCCCTCAACCACCACATGCATTTCCCTTTCATTCTTTTCTTATTCAATCTTTTTTTATTATACGCGAATATGCAGATAGGGTACTTTACATACCCATAGGAGATTGAACATAGCAAACGATTTCACCGCATCTACGTGGGGCTGAAATTTAGTTCTCACTGCTTAATTTGAGTGTTTAACGTCACCAACCGACCACGAAGGCTTTACCCAACTAGTGAGTGGAAAAATTCAAGTATTTACCCACTGAATTAGCTACTCAGCTGTTGGATTTCTGAAGCCTGATTCGATTTGTTTATGCTTCAATAAGGCTTTTTTTTTTTATGAGGGTAATACTTTTGTAAATGATGAGAGATCAGTTGTTATTTCCCAAACTTTTTTTTTCTTTTCCAAATGGGTAGGCTTTTTATCTCGCTGCAAGAGTGAGATCATTTATCTCACTTTTTTTGTGTTAAAGTTTTTTGTCACGCCACAAGGATGAGGTCTTTTCTCTTTTATCTCACCACAAGAGTGAGATCTTTTATCTTATTTTTTCCGCCCTAAAATCTTTTATCACGCCACAAGTGTGATGTCTTTTCTTTTTTTTATCACGCCACAAGAATGAGGTCTTTTCTCTTTTATCTCGTCACATGAGCGAGATCTTTTATCTCATTCTTTTCTGCCCTAGAATCTTTTATCATGCCATAAGGGTGGAGTCTTTTCTCTTTTATCTCGCCACAAGAACAAGATCTTTTATATCATTTTTTCCGCTCTAAAATCTTTTATCACGCTACAAGGGTGAGGTTGTTTTTCTTTTATCTCGCCGAAGAGCGAGATCTTTTATTCCGCGCTAAAACTCACTTTTTATCTCAGCTTTAGACTTAAACTGAGATAAAAAAATTTAAGCACCACTTTTTATCACGCTTCCACTGAAAATCGTGATCTTTGTGAATCTTCTTAGTGTGGCGCATATCTATTATTGTAGTAGTGATATTGGTAAGAAAATTATTTGCGTAAACGCATGATTTTGGAGTTTGAAATTACCTTCCTTTTCTAAAACTTCCTTTTTCAACAAAATGGAACGGCCTCTAAATCCCATAATGGGGAAGGATTTGGGTCAAAGATTGGAGATGATTTTTGTGAGTTTTGTCCAAATTTTAAATTTGGATTTTAAAATGGGTCAAGGTTGAAGATGCTCTAAGGAGCCTAACTATGGACCTCAACTACTTTAGATTTTATTTTCAGTAAGGAATATCTAAATCATCTATTTAGAACATGGGTTTGCTACAAAGATATCCGGACTAAATATGGTACTCCCTCCGTTCCAATTTGAGAATCCATTATTCCTTTTTGGGTTGTTCCAAAATGATAGTCCTTTTCCAAAAATGGAAGGAAAATTTTGGTAATTTTCCAAAAGTGTCCCTCACAATTGAATATAAGTGTTATAAGTAAGTAAAATATAGGGGTAATGGTGGAAATAATAGGTAATATAGGTGTAATCATTGCTGTCCCCTAAAATAGTTGGAATCCCCAAGAGGGACTCTCAATTTGAAACGGAGGGAGTATTATGCAAGTTCTCCAGACTAAATGCCTTGTAAACCCGTGATTTACGATGTGACAAGTGTAGAATGGTTACTAATATACCCTAGAACTAAAATGTAGTACTAACAATTATAAAAGTGCAAGAGTCTGTCATGACCAAATCTGAGCTCGCTGTAATTTCAGTGAGCTTGCGACAATGAGGTTCTAATGCAAGGGCGCAAGGTTATAAACATTGGCCGCAAAGTTTGAGTACGTGGCCGAAAACTTTGAGCGCGCGCCCGCAAGGTTTTATTATGTGCCCGCAATCTTTGATAGTCAGGCCGCATGTTTAGAGGTCATGGCCGCAAATTATGAGTGTATGGCCGTATTTTTTGAGGAGTTATTTTTTCTTTTTGATCATGGAAAAAAGGGCGCGACTATTTGCAGCCCTTTATTTTCTCCCATAGTCCACTTTATTCCGGTAAATGGGTGTTGAAAACATAAATAACATTTCGGTAAATAGCTGTTGAAAACAAGATTATATTTCAATAAATATATGTCGAAAATATGTTTAGCTTTCGGTAAACAACTGCGAACATACATTTTCAGTAAATAGCTGTTGAAAAAAATATTAAATTTTGGTAATTGGATGCTGAAAATGTATCTTAATTTCGGTAACTAATTGTCGAGTATAATTAAAAAATTTTAACAGGTTATGTGAGAAAATAAAGGGTCGCGAATAGCTACGCCCTCGAAAAAGCCAGTTACTCTTTACTTCTTTTCAAGAAAACAAGGTGACTCGGGTGTTCTTCTAAAAAAGCCAATGGCTTTTGCGTCAAAAATAAATCAAATAAAGCCACGTAAAGACAAAAATAAGTCAATAAGCCAAATTTTTCGTCTTTATTCAAAAAAATTCGGATTTTGGTAAAAAAATTCTACTTTTTAAATTTCTCTTATTGTGAGGACGCAATACTCCTAAAAAAATTGACAATAAACAAAGTGATACGAAAAAAATTTAAATAAAAAAAAAAAAAACGACTTTGACATATTTAAAAGAACAACCACCTCACGCCGTCAGCTTGTTTTCGGTACACAATTGTTATACTTCGTTCGACAAAATTGGTAGGGTTTAGGAATTCGTTGAATTGATTCACGAGAGATGATGGTTTGAGGGATTCTCTCCCCTCTGCTGATCAGGTAAGTATCCCCATCTCTGTGGCTATATTTTACCAATGTCCATTTCAATCTGCAAAAGTTTACACAAGGTGAGGTTTGCCATCAGAAGTTCATCAACCCACCATTTTTACTTCAGTCAAATCCAACCCTATTCATCATCCCTCGCATCCATTGATCAAACACCAAATCAGCACTCATTCACTGTCAATTACCTCATAAACCCTTGTGGGTTTACTCTAGAAAAGGCTATTGCAGCATCAAAGTACACCAATTTCAAAACCCCAGAAAACCCTGACTCTGTTATCACGTTCTTGTGTAACCACGGCTTCACCAAAACCCAAGCCTTAAATCTCATCAGAAAGGTCCCACGAGTCCTCGTGTTCAATCCAGAGAAAACCCTATTGCCTAAACTCGAATTTTTCAAATCTAAAGGCTTTTCTAGCGCAGATGTCGTCAAAATACTGTCAAGATCGCCGAATCTTGTCAATAGAAGCTTGGTAAAAAAAATCATTCCAGTTTTTGGTTTTTTTGAGAATTTGATTGGATCCGAGGAGAGAGCGTTATCTGCGATTAAACAATTTGCGGGACTGTTTGTGGTTGATCTCGAGACTCGTTTGGCACCCCATGTTGAAACTCTGCGAGAGGCCGGAGTGGCAAATGCAAGAATCGCATTCATGTTGACGCACATGCCTAGAGCATTCATGACGAGTTGTGAGAGATTTAGACAGATAGTGGAGGAGGTAAAGGGAATGGGTTTTGACCCTTTGGGAGTGAAGTTTGTTTTAGCAGTTAACGCGTTGGTCACTATGAGTAAGCCCGCATGGGGGAAGAAAATTGAGGTTTATAAGAGGTGGGGTTTGTCTGAGGATGAGATTCTTGTTGTATTTCGGTTGTATCCATGGTTTATGACGGTGTCCGAGGACAAGATCATGAGAGTGATGGACTTTTTGGTCAACACAACGGGTTTGGAGTCTTCATTCGTTTCGAAAAGGCCACAACTCTTATCATTCAGCTTCGAGAAGAGGATTGTTCCGAGGTGCTTGGTTTACGAAACATTGTGTGCAAAAGGTCTGATTAAGAAAACCGATACTGGCTTAATGACGATGCTGCAGTCTTCTGAAAAGTTGTTCATAAAGAAGTATGTGAACTGGACTAAGGAACTTGCTCCTGACCTATTGAAGTTGTACAAGGAAAAATTGGCACTTGCAAAATAACTAGGATAAGGACATCAGATGATACTGGAGTGGTCAAATATTAATTTACCAGCTCCGCATGCAATTTTCCTGTTATTTTGCTTCTTGCATTTAGCTTGTGGGTATCAAATTTTCAGTTTTCACATTGATAAACTGAATTCTCTGTGGCTTTGTAACGGTTGAGGTTTGATGCAATGTACCATCATCTTTTCATGTGAGTAGCTTGGTCTTCGTAATTTTCTTTTTTTATTTTGTTTAGGCGGCAGATTCTAGATGTTGGGATATTCGTTTCCAATTCGGTCATTTTGCTGATATGTCAATTTTGTTTCAGCGTAACAACACATGCATATGGTCAAACAAATTTCTTCTCTCGGTGGACGCGAGGGGATTGGTGTGGGATGGCCCTCTGTAATACGAACCTGGATCGTCTAGTTTGGGACACAATGGGGCAGTCATTTGAAATTTTCTGTTTGTCAGCAAGTTTGAGTTTTCCGATGATGAAAACTCGAATTAATGAACTGTTGGACACTCCTTTGTGGAAAGGTATTACCTATGGCTATGATGCGTTTAGCGTTAAATTTCTTTATGATTTGTAAACTTCTGAAGACAATACCCAGCCCTACTGAGCTTGCATTTGGGAATTGAAACTGTCACAAAAACTGCAAGGGTTAATTTCTTTGGATCTGTCTTCATCGTAAAATTTTGACTAATCCACAAAGAGCATTAAGTGGCCTAACTATGGAGTATGGACCTCATTTACTTTAGGTCATATTTTTCATGAGGAAGATCTTGATCATCTACTCAGAACTTCGGTTTGCTACGAATATATCTGGACTAAATTTGTTCATATGCAGGTTCTTCAGAGTAATCAGAATAACCCATGGGTTGATTGGTGTGTGAACGACTTCAAGGAAAATTCTAAAGTCTCATGCTTATGTTCCGTGGAACATTTTATTTACTGTCATCGTCGAGCATTTTTGGAAATCTTGGAATTGTAAATTTATTGAGAATTCTAGCGCCGTGTGTCAATGAAATTGAGGTGGCTTTTAATCTGACTATCCCTACTAGATGCATAAACATTAGACTAATAGAATGGACTTTTCCAGTTCGTTTGCTCAAGCTGAAGACCTATGGAAGTGCCATGGGCAATCAAGGTGCGGCTGGGTTCGGCCGAGTTTGGAGAGACAAGGAGGTGATTCGGGTGACAAGCTACTTCCGACGCTTGCCGAACAGCTCTGCTTTTGAAGCACAATTATGGAGCATCCTAAATGGGCTTACCTCTATGAAGTAGCAAGAGTAGAAAGAATGTGGAAATAGGGTATGATTGTGCATAGTGGCGGCTCCAGGAATTCTCGAGAAGGTGTTCAAAATCTCTACTACTTCTAGAAATTATAATTATATATAACCAAAAATCTATCTATTAATAAAAAAATGTCACCCAAAAACATGAAAGTACATAGGATATTACAATTGCCCTTGACGAGATTTCATATTTTGAACCCGTTGCATAGTAGCCTCATTATAAACGGGACCAAATACATCACTCTCAATATAAGTAACAAAGCAATCATTCATCCACTGATCTCCCATTCGATTGTGCAAATTGCTATTTATGTACGTCATTGCTGAAAAACTTCTTTCAATTATTGAAGTGACGACAGGAAGAGTCAACACTAATGTCACAAGCAAATAAATCAATCTATATATGACATGCTTATTTGCCTCCACCAACTTTGCAGCAAGATCACCAATCCTTTTGAGCTCTAAAAAATTTTCATTGGATCTCACATCTGCAATGAAATTTTGAAGTTGAATATCCAATGCCAATGTGTCCACCTTCGAAAAGTTAAATGGGTAGAGTTCCGCAAGACGGATTAACTTTTTCCTATCAAAAGTAGAAAATGAATTTATAGGATTCAAGCAAGCCATACCAAGTAGCAATTCATGTTCACTCCTGTGAAACGATTGTTTAGCTCTTGAAGTTGCATATCTAAGATTGTATAGAATAGCTCAATGCGATAATGATGGGAAATCGTGATTTTCTCGGGCTTTGCTTTGTGGCCGATCACTAGATACAAACATTCCACTCATGTTAGGGAAAGGAATATTATGCTTTGTGCAAAATGAAGACCGTTCAGCCAATAAAGAATCCCACCCATCATCTCTCATCACTTCAATCGTTGCTTAGACATGTCAACAAATGCCATAGCATTTACGATACCTTGTGTCTTCTTTTGTAATGCTATTGACAACTTATTTGTGATCCTCATGAGTCGTGACAGCCTTTATCAAGTTTAAGCTAAAGGCAAATTCAAAAGATAGCGTTGATTTCTTAATAGAACGAGCTTGAGCATTGTGATCTGTTGCTGGGTCATCCTCTTGAATCATACCAAGTACCTCGATTGCGGACGAAAACATCAATTCCAAGTTAACAAGAGTCCTATAATAAGGACTCCAACGTGTTTCACCAGCACGTTTAAGACTAGCCAATGTGAATCACACCAAGTACCCCGATCTGTTGATGTAGTTTTTGTTTTGTTATGGGTTTAATTGGGTAATTTGGGTTATTTCCATTGGATTGAAATGTGGGCTCATTTTTGAGGTTTATAAGAAGTGGGGTTTGTCCGAAGATGAGATTCTTGTGGCTTTCGGGAAACATCTGTGGTTTATGACGGTGTCCAAGGACAAGATCACAAGAGTGATGGACTTTTTGGTTAATAAAATGGGTGTAGAATCTTCGTTGGCTGTGAAGAGGCCACGTTTCTCATCATTGAGCTACGAGAAGAAGATTGTTCCAAGGTGTTTGGTTTATCAAGAATCGCAAGCAAAAGGTCTGATCAAGAAACCAAATACTAGCTTGAAGGTGATCCTGGAGTATCCTGAAAAGATGTTCATAAAGAAGGTTGTGAATTTGGCCAAGCAAGAAGCCCCTGAGATATTAAAGTTGTATCAAGAAAAGTTAGCATTTGTAAAATAATTAGGATATGGACATGAGATGAGAATGGACCAGTAAATAAACCACCTCGACATGCAATTTGTTCTGTTATTTTTCTTCCTTGGATTTAACTTTTGGAGGTTGAATTCTCTCCTTTTGAATACTAGAGGCAAATAGACTGAAATTTATTTCTGGTAAGCAAGTTCTTGTTAGCCATTGTCAATCCTATGAAGGTTTTGGATTCCACATTGCCATAGTAAATTCTCGGTCAATGGTTGAGGCTTGATGCAAAATACCATCATCTTTTCATATGGGTAGCTTGGCCTTTGGAATTTGCACTTTCTGCTCAAATAGGTGGCAGAGATTCCAGGTTTTGTGGTATTCACTGTCTAACATGCCAAAGGGTGGTTGGTAAATTTGGCCATTTCTCTTACGATGTCATTTGTGGTTCATTGTAACAACACAAGCATGGAGCATATGTGTGCTTTCTTTTATACATTGTTGGTCATTAAAAACATTGTCAAACAAATTTGTTCTCTCTGTGTGTCTGTTAGATTGTTGTTAAATTCAAGTTTATGTTATCGGCTTCCAAGTTCATTTTGTGAACTATGGTGAATAATGTAGTGTTTCGACATTGTGTCCTACCTCTGCCGGTTGTTTTTGTTATTCTATTTCTAAATGCATGCAAATTATTTATTTTCGTTTCCACCTCCTTTTCTTTTAGTTTAGGGACTACCGAAAATATAACTGATTCTTTAAGCATGCCAAGATCATGAGAGTAATCATTAATCAACCTTTTTTGCCAATAAATTTGTTGTGAAATGGCAACGATTTGTTTCTATGAGCTTGGATATGAGGATTGTTTCTGTATATGAGGTTTCACATTTTTTTGTTTATGGGGGTATGGTTAAGAACACTGATATCCTGAAAAGTGGTTCCCAGAGTAGAGAGGTCGTGGACAAGGACAATGAAGAGCTGCTGTTTTATTTAAGTTGTATACTGAAAAGTTGGGTCTTGACACATGAAATTGTCCTGATCTTTTGCCTGTTGGAATTTAATTCGTGGGCATTGGATTATCCCGTTTTTAAACACAACGGGGCAATCAAGCGAACTTCTTTGTTTGTAAGCAAGTTTGAGTTCTCCGTTTTCATTTCAACGAATGGAATTGGGAGTTTCTTGTTGCCACTTTAGATTCAGTTCACTTTGACTCTGTAATGGTTGAGGCTTGACACAGTGTTACCATCATTTGGTCATCTGGGTAACTTGGTCGTGTGGTTTCTCCACTATTCGTTTTTTCAGCTGATATACGGTTTTGATTTCCGTAACCGACCTCAGTAGAGATTCATGCAACTGTCGAATTGATTGGAATGCAAGGCTTAATTTAGATTTTATGATAGTGGTTGTCTCATCCTATATTACATTTTTTCCTTTTGCTGATGAAGTCGATTTTGTTACATTGTAAGCACGGACACGTTTCCGGGCCTTTCATTTATGTATCACAGATGTGTCAGACACAGACAAGCTCAGGCATTTTCCGGACTTGTGAAAATATGTGTCTGAGTATTTAATAGTTTTTTCCTAAGTGGCACACGTTTTGGATATGCTCCAACATGTACCGGACACGCGCAGGACACGTTTTGGGTTGTAATGCAGTTTTTTCAACTTGATACTGAGTAAAATATGTAATATTTGAAATGTGAATTGAATTAATACTAAGATTAAAGGTATAATATTCTATGTTGAGTTTCTTTTTCTATGTTTCTCTAATAAAAATTGTAGGATTACCAAAAAAGGACTTTTTCTCCATAAAATAAAGATATAAGAAAGTTATAATCTATGTTATGAAGAAACACAATATGCTTTTCATTTTTATCGTGGAGTTATTTATCTTTAATGTAGAAAAAACAATAGATTGATAAAATCTATGAATTCTATATGTGAGCATATATAAATACTTATTTATGTATGTATTTAACGTATCCCCCAAAGTGTCCGTGTCCTAGTTCTTGGAAAAATCATTTGTCAGTTAATCTGTATCGTGTCGTGTCTCTTATTCGTATCCGTGCTTCTTGGATTGTATCTTTCGTCGTCAAATTGAGTTGATTCATTTTCTTTCATTTAGAGCATGCTCAAAGTAACTCTTCCTTCTGTGCATCTGTTGTATATACCGCTGCCAAGTTCAGGTTTTCCTCCATTAGCTATACGGCCTATGGGCTTCGTAGCCCTTTATGGGAACTATCTGAATTATTTGATATTGTGTTCTATTTCTACCAAACCGAGCCTTAAGCCGCAATCAATTGGGCTCGACTGCATGAATCCGTTTTCTACATTGACGAGCTCTGAGCTCTCTCTATCGAGGTATTGTGTTCAGGGATATTGCACTCTATTTCTGTTGGATTGTTTTCATTTTCTCAAGGCATGCTAATTGAGCTTTCCCTCCTTTTTCCTACCTTTTTCGGGGTTGAGGACTGTTGAATATAACTGATCCTGTGAAATTCTGTAATGGCAGTGTATAAGCTTTGATGCAGAAATTCTGTTATGCTTTTTGTTCACAGAAGTTTGGCATTGTTTTGAGGATAAGATTCTGCCGCTTGTGTCCCTGAATTGTTGAAGATCTAAGAAGAATCACCTAAGAATTACTACTAGCTAGGACAATAAGGTTTTTTCCTTTTAAGTGATGAGGAGAGCCTTAGGTCCAGTGAGTGGAGCCTGACTAGCCTCTTACATGATTCAAGAAGAGAAATTCTTACTACTTTCTAGTACTCCTTTTTGTTCGACGTAAGGGGTGTTTGGGCCAGCTTATGGCACATCAACTAATTCATGCCGGGACTATAAATTTTCACAATAAATTACTTTCTTGCCGTCTGATCCCAAGAAGCGAACTGTGATCAATTATTCAGGAAGCAAATTCACCAACCAACTGGACTAACCCTTGGGGCTTACTTTATTGCACCTAAAAATTATTGAGACTCGATTGAGTTTAGTTTGCATTTTCAGTCCAAAGGAGTTCATTTTATAAGAAAACTTGTTTGGAATCTTTGAGAGATCATTTCAGTCTAAGGCCTAAATGAGTTCATTTCAGGCTTTCAGCCTAAGGCTTCCCTTGTGTCTCTTAACAAGCAAAAAGAAATACTAACTTAGTATTTTGCATCTCTGGTCATCTCCACTAGTTTATACAGAAGTCAAAACTTATGTAGCTATGCATAAAATCTAACCGTGACTGTTAAATTTAGATTTGAAAATGGAGATTAAAATTCTGTCCACCTCAAGTGAAAATCCCACCGTTCCTGCTACTGCCATTGGTGGGCCCCATTGGTTATTTATTGCAATTATTTGAACCGTTCATCTTATAGGTTTCGAGACTGGAGAGTGATATAATTTTGTGAAAAATCATCTTGATCGAACATCCATAGGTAAATCAAAAATTGAATTATAGTTAATAAAAAAAAGATGGTATGATCCTGTCAATAATTTAAAGTTGAATTTATAAACCAAAATCCAACTTTCATATACCTATCAACGTTTGATCAAGTTGATTCTTTTGGCGTTACAAACTATTTTGCGGGTCCTAAAAAATGAACGATTCCGATTACTGATGTGAATGCACGGTGGAGCCTATGATGGATGGTGGAAACCCGTGGAGTTTCCGGAGTTTCCACATGGGTTATAAAATAAAATTTTGATAGGGGTTAAAACTGGGGAAGATACTTTGGTCCAGCTTCCTTGGAGTTGGAGGCTAGGCCTACAGAATCTGTCCTTTATTTCGTAGCTCTTCTGAAAAAAAATGAACTGCGCTAAGGTTTTTGGGTTATTTTATTTTATTTTGTCTCTATTCAAATTTTTTTTGGTATTTTTAAATTTTGTACCTACCTTTTTTTGTGAATTATTGATTTGTCTCGTCAAAACGAATTAAAAAGGTACAAAATTATTACTGTTACCCAAACGTTTTCGAAATATCCAAGCCAAAAAAGCCGACTTGCTCGATTCTGCTATATTTTTTTTTCATCACACTTTATACATTAGTTGAATCCAAATGATTAAGACATAAGGCTTAGTTTTGTTTAGTTTGGTCACATTTTATATATCAGCGGGGTTAACAAGATGTTAGTATATTGAAATAGTCAATAAGGGGTTCAAAGGTTGTCTATAGCCTGAACCCAAACCCACCCCTCGAGGGACACAGACTTTGGCAGGCCTCCGCCGAGAGAAATGAGACAACCAAGTTTCTCTTAGTTCGGCTAGTGTGCACCCCTAAATTAGTAAATTAGGGCCCGTTCCAGAACCTTCCTATTTTACAAGTACTTATTTTGGAGCTTTGTTCCATAAAACTCAAATAAACAGCTTATTTTCACATTTTCAACCTCCAAAATAATGCAAATGAAAAATAAATTTTCAAATTTTTTTGTACCGTATTAAAGATCTCAATGAAATCTATCAAACAAAATCCATAGTGATAGGAAAATTATTTGCGTAAGCACACGATTTTTGAGCTTAAAATTACCTTTTTAAAAAATATGTACTTATTCACCATTTTGTAGAACACACCTTATTATTAGACAAAAAGTAAGTTCTGTTCTGGAACGGGCCCTTAGTCCATCTAGAAGACCCAAATCACGAGTGATTTCCAGTAAATCTAACGGCCCCATTTCGTCCAATCCATCGAACGACAACTCCCCGTGTCCGCACCCGATAATAACAAAAACATCGAAAAAGGGGAAAAAAAAAAAAAATCAAAATCAAAACTGTGCTCTCGCAGTGAATTTCAAATATATTTAAAGAAAGTTTAAACGCGAAACATCGCACGAAAAAACGCTTTGCTGCCTCCCTTCGGCATTTCTCGTTTTCAAGTTTCGCGGTTGCCCCAAATTCCTTCCCTCTCTCTCTCTCATCTTCAATTCCTCTCTCTCTCTCTTAAATTCTCCTATGCGACCGTCGCGTGCGTCGCCTTGATTCGGAATTCCGTAAGTGCTCCATTTGCTGATTTCGTTGCCTTTTTTCCGATTACGACCTTCTTCTTTTTTCATAAATTTTTGGTTTTTGTTTTTGAGCTGTGTAATTAGGGTTTCGTTTCGGCAAATCGAGCTGTTGTTTTTGAATATTTGAATTCCCAGTACTGCAATGTCTTTTGTATTTGCTTCCACGCTGTTGTATCCACTGTTTATGCTTCTTCAGTTGAAATCTCTCTTTTTTCATCTTTTTTTTTTCTTTTCCGATTTTTGAAATTCCGCTTGTTTTTTCGCTGTTTCGTCGGAGATTTTAATGAATAATGGACCGATGTATATGTTTACTCCATGTAAAGTACGTCAGATGTGTGTATTGTTGTTTACATGCGCATTCAGTTTTTGCTGTGACATGTTAATTCCGCTTGTTTTTTTCGCGGTTTCGTTCAAGATTTAAATGAATAATGGACTGATGTATATACATTGTTTACTTACTCCATGCAAAGTATGTCAGATGTGTGTATTGATGTTTACATGCACATTCAGATTTTGCTGTGATTTGTTAATTTGAACTGGGATCAGCTCACCTCTGGTGGTGTAACATTGGAAATTTCAATCCTACCCCCTTTTTTTTTGCTTGCAGTAGCAAGGGGGATTTTGATTGCGGTGCGGATTCTTCCCATACATGGTCTTTCGACTTTGCAGAGACCTGTGTTGTTGGAATTGAACCCTCGTCGTCAGCTTGGAAGGCTAGGGCTTGTAGTTGACTTCGGTTCGGCATTTTTGAGTTCTTTTATTTTGGAATACAAGGAAGAATTCAGTCTGGACCCAGATTTGAACCGGGGAAAAAGGAGTTGGAATCGCTTTCGTAAAAGGTGAGATCAGTAAATTTCATAGGCTGTGGTTAGGGTCTCTATCGAAGTCTGCTTTGAATCTCACTCCCGTGTCGCGTTACCGACGACCTCGTTGTAAAACTAATCATTGACTTCTTATTTCAGTTGGGTATTTGTTATGTTGAAAATATTTGATAAGCTAAATTCATGATGATTTCGCTAGTTCTAAAGGTGGGTCTGAGATTTGGTTAGAAAGGAAACGATCAGTTTTTTAGAATTTGCGCATCCTCGTCATTTAATCACTGGTTCGGAGCTTTTGCGTCATGGAGATAGGTTATACGTATAGGGTTATGTATGAATGGCGAGCATAAATTTGTGCTCATGTGTATGCATTTGAGTTGGAGCTGAAGCGTGTAGTGTAAAAAAATACTACATCAGTTGCAATTAGTGTAATAGGTTATGATACATTTATTTATGTAGCTCATATTTAATGCTAAATTTGACATGCGAATTTAGATGGAACTGAATAAATATGTTAAACTTACTTGGAAAACTTTGTTGAGTGAAAGTTAGCTTATTTTATTAAGATTTAGTAGTATTATTATTGACAAGTCTGCCTTTTTATGCTTAATCGTATCCCATTTTATGAGGGAAGATGCCTTCATACGGCGAAACAAATTGTGTCTCTCTTTTGTCGTTCAGTCGAACTTTTAAGTTTTGTTTTAGACTTGTGCTTTTATTTGGCTCACTCTGCACTTTGTAATTTTGTCTTGTGACACATGTTGCTTGACGTGGCTCAGGTGATTAGGGGATTGATTCAATCATGGCCCCGACAAGAAAATCTAGAAGTGTGAATAAGCGTTTCTCTCATGTTAATGAGGCATCTCCTAGTAAAGATGGAGATGCAAAGAAAAGCATGCAGCGGGTGAGTTTTTTTTTTAATCTCTTACAAGATGTTGGTAATGTTAAAAATAATCAAAGAAGTCTCTCCATAAATCTGATGCCTTGTTCCCATATGCTCAAATGGTGTCTTAAAAATATAATTTTTTGTGAGCCATCAAAAAAATAGTTATGATGGCTGAATTTCTTACTACGGGATGAAGATTTCACTTTTTATTTTGTCTATGGACGCAAGTCATTAGAAAAACACAGAGGCTTTAAGGATTTTTTGATTTTTGCATTTCCTTTTCTTTTTGCTATACCCTATCTCTTGTGCGTGGTGGATTCAAATGCATAGTTTTTGGGGGCTCCACTGTCATGTCACCACAGGTTAAAGTTCGATCCCTTATGTTCTTTGATTTGTTGATAAGAAACAAGAGAAGAGAAGACATCTTTCATTGCTATTTGGAGGAACAATTTCAAATATGCCAAGGTCAAATTTGTGATCATCTTGGCGATAGGCATAGTGGTCTGATTGTCATAGCAAATTCGTGTTCATTGGAGCTTTTACTTCCTTTTCTACTATACATATTTGGGCTGACATTCTTCATACCTCCTCAAACTATTCTCCTCGAGACGAGAGAGGATGTGTTCAATTAGTAAGAGAATCTATGATTAGAAATACTGATTGCATTCATGTGGATGTTGGTTTTGTAATTTTATATGTCGTTACATCAAATTGCTGCCTAGGATCTGACATTTGTTCTCATTTCTATGTTCATCTTTTTCAAAATTCCTCCTAATGAAATTGGTATATAATGAGACTGGTGGTAGTGTCCAATAACCAAACCAAACTAAACTGAGCCTTATGTCTCAATCACTTGGGGTCGGCTACAACTGGTGGTAGTGTCCAATGAGGAAAAAAATCAAGACAAGGAGGGAGTACTTCACTAGTTGATTTGAAGCGCATTTCATATAATGCTCGACAGTTTTGGCACTTTGTTTGATTCTGACATGACATGGGTGTGACACTTCCTAAGGCTGGTTCAGCGTCAAAACATGAGTGTGCTATTGTTATGCTTTATTTGTTTTGTCCTATTCTAGGGATTATATTGTACTTGTAAATTTCACTGTTTTTTACTCATGTTTCAGTTGCATTGGCTGTCTCTTTACTTTCTATCGATAGTGTGATTAGTAGGGTTATAACTAAGTGGGCTTTGCACTCCTTCCCAACTGGGAGGGCAGAAGACTAATCCTTGCAAAGGCAAAGTTTAATTATTTCCTCCATCTTGTAGAGGTTGTTTGTTGAACTCATTATTTTGTCACCAAATATGGGGCAATTTATTGTATTGAGGTTGTGGTGTCAAACTTATTATTAGCTGATTGTCTAGTTTGTTTGTTTTTTTGGTAAGTGTACCATTTTATAACCAACCAACTCAGAAAACAAAGGGAATAAACCCCAATACAAGCACCTATACAAAGAAGAATAACCTCACTACAATCTACATCTATAGAAACAAAGCGAAAACAATATTACAGGGTAGCATTCCCAAGGACTCTACTTGAGATATTCCACTGGCTACAAAGCCTTTGTATAATTTCCTACCGATTGGTGGGGGAAATTGTTAAGTAGAACTAACATCTCTAAATCCCCTGGTAGTCTGTTGCAAGAGTTGGAATGGATGAATCTACATCTGAAGAGGAAGGGTATGCAGCAGTCTATCTGCAAACTCTCTCTTGCTGCTACGTTGTAGTATCATTTATGGAGGGAATGAAATACCAGGATTTTCCAAAATAAGATGGAAGAAGTGGTCACTGATGTAAAATATTACATAAGCTCCAGGAGTAATATCAAGAGTTCCTCTACTAATCAGTACTTGTGTCTGGTCTGGAGCATTTCATGTATAATTTTTGCTTTCTCACAAGTTTAGTCTTGTATGCCTTAGATAGTCTACTATGGACCTGTAGTCTTTGTTGGTTTCTGTTGTTTGTGTTCTGAAGTAGTGTTGGTCTAGGGGCCTAGGTGATTGCTGTGTTGCTGTTGGGTGCAGGGATCATGTCTCAGGTTCCTTTGGCTTTGCTTGGCCTCCTTTGGGGGTTTTTATTTGCTTGGTCTTGGTGTCTTTTTTTTTTTTTAATCTTTCGTTACAGGGGTATGCCCCGGGGGTCTTGTCCTTGTTTTGTTCAATAAGATTTAACTTACCAAAAGGAAAAAAAAATCTTGCTGATGGACCACAAAAAAGAAGAAGAAGGTTATACTATGTCTATTGCATAGCATTGCATCAGTTGAACAAATGACAGCAAGACATTCTACTCATTATTTGCAACTATCTTTGAAATGCTTAAAGTGTCGTGGCCTTTTGCAGAAACGAAAACTATCTGATTTGTTAGGTTCACAATGGAGCAAAGCAGAGCTGGAGCGTTTCTATGAAGCGTATCGGAAGTATGGAACAGATTGGAAAAAGGTTGGTTTGAATTTATCATGAAGGTCCTGAGTTCGTATGGTTTTCTGTTGTGAGATCAAGGACTATTGTCCCTAATCCCACACCTTGTGAAGTGGTGAATAAACGGCCAGGAGCACCTTGCTACCGATGGCCTTGATGAGTTAAATGGGTTGCGCACCTGGTTAATGTCGAGTAATTTCATAAATACTAGAACCTTAAGCCAAAACCTCTGAAGATGGTATTATTTGTGTTTGTTTCAACTATGAAATAAGTACTGTTGGTATTTGTTTCATCAGAGCAAGTGGCCAAGTTCACGTTTCCAAGTTCGTCAAAGTAAAAACTAACACTGCTTTTACATAGTTAAGAGATGGTCCATGAAAAAGACAAATATGAGGCACAAGTGACGAGCTTGTTATGTTCTTTAATCCTTGAATTACAGTGACGCCACAATGTATTATCATACATGTCCCCTGTGTACATTCTTAATAGAATTGGGTGCAGTACTTTGCATGTTCCATGCTACCATACAAATCCCTGCGTGTTTCTTGTGTGTCCGGAATGGATACGGTCACTTAGGCGTGCCAGTGCTTCGTAGCTTCTTGTCATTATAACCATGTTTATGGAAAAGAGAAATCGAAGTATTAATGATATCCTGTAAGCCATGATAGGAATGTAATGGGTAAGTGGTACTAGGGAATTGCTTTAACTTTCGTGTAGCTTACTTTACATGAAGAACTATGTCTACCATACATGTGAAAAAAGGGCATCCTAGTGCGCCACTCTCTTCTATAGGAAGCGTTAAATGTACAGAGCCTTACCAGCCACCTCCTTACAAGTAGTGTTGTACCAATCCATTTGTGTGTAGTCTGTACGAGGAGAGAATTTGGCTACGTCATTTATACTGCATTGCATTAGTCAAATGGAAGCTAGGATCAAACTTGCTATTCTTGTTGATTTATCACGTATGGTTTTGAGCCGTTCTGATTTTTGTTTCATGCGGATCAAAGGTGGTTGCTGTGGTGAGAAACCGATCTGTGGAAATGGTGGAGGCCCTTTACACAATGAATAAGGTAAGTGCATCCTTTCTGAAGTACGTCTGTCCCAAATAGGCAAGCGGTGAGGTGTCTTGGTTTTTTGTTGGTGCTGCTTTTAGTTCTTAAGAAATTTATATGTTATCTAAAAAGTGTTGGACTTTAGATCTTTGTTCCTGGTTGTTCTTGCTTGATTGATGGTTGGAGTTATTTGGTGTGCTTTTTTATAAACTGAAAGTGCAAGTTTTGTGGTTCATACTCTTTTAAATGAGTAGGAAGCTGGAATAAGTTATTTAGTAATGAATAGTAATGATGGGAGCTTTGAAGTTACTCTCTCATCTTTCAAACCTGTCATGTTTTCCCAAAAAGAGAAGAAATATTGTTTGATGCTACAAATCAGATATATTTGTATTTTGTGCATGTGAGAAAGTTTGTGTGCATGAGAGAGAGAGAGAGAGAGAGAGAGAGAGAGAGAGAGAGAGAGAGAGAGAGAGATGACTCTGCTACTCCCTCACTGTTCCTGCATTTCAAAGATGATTTCCATTCAGGTAGATCAGTAGATGTTTTGTATGGGGTTGTTGAGTGTATCAATGATTGAGAAATTCGATGATGGAGGAGGAAATGATGTTTGAGTAACACTCATAGAAACCAATTAAGTACCCTATATTCTGGTATGTTTTGTTGCACGGACATGTATTATGAACTTTGGGTGTAATAACTGATTCCTTTTTTCTTTTGGTTCAGATGAGGACTTTGTATCTTTTTCTTTTTCTTCACCACCACCTTGGTTATGTTTTGCCTGACCTTAGCAGCTATTATGGTTTTGTTTTTTGTTTTTTTTGAGCACATTATGGTTTTGGTTTCAACTGCTGCATATCCTTATGAAGCGATGAAGCCTAGTTCTACTGTGAATTCCAAACTGTTATTCTTCATAAATACAAAGTTAGATGTCCAGGGCTTGTAGTTAGAGTATGGACAAAATAAGGGTTTTAGCGTCATAGTGAATGAGAGAAGTTATGTAGTTAGCTTGACATTTTGTTTGATCTGCAAATAGAAATATTATGTTGCTAATTTCTATTAGTACTGTGTCAGGCTTACTTATCTCTTCCAGAAGGGACTGCTTCGGTGGTTGGCTTAATTGCAATGATGACTGATCACTACAGCAATCTGGTGAGATTGTAATTTAATTTCAATCAACCTGCTGAAGATTAATGTGCATTGTTATTATTGCTACACATTGTGGAATATTAGGGGAAAGATTTTTCTCTCTAGTATGCAATGGCGAAAAATTGGTTACATCAATTCCTGACGATTAGGTGATATATATTTATGACTTGAATGGGACTTAATGCAAAGTAAACTTTTCAAGGAAAAATGCAAGTGTTTTTTTGGTATATTTGAATGAAAGGAGGGCCCATAATATATTTACAGAGCTAATACTAAATTTCGAAGGGGACAGATGTGATTATTTTCCCATATATTTCAACCAGAAGTTTTAGGAAAGTTTTTTTTCTCTTCCTTTTTTTTTTTTATTGGGTGTTGGGGATGTTGTTTTCCCATCTGGGTCGTACTTGGCTCCGCCTGTGCTTTTGTTCCTTGAAGGGCTATACATACACGTATATATGTATGTATATCTTGTGATATTGTCGGGTGAGTAATAGGTAACTGTGTCAGTTGAATGTAAATAAGTTCTTGGATTGTGGCCTTGCAGGAAGGAAGTGACAGCGAACAAGAAAGCAATGATGGTATAGGGACATCCCAAAAATCTCGAAAGCGTGTTCGGAATAAATTTCAGACTAATACCTCTCTAGGATCTGATGGACAATTTGTTTCGCATTCCCAGCCAGTTGCTTCTGGTTCTGGCTTTTTGTTAATGTCGAAGAAGAAACGCTCTGTTGGTATGATCTTGTGAAAATAACTATGATCTTGTAAAAATAACTAAGAAGAAGCGCTCTGTTGGTTTTCTTTCAACTTTGAAGAAGCCCCTTCTCTATTTCAAATCTGCCTGAGACTACATTTGGGCATGCTTATCCGTCTCTTACGTTTGGAGTGGCATTTTGGTGAAAGAGAGTGTATATTGCATTTACTGGTTTTCTTTGGTTTCAAGTACTGGGCTACTTTTGGGACCTAGCTTTCTAATGTTCAGCTATGGACTTTTTAAATTAAAATAAAACTTCAAAAAAGGACAGCTTTAATAAAAAGATTTGACATGTGACAGAAATGGTAGAACTAGATTATGTCTTGTATAGTAAATACATACTACATTTGCCAGTATTAGGGAGGGATGTGGCTTAATTAGTACAAGTTGTTTTGTATTTTTTCTGCAGGAAGTCGAGCTCGTGTTGTGGGGAAAAGGACCCCTCGCTTCCCTGTTTCATATTCTTTTGAGAAAGTTAATGGGGAAAAGTTTTTTTCTACGACTAGACAAGGCCTGAAACTAAAGGTGGATGCTAATGATGATGATGTTGCTCATGAGGTAGCATTAACACTGGCAGAGGCTTCACAAAAAGGTGGTTCTCCCCAAGTTTCTCAAACAGTAAACAGAAGAAGAGGGAGCATCATGCTGTCACCCATTCGGAGTGGTGAACGAAGGGTAATGTCAATTCGTATCTAAGAATTTTGTAGCTTCTACTGATATCTTACTGACATTTTATCCATTCTTGTTCGTCTTTGGATATAGCGTGAGCTGCGTGCTGAATTGGAATTGAACAGTGCCAAGCTTGGTAGTGAAGTGGATGAAGATGGGTTTGAAGGAAGCATAGGAAGCATGGAAGCTGATAATGGAGATTTTGCAAGGGAAAGAAATTATTTGAGACAAAGCGAAGATGCCGGAGGCAGGAAGGGAAGAAGGCTTCATGGAAGGAAGTTAGAAGTTGATGATAGTGGAAATCATCGTTTGGATGACATTAAGGAAGCCTGTAGTGGGACAGAAGAAGGACAAAACATAGGCACTGCGAGAGGAAAACTTGAATTTGAGGTTACAGATGGAAAAGTTGCACGGTCCACTTCTCAAGTTTCAAGGAAGAAAAGCAAAAAGGCTCTTTTTGGAAGAGGTGTGTAATTTTGGTCAAGTTTTAAAGATCCTAGGTTCTGTTGCGTTTCTTTTCTTCTATAGTTTGTCATCTATAGACTTTCATGTTTGTCATTATGCAGACGAAGGGTCCGCTTTTGACGCCTTGCAAACTTTGGCTGATTTGTCATTGATGATGCCAGAAACAACAAGTGAAATTGGTAAGCTCTACTGCTCTGTGAGTTTCAGTTTTGGACTTCATGTGGAAATATAAACTTGAAATGTCTCATCGTGTTTGACAAGAGATCTTTACTTGACATGTCTCATCTCAACTTGCTTTTAGCTTATTACTAATTTACTACAACAAAACCAATATAATCCCCAATCGATTGGGGTGTGGGCATGTCTCATCTCAACTTGGTTTTAGCTTATTACTAATTTACTACAACAAAACCGATATAATCCCCAATCGATTGGGGTATGGGCAGGGGTGATAGGCCTTACTTTTGACAATATGCACAAAGTGGTTTCTCTCAAAAAGATTTACCACTTAAATAGCAGCCCCCCCTATGGCTTATTCGCTGTCACTAGAAAGATTTAACTTGCTCACCTTATTTCAATACAAGAGTACATTCCTAAGGTTCTTTATATTGGCTTCTTAGGCTGTGGTATAATGTGTGTGGTGTCCTCGGTTTCTTCTTGTGTATTTTATGATCCCTAGAGTTTGTCTCCTTTATATTTACTTTCTTTTGGAGATTCAAATACTTTAGCCCTTCTTGTGTGGATAATAACTTTCCACGCAAGAAATGTTAGTATTAATATCATGTGTAATATATTACTGAGATTTAGAAGTGTTGGGTACAATGTCGTTTACATACCTACTGTTTGAAATGCAAGAACTTCAAATGTAAGAGTAAGGAGAGCGCCCACTGGGCGGAGTGCTGAAAATCAAAACCAGAGAGAGAACATTGTATAGACACCAGGAAACTGAACCTAGGTGTATGGATAAAGAGAGAATTCACGTAATAAATTGTAGATAGAAATGCCTTAGCGCTCATATAATTCTGTTCATCTCACACACCCATCTCTTGACTGATTGCCTCGTAGAGTGCCTAGCCAAAGTCCTTGTTTCTCCAGGAGTATGCTACTTGTTTTTCCAACTAGGAAATATGCATATTAGGAAACTCAATTGAGAAAGGGTTTTGAGACATGTTCCACCCTGAGTCATAATGTTCAAGGAAATTCCTTTTCTTTTGCTGGTCATTCAATCTTTTGAGTATTTTCTACGGACAGTGATTAAGTACCACGTTGAAGACAAGTCGAATTATTCCTCCACTTGCACCTGAAATCCTGAATGCAATTTTTTGCTTTCTTTTTGACATCAGTAGTTCCTTCTGAAAGCGTGGCATATGTCTGCATTTACGGTAATAATATTGAACTTGCCATGCCTTTCCTCTATTTCATTAATTTGTAGATCAAGTCATGGGTGAGGGCCAGGGTGTTATCATTCAGGCAGGAGCTTTGTCTTAAGCAGATTTTGTGCAAATTGTTTGTCTTTAATTTGCAATTCTCCGTCTGGAATGCTACATTATTTCTCCATGTGATTAAAAGGAATACTGCAATGCTTTCTCTATATGGCGTAGACAGCTAGGTAAAACTCTTCCTTTTTAGTATGTTCCGCTACATGTGCGGTCTTTGTGGTGATTGTTCTTGGCAATTAGGGAATGATAGATTTAATATAAGTCGGGGGTAGGTTTGACGGATATAACTGTTTTTTGGGTCCTTTGCAAACATCATTTTTCAATCCTATTTAGTGTGAACATTATGGTGTGCACAGTGCACCCATCCTTACAGTTTCATTTGTTGTGTGTCAGAGTCATCAGTTCAGGTAAAAGAAGACGATGATGATGATCTTGTCGATAGGTATGGGTTACAGGATCAAGGGGACAGGGTCAAATCTGTGGGAGTTAAATCAAAACGGAATCAATTAATGTTGGGATTTGGATCCCCTGTTAGAACATCTAAGCTTAGAAAAGTTTCGGTTCTTGATGCTGGTGCTAGCCCTGAAGCAAAGGAGGAACCTCAGCAGCCCACCGCTAAACTTTCGAGAAAGAAACAAAAGATGTCATCTAAAGTAAGAGAGGATGTTGACTTTCTTACACTGGTTTGCTTGCATTATCTGATTTATGAAAGTTACACTAATGCTAGCATATCATCTGCAGATGCCAAAAACTGAAGCTCATACTGATGATACTCATCCGAGTGAATCTCTGGACGCTGAGGTTTGTTGAACTCTCTCTGTTTCATGGGAACTTTCTAAGTGTACTTTTTCAGGACTTACAGTAGCAGGCTAACCGATGCCTGTGCATATTGTTACATTTTCTCGACACCGGCAGGTTTACTGAAGCCTGCCTATGAATGTCAATCTTTGGCATCATTTTACAGTAAATGATTAAGAACTTGTAACAAGGGTGTACTTCTAACAAAGATGCCAAGAAGGATGGTTGTTTCTTTTAAGAACTTCATTCCTGATGCTGAAAAAAGTGGATGCTGGTGTTGAAACTCCTCTGCATGATTCCTGTCCTTATGTTTACACCATTCCCTTCTTCCCGAAGTATAGAATCATATATAGTTTTCTTTTTCTATGATAACTCTCTACGCCTTTTCCACTGATTTAAAATTACTAAAATATTAATGCTAACTAGTCCCTTCCTGCATTCTCTTTCATTTTTAACTTATCCTTTGTTGATTTTCTGTTGTGTATATTGTGTAGCTATTTATGCCATTGGTAATTCTACTATTGCACTTTGTTGTAGGCTAGAGATGCGGGGAAGAAGGTGATGAGCAAGGGCAAACGCTCCGGGAATAATTCCTCTCAGAAAAAACAAGGGAAATCAGTCAGACAACCAGAGCTTTCTTCAAGTACTGATCTGAGAGGGGAAAAGGATGATTCATCTCAATCACTTGTACAGGTTCCTGTGACGAACCAGGTTAATTTACCGACCAAAGTTAGGAGCAGGCGTAAGATGGAGCTACAGAAACCACAAAACGTGAAAGATTTGAAATTCTCTGATAAATTTTTAGATGGCCACAGATCTAATGTACCAATTTCTTCAGCCCAGGATGGGTCACTGAGTCTTAAGGTATCATTTGTACATGTTTCCATGAGCTTCAGTATGTTTAGAGTTTTAAGTATATTTATGTGTGATTATGAAATGCAGGAAAAGCTTTCTAATTGCCTGTCGAACAACCGTTTAAGGAGATGGTGTGCTTTCGAGTGGTTCTACAGTGCTGTTGATTACCCATGGTTTGCTAAAAGGGAGTTCGTCGAGTACTTGAATCATGTTGGATTAGGACATGTTCCAAGATTAACCCGAGTTGAATGGGGTGTCATAAGAAGGTATGCACCTTCCACTGATGGTTTACTGTGTAGCAATAGCAACTGGGAAGTTTCTAAAGCAGATGTCTGACAGGAATAAGAAGCAAATTTAAACTTGCTATTGGGTATTAACCGTATTATGGCATCGAGTCCCAAGTTTTTCCACTTTAGTAGTCTTTAAGCTTTTTTCCTTCTTTGTACCCATGAAAGAATCAACACGCAAGGTGCTATCTGATGGGGCAGTGTGATCATGAATTCCCTGTCACTGATGGCAGAACCTTTCCAAAGCTAAATACCATAGGGTCTTAGGGCAAGCCTCACATAATATTGGTTGGTGGATATAGGGATAGTTTCTATCAATCCGACCTCCTCTGTGAACCAAGGCAGATTACCTGATCCTGCTTTGATTATAAGACCCGCAACCCCATCCCAATGAAGGAGGTTGGGGTCAGTTGTCGGGTTGTGGTATTTCATGAATTGCTATTGCTACTGCTAGTAGCCTGCACTTTATACTTTATGCTGAGCTTAAAGCCTTAACCAGAGGGTGGATTCTGATAATTTGTATGATACAGAGCAGTTTATTGTTCATTTTTGTGTCGATGCAGTTCCCTTGGCAAACCACGGAGGTTTTCTGAGCAATTCTTGAAGGAAGAAAAGGAGAAGCTTAACCAATACCGTGATTCTGTTAGAACACATTATACTGAACTTCGTGAAGGTACCAGGGAAGGGCTCCCAACGGATCTTGCGAGGCCTCTATCCGTTGGCCAGCGTGTCATAGCGATTCATCCAAGAACAAGAGAGGTTCATGATGGAAATGTGTTAACGGTGGATCATAACAGGTGTCGGGTTCAGTTTGACCGACCAGAGCTAGGGGTGGAATTTGTCCTGGTAGTGTTTTTTTCAACTTGCTTCTTTTATATCATCTCTTTCCAATTTTACCTGGTTGAGGTTTTCAAAGATCTGTATGAACTGATTTTTTAGAAATAGCTTTTTCTGGCCCAAGGATAAGAATGGTCGATGCAAATGCCGTTATTTGTTATGAGGAAGGTTATGACAAGACGAAAACAGTTGCTTTGTGAGATTCAATAGTGTCTTGTGTTCATAGAGGTTTTGTTGCCAACTAGATGCTATATGCTGCAGTGGTTAAGACAAAATGGCGCGTTGAATTACCTGCTTCAGGAATTGAAAAGAAAATGTAGTGAAGTCTCTTTTTGGTGCTCTTTAAAAAAAAAAAACTGTTGCTAATGCCTAGGATGACTGAAATTTTGTACCTCTTCAATTTGACTGAACTTCTAATATCTTACCCGATTGAGATGGTAAAATAAAGATAACAGCATGTTTTGTTTCAATTTGATCATATACCTTTGAATGCATGGTATTCTTTTTCTCTCTACCTCTTTTTTGCTTTCCCTAACTCTTGTTTTGTTGCAGGATGTTGATTGCATGCCATTAAACCCATCGGAGAACATGCCTGCATCCCTGGCAAAAAACCTAGTCACTTTTGATAAATTGTTTGAGAATTTCAACGAGCTAAAAATGAATGGGTGGGCTAAAGATCAGAAACAGGAAGGGCACATGAAAATTTTTCCTGGTGAAAGTCTGGAACATGTAGATGTTCCCTGTCATGTGTCATTGTCATCTTCAACGTATCCCATGAGTAATTTGTTGAAGCAGGCAAAGGTCAGTACTTCCTGTTTCTCGATTGTTGCTTACGTGCATATGACATGCAATGTACATGTAGAAGATTTGAATTTTGTTCAACAGGTTGTTTCTATGTGTCAAATTTCACTGAAAAGAACTTATTGTCTTCTCTTTCTCTGTCCTGTTTAACATCTCATGTGTGCATTTATGGGTATCTGATGTTATTGAATTGAGTTATTATGAGGTTGCCATGGAGACAATAAGGTTTCTTTAGACGCTTGTACTTTTATCACGTCCCACATTGCATTGTTATCTTCCTATCGAAAGCTTTTGGTAGACTCTTTCCAGGGCAAGTATCAACTTTATAATGACCTTCTGGCACGAAACATTTTCATCCGAACCACCCAACATTATTTTCCGATTGTGCTGAAGGTTTTATGAACTTAGGAATGCTTTCAAAAGTTGTGAAATTCTCAACCTCTTATCCCTTCTCTATAAACATCAAACTGCAGAAAGGGCTAGGGGGGCCATTTTCCATATTGGTCTCTTACCTATGCAGACAGCTCTTCCCTATATGCCAAAAACTAATTCCTCAAAAACTGTTCCTTACTGTTAAAGAAACACCCGTTGAACCCCTAATGCGCAAATTTGGTCTTGCTTTTGTTGTCCGAGTCACATCATTGCAATTCACTTCAATCAAAGAATACAGATAAAGCAGCTTAAAATCATCAAGCTGTAAGATTATCTGAAGGAGACTTTTTTGCCCTGCCAGGGGTCTCCTGCAAATCCTACTTTGCAAGCGAAGAATGGACCCAGTGAAACTGTGAACAATCAACAAACAGCAAATTCTCAGCCTTCTATTCTGGCCCAGATCCAAGCAAAGGAAGCTGACGTGCAAGCTCTTGCTGAGTTGACTCGTGCTCTTGATAAAAAGGTTAGCTTTTAGAACCAAGTTAGATGAATGCTGTAAATTTTGTATTGCCATTAATTTCTCTCTAGTTCTGCACGGTTAATGATGAATACAACCTTTTTTGTCATGTTCATTTTGGAGGTTTCACCTTCACCAATATGACCACGGTACTTGTTAATTTTCCCTTGCATCTATCCTAAGCACTGTAAGCATGGCTGCTTCTACATTGTGGTATAGCCTCAAATGGTATTTGTCGAATTTGTGGTAAGAAGGTCGTTGGTGTCTGCTTTTGATACACTGATTATATGAACTTGTATAGACTGCTTTTTTCTTCTTCACCTTTTCTTTGGTACAGGTGGACTCTATCAAACAATTTTCGTTTTCCCCTCCACAATTGACTTTCTTGTTCAATTCGTCACCATTTCAATTTGTTTTGTTTCTATTGTTATGTAATATGTTTGGTCAGTAATCCTTTGTCTTCAAAACTGCATTCAGAACATAAATGGCAATCCACTTGTTCAAATTTTTGATGTTATCCTATAACAAATGATAGTTTCAAATTAAGTTGATAGGTCGTGTTGCACTTGTAGGAAGCAGTCGTGTCCGAATTGAGGCACATGAATGATGACGTGTTGGAAAACCAGAAAGATGGTGACAATACTTTAAAGGACACCGAGCCCTTTAAGAAGCAATATGCGGCTGTACTTGTACAGTTAAATGAAGTAAATGAGCAGGCATGTGT
Source organism: Rhododendron simsii (assembly GCA_014282245.1). Taxonomy (NCBI): domain Eukaryota; kingdom Viridiplantae; phylum Streptophyta; class Magnoliopsida; order Ericales; family Ericaceae; genus Rhododendron; species Rhododendron simsii. Next base: position 35,753,490 of record CM024956.1, read on the forward strand.
TTCCAAGTTCTATGTTGAGTTATGCAAATTGTTATAATCAGTTTGAGTTTGACACTTGCTCCTCCATCCCAATTTGTTTGTCCATTTTTTCTCTCAGTCATCTCAAATGCTCCCTTTTGTTTTCTGACTTTTTCTTTTCTAGATAGTTTTGAAAACTGCCTACTGGAGTAATTGGGATCTTCTGGTCGGTGGAATAGTCTTATATTTTTTTCACGAAAATACATTAGTTGTGGACTAGACTGAAGGGTATGGCTGCCAAGAATGGGACAAACAAAGTGGGACAGAAGGGTAGTGTATTTTCTTGAAGTTTGTTAAAGTCATTTAACTTCATTGGCAGGTTTCTTCTGCTCTTTATTGCTTGAGACAACGGAATACCTACCAAGGAAGCTCGCCACTTGCAAGGCTGAGGACCGCAGCCAACTTAGGGGACTCAGGTGGGCCTTTGAGCTCGGTTGATCAGCCTGCAAATCACCTCCAGGAATCAGGACCTCATGTCCATGAAATTGTTGAAAGTTCAAGGACAAAAGCTCGGACCATGGTAGATGCAGCTATGCAGGTACAGAACAGAATTTGCTTCTCTGTCCTTTTTCTTTTTCTTCAGGCAGTTGGCACCAATTTTGTCAAATCGAGATACTTATCTTGTATCTTTTCCTCACTTCATGTATCGTCTTCGTATGCATATCAAGTATTGTGAGATATGTTGACAAAGGTAGTACAAGTTATAAAGTCGCTATATCTAATATAGTATTGCAAACCTATTCATATATGAAAAGAAGCTTTGAGGTGCGAAATTCCAAACCTTCAACTAATATCATGTTGGACAAGTACACTTACTAGGCATTTGCAATCTGAATTCCCTCATTACTTCCATAAGGTATAACCTAACCATTTACCACTTGCATGCTATAAGGAAACTAAAAGCAATAGAACATAGCAAAACATCAAGTGTATCGTGAAGATCAAAATCCCTCCTCAGTCCTCATCCATTGAATCAATGTCAAGAAGGCCTTCATCTTGTCAATGTCATCCCCAACCACCATCTACGATACGCCAAAATATCCAATGATAAAGAATTGTGTTGTGATTTCTTTTCCAAATAGCTATGGCATACATTCAATGATCTTTTCCAAATAGCTTTGTATATGATAGACTTGTTTTACCTCACAATACGATACGTATCTTACGACACATCAGCAAGGTGGAAGGATATATTACTCCCGTGTTTGTTCGTAGATCCCCAAGATGACATTTGATTGGGATACCATCTCCGTACTTAGTATCAAATCTCATCATTCTGATGTACAAAACGATAAAATGCTTCAGCAGCTGTAAAATGCAAGGCCCTACTTCCATCTTATGGTGAGATGTCATTTGAAGCGTGGCATTCTGAAATAGTTTACTAGTAAGGTTGGAACTATGATCACTGGTTCCATAATTTCAAAGGAAGAAATGAATTGTATATGTACTTTGCAGAAACCTGAGTCACCTGAGAAATGCACTAAAGTCTTGGATGCTTTTGTTTATTATGCTACACCAAATCCAAATGTAGTTTTCTGTAAAAACTGAGTTATAAATAGTAGATCCTCTGACCATAGGTGGCCTGGTGAGGCAATTCATTCATCACGTTTTATTAATTGAGCTTTTGCTTTTAGTTCTGATATGGTTTGCTAGGTCTGATTAGAGCTTCCCCTTAAATGATCATTTTAGGCTATAACATCTTCGAAGGCAGGAGGAAATACTTTTGAGAGGATTGAGGACGCAATAGACTTTGTCAGTAATCGGCTTTCATTTGATGATTCTTGCTTGTTGGGCATGAGACATACCACTGCCGATACAAGTCGTGGGAGCTCAGCTTCTCATGATCTGTTGACTTCCTGTTGCACGTCGAATTCAATGCATTCAACTGGACCTGAGTTCAAGAACGTATTGGACAGAAATGAAGCACAAATCCCATCAGAACTCATAAGTCACTGTGTGGCTACATTACTCATGATTCAGGTAAATTTGATGTTGTGGTCCCAAGTTTATATTTCGTACAAATTGATCAAATGCTAAACTGGTTTCCAAGAGTTTGCAATGTAATGTGTTGTTTTGATAAACTGAAAATAGCACCACTTCTTGACAGACAATTTACCTGAATATATATATTTTTACATCTCTTAACTTACACTACCACACATCTTTAATTACAGCACTACAACACACATTCACTTTTTAAATTTATATACTTTTAACAAACAAAAAATGAGACCCACTTTATACCCTTTATGTCATATAACACGTACTCCACTTTATATGTCTATTCATGTTTGTCCTTTTTGAGATAGATCATGTGATTGTTTTTTTATTCACATTTTTTCATGATCGGTATTTTTAAACTATTGCAGAGGTGTACAGAACGAGAGTTTCCACCGGCTGATATAGCCGTGATACTGGATTCTGCCGTTGTTAGTTTGCAGCCTTGCTGCTCACAGAACCTTCCTGTATATGCTGAGATACAAAAGTGTATGGGAATCATCAAAAACCAAATATTGGCACTCGTCCCCACGTAACCTCGGCAGCTGAATCCTTTACAAGCAGTGTGTATATTATTTGTAACGTAGAGTTGACATGGTTCTCGCTTAAGTTTTTAAATTTTGGGTGATTCCTGAATTTGCCTTATATGTTTTCATTTCTCACCCCTTGATTTGAACGGGGATCGATTGACATGCTGATGCATTCTGGTTATGTAACCTGTAATAATCGTTTTTCTTCAATATAACACGTTTTCTTTTTCCATTGCTTTTGCACCGCGAATGGGGACAAGGAAATTATCTTCCTCAACATGTTTGAACTTTCTGACATTTTCTGCTGACATTTTTTCTTGTATTCGTTGCTTTTTTGTAGCTGGCATATCATGACCTAAGTCACATAATTTCCGTGCACATGTGAAAGCATTTTTGAAACCCCTTCGAAACTACTAAATGACCTAAGTCACATAATTTCCGTGCACATGTGAAAGCATTTTTGAAACCCCTTCGAAACTACTAAAATTTGCGAGAGCACAAGCGCATTGCGAAGATTAAGAGTGGAAGGACAAGGCATCTTGAAGGATTGCGACTTAGATCATGACTAAGCATTTGAATTTGGTAAGATAGAACCACACCGAATGGAGCCTTATGTTTCCAATCACTTGGGGTTGGCAATTTGGTAAAGATAGAATGGGCATAAAAGGGGAAAATGAAAATGGTTGGTTTAAGAAGTGCATATTCTAAACATTTGAGGCTTCGAAACAAAAGGTAAAAAAATCAAAGTTCTAAAGCTTCTTTTTTTTTCTTTTGTTGATAAACGGCAAAAATTTGCTAAAGTAATAACTAACTGGCGGATCAAAAAAAAACTAACTGCGGCTTACCGAAGAACAAAAAACAAAATAGCTTTAAATTTGTCCAGGACAGGAATTTAAATCAACCAGATTTTATGACATCTCTGTCCTGTTGTTTCTTCCTGAAAATTGAATCCATCGACGAAAATAGCTTAAATATCCGAAAGAATGTCAATGGACTCAAAGCCAATTGCAGAAATATGCGTAGAACGATCCTGGCCATCTGAAATCCATCCGTGTTTTATTCCACTCTTCTTCTACCATTAACGGCATGGGAATGTCATCTTTTTCCATGCCATTAACAAAAAAATTGGCAATGAAGTTGACATTAGTTTTGGGTAAGGAGAAGATAAATAGACTAGGGACAAAATCCCAATCCTTGCAATTTACACGCCTCTGTCTTCTGCATAATGGTCCTAAAAGACCATGCCACGATACGGGAGGCCAATCCAATGGTATGTTTGAAAAAATTGAAACCAAATCACCAAATGTCGGTCTGTCTAGCCGAACAAGAATCTGAATAGATTGCTGAGTGTCATATCCTTGATCTACCTGAGCAAGAATCTGAAGATGTCGCTGAGTGCTATAATCCCTTCTACGCGCTTGCTGCCAGCCTCCACAACAATAAGCCGTCTAACCCCTACAACCAGTAATGCTAGGTTTAAAGAAGAGGGCTCAAATACTGGCATAAGAGTATGAGTCAAACCTATAATAATAGAGAGATTAGTACTGCACTAATGTGGAGTTTACCCAAGATCCAAAAAAAAAATCCCATGTTTAAAACTTCTTTCTTGCTTGGCATCATGTTTAAAATATTGCAAATGTAGAGCTCCTGCAGTGATTGAAATCCATGTTTAAAAATTCAATCACTACGGGATCTCTACCTTTGCAATACTTTGTTTAACTATGATTACCCATTGGTTTACATAAGGGGATGCGATTTTCAGCTAGATGCGGAGGGGATAAGAAGCTCCTAATGTTCCTAGAGGTAAAGGATTAAGAAATGGAAACACGCTCCTAATGTTGTTCTACTTGTTATCATCAAAACACCAACTGCTTATACCAAATAACATTCCGAACCCATAAATCTTAGTCATGGACACGTTAGAAGATTTCAAAAACCCTAAAGAAGAGAATGAAAAATAACCTGGCTTTGACAAACGCTCCATCACTAAAAGCAGTGGATCAGATCGTAAACACATGTGACATCTTTGACTGCTGAACCCATACGGAGAGAGTGGCTCTTGTCCCAGCTGCAACGCCTACATTTTTTTCAATAAGAAGAAAGAAACAGGTAAATAAATGAATAATCATGGTTGAGACATGGTAAACAGCGATCCTATTTGCCCAATTACAGTTAACGAGCAAACCTTGTCTTACTACGGCTGTCAATGGTAATTTCATCAGAACTGAATACAATTAACAAGGGCCTAATGCATTCTTCATATTTTTTGAAAGTGACATAATGCATTATTTTCCATGAATAATGCAACAGTTTCAGCAACTTAATTTTGCTTACAATTATGTGCCGAACCAAACCTTTAAAAGTTAGTTCAGTCAGTCTTTGGTATTGCACGCAAGTACATAACACAACTGAAACTTGTCCAAAAAAGCATCAATCCAACAAAAAATGGATGTTCCATGCTATATAAACCATGAAATGATTGAACAAAACAGCTCCTGAGTCACCAAAATGTTGCCCCAAAGAAAGGCCTAAATCAAAATTTCCTTGCTCATACTTCTTCGGTTGATGCACCAAATTGGATTACACAGTTCACTTCTTCTATATGGATGATTACATCTCTGCATGCAAAACAGGGTTGCATGCGATGGGTGGTGTTTGAGAGCTTAATACACAATGTTGGGCCTATTTGATAACAGCTTAATCTGATGGGACAATTTTGTTATTCGAAGTTCACACGCAACATGGCACACATCACCATTGCCCTTACCACCGCAAGTGCCAAGGGCAAAGTGAACACAAATAAGCAGTGGACATCGGTGTTAACTGTTAAGTAACCAATTACCACATAAGCTTGAACTATTAGGAAATAGGCCCAATAATATACATCGCTATCCAAGACCCTCATCTTGCACGTGCACATGCATAGAGCAAAATAGAACGCTAAGGGGAGAATGGAAAGAGACTTGAACCCTATACTCTGAGCCATTAGAAAATGGGCCCAGTAGTGTATAACAAGTTGTCCAACAGTTGGAACACAGAAAGATGTACCTACTAATTGCTAAACTTCATATTTTGACTAGTCCAATACCACTCTTTCCTACTAAGCTCCCTTTCACTATAAATTCTTTTCACTTGTGTTCATTTATTTATGCAATCCAGTCTCTAACGTGACCGAAATTGTCTGTACAGAAACTAAACTTCAAGCCAAACACAACACTAACACTTCTCTTTATAAATCCCTTGCATATGTGGGACATGTGGCTCTGTAATTTCCTTAGCCTTGATAACCAGAATAAGTCAACTGAGATCCAAATTCTACGGGGATAGAATTGTATTTTAGTATCACCAGCTACTGATAAAAGATATTTGGTAACAGTCTACTAATTATTGACTGCAAGCTTTCTTCCCTTGTGAATGGCATCAACTTACAATGAAATCCATCATCCCACAAAAAAAGGACACACATGGCACGATACCAGTAGATATTGTCTTCCAGTAAATTGATTAACTCCGATTACCATATGCAAAGATACTTCAGTTGGCTAAAAGTCTAGAACATAACCTCAACATAATAAACTGAAGCACTTACCTGATGAACAGTCATTTCTTCAAGATTAATATGAGTATAAACCTTGTCTTTGGCCAAAGCTGTGATATCACTGCAAAGGAACAAGAGACATTAATAGAATTAATAAGGGTAGAGTGATCGAAACTTTCATATTCACAATGCACATAAAAATGCTGGAACCAGAACTGACCTCCGAGAATATACATCTAGTAACGAGTCATTATCATCGACAATTGGTAATGAACTAATTTGAGCTGCAAAAACAGAAGGCACAATAGCATGAGAGTTCAAGGAAGATGGTGAAGACCGTGAAGTATGAAAAGAAAAAAAAAAACATCCCACTAACTGGGGTTTCCAGTGCATCTCACACTAGATGATCCCCAATCTCCCTCCTGTGAGCTTATCCGTCAACAGTGAGCCACGTAATAGAACCATGTATTTAAAGAAATAATTTTTAAAATAATCAAAACAAGAAACGATTGAAAAAAGAAGCAACAACCCAACCAGTGATTTTAAGCAACAAAGGAAGAGATTCAACAAAAAACACAAAAGACCATTCTACTCCTAACCAATGTTACAGTAACAGAAACATATCCATAAACAAGCGATTTGGTAACCAATTCACAGACATTTCTCTTGTTCAAATCAATTAAATTAAGCAGACAAACCACATTCACTCGTAAAAAATTAGGTCAGTATGACAGACAGTAAAGAATGGAAACACAAACTCTTTATCTGAACATGAATAAGGCTACAAGTGATAAAACTATATTTCAGATTCAAAGAGGCATTCCCAGGCCTAGGGATAGCAAGGGGCTAGAAGTTCTCTGTAATGACAATCTTGATAGTTTCTGTAAGCGAAGATAGCATGTATTTATAAACCACCAACATGACCCTAAAAGGATTCAAAGGGACACGTGTAGACGTGCAGACCACTAAGCAATGCACTGAAGGAGCAACTCCACTGACAAGCTAACCTCAATAACAAGAAATATATGTGCCAACAAGGATACTCCAACTCCTGAGCGGGCACGCAAAGACCTAATAGAATATGTACTGCACAAATGGTCCTCCAGACCGACGGATTGGCTCGCCGAAGCTTACCTGAATTTATATGCTGTTAAGCACCAACCCTCAGTTCATGCATGGTACTCACCTCAGTCAAACCCCGACAAACAGAACAACAAAACAATGAGGAAACACTTCAAATTAAGCACGTCTAGGTCTCCCGGAAACAAAAAGAATAAAGTACAACCTTTCATCATTTACCTAAACATAGGTTTCAAACTCCGATGAGAGACCAAGAAACCAATTATCAGGGCTCGACAGAAATAATAATGCTCTGAGATCATAGAGTCTACCTCTACCCTACCCAGACATTAATCACTTAACAGTCCCTCATCTTTTAGAAACATGAGTCATACCTTGAACTAACAAACTCAATGCTGCACCAAGAGAAGCACTTGGTCTCAACATTGCCAATGGCCGCCGAGCTGTTTCTCCAATTCTCGGAACCCATGTACCCAAAGGAATTGCACAAATTGGTAGTTGGAGCAGAGGCAATGACCCAGAAGAATGTCTGAAGTACCTGCAAATAGCTGAAAATTAACAGCCCCAGCAGTTAGTAAGAAAACTGTCTAAAAACTGTTTTCAAGGGAACAAATAGATAACCTTAGGGAAAATGACGGCCAAAGACGTGTTTTGATAATTAATACCCGCTAAAGACATGCTGAGAACATTTGTTAATGCTGAAAATGTCCTTGGCAGGTATTAATTATCAAAACACGTCTTGGGCCGTCATTTTCCCATAACCTTACACTTCAGTATTCCAGAAAGTGAGGCAAGATGTAATAGCTGAGGAAACAAGGCATCTCCTGAAGACGAATGGATGACAGGAACTGTAGCCACATTATTATCCAAAATCTTTAGAGCAATATCTTTCAAATTCTCATCTGGCTCCACCTGCACAACCGACATAAAAGTCAGCAGAAAAGTGGAAATAAATATTCATTGACACAGGGGAATACCCCAAACAAATATACTTGGCAGGAGACAAATGAAAAAGGCAATGGAAACCAAACTCACTATACTCGCCTGTACTTGATATTAACAAGAAGAAAAATGCCAATTTCAAAGTAAAACAGTGAATCCTGGGCAGGAGACCAATGAAAAAGTAACATCAAAGTGGAAACAAACTTCACTATACTTCATCAATCATCGTGTGCTGAATGCTGACTGGATTGCTCAAAATGTAAATAAAATAAAATGTCCGCAACTCAGTTACCCTCTATGCTTGAGATGATAATAACTAGTAAGCATAATCATATGAAAGGCTGCAATCAAAATGATGTAGAAGAAATCCAAGAAGATAGTGGAAAAGGTTTTAACAGGCAAAGCCAGCATCCAAAATTTTTGCCCTTTATCTCAAGACCTAATAACTAATAACTTGAAGTAGCCAGTCTGGCGAACCTTACATGCTAAGATACAAATAAACATGCTACTTGCTATTAAAAACTCACGTGGACAAGTTTTCTGGGAATCAATCTCTCATTCCCATCAATTTGTCTACTCAGATACAGTTTTGTTTCTTTCCAAGCAGAGATAGTGTGCGTCTCAAGCTCTTCTTCAGTAAGATTGGAACCATGACTGCCGAGCTGCAAAATAGGGTGGAAACATAGTAATGTCAGACTAATTCATATCTTCTGACTATTTGACTGACTACTCTTAGAAGCTTCCAAATTTTAAAATTGTGCTCGGATCAGCCTACTTGCAGTTAACAAATTTGTACCAATGAGCACTAGCGTAAAACGGAAAAAAATACCATCGCACATACCTCTCTTATTATCAATATAAAATCCAAAGCACTAAGAACTCCAACAAATTCTCCCTTGCAGAAGTCCCAAAGAGGAGCCGTAGGAATTCCCTGAAAATAGTTAGCCTCAGTAAGGCGAATATAAAAGCATGCTATCAAGAAAATTAAGGAAAGAAGAGATACTTATGAAATGTGATCTGAAAAGGTAAAAATTAACTTCGAACAAAACATTGCTTCAGGGAATTCACAATTAACTGTTACTACAATGTGCAATATTGGATTACTCTTCAGATCTGTAACTTTAAGTTGCACAAAGGATGGAATCATGAAGATGGCAGACCACTGGAATAACACATTTCTCCAACAATGTACTTCAATTGCATAGATTTCTCTTCTTATTGACAATGACAAACAAAAAAAGTGCTGCCAGAATAATCCAACATACTCACGAACTTGATCAAGACTGACTCATACCGGAGTTTCAAATTGTTTGCTTATTTGTTACTGAACTATATAATACAGTCATTAGCATATCTTTCCATAGTAAAAAGTAAAACAACCTATAACCATTTCCTATAAAAGGAAAAGTCATCTGCAATAAGTTATAGCCTCAGGGAGAGAGAGAGAGAGAGAGAGAGAGAGAGAGAGAGAGAGACCTGTTCATGCAGGATATGAAATGCCTGCTTTACAGGTAAATCTACATCCAAGGCAATGACCTACAAGCCACATGTATCATGTGAGAAAACTGAAACACATTTCCACCGATCAAGTTGTTTGATCTTCCAATAGATATGAAAAAGCAAAGTCAAAGACTCAAGGGCAACAATCCAAACCTTGCCTGACTCAGGAAGCAGCTCATATGCTTTGCGTGTCGACAGGAATACAGCAATGCGGTGACGCGAGACCTCTAAATCAGTTTCTGGAAACCTTGACAACACATCATGCAATGCACCATCTGAAACTTTTACCTGCAACGTAGGTCACACATATAGGAAGAGATTGCTTAGCTACAAATTTAACTCCAAACTTCTTACCAATAGGAGGATTGAGTATGCAATGCAAAATAATGCAATAAATTCGACCAAAATTTGCTTCACAAGTCAGTTGATAAAGCAGGGAGCATTGCCTTTGTTTCACTGTGTCTATGTCCTCCAAAATTGTTGCCTCATACGAAAACTTCAGGATTTTGAGGGGGGCGACCATTTAATGTCTCCTCTCTCAATAAATGACGGTAAGATGGAAATACTTCAATACTTGCACGAGGTAGCTTAGAAAAATTGTAAATTTGTCCATTGATGTTCAAAACTATACAAATAATAGGACAACCAAAAAGGAATTCTGTCTAAAAAGTTCAAAAAATCTACGACATTCAATCACAGCAATATGCAACATACGACTATAGTAACATCATAAACATGCTCTCGAATACCTAGTAGTGCCCCAGGATATCTGCCTTCACCCTTCACCAATACCGACGTTATGCATAGATTTTGTTTTACAGTGAAGCAAATGACAAAAAAATAAAAAATTGAAATCCACACAACCGGCTGCGAAAAACAGTTCATGTCCATAGTCTGGTTCACATACCACACGCTGAAAGGCATCATTGTCCACATCCATGTTAGAACCAGGTTGGATTTCTGGAATAAGAATCGGAGGAACACACCCAGACTCCCCACCAACGAAAACAGTGTGCACTTCTCCATAGTTACCACTCACAATAGGCAGGTGCGCATCATGTCGCCATTCACCATCAACAATGAACTTATACTGCACATAACATTAGCAAAATATGAGAAGCAAGATCTGCAAGAATGAGAATAAACGTACCAAGTAACTTATTAAAGAAACAACAAAAATGACAACTCGGTAACATCTCCAAATTCAATGGTAAGAACTTGCAGACTTAAATAATGCAGAAAAATTTAAAAGTTCTCACGCATATCTCTGCTCAAGTACCTCATACCATTTCTCGACTCACAGTAAACCAAAAAACGATTTTATTTTTTCAAGTTACTATGCCCTTGTGAACTTCAGGGTAATGCTTGATTAGTTGATGTCAAAACCTTCTACTCCAGTATTTACTTGCATTTAAGGAGATCATCACATCTGTGACACAAAATCAGAACCGAAGAAGCAATGGCACGTCTACCGCCCTGGCATACATGTGTATTACACACGTCCAAGACACATTGGAGACTGGGGTGGCACAATAGGACATTTGAATGCAGTCTTAAAAAAGTTGGAAAGCCAAAATGGTGACGGACACTCAGTTTTGGATTTACAAGATATTTTAATATCTTCATTATACTAATCGTATTTCTATTTTTATACCAAATTTGGAAGGAAGAATAGAAGCATAAGTGGTCCAATTTTTCCCTTCACTATTTATGTTTTTATACAGACACGTAACATATAACTCTATATGGATATGTGTGTGTGTGTGTGGAATTAGATCACTTCATGTTCATCATGTCCATGTCCAAATTTCGGACAAATAATGTGCCTAGTCGTGTCTCATGTGTGTAATCCGTGCTTCTTAGCTTCCACGCAAGTCCATCAAATCTATTTCACAGAATCAAAACATTCTCAATAAAAGCACCCAACTACGAACCAACCTGATGGTAACCTGGCGGCAAGTTGCAAATAGTCTGAAACACGGTTGGACATCCTTCAACCGGGGTCATCGGATAATGGCCAGACCACCTTTGGCAAAATTTCCACTTCCCATCAATTAAAATCAAGCAAATAACAACAAATTGAAACTAAACCAATACAATCACACAAGCGAAACCAACATTAACATTACCCATGAGTAGTTGAGTCTCACCCTGTAAATGAGCCACAGAGATGAACACTTCTTCCGCCGTAAGGCCACACAAACCGCGTTGGGATTAGCAACGTGCCCGCTGCTCCGCTAGTCTCCCTCACGAAATCCATCCTCCAAGAGAATACTCACTCGGACAAAAATTCAGAAAGCAATACTTCCTTTGTTTTCTCTTGATGGGATTAAAAAATAAACAACTCTCTTACAACCCAGTTGCACCATTAACCCACATTGAATACTCCAAATCTCAAAATTCAAATTCCAAAAAAAACTAACCTTCCAAAACCCACACTACCTAATAAAAGCAGAATCTGTATGAAGCACAAAGAAGCAAAAGAAGGACAAATAAGAACAAAAATCAAGTAATTAGTTTACAAACCAGGTCACCATTAACCCACATTGAACACTGAAATTCAACAACCAAAAACCTTAGCTTTCCAAAGAACACTTCTCCAAAGAGTACCAGAAACAAACAACATCTAATAAAAAACCCATTTTTATGAAGCGAAATTCAGAAGAATAAGAACGCAGAACAGAAAAAAAATAAAAATATAAACTAAACAAAAATAATTGAACTATGGATTGTACGGAGAAACCAAGCAAAACCCAGGTTCAACTAAATTGAAACTGAAAAACCCAACAATAAAAACTGCAAATCTTGCGATTTAAGGAAGAAGACTGAAGGCACAAAAAAGGATCCGATTTGTGATTGGAAAAAAAAAAACCCCTAAACCCTAAGACTGAAAACCTAAAAAAAAAATTTGGGAATTTGCTCAAATGATTAGCAGTGGTTGGATAATTGGAAAAGCAACCGAATTGTATATACACTCTGAAGCTATAGCTGTAATTTGTGCAATTTCTTGATGAGTGTTGGGCAAATTGTGATGTACTCCTTTTTTGTACTATATATATATTTTTGTACTATATAACTTTCAAGCCGATGCTATACACATGTCAGGAAACAAAAAGGGGAATAGAATGGAACAGAAAATAGGATAACTGTAAACAAAAAAATGTCTTGCAACAGAGTTTCGGGTAGGGGTGAGCAAAAAATCCGTCAAACCGCGAATCCAGTCCAAACCAATCCAAACTGGAGGGTTTGGTTTGGATTTTTAGTAGTATGGTTTGGTCATGGTTTAAAAAAATTAGAAACCGCGTTATATGGTTTGGTTTATGGATTCACGTTTACGGTTATGGTTCCAAACCGATCCGAACCGTATAATACAACGTGTACACACACACATATATATATATAAATTAATTATGATTCATCCAATAAATATGAGAGCTTTTAGTTAACTGCTTTATTAATTTATTGATTCCATTAAATTCGCTGCAATATTTAATTTTTCTTCACTGTCAAGAAAATGATATGAACCTTCATGTAAAGTGATATCACAAGTTGGTTTCTACCATGATGCTACTATTACCCTTTTGCTACCTCATTTCAATTCAATAGTTTTAAAATTTATTTTTGGCCTTTTACTTGGTTAAACTATCTTAAGATGTTTAGTAGTAGTTGGTATTCTTAATTGGTTCATTTAAGTGACTTATCAGCATTTTATTTTTTTAGTTTAAGACTTGAGCCAATTTTTGGTTTCCTACTCTTAATTAGTTGGTTAATATTAGTGTGTTTTAATAATTTGAATGGAATTGGTTTAAATATATGTATTTTTTTTTAATTTATCTTCATAATGTTAAGTACTTTAAATATTTTTTGAAGACTATAACTTAGTTCAAAGTAAACTGTGGTTTAAAACCGAAACCGAACCTTATTTAAATGGTTTGGGTTGGTTTGGTTTTATGCCTTTTGTGGGTTGGTTTGGTTCTCCAAATTCATAATCCGTAAGTATTGGTTTAGTATGAAACCGAACCAATCTGGACCATGCTCACCCCTAGTTTCGGGGGTGTTCCAGTTTTTTAGAAAAATAATTTTTAGAAAAAAAAGGTAATTTTAAGCTTAAAAATTATGTATTTATACAAATAATTTTTCTACAAATATGGATCTTGATAGATTTCATTAAGATCTTTTTAAACGGTGCAAAAAAAATTAAAAAAATATTTTTCATGTTTATTATATTTGAATTTGAAATTATTTTCGTTTGAAAAAAATAGTTTTTTTTCAAAAGTGAAACACCAAACACAATCTGCACATAAATACGTTTGGAGTCGTTCGATACATCTGGATCCACATCCATCAAACACTTCGAGCACAATTGTTTTAGGAGAAAATTGATTTTCACATTTAAAAGGGAGATAATTAAGTTCTGCATTTAACTTTTAAAAATGGAGATAATAATTGATGCTCTCAATTCTTTATAACAAGGTTAATAAGTATATAAATTGAATTGAATTTTTAGGCCATCTCTCTTTATGCCTTTCGGTTTGATTTTGGGGCTTGATTTTATGTCATGTCAACAGTAGCATTTTTTTATTTTTTAAGTTATGAGGCATTGTTATTTCAATGGAAAATTTATAAAATCATCCAGTTTCAAAATATATTATTAAAGGTTACGTATGTCTCAAGTGCTCTTTGGCCCACATCCTCGTTGATTAGAGATTACATTTGTATTTTTATCGGTATTGTAGCATAAGATATCAAGAAATTCTTCTTATTTACGTAGTTAGGATCTTCTTTTTTCTTATTCAAGTAGTTAGGATCTTTCTTTTTTTTTCCTTTCTATTCAATAATTAAGATCTTCCTTACATGTTATAGGCGCGTTCGTGATAGCTCTTTCTTAAATTTTAGATTGTTGACTTTTTTTTTTTTCTCCAGATTCTAGATTCTAAACTTTAGAAAAGTTATGAAAAGTGTTTGTTGTGGTTTTGGAGTATGGATTAACTGAATCTATAGAATAGTGCTTTTGCTTGATAAGTTGTAAAAATAAAAAGCAGTAAAATAACCTTTTTGTGGTGAATTAATCCATATTGTCCTTGGCCAATAGATAATTGTTAGAATGGTAAGGAATCTTTTTGCTATAAAATAAATTGTGTTTGTTTGCTAAAAGTTTTAATCATTAAGGTGTAACAAAAGTTTCGAGTCTTTGCTATAAAATCTTAAACCGCTTCCAACATTATTCAAAATTTGACTAGTCCGAAAACAAGTTTTTTACACATCAAACTTGGATAAGAATTTTGACAAACACGAACATTGCTTTCAAAAATAAATCGCCAAACGATCTTACATGTGTATTGGCACATTGCATGGACCCTCTTTTCATGTGTATTGTCACCAAGTGTATGGTGTGTCACACTATTCAATCACAAGAATTGCTAGATTTGACCTCAGAATATTTAGCCAAATAGTTTAATGAAATGTCTTATTCTCTGACATGATGGCTACTTATGAATTGGATTGTCCTTGCTCACAATCAAAGCCTGCCCATTTATCTTGCAAAGCCCAAATCACAATCAACCGAGAAATTTTTCAGTCCCAGGTGAGTATCACGTGGTGTTCGTTTGATACATTCGAGTCGTCTAATGCAATTTTGGACGACTCGAATTTGGAAAAAGAAAGAAGAGAGGTGAGAGGAGAGAGAACGTTTCAGTTTGAGACGTCCAAAAGTGCATCGGACGATTTGAGAGTGCTGAACGGACACACGTGAAATATACTCGCTCCGTACTGAAAAATTTCTCCAACCAATGGGATTTCCCACTTCCTTGATGCACCAGGATCCACCAGATTTTGGGAATTCCAAATGAACAAATCCCAAAATTACGTTTATTTTTTCTTATTTAGTCTGCTATAGTATTTTTTTTTAACAATTCACCAACGGAATAGGAGTAGGAACTAAAGTAATGGAGAAATATTATTTATTTTTTCTTATTTAGTCTGCTATAGTATTTTTTTTTTAACAATTCGCCAACGGAATAGGAGTAGGAACTAAAGTAATGGAGAAATATTATTTTCCTAAAGTATAAACTTTGCAATTTTGGGCAAAATATGTTTTTTTAATACTGCAAGACTTGTATGAAATAACTAAGAGCATCCGCAATGTAATAATAAAAAGTAAATAATCAAAACTTGTTACATCAGTTTTTAATTATTCATTCCGAGGGTTGCTAAAATTAGCAATATAAAGTCTCACATTGTTACTTTTGATTATTTAAATGCTCAAATTTGATTATTGGTTAGGATGCTAATTTTGATTATTACAATATGAACACTTTTTTAAACACACATTGCTAACTTTAACAATTATTTGATTTTGATTATTATATTGTGGATGCTCTAATAAGAACATTATCCACACTCAGTAAATAACAAAGAAAGACAAAAAAAAAAAAAAAAAGGAAAAAAGTTTACAGGAGGAGAGACTCAAACTGTCAAACTTAAGCATCATGGAACTTATTATGCGCCTTAAGATTAGCTCATTTTAGTGGAACTATTTTGAATTTTATAATAACAACAATCTATGTACTTTACTTTACAATAAAACACATCCTTTTTTTTTTTTAATAATCCATTTAATAGCCTTTAACAACATGTGCACAGAAATGGAAGAACTATTTAGTAATTTAATACGGGACAGAAAAAAGATATTATTACTATTATTTATCATTATTTTGCACACTCAAACTGTATATCAAAATATTGAGTACGTAATTTTTTTGTTGCCTGGAAATTAAATCCTTAAATTAATGCTACCACACAAGAAAGAAAAATACATAAACGAGTGAAATACATACAATTTGAGTGGATATATTCAGAATATGTGTTCTGTAGATCAACTCCTTCGATTCAATCATTTTATGAAGAAATTTTTATTTGAAATGGTCTATTTACTCTGTTCTAAATGGAAAGATCACTTTCTCACACTTAATATAATAGCTTTAAAAACGTGTGCACCAATTTGATAAGTACAACAAAATACGGAGTAGCTTTTACATTATCATTTTTTTCAAAATTTTTCGAATTATACCCTAGGGTCGGCCTGGTGTTATTGATCTAATACTTAAGGATTTACTTGCTCCTAACTTTTCAGATGTATATATATTTTTTCAATAATTCTTGGGAGCAGTCTCAGCCCACGTATAATAAGCATATGAAAAGAGCTGTAGAGATTAACTTGCGGGCGTGGAAGCTATCTGGGATACATGCGTTACCTTTTTTTTTTTTTTCCCCTTTTGTGTGTGTGTAAAGCATTTATTTTGTTCCCTTGATGGTACAATCACAAGAAAATTCCATATTTATTATAGTATATTTATTATGCTTGGGCTGCAAGGGGGAAAAAGAGACAAGAAAAGGAAAATAAAACAAATATTCCTCCACAAGAGAGGAAAAAAAAAACACAGCTCCTCTTTATACACAAAACTAGTTACATATCAAACACCTCCAAAATCGTTACAATTCCATCGGTTCGTCTGTCGATCAAATGCGTTTTTGGTGCAAAAGGGATTGAAATTCCTCGCTCTATAATTTCGATTTTTTATAACCCTCTTTATTTGCAGATTCAATTCACTTTGGTCTGTATCTATTCATATTTTTTTTGTGTGGTGATCATCGGAAGGTTTTATTTTTTTGGGTTTTTGTTTTATTGAAATTTGTTGCTGTGGAAGTGGTATGTTGGACTTTAGGGAAAGTGGGTTGTTAGGGTTAGGGCTTTTGGGTTAGGGTTTTTGGGCGGTGGTGTTGGATTGAGATGGAAGATACTGAGGTTGAAGAAGGGGAGGCTTCTTGCTATTTCAAGGATGACTCAAACATTGACCCTGACGTAGCTCTCTCTTACATTGTAAGAGTTTCATTCTATAATTAGGTTTTAATGTGTTTTATTGGTTTATCAGTTAGGGATTGAAGGATTTTTGTTGACTTCAGAGCTTGATTTGGACTGCAAAATTTGCTGCTGCAAATAACTGGTTTTGAGTTCTATCACATTGACTGTGAAGCTCCTGCATTCTAAGAGCTTAAAAGTTTTTTTTTATTTTGCTACAAGAAGGTTCAGTTTGTGCCGACTTGGTTAAGTCCCATTGTTTCTCAAAGCCGAAGCTATGTTTTGGCTTGTTACAGTGTCAAAAAGCCGTTACGTGGCAACATTGCTGCGAATGTAAAAAGTGATTTTAAGAGAAAAGTTTCTTGGGATGTTTTTTTTTTCTAAGGTTGCGTCGAATAATGGTTTTGGCAAAGGAAATGGTGTAGGGTTAGAGATGCTCCAATCAACCAGAAATTGAAGTTTTCGTTGACTGGAAAACTTAATTGGACTGCACAATTCGATTCTGTGAATAAGTGGTTTTAAGGTCCATTAGTCGTCGGTTTTTTAGGTAACTACTTGACTTGAGAAGCATATAAGCATCTCTGAACAGGCTTTTGGATGGCATCCTAGCAGTTGATATGAACTTAGTTCAATTAGTGAAAGGAAAAACAGAAGTAAGAATCTGATAAAAAATTCAAATCGGCATAATTATTTTATTTGAAAACACATACAAAACTAATAACATGTGCCAATTTGTGTTACTAGAATATGGAAGGAATTTGGAAAGGTAGGAAATCAATGGTTGTTGCAATCCTGCCGCAAAGTAATTAAGTTTATCATTGTTATCTTGATTCTAGTTCATTTATTTTTGGTTTGGTTGGGATGATAGGTTCCAACCAAATGTGATTGTCACAGACCAAATTCCGGTTTGAGTTACTAGCTTGTTTTGTCGCCAGCAACCTTTTTTATGTCTTAATACTTGCATTCTGTTCACTGAAGGATGAGAAGCTTCAGAATGTGTTGGGTCACTTTCAGAAGGATTTTGAAGGCGGGGTTTCTGCAGAGAATTTGGGTAAGTCACCCCTAATGAAACTTTTTATATCATGAAGAGAAGAATAGCTTCCTTCCTGTTCTCCAATATGATGGATTGGATTACTCATCTTGGTAGGGGCAAAATTTGGTGGGTATGGTTCATTTTTACCCACTTATCAACGTTCTCCTTCAGTACGGCCTCAGCCAAAGACTCCACAGAGAGTTCAGAATTTCAGCTCACCAAAATCTCCTAATGTTTTGCCCGTGGAGGTATACAGAAAAGTACCCTTATTGGGTTTTTGAATTTGTAAGAAAAATAAACATTGGAAATTCAAGTTTAAATCTGCAGTGTGGGTTGTGTTACCATACAGGGTGGTCCCCACAATTCTACAGCTCCCTCAGATGCAGCCCCGTCTATGAGGATTGGCACTGCTACCTGCGGTTTGGCCTCATTGCATGATGCACGGGCCCTGCCAGTGTATGTTTCAACCAAACAAGATTCGTGCTTGGCTTCTGTTCAAGTTAATGAAAAGTTCCCCTTGAAACTTGAACGTGTTTCAAATAAGCCAGCCAAACAAGATTCATGCCTGTCTTCTGGTCAAGTAACTGAAAAGCTCCCCATGAGACATGAACCTGTTTCAAATAAGCCAGTTAATCCAACTGAACACAGAACATTGAAGGTTCGAATCAAAGTTGGTTCTGATAACAAAGCTAGGAAAAATGCTGCAATTTATAGTGGCCTTGGGCTTATTTCTCCATCTTCCTCCATGGGGAACAGCCCTAGCCTTGAGGAGAGTGGTGGAATGCCATCTGAATGTCAAGTGGCACTGGAAGAATCTCCCAACAGCATAATTGGGGTAAATATTAGTTTTTTATTTGTGCATTTTACTGTGGATATTTTCATTAATGGATGAACTTGCTGGTACATGATTAATTTTGTTGTTTTATCTTTGTATGTCATGGAACAGATTATGACATCTTTTCCGGTCCCTGGTGGCTTGCCACTGTCACCGCTTCACGAGAGTTTGCTTTGCTTGGAAAGAAAGGGAAAAAATTCACAAGGCATTGATCTTGTTCCTGCCATCAAGTGTGGTGAAGAGCATCCTGCTGTGTTGGCAAATGATTCATCTTCTTCAATGGAGAATAAGAAAGTGCCAAAAGAGAAGAAAACAAAGATACAGGAGAAGACTCACAAGCTGGTAGTATTGAAGCGAGAAGTCAGTGCGAATTTTGACGATAACAGATCCACCCTTCTGAAACGGGAAGTAGCGAGAAATGTGGAACATGAGACCTTGGGCTGGAAACAGGGTTTCTCTAATGACACGAAGCTCAAGCCGCTATCCAATTATGAATGTCATGTGTTGGAGGTCGACAGGGATGGGATAGAAGACAGATCACCCAGTGACTTAGTTAAGAACGAGTGTTTCCAATCAACATCTGACCGAGAGGGTGGAAAATATGAGAAGGCAAAAGCTAGGAGTACTTCTATTGAGAAGATTTGTGAAAGCAGGTTAAAAAGTACCCTTATGGATATTTCGACTGATGTTACAAAAAATGACCTGAGCAGAAGTGACAAAGTTTCTGCCCCATTGAAAGCTGATTCTGATGGTTCTATTAGCAAGAGAGACCCTACTATTGGGGCAGCTGACAAGTCAGCACAGAAGGTTGGTCGGACAGCTGCAAACTATGTAGAGGATGAAATTAGAATGCCAAATGGTGTTGGAAAAGCTTCATTTGGGGGAAAAAATAAGTCAAGGGAAAAAAGTAGTGGTAAGCAGGGTTTGGAAGTAGATGGAAGCTTGATGGTTGAAGTGCATGAAGTGCCAAAAGACAACAAGAAAGCTGGTAAAATACACAAGTCAAAGTTACAGAATGACATTCAAAAAACCCGCGATGACTATAAGGATGTCCTGCATGAAACAAGAGTAGAACAGATGAACAATGAAATAGATTCACTGGAGAGGCCTTTCGTTGATAGGACAAAGGACTCTAATCTTCAGGCTGTTGGGAGAAAACATTATGCATCATTGGAGAAACCAAAGGAGGTATTATGTAACACTAAAACAGTTGATAACTTGACATCTGAAACTATTTTGAACGACGCTGCAAATGACGGACGCCCTTCTGCCGAAGGAGTTACTTCTGAGATGGAACACACTTCAGTTGATCCCATGGTAATAGAAGAAGATTGGGTATGTTGTGACCTTTGTCAAAAGTGGCGCCTTCTTCCATATGGTACTAAGCCAGATCAACTCCCTGAGAAGTGGTTGTGTAGCATGCTTAACTGGCTGTAAGTTATTTTTTCTAGCAGTTTAGTATTAGCATGACAAACTATGTAATCTGGTTGAGCAGATTTATGTGTTTTGCATGGTTTTGTCTATACTATTTTCTGTTTTCTAGCAATCCTCTAGTTTGTGCAACTTGCATAGGCAGGCAAACTGTCTTTAATTGTTCAAACATGCACATGCAAGATGAATATCCTTAATGCCCATACATTGCACTCATTATAGAAGTTCTTCGTAGGCATGGAATGAACCACTGTGATTTCAGTGAGGAAGAGACTACAAATGCTCTCAATGCATTATACCAACTTCCGCTTCCCCAGAGCCAAAATCACCTTCAGAATCATGTTGCTGGAACTGCAGCCGGAGCAGCTGATGCCTTTCATTTTGACCAGAGCCATCCAAATCTCAGTTCCCAGACCATGCCTAATCCAAGAAAGAAGAAACAGAAATCCAAAGGAACACCTTATGCAGCTACTAATGGTGGCACAGTTCAGATTTCAGGCTCTACAAATAACATCCGACAGGAGGTGGTAAAAAGAAGAAGTTTAAATGACATGCAACAGCCTATTTTGGAGTCCAAATTGATGAGCAACTCTAATGTTGAGCATTTGAGCAAGTCTGGCAACTTCCCCATAGACAAAATTATCCATAAACAAAAAGAGAAGCATGCCATTAGCGGTATGTGTGGGCTAACCTTCTTTTTTATTTGAACATGCTCTATTTTCTACATTTACGATTGTGCTTCTGTTTTGTTTTCACAGGCCTATAAATTTTTTTACTTGTAAATAGAATAGATGGTGGTGGTGATGGAATTTTTTCAAATCACATTTTTTTTTTAAATGATTACCTATTCTCTTTTTATCTTCTTCTTCTCTTCTTTCTCTTATCTGTTTCTTGCCTTCTCTGCTTAGTGCTTACCCATCTATTCTCCCTCTACTGCTTATCCGCAGGTATTCTCCTTTATTTCTTTAATGCAGTTTTCTGATGGAACATATTTTATACAGGGAATCCCAAGCTAGATAAGCTGATAACCAAGAGAGAAGCTGACCCTTATGGGTGTGAGACTACAAAGAAAATTAAGGCTGATGTTGCATTTGGTAATGATAAGTCCTCGACTACAGAACACAATGGGAACATAGACAAAATAGGTCTTGGTTTGCCTAGTAAGGCAGCTGTTAAGAGAATTGGGAAGCACGATGAAAAAGGTAGCTCCAAGGATGTAAAATCTGGTTGGAATGGAAAAGTTCGAATTTCTGCAAAGAAACTTGGAGACCGCGCTTCAGCATCACTGCAAGCTGGATCCTTGGATATGGAAACAAATGACGAAAGAAGAATAGCTCCGAAGAAGAGGAAATTGAAGGATTGGCAGGAAAATCAGAATTATGACGAGACTCCACGAAACAATGGGAATCATGTCCCTGTGAGCAAGGTCTTTCTAAAGGAGTCTAGCGATTGTGAATTGAGGAAGGGAAAGAAATGTAGGGTGTCTGGGACAGAGGGGAAGGCGTCTAGCACGAGTAAGGGTGATGCTAGATCAAACACCAAAAATAAGGTGGTTAAAACCCTCTTGTCAGGTAATAAAGAAAATCCTGTTCAAGGCAGGGAAGAAGTTAAAAATATTGAGAAGGATCAACTACCAAGGATATACAGAATAAAGGTTGCATCTAATAAGCCAGTCTCTGTTGAAATGGATCCATTAAAAAGGGATTTGGGATCTGAACAACTATCAAGGATGGCCACTTCGAGCTCTTCAAAGGTTTCAGATTCCCGTAAAAGTAGGACCCACTTTCCAGATGTGAGAGGCTCACCTGTAGAATCAGTTTCCTCATCTCCCATGCGTATGTCCAGCATAGCATTTGCAAGAAAGGGCATTTTAGGGAATGATGCCGTGAGGAGTGGTGATTTTCCTGGGATGGATAGCCCTAGGAAGTCCTTTGATGGGGAAGCTAATGTCGAGAGCGATCGATCTGGGACTGCAAGGAGGGGAAAAGTCTCTGGTGTCTTTCATTCGGAGTCTCTTGGATTTCCCGTGCTAGATTTTCGGGAAAACAATGCTTGTCAAGAGTTTGGTGAAAAATGTAAATCAAGTGTCCAACATCCTCCTGAATTTCATAGGGTTAAGGTGAAGGTATGTAATCCACCAAGGGAGATGGAAGCATTGAATCCGAAACACGATCTGAAGGATGAGGTAGAGACTGGCGCACAGAATCTTGCCTTGCTCCATGAAGGATCAAGTGATTTAGATAGGCTTGAACCGGTAAAAGATGAGAGAAGTGGAACGAGAGGTTCTGATGGTGAAGATGCAAAGAGAAGTGATCCAGCCCTACTGAAGTTAAGGGGCGGGAATTTGCAAGTATTCCCACCTCATGCTCGCAAACAAGGAAATGCTTTCGATGTAGTTCCAGTTGGTAATTCTTCTAATGACGACTTACTGAATCGGTGTGTATTTAAGGATGTCCTAAGTACTGTTAGAAAGGATGGCTCTAGTCATCTTGCTAGTAATGCCTTGAAAGAAGCTGAAGATCTCAGATGCGTTGCGGATCGTTTGAAGGTTCTTCAAGATTGCTCTTTATCTCACATATTCTTCTGATAGAAAATTGATGTGCTGGCTTCTAGTTTCTTATCCTCTTCTCTTCATACGAATTTATCTTCTTTCGCAGGACTCTGAGTTTGGTTTCGAATGTAATGAAGCATACTTCCAAGCTGCCTTGAAGTTTCTTTATGGTGCTTCACTTCTAGAAACCTGCAATGGTGATGTTAGTAAACATGCGGAGATGTCTCCTACGCAAATCTACAGCAGATGTGCCAAGTACTGCGGGTAAGTGATGCTTTGATTTTGCCTTAGGAGGATCTCTTTTTTATTTGGCTCAATTTGTACTTTTGTTGGTAAAATGCTTAATAATATGATTCTCGGAAGAAGTTGCAAAAAAATATTTGAGGCATTTTCTTAGCCAGCTAAAGAATTTTCTTTTCATCTTATTTTACTCTATGTAATTAGACTTCAACTATACTCTTAAATTGTTCTTTCCTTGTTTTTGGTAGGGGGGGTGTGGGGTGGGGAATTGTGAGGGCAATTGCATCCTCTGAGAGACCCTGGATATGTATTTGGTGTACCTCTCTGTGAGGTTTATGGCACACAATATTTTTGGTTCTCCAAAGCACTCTGGCTTATATGTTGTTGTATTACAACTTACAAGCGCTATGAACTTGGCAATTAGTTTTTACTCTTCTGCTCTCAGGAATGTTCTTTGTCAATTCTTTTAGTTTGCTGAAATAATTGCACCCTTGGTATCGACAAATCTGTGTATGCATTTCGTTGATGTCGAAAGTACTGATCAATTCTTCATAATATCGGATTACTTCTTTGCGTTTTGTAAAATTTTAATGTACTGTGCATTCTGCATCTCAATTCTCAACAAATTGCACTAGCTATTGATATTAGTTGGGTTCTTTTTTTCTTTTTTCTTTTTTCTTTTGAGGGGGGTACAAAACAGTTATTGACAATAGTTGCTAGTTAGGCAATGAGTTCTTATGAAAATACACTAATTCCCAAGTCCCAACTAACATGGGACACATAAAATCCCATGTGGATAAACCTTGCAAGGCTGAAAACTAAGGGATGGTCAATAGTTTTACATAATTTAAATTGCGTGGGTTAAAAAACCCACCGCAAGGAGCAGAGTATGTGAATGAGTTGTTGAACACGCGTTGAAGATTGTCAATGTTGGCTCACCATCTTCTTAGTGTTAAGTTACCAGTCGTCCCAAAAGTTTAAGCTGTTTGGAAATGGGCCCAACTATGTATATAAAGCTATTCATACTTGTGAAAAAAAAAGTGTGTAAAGCTATAAACCCTCCGTCACGTGCAACTCTGTCTTGCACGTGGAGATGCAAGTATCAATAGGTAGAAAGAAACAGAAAACGAAAGTGAGAAGCAGAATGCAAACAGAGAACAAATGTGAACGGAGAGACTTGAACTCCAATCCTCTCCCAACCTCCTTGTTGAGTTACTAGTTGTCCTGTTAGGAAACGAGCCCAACAATGTAGATCAAGCTATTCAACACTTAGAAATGTCCCTGGTTCTTATGTATACAACACCATCGTAACATAACCGTAACTTTACGCAACTCCGTCTTGTGGGATGAGGTGGAATGAAGGATGCGAAGAGGAACAAAGGTGCTCCTAGTGTGGGATCTCTCTTCCCTCACAAACCCCCCAGCACCACTCCTCCCCTCATGCTTCCTTCCCTTCACTGCATAACCTGCTCTTTTCTCTTCTAGTCTGACGTTCTAACCATTGTGTTTTCTAATTGTCAATATTGGTTGTTGCCATTCAATCCTAGGTTAGTTTTTTCAGCCTCCTCTAACAAGAGATTTGAATTCCTAGGTTTTGCAGGAAAAGTGGGTATGTGATAGTGTTTTATTTACTTATGGTTTACTATGGTGCTCTCAATATTGTATTGTTTGTACCAATCAAAACGAGAAAAAAATCATCTCTCTGGTACGAGTAATTCACATTTCTCTGAACCATCATTGTTACTTTGCCTGCTTGAAATTAAAAATATCTAGTTCAAATGTACAGTTTATTTCCCTACTCAAAACCAAACATATTTTTGTTAATGGGATTTTGTGGGATCTACCTTTTTATTTGCCTTCATGTTGAATTTGTTTATACTTGCAGAGACTGCGCCCATGAATATGAGAAGCGCCAAGAAATGGCCGCAGCTGCATTGGCCTATAAATGCATGGAGGTAGCGTACATGAGGATAGTTTATTGCAAAAATTCAAGTACAAACAGGGATCGGCAGGATTTGCAAACAAGTTTACAAATGGTTCCTCAAGGTATAAATGAAGTTACAGAATATTTTTGGCATACGTGAAACACTTATTCTTCCTTTGAAGTGGCCTATTCCCTAACCGTCTTCCTCTGTGCGTTGAATGTTTATGTTTGGTCTTTCTGTGGTTCAAGTACAAAGCAATACATCGTTCACTTCCATTTGTAACTTGTTTAGTTGGTATTATTGGAGATTCTATTGGTGTTTGATTCCCAAACAGAAATGGAATCATCTCATCTTTTTGCATTCTGAAATGCATTCATTTGTTTTCCTAAGATTGGAAACAGCTGTTTCCTTTTACTCAAGGAAGCAGTTTCTTTTACGATTTCTGTTGCCACTTCAGGAATTCTGATCAGAAACTATTTTACATTAGTTTGTCTTTGATCGAATCTATGAAACATTAGAAATAAAGGGTTTACGTCGATATAAAATCCTGAACGTGGCCCAAGGTCTTTACTTCTTTATTAGTTTGTTACAGAATCAAGTAACATACCAAGTTACAGTCCGATTGCGCACTGAGTAAATATTGATCACGATTTAGTGATCCATTAGTCCTGAAAAGGGCACTTATCTAAAGCCTGATCCTGTGTGGATGATATTTCTTGAACATACATGCAAGTGTAGAGTAATTACTTGGACAAATGCATGTCGGAGCCCTTCCACCAATCAGGAGAAAAGTGAGTATTAAGCATTGTCGAAGATTTTGCCTTTCTCCAAGCTTATTCTCTTCTGTCTGTTACCATGGGCGATTGCTTAGCAAGTAAAACAACTTACAATATTTTGGAGTCATGGAAATTTAAATGATTTGGGCCATTTTAGCTGGTTGCATAGAAATTTGAGGTAATTTTTGGTGATTAATTGAATTCTTGTGTTACAATACTCTGTTTTTTGCTTTTTGGGTATGTGATAATTTGAACACTGTTTATCTCTTTCTCCTGTACTTTGCATGATTTGAGGAGAAAATATAGATGTTCTTATGATTGTCTTAATCTTGGAAGAATAAGGTGCAAGTAGCATTGTGAGTCCATATGAAGGGCTTATTAAGGTTATTTGCTGTCTACTAGTTTTTTTTGATCGGCAAAAGTCTACTAGTTCTTATTTTATTTCATGTGAACATATTTTTTTTGAAAGGCATTTTATGTGAACATGTAATCTGGTTTTACGGTACGACTTGGAGACTTTGGGAATGTGGATCTTTATGTAACTTTACAAAAGACTTTCTAGGCACATCTATTGGCGTGTAATTATTCCTTCTTTAACTTTATTCTTCCCTGTGTGGTCTCTGGGTAAACAAGCGTTATGCCCTGCTACCCCCTCCCTTTTACCTCCATGTGAGGAACGAGGACAAGTACTAATTATTTGTGCTTTGGTTGTGACTTTGATGTTTAATGGAAACGATGTGGCCCGCGGGTGAATAATGTTCTCAAATATATAACTTTTTCATCATTTGCTTAGGTGAATCTCCATCATCTTCTATATCGGATGTTGACAACTTGAACAATCAAGCAATGGTGGATAAGACTGCTATTTCCAAAGGCCTTGTTCCTCATGCTGGAAACCATGTTATTGTTGCTCACAACCAACACAACTTTCTTCGATTGCTTGACTTTGTAAGTGGATTAGTATACAATAAAGGCCTCATTTATTGGCGCTTTTTGAAAATGGAGAATCCTTACTTGCCCGGCATAATTACATGTGCTGTCAGATGTTTGTCGTTCTGACTGAATTTATCATGGCATTCCATGTTGCTAGAAGGTTTTTTGACTAAGGGAAGTAATTAAATGAGGACATATAGACTTGGGTTCTGATGACTTCCTCGTTTGTATGTACCAATACTGCATTCTGACTTCAGTTGTGCTAGAAGCCTAGAACTCACAGCATGTACTGCCTCAATGATGTATTTGAAAACTCGAATTTGGCCACGTACTTAGATTCTCAAGATAAATTTTGAGCATGTAGCGTGGACTGGTTGTTTCGTTTATGTTTACTGGTGATCCTTTGTAGTAAGTAATAGGATAGGTGGTCTTACCATGAGAAAATTTGAGCCAAAATCGGTTTTGTTGTGCCATAATTTGCCCGATCTCTTCCCTGCAACCATGTTTTTTCATGGGATATGACACGTGAGAATGAACTTTCAGCATTTGATCGTTTTGCAGACAAAGGATGTAAATTCTGCAATGGAGGCCTCCAGGAAATGCCAGACTGCTTTTGCAGCTGCTAATGGAATCCTGGAAGAGGCTCAGAATAAGGAGGGCATTATTTCTGTTAAGAGGGTCATTGACTTCAGCTTCCAAGATATAGAGGAACTAATTCGTTTGGTACGGCATGCAATCGGAGCCATCAGCTGTCAAGGTTTAGGTGGCAGTAAAGATTAAGTGAACCTTGTACATGGCATGTGCTTCTTTGTTCTATTTCCTCTCTGAGCTTGCATGAGGACAAGGGGAAAAGGACGGTCAAATTCACTTGGATCATGTGAAGGGACAGGACAATAACAGCTTATTACCTTTCTGTACATGTGTACAAAAAGAGATTGATTTGCAATTTTTGTAACGTACTAGTAGATTTTGCATCCTGTTTTTGACATGAGCATAATGTGCTCACCCTTGCATTGAGGGTTGGGTAAGAGAGCATATTTACGGTTTAGTTATTCAGCGAGAAGATTTGGAGGCTGTGAGAGTGCAGTTTCAAATTTTATATAGGTTCCATCACTTAGGAGCTAGAGAAATATAGTACTACAGAGATTAAGCATCTATAGTTAACATATATGAGGTGATTTGAGTTCAAATATAGATATGACTTGTCCGTTCAAATGAAGGACTTCATGTTTAGGTACCATATGTTTTGGCTCTTTATTAATGGAAATAAAATCCAAGTCTGTGGGGGAGGTTCTCCTGCATTTATTTCTAACATTATAGTGCTGTGCTTCCTCATTTGTCTTTAAATTAGTTTGATGCCCTGCAGCTCCTTCGCCTGCAAAACGATTTAAATTAGAGCTTTGTCAGATGTTGCAATATCTGGTACGTATTGTTCTTTTGTTATCTGGAGGAATACCAATTTGTTATTATACCAGAGGGATAACCAATTTCTGCAACGTAGTATTTTCTTATATTAGTAGATAGAGAGGATACCAATTTTCTGTTCTTAATTTACCATGCTTAATTTTGTTAATTTCTGTGCAGGTTGATCAACATATCTTCTTTTTTTTTTTTGGTTGAATGCTTGGATTGCCACGATGTCAGACTTGTTCCCTTAAAGAAAGTTACAGCAAGAATTATCAAATGTTCAGTTCAGCATTGACTGATAATAGGAAATTTGGGCTCAAGCTGAATTAATTTCTTTGTCCGTGGTTGACACAGTTTTGCCCTATACATTTGGGGCCTGTTTGTTTGTCCGGGTTTGGGAATGGACTATAAATCCAAGGGGACCATATCTCCTAGGTTTGGTTGAAATTTTTGGAGGTTAGGATTTCATATTCGAAAAAATGCTTCAGATATGAAATGCCGCAAAAAACATGCTAAGTACAATTCACGGGGGGATGTGGTACTATTAATTTGATCACTCTTAGTCCGATCACCGATGGGATTTCTTAGTCTTTGGGGTTGAATGTTCCCTCACTATTTGTCCACTCAAACAAGCATGTCCTTTAGGAATTTAATTGTGTTGTGCTTTTTGTTTGTGTGTTAGATTGAGTACCTAAGGGTAGTCTAGGAAGATCAACAAGTTCTCGAAGACTCAGGGTTGCTGACGGCGGAGGAGGAGAGAATCCAAGGCAATCTTCCGTATCAGTGGTAAGGGGTGCGTAGATCTGGTATGAACAACCACTTATGATGGCTTGGGTGTCTTCTATATAAAGGGAGGGTTTCTCTACGGGACGTATGGCTGAAGGACTCGTGGAGGCTTTTGGATGGCTGCCCACCTGAGGGTCAACGCGTATGGTCTGAGGGAACAGACCAATGACAGCCAAGTGTCATAGTTCAAGGTTGGTAGGTTGGGGTCGGCACATCAAGGGGATACTTGGAGGATTATGAGAGGGTGGTCATAAAGGGGTAATAGCCATGTGAGGTCTAGATCCTAAGTCTGAGGGTTCAGTGTGCAGAGGTCAGTGATATGTGGGACTTAATTTTCATGTGGACATTCTAATTTTCATGTGATATGTGGGACTTCATATCATGCGACCTCGCGAGTCTTATGAATGTCAGGTGGTAGGTGATGTCTGGTCCTTCAGTCTTATGTTTCAGAGGTATGATACGGATTCTAATAAAGTTGACATCTCAGTCAGCGAATCTCTCTCTCCTTCTAAGACTGCTGTGAAGGTAAACTCCTGAAGACGATCCCTTGGGTTCAAACCCCCATGCCACATTCCTCCTTCGGTCTCGAGTGACCTGAGCCCTGCCTCAGCTCAATTGTAGGCTTCTGACGTCAGGGTTGTCCTTCAGAGAAGCCCTTGGGGCTTGTCCTTCAGCTATGATGACCCTCGCTCCTGAGGTCTCCTTTCTCCTTCGGCCCTTGAGGTCCGGGCCATGTACCCACAGTGTTCATATTTGATTAGTTTCACACCCTAGCATCAGTTCTGGAATGCAGCCCTGAATCAGTTTCGAGGTTATATCAGCACATCGAGAAACTTCTGCGGCTTATTCTTCGTGTCCTGCTTGGATTGCCCTATACTTGACAGATAACTTTGTTGAACATGGTTGAATCTTGTCAGTGCAACCAGGCTGTTGTCTTGATTTATCTGAGCCACAGTTTTGAGCTACCAAGGTTATAATCTATTTATCAGTTGGTTTTTCTATGTATCTGCTTTGCTTTGTTTTGGGACATCGTTCTTGCAAGTGTCCCTTCTGTGGATCGGAAGTCAGTCGTATTTGTTACGCGTTTATCTCCTCTTTTTCTCAGTTCACAAATATTACATGTTTGAAATAGTTCTTGATGGACACACCGTCAATTCTTTTAAGTGGTCAAATTCGTCATTGCTTACGTACATGTTTTCTCACTCCGTTTCAGAATAGTTTCCCAGTATTACACACCACCACTGATACTGTTCTGTTCAAATTATTTCAGGGGCGAATTTGATCCCGTATCTGCGAGTTGGGAGCTGAAGGCTGGGGTGTGGAGACAGAAGCTGTTTTTTTTTTTTTTTTTTCCGGGATTTTGCTGCCTTGTCTATTCAGAGAGAGAGAGAGTTGTGCTCTTTTTTTTTGTGACAAAATGGGTGTCTACTTCTGGAATATTCTGCTCTTTCAAGTGCAGTCTTGTGCATGTCTTGTTTCTTTTGCGAGAGAGAGAGAGAGAGAGAGAGAGAGTTTTGTGCTTCTTTTTTTGTGTGAAAACATGGGTGTCTACTTCTGGAATATTCTGCTCTTTTAAGTGCAGACCTGTGCATGTCTTGTTTCTTTTGCTAGAGTGCATTTGGTTTAAGAACTGGTATTTGGTTTGGTCTCTAGTGTCTGTGTCCTAGTATTGAGTCTTGTCTGTATTTTTTGTATTTTTGGTCCTGTTCATAAAGTGAACTCTGATGTACCTACCTTTCTCTTGTATATGAATGCAGTTCTGACTTTAAGCCAAAAGAAAAAGGTGTAACAAATGGGTGCTCTTCTATATTGTTGAGTTGTGTTATTAAATTTAAAACCCTACCCTCGTTGTTGCCTCAAAATCCGACAGTACTATAGTAGGGGTGCAAAAGAGCTGAGTCGAATTTTGTAGGGTTTGAGCTCGGCTCATTTGTAAACGAACCAAGCCCCTAACAAGCAGAGCCTTGTTAATTTACTGAACGAGTCTAAGTAAATGAGCCGAGCTTTTTTGAGCATAGCCAAGCTATATAGTGTGAAGCTTGACTCGTTTATTACACGAGCTTAAAATTCGAGCTCGAGCTGCTCTGCGTCATTTGCAGCGTAATATTACTAAGAATATCTTTCAGCTTGTGTTTATATCACCAGCTCCTGAAATGATGTTTCAGAAATCAATACTCATGTAATGGAAAACCCCTGGCTGAAATTGACTGCCCTAACCCTAGTATGCACCATGCAGTCTCATTGGGCTATGTTTTCCCTCGGATTTGTCAGAAGGAAGGAAAATTAAATTACTTATCACATATCCATTTTTTTTTTTTTTTTTATGGGCAACCACAAGCAAAAGCCTTCGATCTAGAGTCTTCTTATTTGATCGTCATGGGCTAGTTTCAAGATGAGTCCTAGACAAGCAGAACTAATTTTAACTGCGGTAATAGTAACCAAAGCCCGGTCCTTTAGATTGGCGTGATTCACGTGGCTCTTAGAAAGACCAAAAAAAAGATCGAGAAAACGAAGTTTTTCTGTCATTGACTCAAATTCATTGTCGAATCCTACTCAACGGAATACGGAGGTACTTACGATCAAAAGGGGCCAATCTGGTCTTTCACAATATCCGAACTCCATATGGGGAAAGAGCATTGTTGTTTGCGTGTAGCTAGATAACTTAAGTTACCTGACCACAAAGCTTCAAGGAAGTTTTTTCTCCCCTTACCTTTGACTCCGGCCCACGTACTATCTTGGGCAACAAATGGATATAGTACATTTAGTGTCAGCGAACAGCTGTAGATACTTGAACACAAGTGTTTAGCAAGAAATCCCAAGTGCTCACACCCGAATACAATTCTTATATCGTGTCGGTTCATATGAAACTTTCTCAATTTTAATTGAAGACCCCGATAATAGACGGTGGAACTAATTAATTGGTCCATTGGACTCTCTCATTTGTAAACAAGACAACACCAACATTTCCCAACTCTCTCCTTCTCTTTGTTAACTACTACCCCAATGAATAAGCCGTTAAACAGAAATCTCCACTCTGCCCTTGCATCCCCTTTTCTCTCCCGCCAAAACCAACCGCTATTCCTCCATTCCAAAACCCAGATAGTTGAACAGCTTCAAGATTCTAAAGATCCCCTTTCCCTAACCTCCACCCACACAAATGTCCAAAAATTTGGGTTTTCCAATGATACCTTCATTACCAACCACCTGATCAATGGCTACATTAGGCTTAAAAAAATTCAAGATGCACAGCAACTGTTCGACGAAATGCCGGAACCAAATGTCGTCTCGTGGACTTCCCTCATGGCCGGTTTTATCGGCACCGGCAAACCCAAAACAGCTCTTTGGCTATTTGGGTATATGGCTTGGAGTCCGGTCGTGCCCAATGCTTTCACCTTCGCGACAGTTGTTAATGCTTGCTCGGTAAGCGCTGACCTCAAAATCGGGAGAAAAGTTCATGCCCAAGTTGAGATTTTTGGATTCCAATCCAACCTTGTGGTGTGCTCTTCACTCATTGATATGTATGGAAAATCCAATGATGTTGATGAAGCGAAACGGGTTTTTGATTTGATGGGTGAAAGAAATATTGTTTCTTGGACTTCAATGATCACAGCATATGCTCAAAATGCAATGGGGCACCATGCCCTTGAACTGTTTAGAGAATTCAACAGTTTGAGCATTAGGCCCAATCATTTTATGTTGTGTAGTGTTATTAATGCTTGTGCAAGTTTGGGCAGGTTGGTGACGGGGAAAGTAACACACGGAGCTGTGATTCGAAATGGGCACGATTCAAATGATGTGGTCGCGACTGCACTTGTTGATATGTATGCAAAATGCGGGTGTCTTGATTATTCGAACGGGGTCTTCAACAAAATTAAGAATCCATCTGTAATTCCCTACACTTCAATGATTGTGGGGGCTGCAAAATATGGTCGAGTTAAATTATCCTTTAAACTGTTTCAAGAAATGACTGAAAGAGGAATAAGTCCTAATGATGTCACCTTCATAGGTGTCCTACACGCGTGTAGTCATTCGGGTCTTGTTGATGAAGGTCTTGAATACTTGCACTCCATGTATCATAAGTATGGGGTAGTTCCCAACACCAAGCATTATACTTGTGTTGTTGATATGCTTGGAAGAATCGGGAGGCTTGATGAAGCTTATAGGATAGCAAAGTCTATTCATGTGAAGCCGGATGAAGGGGCTCTATTGTGGGGGACTCTTCTTGCTACTAGTAGGCTTCAAGGGAGGGTGGATATTGCTGTCGAAGCTAGTAAGTGGCTAATCGAATCTAACCAACAAGTAGCCGCCGCATACGTTGCCATGTCAAATGCTTATGCAGTGGCCGGAAGGTGGGAGAATGTTCATGGTACTCGCTCTGAAATGAAGCGCAATGGAGTTTCTAAAGAACCGGGGTGTAGTTGGGTCGAGATCAAAGACTATACGTATGTTTTCTACGCAGGAGATGTGGATTCGTGTCCGCGAGGGGGTGAGGTGGTTAGTTTTTTGAGGGAGTTGGAGGGGAGAATGAAGGAGAGGGGGTATGTGGGAGGGAGCAATGGGCTTGTGTTTGTTGATGTGGAAGAGGAAACCAAAGAGGAAATGGTTGGGCTCCACAGTGAGAGACTAGCTTTGGGATTTGGGTTGTTAAGTGTACCTAAAGGAGTGACTATTAGGGTAATGAAGAATTTAAGGATGTGTAGGGACTGTCATGAGGCTTTCAAGCTTATAAGTGAGATAGTACAGAGAGATTTTGTTGTTAGAGATGTGAATAGATTTCATCATTTTAAAGATGGTTCTTGCACTTGCAGGGACTTTTGGTAATCCTTCCTTTTGCAAGTGGTGTCTTGAATCCAGCTGAATTTTGCTCATAATCCCTTTACGACCCGCACCTTTCTAGGTTCGACTCAAATATTCTTCTTCGGGTATTTAAACCAATCCGTTTTTGTAGGGTTCTCCTATTTTAAGGCAGTATTTGGAGACTCTTGAGTCTTTATTTGAGAGTTATGGATATTGCCGGCTCATTGTATTCTCCTTTATCATTGTGAGTCGACTGGTGGCCTTCACCCATGGTAGTTGGCATGACAAGGTTAAGGTTGTGGGATTTAGTCTATGACTTGTCAATCTATATATTTATTGGCAAAATTCTAATATTTATTGTCCAAGGGACAAAGATTTTTCTAACAATTATTATTCAATGGGTAGAAGGATAATAATGTTGAATAAGGTTTGAATGCACTCTCCATATCTCTCACTAGTACTATGTATCTAGTCTAGGAAGAAATAAGGCTTTCTAGTGTCAATCTAGAGAAGATATGGTCAAAATATAATAAGCTAAAAAGTATATATATATATATATATATCTATATATAACATATATGTGTACCTAAAAATCTTAGGACAATATCTTTGGAGGTCAATGGCAGTTCTAGGTTTTCTATTATCTGTGGGGTAAAAATTCTCCTAATATTTATTATCCAATGGGTAAAGGTTATGAGTATGGTCTAGGATTCCTTAGAATTATAATAATGGCTATGAGATACATATACCTATATATAAATATATAGGTGTACTTAGCAAATCTAGGAAAAATAACTTATAAGGTACATGTACTTATATATGAAGTTATTTGTGTACCTAGGAAATCTAGTAAAATAATTATACGTATAAGAGATATAGAAGATTGACCTTGGTTGGTTGTCCCTTGGATAATATTTCTCCTAACAAACATTAACCAATGGTTAAAGAAAAAGTATGGTCTTGAATGACTAGTCAAGTAAATATTATAGTTACTACTTTCGTCCAAGGGGTTCCATTAAGGTTTTTGGATGGTTCACAAGGCTCAAAGATGGTCAAAAAGGTCCATCTAGGGTTAGGGAATTGTAACTAGATGAATTGGTAGTTTGGTTTCCCCAACTAGTCGGTTAGAATTTAACTCTACTTGCCAAGTAGGATTTCTAGCCAAGAAATATAATTTAAGATTTTATTTTACTTACTAGGAAAATATACAAGTGTTTCTACAAGCATATTTGTCTTTAAAAAATGATTAGATTGTCCGGTGTGAAAAGATATAATTTTATAAGTCTCAAATCTAATTATGACGGATTTTTAGAAATTAAACCAAGTAATTAAAAAATTCAAATTTTTAACGAAATTTTTATTTGCCAAAAATCAGGATCGTTACACGCGAGCTTCCTGACGACATGATCAAGTAAACTGATGTTGAGAATCCGCCGAGGTGAGAGCTTCCCAACGACATGAATTGAGGAAATACTTGAAGTCATCGCTGCCTCTCCGGATGACTTCAGAAATCTCCTGGTATCTACGGAATTTTTCGGATCTTGCCTTCCGGACTTCACTAGAACGTTTCGGGTCCCTCCGGAACCTTCCGGATTACAATGGAAGCCTTTGGATACCGCCGGATACATCCGGAACCTTCCAAAAACTTCTGATTCTGGAAGCTTCTAGTTTTTTTCACATCTACCCTCATCCTCCACAATTATCTAAAACTTTCTTGTACTTGTCTAGGTATCTTAGTCTAGAAGTGTCCTAGTCTAGAATGTTCATTATGTTCTAAGTGTATCTATAAATATGAGTATGGGTCTCATTTGTATGCGTGTGCAAAGAGTGAGTACACAAAGTGTGTGAGTGTGACTTGAGTGTGGTGTTGTGTACAAGTATGTATTTAATAAAAGTGTATTGTTTGTTGTAACTAAACTCAACACACTCCCCGTTGTTTCCCCGTTGTTTTGCTCTGTCGGTTCAAGTCTATATCCAAACCCTGGGGATCTTTGACCCCGTTTCTGTAGAAGACACTTTAGTCGCAATCCCATAACCGACAACAAGCGTCGTCCCATCCTCGGTGAGCTTGGGGCAGAGTATTCCACCCATATTAGCACTTTGTACTCAGTCGAAGTCGAATCACAGGAGCTCCAAGCAAGGGCAGTAGCCCTGAATTTACCGAACCCTACCTACTCTAATTTCTTTGGTGGTTCCAACATACGATGGATTGATCTTAATGGTTGGGTGACGTGATTACTATTTGGTGATGAACCCAACAACAAGACAGATGAGACACTTATTGAAAGTTTTATTGAGTTCTCCTAAAACCTGCTTTTGTGTTTTGGTATGACTTCCTTTTCTAATGTATGTTCTTAATACTTCAATTGTGGTTTTAATGTTTGCAGATTGAAGAAAGATAGGCTGGTTGCATGAGGGCCAAGATCCACTTACTATTCGGAGACTATTGTCTTTCATTTTGATGCTGCTTTTACATACTCATATTCTAAAATTACTTTTACAAATTTAGTTTTTGTTGTTTTTTGAGATATCATGTTATGTTATTTTTTGGATATTGTGCAAATTTTTAGAACTATTGACCTAGACTATGTTTTAATGTTGGTTTTGTTTATTCTATTGTCCATTATAATGGTAGGCACCTCATTTGACTGCAGAGAGTGATAAGATATTAAGGGGACATAAACAAACATGAAAGATTACCCACCCCAAGGGTTTTACCGTCTAGAGACATAAATCAAACATGAAAAGATTACCCACCTCAAGGGTTTTACCGTCTGGGGACATAAACAAACATGAAAGATTACCGTCTGGAGCAATATTCCCATCATGAAAGCACAAGAAGTCAACTCCAAGCTTGTGGTGGATCAAAAAAAAAAAAAAAACTCCAAGCTTGTGATTTAAAGACTTTTTGCTGCCTTAATTGTTCTGAAGGTCACTCTTTCTTTTTAAAACTGCCTTAGTTTTTTTTTAACGTATTAATGATATCAAAATGTTTAATGAAGTATGTTATCAAAAAGGAAATGGATATTCGCGCTCCACTTTTTACTGGTGGCGCTCCACTTTTAACGTGAATTTACTAAAAACTTCATGAACAAAGTGGAGCGCCATCACTAAAAAGTGGAGCGCGAATATTAAAATCCTATAAAAAATATTAGCTACACTTTATCCTTTGTGTTTTTTGGGAATATCTTTTCTTTGTTTTAGTATTTTTTTTTTTTTTTGGTAATGCATGTTTTAGTAATCTTATTACCAGCTATGTGTCTGCCATTTCTGGGGTTTCTGACATAATTTTCAGCATTGTGGTTGTGTTTAGTGTTGCTTTTTTGAATAATTGGCAGTTTCGATCCTCGTAGTTTATATCACTTTGCAATTCATCGTTGTTTAATGTTCACTTAATTCATAAGTTTTTGGATTAGTAAGCCAGCTAGCTACATTTGCGAGATACCATACTTGGTGAGATGGTTTGCTCATGTCCCCCCTCCGTGGAGAATAATGTTTGAGTCCCATGAGGGACGGGGTTTGGGCTTTCAGGGTTATAGATAGCCTCTGAGCCCCCTCGTTGACTAACTTCCCACTAACCTCCGCTACCTATAAAATATGGCAAAAAAAAAAAAAAAAACTAGCTTCATTTGCTTTTATGATTCCTTAAAAATAGATTCAATAGGCTTCCAAATATCTGCAGAAGATGTAATTTTCCCTACACAAATTCCATGAATATGTTTTCTGTATTCAATTCATTCCTGGTTGTAAATGATAACAGCAAAGGGGTGGATTTCAGAGAGCAGACAAGAGAGAACTGAGGTTGGAATAGATGATCCCTTTTTTTTTTTTTGGCTGCTCTTTGGTAATTTCTCTTATGACCTACAGATGAGCAGCATATTGTTTTTTTTTTTTTGAGCGAACTCAGAAATTTTGATTACTCAAAATCAGCAAACCGGAGCCCATCAATGGGAACAAACCTACAATAATCGGGTTATCCATATGATTTGGATATGAATACTCTGAGTACAGAAAAACACTATCCAAAGGGGTTAGAGAAAGTTAATTTCATGCAGGGAGCCGACACAAACGCAGACTGATAGAGGTGGCAATCCCAACCTATATTTCTTAACCCGCCCAAATCCGTCCACTTATAACCCGACCCAATCCGTCCATATTGTGTAATGGGTTGATATGGGTTCAACCTATATCAACCCATATTTTTATGGGTTTAAATGGGTTGGGAGTGGGTTTAATATGTGTTAGAATTAAAAATGGTCCAACACTCTTTTTTTCTCTCTCCCGTCATCTATTCTTGCACTGGCATGAAGTTCAAAATAGAGTACTCCATATCCAAATACCAATTGTACTATCACTGAAAAATCGCCTCCTCTCTCTCTCTCTCTAACTATTTGTGCAACAAAACTCAAAAAGTAACGCACTAGATTTACGGTGGGTTTGAATTTAAAAGATAAGTGGCTTATTTTTGTTCTTATTTGAATTTGTTAATTTTGCGTTAAATTTTTGTGACTTAATGATTCGTCTCGACGAGAGTTTTCATCGAAACTCATAATTTTTTTTAAAAAGACAAAAATAATATAATTACAAGATCAATCCCTTGAGTTTCTCCCCCTTTTTTGGGTTTTTTTTTGTTTTGTCATTATTCAACTATTTCTGCGTTTGTCGTTTTGCGACAAGTAACTCTTTAACATCTGCTAACAATACCAATCGTATGTTGTCTCGATTGTCGAAAAAACTCAATAAAGGAAAAAAAAAAAAAAAAAACTCTTGGGGACAAACACGTTCAGAAATGAAAATCAGAGAGAAGGTCAAATGAATATCATAATGTATATGCAAATGTACATACAGGATGTAGAGAGAGAAGAAAACAAAATGAAAGGGGAGAGAGAGAGAGAGAGAGAGAGAGAGAGAGAGAGAGAATGTGAGTGCACTGAGGCAAAGAAAGAGAGAGAGAGAGAGAGAGAGAGAGAGAGAGAGAGAGAGAGCCTTGACAGAATGTGAGTGCATTGAGGCAAAGAAATATAGTAAGAAAGAGATGAGAGAGCTTCACTTCCCCAAAAACCAAAGAAGCCATTGAGAGAAAACCCAACCAATTCCTCTTCACCTCTGCTTTGAGCTGGCTCTCTCCTGTTGGCCTTGTTCTGTGTGCTCCACTGAGACCAATCGGGGGGAGGGGGAAAAAAAAAAAAAAGGAAAACGGGTTGGGTCGGGCAGGTTTGGCTTTGGCTTGACCAATATTTGACCCGACCCGTTTCAACATGTTTACTTTTTAACTCATATTCGATCCGCCCATATTTGACCCATGACCCGTTTCAACCCGCCCAAACCCGCCCAGACCTTCCCGTTTGCCACCTCTACGCAGACATATTGTTTTGGCACCTTATTTTTCATGTGTAGGATTTTCTTAGAACATGTTGTAGGTTCTCCGAGCCAAGACCGAACCTTCTCTATTTAACTTCTCTACTGCATGTTCGGAGTAGATGTGGCAATCTTAATCCATATTTTTATAATCTGTCCAATTCGCCCACTTATAATCCAATCCAACCCGTCCATATTATATAATGGGTTGGAATTAAAACACCAAAGAAAGCCCCAATCTAAAATTCCCGTAGGTCATCTTTTCACGCAGGTACTGGTATTTTACTCCCACCTGCCAGCCAATGATCCACGTGGAGGGGGCCCTCCCACTTTTCCCTCCCACTCGTTCTTTCCCTTCCAGGTAAGGAATTTTCAAAAAAAAATTAGAAAATGGGGTCCACACTCCACACCTTTGCCAGCCGAACTCTTTTTTTTTCCCTAACGGAATGGAACCAGCCAAATCTTTACAAACCACACAGGCACGCACACTTATTAAGTTATTCCCTTCGCATTTCCTAATGAAAGGCAAAAAAAAATTGTATTTATTAATTTTGCGTTAAACTTTTGTGATATTTAAAATTATTTTAAATAACAAAAAAATAAGTCAATAATAATGTCTTTTTGGCTGATTGAGACAAATTAGTAAGTCACAACCATTTAAAAAAAAAATCACAAAAGCTTGACGCAAAATAAATAAATACCAAAAGTATTGAATAAAGACAAATAAATAAGGTCATCTAACTTATTGAACCAAAGCAAAAAGGACTTATTGAATAGAGACAAAAAAAAAAGTCACTTGACTTTTTAATCCAAACCTAAGCGATGGCTTCACTGAACGCAACGAAGACTGAAACTGTACAATTGGTGCAATTATCGCCTTCTAGACAATTTTCTGATGCGGCCTCTGACTCATCGTCGAAGTTACGTTACTATTTGAAAATTGAAAAAAAGAGAGTAGAAACCTGATTTTTTAAAGCTCTTTTTAGCCTCTAATTGCTTCATTTTTATTCAAAAAAAATTGAGTTTTAATCATAAAATTTTACTTTTCTGAATTCCCTTATTGAGACAAATCGGGGGGGGGGGGGGGGGCCGCGCGCGGAAGGGAAACACACACAAAAAAAGAAGAAGAAGAAGAAGAATAGGAAAATGGGTCGGGCGGGTTTGGGTTGACCCATATTCGACCCGATCCGTTTCAACCCGTTTACTTTTTGACGCATATTTGACCCGCCCATATTTGACACACGACCTGTTTTAACCCGCCCAAATCCGTCCGTTTGCCACCTCTATTCACGAGTTTCAATGACGTTAGGGTTTCAAATCAATGAAGAACACCGCGATCAAAAAAAAATTTCTGATGAAAGAGAGCTAATATTTTCTGGTCCAAATATTGGAAAAATTGGATGCCTTTTTTTGATCAGCAAAAATAAATTTCATTAACTTATAGCACGAAGTACAAAGATAATCAGGGTTTGGGTACACTGCCTGATTACCCAAGACCCCCTTCTCCAAACCACACTGAGGAAGCTGATTTAAGCTGAACATACTGAGCCCAAACTAGGTGGAAAAACCTAAAAAAAATCCAATGGTTAGTAAGGAACCAACCCAATCCAAAACAAAAAGGACGCCAACCCAAACAAGTGGGCTAGGCCCAAAGCACCCAACCAAAAGCACCAACCCAACCAAACACCTAAAACCTAGTCTAACGTCTTTAACCACGG
The DNA here is from genome assembly GCA_014282245.1 of Rhododendron simsii. Classification (NCBI taxonomy): domain Eukaryota; kingdom Viridiplantae; phylum Streptophyta; class Magnoliopsida; order Ericales; family Ericaceae; genus Rhododendron; species Rhododendron simsii. The sequence goes on from CM024956.1 coordinate 35,794,744, forward strand.
CACCAAACCACCACCGCGCCTCCGCGCCCCCGCCGTCCAAACCCTAGTCTAACATTTTCTAGACGTGTTTGATTTTGGATTTTAAGAAAATTTACCATAGCAATCACCTGTCCAATTCGAATTGACCTCGGTCCATTTTAGATGACAAGTCTAAAACCAGAAGCACCGCATATGAACTTAAAATTAGGAAAAAGAAAGCTAGTTTTCAACTCCAAATCTTGGAAAATCCCAACTTGTGTGATTTGGATTGGACAGTGAGGTGGATCTACCAATCCAAACACATCAGTCCATTTTAGCTGACTAAAGTTCACAAAGTGGAAGTACCACATTAGCTAAATTCATATGGCATTAGGTGCATATGTTTGGTTGGGGGGTACAGAAGGAGGGAGGTCCCCCCCCTATAAGAGCCCATAGCCTCAAGAGGGACTGGGGGAGACCATAAAAAGGAAGGGCTATGGGAATGGCTTTTTGGTTTGTCAAGGAGTAGATTATTCAAAAGTCTGCTTTCACAAACACCGCCACGTGGTGTTTCGGATCAACTCCAGAACCACACATTCATGTGGAGTCCATGTATTTAGTCGTGGACTCCATGAGAATGTGTGATGGTGGAGTGGTCCGGAGGGGAGGCTTTTTTCGCTTGTGGTTTTGCATAGTTTCCTATAAATTTTCTCTCTGTTTATTGCTCACATATCTATCTTTCTATACTTATTACTCCGAAAATCTCCTACAAAATTTTAGTCTTCACCAAACAAACGACTAATGGACTAACTCCTCAACCCCCTCCCTACCATTTTGAAAATTATACGTGGGCACTTTTTTAGGTAATTTTTTATCATTATAAAATGCCCAAAGGCTACAAAAGTCCAAAATCTGGAGCCCTCTGTTGGAAATAATGATCCTCAACTTTCAAGTTATCCATATGGATTGAGTAGGATCTCATCAAGTATAATGAGGGTATTACTGGAAATTGTGTTGGTTCTCCATATAGTTGCAACTTGCTGATTTTTTTCCAACTCAAGTACATCAATCTAATTGACCGACTATTTCAGAAAACCAATTCCACCATTCATAAGTGGGATCTAATTAAAGCCGAGACGAATTCCTATATGAACCGGTCCAATACAGGAAATGATAACATGCAGGTAGATTCAAACTCCATACCAAAGGCCTTAGGAGCCCTTGGTTACTAGATGACTACCACTGTGCTGAGTCCATGGGATTCCCAGGAAAAGCCAACAACTTGCTAATATTGACCAAATTCGAATAGAATGACAGCAAAACAAATTGTTTTTAGAGAAAATTTGAGAAATTTGCAAATTAATTCTAACAGTTATCTTTACAACAAAACTAGTGGCTCATCAAAGCTTGGTGGAAGCACAACTCACTGTTCAGATTAAATTACTCCATGAATAGGGCTCTTGTTTGTTTGATGACAAACAAGAAGAAAACTTATGTTGGTGGCCTACAGAATTTGTGCTCCAATTATTCTAGTGTGGTGGGTATGTTTGTTCATATTTGACAAGGTGTACACACTAAAACCTTTACCCAATAAGGGTGTATTTAGGACTCTCAATAGTGGTAGTATTTGTTTTATATTCTCAACTTGAATCTATTGACATGGTGATCATCATGACTCCCACTAGATTATTTTTTTTTAGACCGGAAAACAAAGAAAACTACATTCTCTCAAAGGCTACACCTCTCATGTTCGCCTCCAGTAAACAAATATAATTTTCTCTCATCTTGATCAATTCTCATATTCACTGATCTATCCGCCACCTGCCTTCGCCCACTAATTTAGTTACCCTTTATATTTATTTCATTCATTTACATTCACTTTCTAGAGTCTATCCCCCTTGTCAAGATTCTCATTTCAATCATTTTCCTTGCAGACTAAAAACTTATCTCTTTTACTTCCCCCCTAGGCACAACTGCACAAGGCATTATAGGCATTATATTACCAAGTTCCATATCGAAACTTACCAAGTTCCTTCTTTCTTTTTTTTTATCAACTTAAACTTACATAGAGATAATGAACAAATACTATCATGTTGAATTAGGTATTCGACTATGTAAGAAAGTCCTAACACATGTCTGGAAAGCATGTGCCCAGACCTCCGTCATCAATTCTCTAGGGGAGTTAAACTCAAGATCCCGACAGCCGAGATAGTAGTATTATTAATCAGATGTCATTGAACCACATACATGTCCTAAAAAAACCTTCCAAAGTGATGAACTCGTTGGAAGGAAAAGTAAGGATGATGCCATCAAAACCCCAGGGTTGGTAGTTCGACTCCCATATGTTTGCTGTCAATTCTCATGTCGAGCCAGTTCATACGGGACTTTGCTTCGATTCTAATTGTTCCCCGCTAGTGGAAGGCATTTCTTCTAAATTAGTCAGTCATTAAAAAGAATGATGCCATAAATCAATACAAGAGTAAACAAAAACTACTGTAGCTGATAATATTCAAAATTACTTTTTGGGATTTTGAGGTGGGGTTAGTGTTCTTCTGACACTTTCTGAGCAAGATACAATTGCTATACTGAGGCCCTGCATAAGAGCTTGGTGTGGGTGAAGAAAAGGGAGGGAGAGGACAAGGGGGGTGATGACAAGTGCACTAGACTTTGCCTATCAAACAAAGTGCACTAGATTTGGTCTGGAAAAATGGAGACATGCAGCGTTATTGGAGAAATGGCCCCTACTATTGCCAACTTACATCCCACAAGAAACAACCAGATGTATAATAATACCACTATTTAAATTCCCAATGTCTCCATGATTCTTCTTCCTCACTCACTATGCATATATACTCATTACAATATTCCTATGATGGCATCTCAAACATTAGGAAATGATGGGCAAAATGCACATATAGTATCACTGTTCAAGTGATACAAAGTAAAGGTCGTTTGGAATTGGTTCGAAAAAAGAACAATGAACGTTGAACAACCATTCGGGTCGACTCGGGTGATTTATCTTCTGAATTCGTAGGGGAGAAATATGTTTAATTTTTTTTTTGGCAAGGAAGCCTTGGAATTTGAAATGGCATTCTGATTTTAGAACTGGGCTTCTTGAATGGGCTTTGGAGGCCCGTTGAGTCTACCACGGGTGATATTATATTAATCCAAACCGGTCTATTTGTAGAGTCCTATAATAAATACATCATCGAAGCAAAAATCATTTTGAAGGGTCTCATTTTTGAACTCAACTGCAAATCACTGTGAATAACCTTATTTTGGAAGAAAAATTGTTTGTTTAAAATTACTTTACTATAAAAGCATTTCAAAAGGAATAGGTTCAAGTAATACAATGAGGATTTTGATAAGTTCCCAAAAATATCAAGCCTAAGCAAGTGCTTCCATATTCTAACAAAAATTGTGAAAAGTGAAGTACTTTGGCCCCCCCTTCCATATTCAACACATACCTTAAAGTCACACAAGGGAGTAATGATTCAGTGATCTTAGAGTACCGTCACGTGGTGCTCTAACATCCTTATCCACCACACATTTCTGTGGAATCTATACACTTAGTACAAGGCCCCACAAAAATATATGGTGGATAATGGTATTGGGGCACCGTCAAATGGCGGCCCGAGACCACCAAATGATTTTTGCACATAAGGTGCATGAATATCAAACACTTCCTTCTTCCTCTATAAATACAGAGTTAAGTATTCCCCCAAAGCCATAGCTAACAAACCAGAGCCTTCTCCATTCTCAACTCAACTTGTTATATCCCCCAAAACTCCATTTCCATGGCTCCAGTTCCTCTCTCCCCTGTCAATGTCGGGCACATCGACGATGTCCAAGAACTGAGGAAGGCCAAACCCACAATAATTCCCAAAAGATTCGTTCGGGATGAGACCGAAAGGCCTTCACTTTCCACAACCAATCTTTCTTCAGCTTATGAAACCATACCTGTTGTTGACTTGTCAAAACTTGTTAAGGGTAGCAAAGATGAATTCCAAACAGAAATTTCAAAGCTTGCAGTCTCTTGTGAAGAATGGGGATTCTTTCAGGTTAGTGGATATCATTTTTTCTTCATGTTTCAAGATCTTAATTATGTCAGGGAAATGGTAATCTTGAGGAATGATGGGGGTATTTTTCTGACTTGAAATGATACATAGGACACAAAGAAAAGAAAAGAAAAGACAAACTATATGCCGATATACGCGAAAACGTATTCAGAAAAAGTGTTAGTCGTTACATGAATGCCTATGTACACATAATACGTACCCAGAAATTAAAAGATGATCTTATTTCATTCTGAGTACGTTTTCTGGGTACGTAGCATTTCTACTTAAATAATGGTCAAAGAAAGCCAACGCGTTCAATTGATTTTGGATATTTGATTTGGCAGGTGATAAACCATGGGATTGATCTGGATTTGCTTGAGAGCATAGAAAAAGTGGGGAAAGAATTTTTCATGCTGCCTTTGGAGGAGAAACAGAAGTATCCAATGGCTCCGGGCACAGTTCAGGGATATGGACAGGCTTTCATTTTCTCAGAGGACCAGAAGTTGGATTGGTGCAACATGTTTGCACTTGGAGTTGAGCCCCACTCTATAAGAGTCCCAAAGCTTTGGCCAACCAAGCCTCACGAGTTTAGGTAAATGACTACAATACCCATGATGGGTGATTTTGTCCCCAACGACCTTTTGGTTTTGCTTTCTTTTTTCCTTTTCCAAAACCCAGTTTATGAAAATCTTGAGAACGATCCTTAAGTTTTCAGTTTTTTTTAGTTGCGTATATTCTTGTTCCAAAAGGGTCTGGATTCTCTCGAGTAACTGTTCTAGACACAGGGCCGGCTCAAGACTTTCAGGGGCCGGAAGCGCTCTTCGAAAATGAGGCTTTTATGCATTTTTCTACTCCATCTGTCCCAATTTATTTATCCATTTTTTGACTTTTACTTGTCCCAAAATATTTGTCCACTTTAAAAGACAAGGGACCAAAATCTACAAAATTCCCTTTTTGTCTCTTACCATTTGAACTAAAGTAATTTTTTTCAAAAAGTTTGGAGTACAACTTTTGGAAAGTTGATCATTTATTGGTGCAATGATTGTGTTCTCTTACAAAATTATATTTTCCAAATTGGACAAATAAATTGGGATAGAGGGAGTAGTATTAAAAGAAATCAAAATAGCAAATTCGAAACAAATAAAGAATATGTATTTGCTATAGAATAAGCCTTATTTTCTTTTTCTTTTTCTTTTTTAACGCCTTACTGTTTCTAATGAGTAATTCCACAATTTGGGCCTATTTTGTGGCTCTTAAATTTCAATTGGGCCTATTTTGTATAAAGGAGGCTAATTCAATTTTTTTTTGGACCATATACATATATATAGGGATCCTAAAAATTTAGGGGCCCTCGTTTTTAATTTTTTTCGGAGGCTAGAAGTGCCAGCTTCCCTGCCCTTGCCTATAAGCCTGCCCTGTCTAGACAGTCTAATAATGTTCTCACAAAGTTAGAGGCTCTTACCGATAAGCGTTTCTTGTGGAACCCATGTCGGCGGGATAGTTCCAATAATAGTTGGGGACAATTATCGGAGATGATGCGTTTCCTCTTTAGAAACAGATGGCCAAAAATGTGTTTTTCTCACTTTTAACTTTTTTAAGAAAATAAACTCAGAAACCCCAAAACCAGAAACCACACCAAACAACCCAAAACCTTGGACAACGAAGCCACCTAAGTTTGGGTATAAATGGCAGCACAATGATGACTCTTTCACATATTTTAGTCAAAAGTTCGAAAACACTGGTGGCCATTTCTATTTTTTTTATTAGAAAACAATTTCCAAAAACAGTTCACCTGTCTTTTCAGAAAATTATAAAAGTAGAACACAGAAAATCAAAACAATACCAAACATATAGGGCTGCAAAAGGAATCAAACTTTTGTGAACTATTCGATGTTCGACTCAATAAATGATCGTTTGAGATCGATTCGGGTACTAAAGAAACCGAACCTGAGCCTCAATTTTAAGCAAGTTTAATAAATGAGCCAAATTTGAACCTGACAGTATTCGGTTTGATTAGACTCGCAAAGCTGACATCCACGTTTGTTCATTTGGCTCATTTGCAGCCCCACAAACACATCCACTGTCCATTCTCTCATCACTGTTTTGCTTTTATTTATGTGTCATTGCAGTGAGACTGTAGAGGAATACTCAAGGGAAGTAAGGAGACTATGCCAAAAGTTGCTTGGTTTTATAGCAATGAGCCTTGGTCTAAATAAGGACACTTTTGAGGAAATGTTTGGGGTAGCTGTCCAAGCTGTGAGGATGAACTACTACCCACCATGCCCTAGGCCTGACCTGGTTTTGGGACTAAGTCCCCATTCAGATGGGAGTGCCCTAACAGTGTTGCAGCAAGGAAAAGGCAGCTCAGTGGGCCTCCAAATACTCAAAGACAACACATGGGTCCCAGTTCAGCCTCTTCCAAATGCTCTTGTAATCAACATTGGTGATACCATAGAAGTAAGAAAAAAGTGTCTTTTCTTTAGAGTAAATTATGTCGATCTATACCATTCTACTTCATGTCAAACCTCACTTTGGTACTTGGACTTTCAATTTGTGGGAGTCAAAACCATGCAATTTCTGTCAAGTTGAACTGTTGACATCTGTTGGTAGCTTGCTTAGAACATCGACGAAAATTTATCTCATTACTCAAAAAATGGTCCAACAATTGCTACTGAATTCATTCCTCGGACAGCCACTTTTCTAAGTTAAACTTAACTTACTGAAGGCCATAGAAGGAGGGTAGGAAACATTATTGTAACTTGACCAAAAGTGCATATCTGTCAAACCAAAAACAAAGGGACCGAAGTGGAGATTGAGTCAAAGTACAGGGTTGATAAGTGTATTTTTGCCTTTCCAGGGAAGTTTCCTTATTTTCTCTCTTGATTTTGAATCTAACAGGTCTTGACCAATGGGAGGTACCAGAGTGTGGAGCACAGAGCAGTGACAGACAAGGAAAAAGACAGACTCTCAATTGTCACATTCTATGCACCAAGCTATGACATAGAGCTTGGCCCAATTCCACAACTGGTGAATGGGAACCTCCCTTGCAAGTACAAAAGGTATAGCCATGGGGAGTACAGCAAGCACTATGTGACAAACAAGCTTCAAGGCAAGAAAACCCTGGAATTTGCCAAGATCAATCAAACCCAAAACTCTTCATGAAGGGAGCTCAAAAAGTCTCTAAAATTGGGACCCACTTTGGATTTGTACTATATATTGTTTATAGGGCTCGTTTGGATGTGAAATTAGGTTTGGGGGTATTATGTACGAAGGGGGATTGGATAATAGGAGTATTGGTTAATAAGTGATGACCCACATTTATGAAGGAGGTATTAAATAGTATTTGGTTTGAATGAGGTATTAAAAAGGGGAGATAAAATAGTACTTGGTTTGGATGGAGGATGAATTGGGGGTATAATAAGGGGGATTAATGTTAAAAGCTGTTAAATGACTTTTTTTGCCCTTATGCAGTGTTTTATGACAAAATTTGTAAGTTTCGTTATAATTGGAATAAATACGTGTTTGAGCCAAAAAAATTAAGTGTTCCAAATTTCAAATCGTTTGAATGGGTAGGAAGATTTTATTTTTCTGATCATTTTATTCTAAAGGGTCATAATTAAATTTTGATTATAGGGCTCTCGTTGATTAGCTTTAAGAAAGTTGTAGAACCAAATATCATTTAGGGCTAACTAACGAGAGCCCTGGAGCCAAAAATTAATTATGACCCTTTAGGATAAAATGATCAGAGAAATAGGATCTTTGTACCGGTTCAAACCGATTGAAAATTAGAGCACTTAATTTTTTAACCATATTTTTTAATAATATATAAACAGTAAGTTGAAAATTTAAGTGTTCCAATTTTCAATTGGTTTGAATCAATGCAAAGATACTATTTCTCTGATCATTTTATTCTAAAGGATTATAATTAATTTTTGGCTTTAGGGCTCTCGTTGGTTAGCCCTAAAAAATATTTGATTGTATGACTTTCTTAAGGCTAATCAACGAGAGTTCTAGAGTCAAAATTTAATTATAACCATTTGGGATAAAATGATTAAAAAACTAAAATTTTTCTACCGGTTCAAACGGATGAAATTTGAAACACTTAATTTTTTTTTTGCTTTTGCTTAGCTTTCCCTCTTGTCTCTTCTAACAGAAGCAGAACAACTGCAACGGAAATGGCAAGCTCGGCCTGGCTAGGAGAAGGGGGATAAGGAGAGGTGTTCTCGTCAATTTTTTAGGGGAATTAGGGGTATAAGATATGGACACTTCAAACCCTACCCATCGGCAACACCCCCGAATACCCCTTCTCCGGTATAAGTGAAGAACGGAAGAAGATAATCCCAGGCGTCAAACTGCTTCCCAAAGCAGGGCTTCGGCTGTGGGACCAGGCTTAAAACGGGGGTATTGTTAACACCCCTTGGTAGGCCGGCATCCAAACGACCCCATAAAGTGTTAGTCCTTTGGGTAATCAAACAGATCATATTGACCAATTAAGTTGGGCTCATTACTTATATAACACTAGATGGTGCTGTTTATGACCCGGGTATCATCTGTTCTCGAAATTTCTGTTCATGGTGTACTTTCAACGGCACGACGTCGTGATGGTCTTGAGTTACATAAATATTGACTCACTGAAATTGGGGGACATAAACTTGAAAACAAAGGATTCTGTCCCAGTGTAATCGATTAATGGAATCTTGTGGATCTTGTGCAAATGCTTTGGTCATCAAAAGTGTTTTGAGATTTAAGGACTCTATTGAGAGTTTTGAAGTACCAAAGCACAAGGAAATGTCCATTTTTACTGTTCTCTGTTCCAGATTCCTAATATAGAAAGCAATCAAAATCATGGAGTTGAACCAAATACCAATACCACCCACCAGAAGAATCATTCACAGAAGTGGGAAAATTCAAGGGCTTCCCATTGTTAAGGCCCATGGGAGAGTGGCATTTTTCTCAGTGGAGGGTAGAGAGGAGTGCCCACATACAAATCATGCATGTATAGTTTTTATATATATATGAGAGATGCTTATTCATGGCAGGAATAAGTTTTTTACGGAGGAAATGAATCGCGACCTCTCAAAATACTTTTGGACGGCCTGGATTTTAATAAAAATTTTCCAGGAAAAAGTTTTACTTTTCTCCGGAAAAGTTTCATTAACATCCGGACTGTCTAAAATACTTTTGAACAGTCTTGATGCACCTTTGTAAAACTTCTTTATGGTACCCTCCGTAAAGAAGTTCTTCTCTACTCTATATTTATATACTGTATTTCTTATCAATGGTGTTTGAGCACTAGCTATGCAACTTGCATGTGTTTCTTGATCATCATTCTAGGTTGAAATGAAAGACAGTGATGAAAACAAGCTAGTAGAGAACCAAACAAAGCCTTACACATGAAGGGCGACTTATATAATAGCTAGAGCAAAACAAACTAGTATCTTACTTGAGTTGACAGAGACATGCCACTAGATTCAACAATGGCAGTAACGTTTGGAGTTGAAAGAAGCCTAACTCGAAAGTAGTCGGATCAATGGGTAAGTACTCGGATTTTTTTTCCGTTGGTAATTAAAGACTCCATCATTGTTTACCGGGGCTAAATCTACTCTTAGCATGGGACCTAAATTTCAGCCCCGACATAGGCACAGAGATATTCGCCATAGATGATTGCATGCGTGCTGACGACAATACTTATGGCAGATATATAAAGCAACATATATGGATATCCATTTATACATATAGTATATCAAAACAAGTCTCAAAAGAATAAGTTAGCTGATGCAATTGTGCTAGTGGAAGAAATAGGATAAGTATTTCTTTACACAGACGGCACTCAGGCCAGGCCTCATTAAAGAAATCATACTTTGAAGGAGAATATGGGGATGACATAGCCTAGGTGATGATTAACTCCACCCCCAGCACATAGGAACTTCTTATTGATCATAATGATCTAAATGCGAAAGTTAGGGCGGAGTAAATGTGGGAGGGAGCTCTGATTTTTGGTGCGGCCACGCAACCTAAGGTTACGGTTTGGTGGAATCGGTTCTGGATTTATCCCCAAACAGAGCCGCATACACGTGTCGAGATTCTAAACCCTAACCCCCACCAAGCAGGGTGCCTAGCTAGTTCTATAATATGGCTACTTTCTAAGTCTGGTATTGAATCCCATGTTAATCCTCAAATTAAACTTCTACCATAACTTTTTCTTCTCTAACCTGATCACAAATAGACATTTCTGTCACTGCAACATAGCACCTGATCAACCAAAACAGCACTTGAAAATTTACCTCTGTTTAACACTCCCTATTGTTCTACTCCTTTCCTCATGCAATCTGGTTTTCATGTCCATTATTTCCTAGCTCTGGGGGATGCCCTACGCCTAGTTTATGATTATCATGATCACTTTTGGTTGCATTATTGCATCATTTACAACAGACACATCACTCGGCCACACCTTGATCACATCACTCTCGCATACGTGTGGCCCCACACATTTAATTGTGAGATGGGACCCACACGTATGTGAGAGTTAGGTGTTCAGGGTGTTGCTGAGTGATGTGCCTGTAGAATTGTTACCTGATAGTCTCTTTCTGCCACATAGAATTTTTCACCTTTTTTTGTGGGTGTGTTTGCAAACAAGCCATTAGATCCTGTTAGGTGTTTCTACTCAAATTAAGCATATCGTTCTCTCAGGGAGCATCCCTTGCTTTGCTGTGAAATAATTAGCTTCTATCATAAGTCCAATTAGCTTATATCATTGTGCTCTATTTCTTAGGCCTTTTGTTGGCATTCGCTCGTCGGCGGCGCCCTCATATCTACTGGCAATAGCAGAGATAAATGTTTTGTGTTTAGTAGCCCGGTGCTCTGTTCCTTAGGCCTTTGTATTTCAATCTTCACCAATTGCTGACGCCCTAGCTCTATCCTACGGTGATAGCACAATTGTATTTTTCTCCATTAATGAAATTTCTTACCCTTCCAAAAAAATAAAAAATAAAAATCCAACTGCAACTGCAACAAACACCCACAATTTGGGATTCATTCATACTTAGCAGCTGCACCAAATTTCATACTTGACTTCAAACAAAAGCCATTAGCCAAATATACTGTTCGAATAAGTTTAGCAAAGGGAAATGATTTTCACAATTGTCTCTTAACAAATGACGGCACAGGACGTGTTTTGATAATTAATATCCGTCAAAGACATTTTCAACATAAAAAAATGTTCTCAGCATATCCTTGGCGGGTATTAATTATCAAAGCACGTCATTGGCAGTCATTTTCCCCTTCTTTTTGTCTTTATCCACATGAATTTACCAATTTGCCTTTGGATTGTTAAAAAAGTGTATTGAAGAAATGGTGAAATAGTAAATTCATGCGGATAAGTAGTGGGGAGTGATTTTCACGCCCCTTAGCAAACTCCAAATGACATCGTACTTGATCTAGAAGGCAACTACTCCCTCCATCTCAATTTGTTCGTCTAATTTCGACATACGTGTCATTTAAAAAATTATCTGCATCTTTCAATGTACAATGTTTCATAATAATTTAAAACATTTTGAGTGGGTTCCACCAACTAAAATAAATACTTATTTTTTCAAATAAGTACTTATTTTTTGAATCAAATGTGATGTATTATGAGAGAATGACATGTCTCATAAAACAGAAAATAAGTATTTAAAAAATAAGAACCTTAACGAAACAGAAAATAAGTATTTAAAAAATAAGAACCTTAATGAAACGAGACCAAAGCCTAATAGAAAAAATTAAAATCTATCAAATAAGATTCATATAACATATTAAAAACATTATAAAGTGCAAACTGTATGACAATTTTTTTCCGAGACCCCAAATAGTCAAAAGGAACAAACAAATCGGGAGCACAAATTAGAAAGGAAAACAACATGTCAGTGTCTTGACTAATGGCTGATGGCCCCCCACACCCAAGGGCTGGAACCCAGGTTTGACAAAAGAGAGCCTTGAAAGCCTTGTCCTCCGGCTTGCGTTTGATTTAAGTGGAAGTTGATCTCATTAAATGGGTCCCAAAAGAGAAACGCAACTTTTACGAATTGCAAAGTGCCAAGCACTAACCCAAGGCACGGCAGCTCATGTCGCGACATGAATGAATGAGCTGTAAACTCTAATATCCCGAGTTTGAAATTTAACAACCTCTTCGGAATAGGTCACAAGAGGAAAAATTTTATGTGAATCCTATAGTCCTGAGGGGTGGGTGGCCTAGAAAGGGGATAGTTGAGGTGTGCGCAAATCAACCCGAACACCCCTGTCCGTCGAAAAAAAAGAAGTGCCAAACACACTGCATTAAAATGAGTGCATGTGTTTGTGTTGAACCATTAATTCTCAGAGAGGGATCGAGAAGAGTTGAGGATTCAATTGGTTTGGGGAAGTGAAGAGAGCCGTTGTTTTTGCTTCATTGTTTCCACTAGTCATTGCCAACAAATTGCAGTTTTGCACGCTAGCTAGGGGCATTTCCACTATCTTTTTCCTCAACAAATTATCATTATTTTTTTTCCCGAAAGACAACGTGTTTCCAATTTTTTTCCGCTAAGAGAAATAAATATTTATTTTTTGAATTAAAGGTGATGTATTGTGAGAGAATGACCTGTTTCGTAAAACAGAAATAAGTATGTAAAAAATAAGAACTTTAGCGGAACGAGATCCAATGTACAACTTTTTCCTCTGCAACTTCTTGCCAAAACTTTTTTCCACTAAACTAAAACTATATCATTAATTCTTGACTTATAGTTTAGTGGAAATTGTTGGAAAATTTTCAGATTTTGTGAATGGAAATTGGGGCTTTTGGAAGGGTCTCTCAAGGCAACAAAAAGGCCTCCCGCTGATTCATTGTATCTGGAGGAGACTTATGATTTTTCAGTAGTTTTCAACAGCTTATTACCCCCCATAATGTATGATTTAGCCGAACCAACCCTAGCCTAGGAGGAAGATGCCGAAGCATCCTACAACACCCTCGATAGGCGGTGAATCTTTTTTAAGACGACTGTGGTATCACACAAGACTCGGTTTCAAGTTACAGAAATTCTGTTTGTATCTTGCTCTTTATAATCTGTTTTTCGTTTATGTACTTTGTAATCGCAAATTATCAATGGTATTCTATTTATGCCGTATTTTTTCCTACAGAAACAACTTGACTACGAAGTAGTGATAAAAATTTGTCCAGAACTTGTAGCTTTTAGCTTAGCGAAAACGCCCATGATCCACCCAGTCTTGTGTCAACATTTCTTTTCACATGTTTCTGCATTAGAGAAGTGCCAGAGCCCCTGATCACTGAGGGCCTTTTCGACAAAATAAGACAGTTCCGGCCCGGCCGATAAGCAAAAAGTCTGTTTGCACAGACATATTGAGAACAGATAATAAACAGATTTTTGGGTGAGCCTACATCGAGTTTCACAAAGATGATCCGAACCACTCATTATTTTTAAAATACTTTTTTATAGCGTTGCCGTAAAAAAATAGTTCAATCCGATATCGGAAAAGACTTTTTCAGAATTCGTAGAGTGAAACTAACTAGTTCACCCTACGAATTTAGAAGAAGCCCCTTTTGATATTGTATTGAACTAATTTTTTACAAAAATCCATAGAAAAATATTTTAAGGAAAATAAATGGTTCGGATCATTTTTACAAGATCCGAGGTGGACCCACCAAAAAAATCTGTGAATCATCTGTTCTATAATTATCCGTGCGGCTAGCACTTCTCGCCGATAAGCGACTCGAATGAGCTAAAACTGATTTTTTCGAAAATTTAACTATATTTAAGTATGGCTTGTGTACCGGCTTGCTGATCTTAAACAAGCGAACATGAACTCAAACTCAAATAACTTAATTCGTCTATCAACAGAGGCGTCTCTATGTAGACCGTTGCATGGTCAACTAAACACCCAAACAATTTTCTTTTTACTTAGAATACATGTAAAAATTATGTATTAGCTTTTTTTGAACACCGAACTCAAAAATCATTGAACACCCAATTCAAATATTCTTAAACACCCAACCTAAAACTAGTTGAACACTCAATTACAACACATCAATTCAAATAATTTGAACACCTAACACATTATATTGGGCAAAAGCAACACAATTCTCTATCCTTCAGGCCAAACCCTAGTCCGAGGGGGAGGAGGGGATCCAGTGTCCGGAATTCTATTGGGCAAAAGCAACACAATTCTCTATCCTTCAGGCCAAACCCTAGTCCGACTCATGGCCCAACCCTAGTTACACAATCTGAGCCCTTTGCCATAGGTAATTAATTCTTGCTCCATGTCCGCGCTCTCGATCTTTGTTCTTGTAAATTTTTGTTGCTTGGGATGCTTGTAAAAAACGCTTTCATGCTCGCACGGGCATCCCCACTCATGCACGCACATTCATATTATGTGATTTAGGGCCCAACGAGCCATCAAACCATTTGCAGCATCTTGTGCTCAACTTCATTGACTTCACGGCCTGATCTGCCACTTCTGGTGCCTGTTTCTACACTGAATTAACCCAAAATTCATTTGGACTTGTCAACTGGGCCAGAACATGACAAGTACCTGAACATGTTTGGGTTGTCCATTATTAGATGTGAAGTTTGATTCTGTCTAATTTTGCATTTTACTGACTATTCGGAGTTTGACTCGACCTGATTAGCGCCCCCGAATCCTAAATATAACTGTACTTCATTCTTCATCCATTACATTACATAGTGAAAATTGATGTGAACCATAGATGTACTAAACTACATGCAGTTGAAAATCCGTGTAAAATCTTGGTGCATGTCTTGTGTTTGCCATTTATTTTCATGAATCGTTCTTCACGCATTGTGTGATTGTTGATGTACGAAAGATATACAATCACACAAAATGCGCGAACATATACAATGAGGCTCAGATACAAACGCTTGTTATATCAAGGGACAAACAAAGATGATGGTAGAGAGCAAACACATCTGACATCCCTAAGTGAACACCTTCAAAGCCCAGAAAATGAAAAAAAAAAAAAACCTAGGCAAAGAAAGCAGAGAAACAAAACATGTGGAAGACTTTTGAGAAGACCGCGAAATAGAGAGGTTAGGTTCCTCTCTAACAATCTTAAAAACTCTTTGTTTGGTTTCCATCTTTGGGTATTTTAGTTTTGGTAATGGGTGGAGAGAGAAATAAAAAAAAATGATTGGAGAAATGTGTAATGAGTAGAGAGAGATAGAGAGAGAAATGAAAATAATAATTGGAGAAATAAGGTAATGATTGAAGAGAAAAATAAAATAATAATTAGAAAATAAAAACAAAACAAAGCTAAAATGGAAAACGAACAAAGGCGTTCGATTCTTGTTACAAGCTTCTGTATGTTGTCACTCGAACCCTTGAAAATGGAGTTATCCATGGGCTAATAAAATGGCCATCCAATATGGCCTTTGGACGACGACGACGACGACTACATCTAGATCATTAAGGCTATGTTTGGATAATATCACTAAAAGTTACTCATATCATATCAGATCAGATCGTTATTCTAGAGCTTGCAATTGATCGTGCACATTCTTTTTTTTTGAACGCTAAAGAAAATTTTATTAATTTTTGAATAAGGATTACAAAGATTGAGGAGAGAAAGGATATCTGGCATCACAAATCCGAAGCAAACATCCCAACTAGTTAGCGCATAAGCTCCCGAATAATCATATCCGAAGCAATTGGCGTACACATGACTAGTACTGTACATTAAAGCATATTATTAATTACCTTAGTCCATCCGCACTAGACTCTATATTTTGGACCAATTTACACCTTAAAAAGTCACTTTATTACTTTAGCTACCCATTTTTAAAATAACTACTACATCAGGCGATTTACTCTCACTCTCCTCTCAATAAATAATCAAACCCACCTCAATTAAATACTCCCCTTGCCTCGGAGAGAGAAACCAAAGCAGGAAAAGGAATAAAAGTCAGAGAGAGAGAAAGAGGTGGAGAAAGAGGGATTGGGAAACAATATTAAAATGAGAAGCACGTGAACAGTTGCTCGCGCGGCTGTCCAAACGAGCAACTGTAGCAATGTTAGAATTTTTTCAAAGTAGAGAGGAAAGAAGAGAGACTGATACAAGAGTTTTTGGGTGTTTTTTTTTCTTCTTCTTTTGGCTCTTTAATTTAGTTTGAAGAGGGGAGTAAAGAGAGAGATGTGGATGCTCTTACGAATGGAGAAAGAAGCAAGAATTGAATCATAGACTCATATGATGCATTATGGGACATGAGACGATCGAATTGACCAGAACCATATGCGTTTTGTAGATGCAACTTATGGCTTTGGTTATTTAGATTGTGGAATTGACCAGAACCGACCAACGCACACGCACAAAGAATACAATTGACCAGAACGCAAAACAGAAAAAACGCGACACACAAATTTTACGTGATTCCCAAATTGGGTAATAGTGTGTGTGTATATATATATATATATATCTACATTTCTCACATATTTGTACCATGTATCTAACTCCACCATAGTCAACAAGTGGCAAACCAAATCCGAATTAGACTTTACAAATTAATCCAGCTTGGAAATTCTAATGCTGTTTAAAGTATATATATATTCTTCTTCATCGGGGGAAAATTATGGAACACACTTTAAGTAATACTTTAGAAATTAGTCAAAGTAATACGTAACTCACTATAAATTCTTTGCATACTAGAACAAATTATTCGTATGTAATATACCTGTTGTGTTATGCACACATGCGTTCACAACCGGCTAGAATAATAAGTAACTAAAATCATATATAAAACAACAATGTGTAACATACACCAAAAAGTACGCAACATTTTTAAAATACACACTATTATCCATAACTCGTTCCTTCGCCCGTACTGGAACCCTCATCTACTGTACCCATCAAATATATATCTCAATTATGCACATGATTATTTTACCATGAACTGCGATGATCACCATAATTAATATTGGACATTGTAAGATTAATATCTTAAAAAGAATAAAAGGGGATTGGCAGATTTTAACTTCACATTCAAATGGCATGTCACAGTGCTTACTGAAAAATGGGATTCATATGCATGAATAGAGAAATTTAATCTATAAATTGAATTACCCGAAAAGAAGATTATTTGTTAATTGTAATTTGACAAAAGTGAAGATCGAAAGTTAATCTTGGAGTTAAAAAAGACTTAATTAAGTAGAAATGACAACTTTCGTTTGGCTTCATATAGGTTGGCAAACTAAATTAAAAGAAATCTTTATAAACTTAAAACATAAAAAATTGAGG
Organism: Rhododendron simsii; assembly: GCA_014282245.1. Lineage (NCBI taxonomy): Eukaryota > Viridiplantae > Streptophyta > Magnoliopsida > Ericales > Ericaceae > Rhododendron > Rhododendron simsii. Next base: position 35,812,036 of record CM024956.1, read on the forward strand.
TATTATTGACTTATATACACAAACAGAAAAGAACGATTTGAGGAACTTAAAAAATTAAAAAGTTATACACACTTGTAATTGAGTGTGAACGATATGCACCCCATTCCATTGCCTTAAATTTGTATCATTTGCATAGAAATTCATATAATTTGTATAAAAAAGAATTTCGTAATTTTCTCAAAGATTTAGGCTCACTAGATATTATGGAACACGATACCATCAACATAACTCAAAATGAAAAACACGAATTCATGTAGCCAATCCCAATTAATTGAGAGTACTCAAAGCTCAGTTTGGCTTGGCTTGGTTAGTCAAATAATGTATATCATACATCCAGACGTGAGTTTGTATATATTATATCCTTTTCAATTGTGTTTTTAGTTTTGAAACAGACAAAGTTTGAAACCTAACAGGCTAACACACTAGCTTAGAGGATGAACCAAGAAACCCTAACCCTAATATGTCTCTCCCTCTCTCTTTTTCATTTGCACATAAAAAGTTAAGGTCTGGTTAATTGGTTGTTTATGTTTTCCAAAGACAAAATAATGGAATACTGTCTAGCTAGATGGCTACTGGCATTTTGTCTCCAGCTCCAAGAGTCGTGGGATAAAGAAATCTCAACCCACACACACATTTTTTTTAATCAAAAAATAAATAAATCTAAACATTTTTTTTAATTACATACTGTCCGCATCAACTAATTAATTATATATTTGGATATATAGATAACTTTAAGTATAGAGTTTATGCATGTGAACTGCACAAACTAATTACAAGTAAACCTGTAGGGCATCTTTGGACTTTGGTGGGTGTTCATATACTTAAGCCCTGTTTGGTTATCATATTTTATCTGTTTACTGTGTCAATAAGAAATGGGAATTGTAAGCAACCTCTATGGAAGGGATTTTAATTAGTGTGAAATTGTGATCACTTGTATATGCAAAGTTATTTTTGATAAATTAAGACATATAGTTTACAAGGATTATTCAAGGAGTACTATATATATGCAGAGAGAGGAAAGGAAAAAGATAAAAGATTTGTGAATTGAAGTTTTCCCTCTCTCTAAATCTCTCTTTTTGGTGCTTTTCTTGTCCAATATCCACTAATCCCTATAAAATTTATGTAAGATATAATTGAACACAAAGAAGATCAAAAGATTGATCATCAATATTAGTGCAATTAATCAAGTAAAATTGCTAAAAAAAAGTGCGAAGTTTCACAACTGAAATTCTGAATCATTCTGTCGGTGATTGAATCTTGGATTATAGATCATGAAAATATATACATAAAAAGAAAAGAAAAACAAAGATTCATGAAATTAAGTTTTCTCTCTTTTCCTTTTCCTTCAAAGATCCTTAATTTGGGAAATCTAAGACTGAATACATGCTAAATTAAACCGATAATAATAATTAATAATACAATCAAGAAAATTTGCTAACAAAATTACCAAATTAATTTCTCAACCAATAATCAAACCATATGACAATACTCATCAATATTACCAAATCAAAAACCCTAACTTAGCTCAAAACTGAAAAAATCAAAAACCCTAATTAACTTAGCACAAAACTAAAAATTCAAAAACCCTAGATGCTCCTAAAACCTATTCCCAAAAAACCCATTAGAAATTGGGCCTAGATGTGGAGGCATTACCTTTATCCAACCCTTGAACATGATCATCATCTCTATGATGGACTCCTTCTCCAACTTGATTACTATTATTACACCTATCCCCCTCAACTTCCCTATATTTATTCAAATACCTCTTCAAGGGGCCAGCATATTCATCGAAGCCCAGATTCGCAAGGGCCCAGCAAATATCGTCCCCGTTCACGGTCTTCCTCCTCTCTCTCTTGCACTTATCCGTGGCTTCGCTCGTGACGAAGCTTATGAACTCGGAGACACACTCTTGCATTCTCTCCTTGGCTTCTTTCGAGATTTTTGCATTTGGTGGTAGGATTTGCTTCATGATCCGCCCCACGTTTGCTATGGGCAGTAACCTGTCTTGCTCTTTGATGTGGGGTGCTGCTTGTTCATCACCTGAGCCACCTGCTCCTAATCCTATGTTGTCTTCCATTTTTGGAGAGAGAGAGAGAGAGAGAGAGAGAGAGAGTATAAGTATGAAGTTGTACTTGATGTTTTCTAGCTCTGTCAAGGATATGTCCATCTTGGTCAAACTCTTACTTACATACTCCCTCCGTCCGGGGTATTTCCGGTAGTGAATAAATTATGAGAAAAAAATTATAGCAATCAAGTTTTTAGGTGTTTTCAATAGTGAGCAAGTTATTAAGAAATGTCAAATTGTCCCCAGTACGTAGTTAAGAAGTTGCAGTTGGGTAGGTGAATGGAAAAATTGTTATTGACAAATTGTTAGTGTGAAAAACATGCTAAAATGTAATTGTTTTTAAGGGTACACTCAGTGGAGGATTTTAAGGGTTATCTCGATGGCATGAGGAAGGTCAAAGTGTAATTATTTTTCTGTGGGTGCTGCGGTTCTACTTTCGGTTGGACGGTTTCTTTGTTTTTCTCTTTGTTCTAAGCTTGTGTGCTTAGCGAGTTTCCACTCGATGTGTCCCTTTCGAGTTAATAAAATCTTCTTTTGCCGAGCAAAAAAAAAATGCTAAAATGCCAAAATTTGTTGATTTGTGTGAACGACATGGTTTAAACGCCGACGTTTTCCCTCAAATTGTTACCGGAAACACCCCATAAATATCCGTCACACAAATCTAAGCCTTTAAAAAATATTTTTTTTCATAAAAAGAATTAAAATTCTTTTTTCTACAAATCAATAGATATCAATAAATTCTTTTATATAAGTTGTGAAAAAAGTTTGAATTTTTTAACCAAAAAATGCATATTTTTAAAGACCTAGGTTGCATGCCGAACATTTATTTAGGGACGGAGATCAAGAGTGTATATACCATGAGCATGCATACATGCATGTGTATGGGGATGTGGGCATGTGCACATGTGACATGAGCATCAATTACCTGTCTACGTATGGATAGGTGACGTGTGTATATTATTATTAGTTTTTTGGTCGGCAGACGTGTATATATATTATTGACCACATGTAATTATTATTATTTTTTTAATAGCTTGAGATGCTCTGTCAAAAAAAATTAATTGTCAATGTAATTGAAATCACCAATCTCAGGACACGATCAATCGAGGACTTCGGGTTGGTGCAGTGCAGTGAAGTGCACAGCACTATACTGCGCACCTTTGAGCTAGTCGTCAGATTTCGGCAACCAACGATCGAGAGCCGTTCATTGTCGAGATAAAATCTGAGTCGCCGGATGCACGATCCAACGGTTCGAAAGTGTGCAGCACAGTGCTGCACATACCAGTCCAGAGCACCATCACCCAATTCCCTGAATATGCATAAGGATATGTCACATGGAGCAAGAATTTTGAGAGACAAAGAAGCCTATGCATGTTGAATCAGAAGTACTAAGGTCCCGTTTCGCTAATATTCTTGTTTTTTAAGTACTTATTTTTTACTTTACGAGACAGATAATTCTCTCACAATACATTATTTTTAATTCAAAAAATAAGTACGTAGCAAAACAGGACCTTATTTTTGTCAAATATCTGTTTAGATTGCAGCGTCCGCAACATTGCAATACTTACGATAGCCATGTTTGGTGTAATATTCCAAAACCAAATCCACTAGAATGATAGCAGTGTGTGTCATTGTGTCAACATAACAATCTAGACGCTTTTGCAACAAAAAAATTAAGAGAGATAGAGAGAGAGAGAGAGAGAGAGAGAAGAGGATTTTTCTTGTCCATTATGAGTTCGATCTTGTTCATGATCACGCACTTGAATTACTTCTTCTTGCTGACGATAATATTCGAGGCTCATACCCTGACAAATAATACTGGGTTATACTCCCCCCGTCTCATAATGTTTGGCATTTTCAGGAATGCGTGCCATTTTTAAATTGCATATATCTTTCAATCCATAATGTTTTAGGCGATTTTTTGAACTTTGTTTAATAGAACAAATTAAACTCTATCAAACAAGATCCATATTGCTTATAAAAAACATTACGGATTAAAAGATATAGTTAATTTTTTCATGAGGTTGGAATAGTAAAAGTGTCACATTATGGGACGGAGGGAGTATATATGTATCCTCGAATACATAAACTCGGTCAATTAGTCAGAATGAAACCTCGAACACTCTCTTCAGCAAAAAAATAATGGAAAAAAATAAAATAAAACAAGAATTAAGGGGGGAAATCATATGACATGTGATGATGCCGACAACATGTTGACAATATTGGGAAAACTTATTGGAGAGCTCATTAATATTTCTAAGTGCAATTTGTAGTTTTCTATTGCCTGCAACAGTGGATGTTGACAACCATTAGATGTTGTCGCAGCCAAACGTGCATGAGAAAGTAATTAAAGCGTTTATCTGTTAAAAGATTGTGAGTTTGAATTTCACGAAGGCCAGATATTTCAAATTCTGGGGCCACTTGAGGTTTGCCCGTTCGCTAACTTCAGAGTCTCAGAATTAGTTGAAATGCGCGTAAGTTAGCCCGGACGTTTGACAATGAAAAAGAAAGATACTGTGGCAAAAATTGAACTCCTTGAACATTCCAAAATATGAGTCAACTTGATGTATTTATGTCGCCTCAATAGGCACCCCCAATTGGAGCATTTGACCAATTGATTAAGCAATGTTTAGAGAGTACTTAATTAATTGCTAATTACTTAAAAGAATCATATCTTCGAGTGGAGCCAAACGAGCACTACGTACCCTAAATTAAAGTAATCCTGATTATTTAATGTTAATAAAGTTATTTTTATGTTATTGGGACTGCTTTGATCAGGGCACATCAGGCCCTGCTGTGGTATTTAATATGAGTCCCATTCGGAGTTTAAAAAAATGATCCAAATCGTTCATTGTGTTCAATTTGCCAAGTTGGTAGCATACTGGAAAAAACCTCACTGATCGGACATCAATAACGAGATGATTAAGACACATTTGTCTAAGGCCTCGTTTGATAACTGTGATAGATGAGTGGGATTCGTATGGAGATGAGATTCGTAAGGAGATGGGATTATGATTGGGATTGATAATGAGAAGGGATTGGTAATTTGCATGTTTGGTTGGCACGGGATTAGATGATAGGATTATTAATACTATGTTTGTTTAGGACGGGATTGGATAGGATTAAAATGATAATTTCCGATTTTACCCTCAACCACAGAAATAAGTAAAAATTACAATTAATTGTACTCAATTTTTTTTTCGCCCAAGTCTTTAAATTGAAGACTCAAAAGAATTTTGTTATTCAAAAGTAAGCAATTTATTTTTTTTTTATTAGAAAAAAAATTGCCTAGGTCCAATCCACCAGGACCCTCCAAATACCCCTTGTTCTATACGATGATATACAATAATATCATTTTGCCAATTTATCCAAAGTTAACATTTTTTTAAAACACATTCATCATTCAAGTAATTCAGTTCCATATATCTATGTATCGTTGTGTTCATTCCAGAAAATACAAAAAATTTAACAAGTGATAACTTTATCGAGTACTGATAAATCATGCTTAAAAATTTTACCAATTCCACTTTTTGTTTTACCAATTCAACTTGAAACTGCAGTTTAGCTTTTGATTATAACCCTTTTTATAATAACATCAAAATGGAACTACATAACATTTACTTTCCATTCGTGAACACATTGCATAAACTTTCATTTGAAATAAAATAAAAGAAAAGAAGAAAAAAGTCGTGCCTAAGCCAGGGAGAGTTGTTCCTAATATTTAAAGTCCTGGTTCCTAATCTAAATTAGAGGCAATTGTCATGTTGTTGATATTCGATTGTAATTTTTTACTTTTTAAATTTCTCTCGTCATGAAAAAACAATAATTATCAAAAAATCGATAAAAAACTAACGAATGCGAAAAAAAAATTTAATAAGGACAAAAAAAATAAGCCACTTAACTTTTTTAGCCAAAGGACCCCTAAGGGATCCCGCACTATGCTTAAATGCGAACTTCCTCCCGCAGCCGTTGGATTGTGCTTTTAATAGTTTAAATCCGTGGACAATTTATGACTCCGCGGATCTGAACTATTGAAAGTACAATTCAATGGCTGAAATCAAAAGTCCGCAATTTTAAAAAAAACACAAACACGTCAACCCAAAAATTTGTTTGTGAGTAAGACAGAGATATCACGCTAGGGCAGTTGAGTCCATGTATTGAATAATTGTGGGCAATTGTGTCAAAGCAATTCAAACCCATCGGATAGGATTATGAATACCTGGGGTACCCAGGTATTGTTAGTCCGCCCAATTCACGGGATTACAAAGCCGATCGGACTAATAGTACTCCCCTTTCTTAGCAAAACAAACAAAGAATTAGAGGTCCCACTTCCTTACTAATCCAATCCCACCCTCTAAGAGAGTTATCAAACATGGCCTAAGTGTTGTGTCTCTCAAAATACATGAGCCGTTAAATTTCTTCAGGACAAATGTACTTCGTGTCGCCCCCGATCTCCGATCATTGTACTAATTGCGTAAGTGACAAGACTCGGCAAGTCGAACGACTTAACCGATCGGATCATTCTTTTGGACCCGAGATGGACTCATATCTGGGACACAATATGGTCTGTTGTGCTCCTTAGTTCCTTTTTTTTTTATATATGATTACGTCATCCCGTGCGACAACAGAAAATATCGTTTTGAATTTAAAATCCTCTTTCGTTGTCAAATTAAGTGGTAGATAGCCAAGGATCGTCCCAGTTTGTAAGCCTTTTTTCAGACCCACTTTGATGATAAAACTACTATTTACACTAACAATTCTTCAAATCCAAATCAGGTCCGGTGGAAAAAAGAAAAAAGAAAAAAAAAAGGCACTTATACTTTTAGGAACACAATTTTTAAAGCCTACTAAAAAGCAAAGTTTGAGATATACATATAGTTTAGAAATTGAAGTGTGAAAATCATTGCCTTTTTTTTAGTCATATCCGAAACAGAAAGTCTACGTCCACCGCTTAAAATTTACCGCTCTTAATTTCACTGTTCAAAAGTGTTTCAGACGGTCCGAATTTTAAAAAACTCGTCCAAAGAAGATGGACGGTAAAATGTTGAGCGGTGCGCATCGCACCGGTGTATCCCAAAAGTATGGATCGATCCTTAATTTAGGCAGTGATTTATTCGCACGCGTGTATAGGCGGTATAGTTGCCATTTAAATAAATGAATAATCTGTTCTGTTAATGAATCTTGGTACGGTATTTGCTAGCTCCGAGGTTGTCAGAATCTATTGTTACTTACACTCTATTCTTGACTTCTTGTACCCTTATTTTTCTTCTTCATTTGATGTGTTTTGCTCGTGTTTTTTTTTTTTGAATTTTTTCAGATTTGAGTGATATTTTTGGACTAATTATCTAGCTTGACGAGAAGATTTTAAAAAATACAAAATTATGACCGAAATTCAAAAAAAAATAGTTCGTTTAAGATGAGATGAAAAAAGTATAAAATAGATGTCTTATTTGTCTAAAGTGCTGTCTTATTTGAATTTTTTCAACATCGGCCTATATTTTTATAATTTTTTGAATAACTCCAAAAATTACAACGAAAAGCTGAATAAAAAATTACGAAACATAACAAAATGCCGAAATAAAGTTCAGAGTTGTAAGTTTACTAGAACGTAGTCAAACCAAATCAAAAGAAAGAGACATTATCCAATAATGTGAGTGAGACACCGCCATGTGGTGTACCACGCGATGGAAGAGGAGTTTGGGCACCAGTTGATAGTGCCCACAGGCAACTGCCGAATGTTTCCAAAAGAGAAGCAAAAATTCAAGAAGCCGCCACACACACATAAACTAAACACTTGCATACATACAGACCGCAGTTCCTTCGAAAATAGTAAACACTCGCATACGTACAGACCGTAGTTCCTTCGAAAATAGTAAGATCTTTGGCATAAAGAAGAGGGGAAGTGATTTTTTTTTATTTCTCTTACTTGTGTAAAATAGAAAACATGCCAAGACAACTCTCATCTTCATCGAAAACCTACTTAATTGATTTCCATCAGAATAATCGTACGATTTTTATGAAACCATGTGCTATGGTTCGAATTGTGGGGTGTTCCGCGTTTGTAGAGCACACACCGTGTATGAAATCATGTGCTACGGTTCGAATTCTGCGATGTTTGTGGAGTGCTCACGATGTGACTGTATGTATAGAAATACTTGTGTGGGTGTTAGCATTCAAAGAAAAGGCATACTTTTATGTTTTCTCAATAGACCTGTCTTTGAAGTACACTTTCTATTTTATTATGTTTTCATTTACCCACTTGCTTCATAGTTTTATTTGATTCCTTGTGATGGAATCTCCAGCATAGTCAAAAAAACAGGATGGCCAATGAACTAGGAGGGTTTTGTGTAAATTATTATTAACAGGATCTCTTGTTGGGTTTATTCTTGAATGAAGTATAATATGATTATTTGTTTGTTTAATCTTGATTGCAGTACACTTTTGTAATGATCTACACAAACTCAGATCTTCCTCCTCTTTTTTGTTTTTTTTTATAACTCAAATATCTGGACCAACTCATGTACATTTCGACTAATTTTCGAAGACTAGTCCAAGTATCGGGATCAACTTACGTGCATTTAAACTGATTTTTAGAGGCCAGTCTCACCGTTCCGTAGCGGTGGCTCAATGAAAGCCGAAACAAAACCCCCTATATATGAACTGTCCCAACTGAATTGATACAACTATGGAGGTTACGAACCGACAACTCTAGCTAAGAGAGGGCAAATCCTAAGTTTCTTGCCTTAACAATCAGGTCAAGGGAGTCAATCCCTTGAGGTTAAAAAACACAACTAGGGTTTGCAAGTTTTCTGAGGAATCTTAAGATAAGATAAAATATAATATTGCATATATGGTCTAGCGTGGTTCACTTTCTTTTTCTTTTTTTAAAAATTTTTTGCAAAGATTCCACTTTCTGCCCCACTTTACCCTGTTCGAATGCAGAAAGTCTACCCACACAGTAGATCTGTGCACAGATTGTGCACAGATTTTGTTGTGGGACCCACCATGGGTCCCACACAAATTATCCAAGCCGTTCATTAAATGTAAAAAATGTAAAACATTTTTTCAAGGGTTCCCGTAAAAAATAAGTTCAATCCGATACCTATAGGTATTCGATCCAACCATATAACTTTTCATTATCCGGAAATCTGAATGAAAAGTTAGATAGTTGGATGAAGCACCTATAGGTATTGGATTGAGCTTATTTTTTATGGGAACCCTTAAAAAAATGTTTTACATTTAATGAATGGCTCGGATGATTTTTGAGGGACCCGTGGTGGGCCCCACAACAAAATTTGTGCACAATCTGTGCACAGATTGTTGTGTGTAGAACGGTTCATTCGAATGATCTAATTCTGGATCTTGAGACTTGCCTGGAAGCATGGGCGGACCCAGTATAGGACAAGCGGGTTCACTTGACCCCACTAAGTTTTAAAATATTCCTAAAGCAGGTATAGTTTTAAAAAGCATTTTATAATTTTGCCCCAAAGGGATCACATTCTTACCCTAAAGATCTCATAAAATTTATAATTCTTGCATTTTTTAATTGTGGCATTATACAAAGAACTCAATATTTTTTCTCTCTCCACAAAGTACACGAGTCTATAGACTCTTACTTATAGTTTATTAATGTATCTCTCTCAAAAGACAAAAGCAAGCCTAGCAAGCATAGGCTTTCATGAAGACAAAAGCAAACAAAGGCAAAAGCAAGCAGCCTTTCTAGATGAAGGCTTGGTCAGACAATTACCAATTAATGAAAAAAGCTTGGGTATGGTAGTTTCTACTCTTTGTTTTTTTGTTTTCGTATTTAATTCAATTTCTTATCTGATTTTTACATACAAAAAATTACATATGTTATAGATATTTGACTTCACTGGGCCACTGCAACTAAATTCTGGATCCGGCTGGAAGAGTTTTGACAAGTTCTAATTGTTGCTTTTTTTTGGGCATCTTGCTAACTTTGTAAATATTATTGGGATTAGTTATCTCATCTCTTATTAAAAAAAAAAAAACACCTCATCTCTTATTAGTGATTAGTTATCAAGAAAGTTTACAATACACCCCCTTAAAAAGATGTACCATATGCACCTATTTTATAGTTCATTCATAACATTTTAGCGTGTTTCGTAACTTTTGTTCTAAAATTCATAACTTTTCAGTAGCACGATTCGTAACATTTTCATTATAATTTATAACATTTTGGTGTATATCGTAACCTTTATACGATTCGTAATTTTTTAGCAATACGATTCATAACATTTTCTCTATAATTCATAACATTTTTGGGAATGCATATGATACATCCCCAAATAAGGGGGTGTGTATTAGTCTTTCCAATAGTTGTCAAGTAAACTGTCTAGATTTGTGTGCACCTCGGCACAACCATCTAATCAAGGCTTATCTCATGCCTAAGGGTGTTTTAACGGCATCAGGATTGCACTTCGGTGCCTAGAAAAAGGAGGTCGGGGACTCGGGAGTTCAACTCCTATTTCAAAAGTGATAATCCAACTTTTCTAATAATACGATCTTTCACTCGGAAAAAAAAAAAGGGTTGGATATCACATTAATTGTGATGACTTGGACATTTTTTTAAGAAAAAAACTTTGGATACGAGCTTTTGGAACGGTAAGAAGCCAATTGATTGTCTTGGAGGAATATATTTCATGTTCGAAGTAAATACCAAAAGGAGAGAGGTATAGATGATGATTTACACTTTTAGCTTCATGGCCTAAAATGAAAGGACACCTCTTATTCATTTTATTTCAACATTATACACGAGTCCTCTTCTTATGAGGGATTCCTCACTTTACAAAAATGCAGACTTCTAATCTCGGCAATGCACCTCGGTCATCAGATGAGATTCGACGGCCAAAATAAGAAGTCTGCACGTTAATAACGTGCGGAATCCCTCATGAAAAGCTCGGTGTGTATATATATATGTCATCATATCTCCAGAACATGAACCATAAACCTCTCCATCTTCTCCTTCTCAAGGCCCAACCAGACATTAACCCCACCACTCCCATCAGAAAGCAACAAAACAAACTCATCATTCCCACTCACAACTGGGCCCCCATAAACAGCGTTCCCAAGCCCAAAATCAAGCCCACCAAAGCCCAACTTCCCCCAAGCTGAAACATAGAAATTCCCATCACAAGTGGCAGGGACTCCTCTGTGCACCTCAAGCCAGTCTATCACAGACCTCACATACTCATCTGTCACTCTATCCCTGCCCTCCTTCACTTTCTCAACAACATAACCAAATGACTTTTCCTCTAAATCCTTCACTCTTGCAGTGGCAAAAGCTGTTATTACTGCATTCCCAACATACCCATCTGGTAAATTGGGTGATATTTTACCCCTGAAGTCCACTGCAAACAAAACTGTTGAAAACCCATCTGGGTTTTGTCCAAACATAGCCTTAGTCCTTGCTTTCCATGTATGGGCTACAATGGCTTCAAAGCTTGAGCAACTGACCATGGCTTTTTCTTTGAGTAAACAGATGGTTTCTTGGGTGAAAGGGAACAATTTGTAGTAATATTTCCTGGAGAAAATTAATGGGGATGGGGATGTTTTGTTTTGTGAACTGAATGAGGTGGGGAGAGAGGGTATTTTTGGTAGTTTTACGTATTCATTGTGTGGGAAGTTGATTTGGGGTGGATTTCTTGCTCTGAGGCTTGTCCTGTTGTTGTGGATGATTTGGGATTTTAGACCTTCCCCTCTGCATATGGAGGCAAGGTTGTGGAACATCTCACTTGCTGATTTTCCATCAAGTACTCCATGGTTTGTCATGAAACCTAGAGCATATCCACCACACTTGAACCTTGTCACCTGTAAAAAGACAGGAGGGCAGAATTGTCAAAATGATTAACAGACACAAGACTATTCTCTTTAACATAACTTCTGTTATAATATGATGGAGTAACTGTTAAGTGATGCTAAATATTTGCAATTTCGGGGCAGAAGAGATCGGAGAAATGCAACAAGCGCAACTTCTTTTATAGAGAAAAATGCATACAATGCAGCGCAACGCTGGCGATTAGTGTTAGTGAAATTTTTCTGACAATACAAGCAAAAAATTTTGGAGTTTGGAGGAGCAAAAATACTTTAAATGAATGTGAAGAAAACTATATGCACTAAGGAAATTTTAAAACTCTGAACTGCCCAAAATACAAGTAGGAATTTTAAATATCCAAAAAAGTAAAAGACTATACGCCTAGTAAGAACTTTACTATATTTGAAGTGGGCCATGGACCCTCTATGTCTCTTGCTGGTAGTACTGCATTTGTTTTGGACGGATCCGGGGACGTGAAAGGACGCCGTTTTGGGGCAGTGTTAGATACACCATACATGGGAATTAAAAGGGTGTATCCAGCACAACCCCAAAACGGCCCCCGGGGTCCATTTTGGACACTTCATACAATAACAAATATATTAGTACTAGTGCTAACATGTGCCTACGGCACTACGCATCCCTGTTGGAAGGGGATGGCAGTTGTGTGATTTAGGTGAAAACCACAGGCATTTAACCGGGAAGTGAAAGAATGTACTACAACCTTTGGATCAAATGAATCTAAACCGTTCTAACAACCTGTTCCTACATCTTTCTGTTTTATAAAAGAGATGTCATTCAGTTTTCTGTGTGCTTTTCTTGAAATTGCTAATGTAGAGGTAATTGCCTGAATTGTGAAAAGTGGAGTATCAGCCAAGCTTTTGTATAGACCAGGCCTATGAATGAGAAGATGGAAAGTTGAATTCGGCAGAGAAAGGTTTCCAAGATCCTTCAATTCCATCCTTGATTCAGCACAAACAAACAGGACCCCACCATTGTTGCACAAGAGCTCAAGCCTGTTGCTTTCTTGGTTAAACTGAAGCCTCCCAGCCATAAAGTAGTAAGGCACAAGAAGCACCTCTGCCACTGCTTTCCTAACCAGATCAAAGACTGGAAGTGTTGAGGCAGGGGTCTTGTTTGGTGGGACTTCAAAGAAGAAGAGTGTCTCCACTGGGAAAATCACTGCCTGGTCTATGTTTGAGAGGAAAATGATTTCCTCTGGAGTTGGGTTTTGGGGGGAAAATAGTTTGATTGGCTCTTCTTTCATTATTTCTTGGTTTGTCAAGGAAATAGTGGATTCCATAGTGAGTAAGATGCTAGTATAGTGTTTAAGATGTTTAGAAAGACTTGCATATTTACAGTTATAGAGATCTTGTGTGTGTTTTAATTGTTGGGTGTGTATCTAAGATTAGGGTGGGGGGTGGAAAGCATGAATGAGATTTATGTGGTTTGGGTTGATTTTGATTGGTGAAATGAGATTTGTTTAATGTTGGAAGTAATGCACACTTGGTATTGATGGATCCTAAAATGGAGGCATGGCATTTGCATTTCTTTGTGCACAACACCGAGTGATGGTTACGTATATTAAATACAGGCTTTCAAGAACATGTATCTCTCTAGAAAATTGCCCGGAAGTCCGAGAACCTTTAGTACGGAGAGTAAACAACCCCTTTGAATTGCAAGAGAAGATAGGAAAGAAAAGAACGGTGAATCCTATCACTTGTTTGAATAATTGAGAAATAAAGAAAAAAATGAGTTCCTTTGGTCCGGTCTTGTTTTGTTTCTTATCGAATCTTGTCATTTTGGTGAGATTTGGTGAGATTCCACATCCCTTTCTGTTTTTTTCTCAAAAATCAAAGGGCGTGTAAGAATCATAATGAGATAGGTTTTGCTTTCTGTGTTGTGTTTTCATTTTCCCACCCATTTTCAAAACTTATTTAACTTTGGGGAAAAGGTTACTTTGAAGAAAACTCAAATCCTCATACATTTTTTTCACTGAGAATGAGGTAGATGTGTCTGGCGGTTTGCAGTCCAAGACAAGAGTTTGCAACATTTTCAGCCATCCAAAAGTGTTTTTAATTGTTCAAATTTGCTGTAGAATACTTTTTACAATCTGGTCCATTAATTTCCAAGATGAACGACCGATATTGAGCTGTATCGACTTCCCTGCGATCCACACCGACTCCTGCTACACTGCAGTCAGACTGCTGAAAAGCCGGATCCTTGCGTAAACGACGAGCATTTTTTTGTTTTGGAAAAAAACAGCCACCGAGTAGAGACTATTGTGCATGGAGGAATCCTCAAGTGGATCGTTAATATTGTAGGCCCATATAGCTTTGACTGGACTCATAGGCCTACAAAAGGATTTTGCTCCTTGTTTTGCGAGCCCAATTCTCATTGGGCCAGCCCCAAAGTGCGCCCCAAGTGCCTCTGGTGTGTCTTGGCCCAGTTTTGATCCATCTGAAGAATGGGCTGACATGACATGGTATAGTGTCAAACAACGGAAAATAACGGCCAAGAACGTGTTTTGATAATTAATATCTGTCAATGACATTTTCAATATTAGCAAATATTTTTAGCTTGTCTTTGGCGGGTATTAATTATCAAAACACATCCTGGGCCGTCGTTTTCCCTTCAAATAATCCCCAAGTTCTTTTTTTTTTGGACCCATGGCTTCAATGTAGATAGGGAAAATGATGGCTCTGGACGTGTTTCGATAATTAATATCTGCCACGGATATTTTCAGCATTAATATCCTTGGCAGGTATTAATTATCAAAACACGTCCTCGAGCGTCATTTTCTCCTGATTTTTCTCAACCCACTCGTTTTTTTAAAATTATTTAACAGCGTGGATCATTCAAGCGGAATCCGGAGTGGGCCCCGCTTGCCCATCAATATGATTCTCATCAGTCCCTATGGTTGGTTTCTTGTATTATCAAACACGTTGGGACTATTCAGCTTCAAAAGCCATAACCAGAAATTTAAATTTCTTTATTTTCAAAATACCATGTTGGAACATTTCATTCTTCTCGATGAGAAACATTTAATAAAAATTGATTAAAAAAATGAGAAAGTTCACTTAAAAGACAAAAATAGATCTGAAGGTCAAGTTCTTCAATTTTTTTGTATAACTTCTTTTACCTTTTTTGATTACTAGACGAATTTAAAAAGAATGTTTAAATAAAAAAAATTAAAACCGAATGGAAATGAAATTAATCCTAAGTTGAGACAACTTAAACTCGCCCTCACGCCAATGAGCATAGTCCAAATGGCACTTCCTTGGCCTTCCAAACTAGGAGGCTTCCTTTGCTTTTTCCCCACCACATGATGCTGATCAAGCGGTCAGAAATTGTTCTTTCTACACCACCAGATACTTTCCTCTGATACGATTTTCGGTTCTTCTGCCAGATTTGCCCTTTGTATATTTGACTATGAGTTTTAGGGAATCATTTTCCTTAATCATTAGTATCTCAGAAGTATAAAAGAAAAGAAGCATGGTAAACACATGCACCTCTACACGTATCCAGATAACAACTTGTACGCACAAAAGTACGTAGTAATTGGTATTTTTTTGGAAATTAATATTCACTTTCAACTTTTTACTGATGAGACTTCACTTTTTACTTTTTACTTCACGTTAAAAGTAGAGCCTCATCAGTAAAAAGTGGAGCGCGAATATCAATTTCCTTTTTTTTTCAATCATTCTACCCGCCACACCCATTTATACACCCACACTCACAAGAACAATGGCAGAGCTAGGAACGTATACTTGTTATATCATAAATTTTTTGATTTTCAATACAATACATTACATTTGTACATTGAAATGATTATAGCATATTGCAGTTAACGTATACCAATCATTTTATTTTTTTTCTTTAGACTATTTCAACTGTCACGTGCTTATTTTTTATTTATAAAAGAAATTGAGAAATAAAAATATAAAATAGCCGATTTTTTTTTTGAAATTAACCAAAATTATTAAGATTATACTAGGACAGGGGTCCCCCGGGCCCCACCATAACTCCGCCCCTGCACAAAGGTGTGGGCTCCACACATTGGATATGTATAAAGCCCACACCCTTATAAGTGTGGGTGTGCACTTGAGTGTAGTTCTATCATTTTTTTTTTTTAGGAATTTTATTCAATTACTACTAGATTGCCCTTATCTTAAACCTAAGTAGTTTTGCGTAGCCTACGTTTTTTTAAGAGCAAAAAAGATTTTATTAATCTTTGAAAATAAATTAATTACAAAGATTAAAAGCATCCCAAACTCGTAGCTCTCCAATACAATACTCATTTTTTTCCAAAAAACAAAAGCATAAATAATCTTTAGGGTTAAGTTTGACTTGATTTTCTTGTTTCATATGCTTGCAAGTAATACGTTTCTCAGGAAACGCCTTTGAAATTTTGTACGTTATTTATTTTTTTAGTACTAATATTAGATCTATTGTATTCAGGGTAAAGCTAATGTTTAGCCTGCATTTGACTTCGATTTTGAAAAATATTCTTTTTGCATAATCAGATGAGGGGGAGCCACTCCTGATTTCGTAAAATAGTGTTATTTTATACGTATAGATTAGGCACTCATCAGTATTCAAAAAAACTTTAATTTTTCACACAGATGATGAAAAAATAGCAATTTAAAAGATGAATGTTTCAAATTATTTTTAAAAAAAACATACTATATCTTAATGATTTTCATTTAAAGACCACATGAGAATTTAATCAAGTTTTTATTCATTTATAATGAAAATCAAAGATCAGTATTGTATTCGCTTTACGCTTAACATATCTCTTCATGTCAGTGGGTGAAAAAATCATGATCTGCATCAATCTGGAGTCCGGTCCCATCATAGTTATCGTTAGAATGACATCTTCACCGTTCCCATTCGAGAGCCCAAGAGGCTGTCACCAAAGCTAATCGGAGCCAAGAGCTAATAACCAGACCCCCTCTGAGTCCAAAAATGGTAGGGAAAGTATGTGGAAGATCTTCTCACCCTAAAAAACAGAGTCTCAACCATCGATCTGACACCGTGGACATAGGAGAGTCGAAAGAGGAAAGAGTTTCGACCATTTCATGCCGTCCTGCGGTATCATGTAGTAGTAAATTACGTAATATACTAGTAGCAGTATAACCAATGTCTTCCAAAGTACCTTCTTTTTCTATTGTTTATTGAGCTAGTTGGAGTGTAGAAACATTAAAGTACTCATTCTGACAGGGATTGATCCTCTGTTTAATTGCTTACTATGGTTTAATATACAAATCCAGTTATTGAAATTTTATAGAACAACTTTGACAAATTCAAGAATTAATCTCGGGATATTATCGCTTTCATATCATCAAATAGTAGCCTCATCCAACTAAGGGTCGTCATCGGGCTGGGTCGGGTTGGGCCAGCCCACCAAGTCACTACCCAAGTCTGCCCACGGTCGGGCCGATCGGGTTTTACTTTTTTGCGGGCCTGGCGACCTATTACAAATTGAAGCCCAAACCCGGCCCATGGGCTAGCCCAATTAATAGGCTAGCGGGCCAAAAATTGGGCGGGCCAATGAGCGGGCCAAAAGCCGGACGGGTTTAAATTTCCTTGGGCAAGGGAAAAAAGAAAGGATTTTGGGCTAATGGGTGGGCCCGTGGGCGGTTTATTGGATTGGTACCATGGGCGGGCCGAGTAAAAATTCATAGTTCCAAGTCCGCCGATTACAAACTACGGGCCAGGCCGGGCCGCCTGTTTCACGGGCTCGGGCCGAGTAAAAGCCTGATGGGCCGGGCGGGCCGCAGGCCTTCGGGCTAAATGATGACCCTTACATCCAAGAAAATAATCCTTCACGCATTGAGTTATTAAGTTCATTTTCATACAAATATAATCTTAATGGTTAGAGGTGGTAAGCGCTCTCCGAATTCTAGAGCGTATAAACAAACCAAACTACTCGAGTTCGACTTGTTGAGATTGATTCGTTATCTGACCAACCTAAGCTTGAAGAATTGTTAAGAAGTTATTAAGCAAAATTTTTGATCAAATTATTACTCGGCTCGTTTAACTTATGGTGTTTAACAATTAATTCAAGTTACTCGAGATCCAAAACATGAATATAACTCGTTAAACTTTCAATCCACGCCAGAAGAATCTACCTACGTAATTTTGACTCGTCTGGCTCGATCATCACCAACTATATCTCTTCCTGTAGCCAAATATACAAAAAAAACAGAAGATGTCGCATATATCCCTAATTATTCTACCAAATTTGCACTTTGTTTTATTTAGATTTTGACTTCAACATTTACGATACTAGTCATCTTTTCCATATGCTTCGGTAGAATACAGTTGACTTTCAAAATATGACCGTGAAAACTTTCACAAATGATATTTTAATAGGGTATTGACTTCTAAACTCGCATTTTTACCACATACACTCTCTTTTTTGTCTTTATTTATGTGAATTTACCTTTTTACCATTTCACAAGTTCACTTTTGTACACATTAAGGGGTAATAGAGTAAATTCACATCAAATAAAGACAAAAAAAAGGGGAGTGTATGTGATAAAATGGGGAATGTAGAAGTCAATTTCCTTTTAATATCCGCGGTTTAGTAATCCGCAGACGCTTCAAAGTATTTCAAATGGGAAATTAGGCAAACGTGAAACAGAGATGAAAATTTTGGCTCTCATGACTGGTCGATGTGCATGTAAGCTGGCCCGGACACCTGAGTAATCAAGAAACAAAGATCAAAGAGTGTGTATTCTTGGCATTATAAAAAACAATACTTTTTCCTTAAGAAATTCAGCTTTTGGACAACAATTAATTTGAGGATACGAAGTATGAAACCCGTGTTTGTGTGCTGTGCACAGCATGCGTGTTGTGCACTGTTTGAGCCGTCGGATCGTGCATTTAATAGCTCGGATCTCATCTTGACAATGGATGATCGAGAGTCAATTATTGTTGAAGATGAGATCTGAACCGTCAGATTCACGATTCGATGGCTTGGATCATGCACAACATGTATACTGTGCACAGCAGGCTTCCCAAATTCTGAAGCATGGGACTAGTGGACTCGATTGACCAAAGAATTAAATTGGTGGTTTTGTGCTCCCTTTGCTTCACACTAATGGAACATAACCTAATCTTGAATTATTGCAACTTAACTCTGATTGTCTTTTATCTTATACGCCCATCCGTCCTGCAATTTTTTTTTTTTTTTATAAACGTGGTACCCGATTAATTCTTGGAAACTCAATCCCATTGTCTATCGAGTCCGATTAAAATTGGGTAAAATCTCGCATGAACTGATCCTGTTAAAGTTGATAGCACATGAAGTTTATATATATATCTACTTCTAGGCCGGGACGGAGCTATTGGGCGTATTTGTGAGACTTACGCGAGTCTATTTAAATTATCGAAATTGGTATTTTATAAACATTACCACTATCGAAATTTATGTTGATTGGAGAACAGTTGATACATGGCAGAACATGCTTATTTTTTAAGATATAAATGTCAATCTATCATTCAAAGATAAATTTGTCAAAAATTATTGTTGTGTTCAGTTCTTTGTTTTATTTTTCAATCATTACCCTACTTCTTTCTCCAATCATTATTTTATTTCTTCAATTATTACTTTCTCATCTCTCTCCAATCATTACCATATTTCTCTTTACACCCACTATCAAAACTAAACTAAACTCCCAACCAATCAAACAAAGTACGATATCCAAAGTTCCAAACAATAATGTTTATGTGACTAATGTTATGGACGAGTCAAACCCAATGGATTAGTCTAGTGGTCAGGAATGTGTGGGAATTGCATATTTGCTTTATCATAAAGTCTTAGGTTCGAAATGAATTTGGGGTTTCTATTGTCCACAAGGAACAATATGCGTGTTGGACCAATTCAAGCCATCCATGCTCAGTAATGGACGACTCAAATTTCATCTCGGCCGAACGGCTAAGATTTGTTCAGCCTTAATGAAATCTGAGTCGTCCATTACGAAGCATAGACGGCTCAAATCGGCCCAACACGCATGCTGTCCCCTAAGGAACAGAACACACTCTGAGTTCGCTCAAAACCTGTAAGGTACTATCAACTTCTTTGGAGTCAATCTATACTGATATTTGTTCTGACTTTAATAGAGACCTCTATTATAGGACCGTGATATTGATACTTTGAATTAGTCGATGTGTGCGTAAGCTGATCCGGACGCTTGAATTACCAAAAAGTGTGTTTACCGACGAGTTCTTGAAGTCCTTCAACTCGACCAGGAGAGATCCAAATCCTATATTACACTTGGATTGTACAATTCCTTTTTTGGGTTTGTGGAGAATGGTGTGTTGAAAATCCTCGAATTTAATGAGGCGGAAAACAATACATGAGGGCAGTTTCGTCCTTTAAGAAGTAAGTTTGAGGTGTTAATCTCCAGACGCCTACCGGAAGCGCGTGGTGCTACACTGCAAAAGCAATCTTCTCCGGTCGTTATCCATGCCATTAAAAATACTTTACCCCTCGGATCGGAATCATCTACTCCATTTCATTTGAAAGCACCAAAAGTTAAGAAAGAGAAAATCTTATTCACGGAGGGTCACGTGAATAAGATTTTACGGAGCAAACTGTAATTGTACAAAACTCTTTTGGACGGTTGCGATTTATTTTTTCTATAAAGAATTTATTCACGTTCTCGTTGTGAATAAATATCTCTCAAAAATAAACACAAAAATCATTATTTAAAAATGAAGCAAACACTAGTTTTAATTTTTCGTGCTCTCAATATACTTCCTCCGTTCCAAAATAAGTGGCCTTTTTGGAATTCTGTGTAATTTTAACATGCTTATATCTTTTGATTTATGAAGTTTTTTGTGATTTTGAAAACTTTGCTTAATAGAACGTATCGATTTTTTGTCGAACAACGATGGAATAACTCGCTGCATTTTTTGGGTAGCACTCATATGAAAGATCGAAGTAATTATAATGAATTGTTCGGGTCATCGGGTAAAAAGACACACCCAGAGCGAACGGAAAGATTTTTTCAAAAAAAAAAAAAAAAAACTACAAACACATTATTGGTTGGTTGGTTTTTTTTGACCTACTTTTCATATTCATTTTCACAAATTTGTCAATATGAACAGCTGTCGTTATTTTATATCTAGGTTGTTGGGCAAATATCCGTGTCATGTCAGCACTTTCTCATCGCGAGATCTAGTTGTTCGAGATGATTAAACAACACCAATCCCGTGAAATCTAACTCGTTAATATCCTATCTCAAGAAGAAAAAAAAAATTCTCGATTCACTAAAAAGTTATCAGGAGCTCTAAGACACCGTCACGTCATGCTATAATTGCTTTCACACTCATACATTTATACGGGACCTAAATTTATGAATCGCTAGTAAATGAATACATACTTGGGACACAACGTAATGACGTTTTGTACTTACAATTTTCCTATATATGTAGATAACTTTGCACATATTATGCACAGAGATGAGAGATTTACAAAAATAATTTGAACCGCTCATATTTTTCATAAAGCATCTTCATATGGCCTATGGTAAGAAACAAGGTCAATCGAATTTCGATAGAGCTTCTGTAGGGCAAATCAATTAGTTTCGCCTAACGAATTTTGTAAAAGCCTTTGGCGATATTTGCTTGAGCTGATTTTTTACGATAAATGATTTGGATCATCTTTGTGAATCCAAAGTGGGCCCATCAAAAACGTTTGTGCAAGATCCGTGCAAAGTTGTGAGTGCTAACGGCATTTTTTGCAAAAATTGTTCCAAATTTCACCAAAAAAATCTTAAATTCCACGTGTCATTTCATGGGAAAGTGTATCACCACGCTCGTCTCCCTGCGCGTACATCTATCACTTTCGTCCTTTAAACGGACCAGACCCTCTCTCTCTCTTTCTCTCTCTCTCTCTACACACACATACATACACAACGCATTACTATTATACTTTTCTCTCTCTCTACATCTCTCTCCCTCTCTCGCTCTAAAGCAGCGACTGCCGAGCGAGAGTCTTTCGTTTTTCCTCTCTCCCAAGTCCTCCACACCAATTCAACTTCGGTAAGCCATAGAAAACTTCAGCTCTCGTTAACCATTTTCACTATACACACACACACATATATGTACGTATCTGTATGTATTTTTTTTTGTTTTGTCTTCACGTTTTGTTTGTTTTGCATCTGTAACTTGTTAATCGAGGCTTAACCGTGAACACCCATTCCCTCAGGTTCGCTGCTTCACGTGGTTGTACTTCAATGGAGGTTAGCAAAATTTCCCTATCTCTCTCGTTATACACACCTAGATATGCGTGTGTCTGTATACATGTATGTATGTATTGTTTGTGTGTATAACATGTTTGTACAGTTGGGTTTTGCGCGTGATACGATTTGATGTAGCTATCTTTGTTTTCCATGGTTCGGTTGTGTTATATTTTTCTCTAATTTGTTGGGATCACGTTTGGGATTTTTCACAAGGATGGTAATTTGTTGTTTGAAAGTTATTTCTTTTTTATCTATTTTGTTGTTTCTTTTTTGCTGTTGAGTTTTGGGTTCTGTTTCATAGTACTTGTTTGGTTTGGATTTTTGTTGGGTTTTCATATTTTGCGATTAATGTGCTTGTTTCTTGCTTTCTTACAATTTTTATGTTAAAGTCTTGGTTTTTGGTGAACTGGGTTGGTTCTATGTTTCAAATATGGATCTGGGTTTTTATTTTTTCTATTTTTTTTTTTTATGTTTAGCATCATATCCTCTGCTTGCTTGTGTTTCTCTGGCCTGAAGTTTTCTTTTTTAAATTTCTCCTTGATATTTATGGGATGTAAATGTGGGTTATTGTTTTGTTGTTTTCTTTAAAATTGTATTTTAAAATATCCATGAACCTTATGCATTTGATTTCTGTATTTTTGGCTATCCTTCATTTTGCTTCTGTTTTCTTTTCCTTCTAAGATTTTGAAAATATTTTAAATGCCCAAATTTTTTTTCAAAGATGTTTGAAATCACTTTACCGAATTCTGCTATAATTTCTGGAGACTTTTTTTTTTGCTTAGATGAATTGTGGATTTCTTATGTCTTAGTTAAGTGTATTGTTTAAGTACAAATGTTTAGAACTTACTTAATGTTGGTAAAATGGGCGTGCCGTGCAATTTACTAGGTTTCGTGTTTCTCAGTAATGTAGTTTGTTGGGGAATGCTATATTTTATTCACTTCACTTATAGATTAGTAAAAGGGGCTGCACAATGCACGAGGCTCTCACTACTGTAGGGTCTAGAGAAGGGTTGGACGTACAAAGTCTTACCCCCGCAAATGGAGAGGTTGTTCTCACAACTCGAACCTGTGACTTGGTCACCATGTCACATTGGGGCGACAGTTTTGAAAATGTTTGTCAAATTTACACTTAGAGTAGAATTTGATTCTATTGATGAACTTCAAACATGAATGTACTCGGGTTGGAAAAGCTCAAAAGTTTAGGAGCTACCTTAAGCTCTGCCGTACTCCTTCTGGGGGAGGGGTTTGTTCGAAAAACTTCAATATCATCCGACGATACCATGTGTTAGGGCAGAAAGCATAAATTTTTTCTCAAGTTGTGGAGTCCGTACATTGTTTCCTTGTATTTTTTGGTTTTTCTGCTTCTTGTTTGATAGGTTGAAGGTTTTTCTTTTAATCCTTTCTCACTTAGTAAAAAATAAGAAAACCTTCCACATTCTGTATCAATTAGGAATCAAATTCTTGATTGATTATCTGTTGAAATCTGGATTTTTTTGATTTTCACAGTTTGTATCACTTCCATGCACATGCTAACTTCCTTGGCGAAGTTAATTTACACCAAATGAATTATTTTGTATATGCATTCACATAGAGGATCCAGTCCAAGTTAGTCTTTCTATTTCTACTGCTTCTTTAATGATTTGATATTTACCAAGGTGTAAACTTTGTTTTCGATCCATGTGTTGTCATGGTGTGGTATTGTTTCTTTTTATTTTGCAGATGGATTCAGTTGAACTGAACCAGAATGGGGACTGCATCGATGACACATCTGCAGAGAATTCGCCATCTCCAGATTCCGCTGACGTTTACGGCATCTTTGGAGATCCAGAGTTACTACCTAGAGTGGGAAACCAGTACCAAGTCGAAATTCCAGCAGTTATTACAAAATCAGAGTATGTTTTGTACAAAAAGAACCCATTGGAGGTAGAATTTGCTCCTGGCATTCCCAGTGATTTTCTTACGGGATTACCCATTCCAGTCATGTGGATCAATAAGGAAGTTAAGCACGTGAAACGTAAAGGGCTGCAATCTCTTAATCATTCAAATGGAAAAGCCAACAAAAATGGTGTCTTGAAATCCGAAACCAATAAAGAGGCACCGATTTTTTCACCAGATCAAGATTCAAAACATAAAGTTGAGCCTGTGGATATTGCATTGGGAAACTTAGGTTTGGACCAAGAAATGGACTCTAAAACGCATCAGAAGTACAAAGGTGAAGGATGTTGTTTGGTTCCTGGTTCCATTGGTGGTTTGTGGAGTGCTAGTGAAGAGGCAAGTTTCCTCCTTGGTTTGTATATCTTTGGGAAGAACCTTATTCAGGTGAAGAAGTTTATGGAGAGTAAGATGACAGGGGATATACAGTCCTTTTACTATGGGAGGTTTTATCGGTCCGACAAGTATCGAAGATGGTCAGATTGCCGGAAGATGAGAAGCAGAAAGTGTGTGTATGGGCAAAGGATTTTCACTGGATTAAGGCAACAGGAATTGTTATCTCGCTTGTTTCTCCATGTGTCGGAAGAATGCAAGAGCACTTTGTTGGAGGTACTTCCTGAAGTACTCAATCTTGTGTTCCTCCTTTTCTTTCCCACTACATGGGCAAAGGATACTCGCATATAGATGTGCATGCACACAAGTATGTCACTTGCCAAACTTAGAAATGGCTTTTACACTGGCCTTCAGGAAGATCTCGTCAACATTTTTGGTCTTATTCTTTAGCATGAAGTTTTCTTTTCTGGTGGTAACTAGCTGCAATTTTGTTATATAAGGTCAAGAAAGTACGTCATGTTATCACCATTGACCGCACCATCCCATATTTTATTGACTCCGTTATTTATCTTAAACTTTCTTGGCGAACCAACTGTCGGAATGGTTATCTGAAAAGAATGTTGTCCGGAAGGACAATTGTGCAACTATCCCAATAGCTATCAGTTAACCCGTTTGGTTGGGCTATTCCAGTATCTTTAATAACCACTTTTATTCCTTAGTACAACTTCTGGGTTTGTAGTTTATTCAGAAATAGTTAGTCACACATTTGATAGAGCCATAGAGTTGAGGGGGAAAGAGTGATTCAAGTACCTGTAAATGGTAATGAAGTTCATCCATATCTCATTTGGATATAAGCAATTGCAAATTCCAAAGGTTCTTTTTTTCTGCTACTCGATTAACTTTACTGCTCTTACTTGTTTGATGCCTGGATTTTTTGGCCAACCGTTTACCTTTTATTTTGTATATTTCAACCTCTTCTTGTCACAGACACACTTATCTAACATACTTTTATTCAGTATCCCTTTGGTATATATACCAAAAAAAGACAAGTTTTATTAGGTCTAGAAGTTGTATCAAGTATCATCCTGTAAGCTCATTGCTTTATGTGTTTGTGATTTGCTCATTGTCTTGGATTTAGTTGAGTTCTATGACATTGAATGGCCAAACAACCAAGCAGTTGTCATCTTCATTTCACCACATCTGGTGATCTCTGATAAAGAAGCACAAACATTTGTAAGATTTGGCATGCACCTCACACGACACCACATGATGCTCATCGGGCACTTCTATACAACTCAAAACATACCCACTATTCCTTTATGTTTTCTCAACTGTGATACCCTTCAGACACTTGGAGAACACTTGACTCTTGCATAGGAGCACATTACAAGTCAACTTAGAATCCAGTGTTAAAGAAAATCAATATGATGTAATGCATATTGTCTTCCGTAAGGCTTTAGCAATTAGTGTTCCACTAGCCTTTGTTAGTATATCTTTGGATGAGATATTCACACGCATGAGACAGTTATAGCTTACCCTTGTATACGCCATATGTAGGGAGTAGTAAATAAATAAAACTGCATTTTTGTGTGTCTCATTTCCTACATTTTTAAGAATTTCCATGTCCGCGTGTCCATGTCTTTTCACATGTCCATGTTTGTGTTTTGTAAGTGTTACAATAAGGCATGATAAACATCTCATAGTTCTATGAAATGGAAGCCATGACAGCGTTTCATTTCCAAAATAGCAGTCCCCAGTTGGAACATGTAGATGTGTATAGCTATGATCAGGGGCCTTTATCATCTAGGAGATGTCGGGAAAGGAGTCTATGTGAGTATTATTACTGTAATGATTGTGGTTAGGATTACTATTTTTTCATTTGTAACGATTAATTGCTTGAAAAATCTCTGCCATTGTTACCTATTTTCCCTCTCCCAGGTATATTTAAAAGAAACATTGAGTTTTTATGCAGGTAATCTGTTCAAAACCTTGTAGATAACTTCGAACTATCTATCAGGAATTATCTACTCAAAAGGTTATATTTCAGTGGTTTCCTCTACAATTTTTAGTCATCCTTCTTAAACTTGTGATCAAGTGACCAGCCTTCATAAACTTTCGATTGGAGAGCTCTTGTATTTAGTAGCATGTAGTGCTTTCCTTTGATCATATGCCTTTTTCCACCCCTTGATCTATAATAAAGTATTGCTGAACTAACACATTCTAGTGTGATTTAGCAGAAACTGTCATTAGGGCTATAATTTACCTTTGCTGCTCTGTATTGCGAACATGATTTCCTGCTTAATTATACCTGAATCAACTGACAGGTATCCAAGACTTTTGGGGAGGGGAAAATGCTATTAGAGGAGTACGTCTCTACTTTAAAAGCTTTAGTTGGGATAAGCAGTCTTGTAGAGGCAGTTGGAATTGGTAAAGGGAAGAGAGATCTAACTGGCATCACAATGGAGCCGTTGAAATCCAATCACGGTGTTTCTACGCGCTCAGAAGTACCAATTGGGAAAGCATGCTCCTCTCTCACACCCACAGAAATCATTAAGTTTCTCACGGGAGATTTCCGTTTGAGCAAGGCTCGATCAAACGACTTGTTTTGGGAAGCAGTTTGGCCCCGTTTGCTAGCAAGAGGTTGGCACTCTGAGCAACCCAAGGATTATAACTATGCCGCTGGTTATAAGCATTCTTTGGTCTTTCTTATGCCCGGTGTGAAAAAGTTTTCTAGAAGGAGGCTAGTGAAAGGAAACCACTTTTTCGATTCCGTTACCGATGTTCTGAATAAAGTTGCTTCGGACCCTGGTCTACTTGAGCTGGAGACAGAAGCGGATGAGAGAAATGAAAAAAAGGAAGAGGATGGGTGGAAAATGGAAACCAAAACAGATCAACGTCACTGTTATCTTCAGCCGCGGACTCCGAATCTCGTTACGGATGTCATGAAATTTACGGTGGTGGATACAAGCATGGGTGATGGGAAAATATTTAAGATGAGAGAATTGAAAACGTTGCCAAATGAAGTTCTGAAAACAACCCTCTCCAGAAGCCATTCTGAAGAAAGTGAAGATGGTAGATCTGAGCCTGAGGCGTCGTCTGAAGATATGGAGGTTGTTGATACCATGCTATTCGATCAAGAGGGCTTTTGTGCTTCCAGTTCCGCAACTGGTACCTTCTCTTGTGAGAAAAAACCTGAAATTGGTGCTTCAAACCAAGGGGGCAAACGTTTGGATTCTGAGGCTGCATCCATTAAGAGTTCGAAGGATCATAACAATTTCTGTGAAAACAAGAAGCCAAGAAAGTCTAAAGAGAGCAGCCGGGGGATGAAACAAGATAATGTGAACTATTTATCCCCGGTAACAAAAAGGCGGGTCGATACCGTTTTACTTGATCAAGAGGACACCATTAAGTTTGATTCCACAAAGACATTGTCTTCTATCGGTATGTCTCCTTTCGAGAAAAATCTTGGAATTGGTGATTCAAAAGAAGGAAATAAGGGTTTGGATCCTGGTACTTCATCTGTTAAAAGTCCCAAGGATTTGAACAATTTTGCCGAAAATAAGAAGCCTAGAAAGTCGAAACACAGCAGCTGGGGTATGAAACAAGATGACTTGAACTATTTGGCCCCGGTAACTGAAGGGAGTTTTGGTACCATGACATTTGATCAAGAGGACACTAACAAATCCATTTCTGCAAAGATATTGCCGGATATCAGGATGTTATCTTTTGAGAAAAATCTTGGCACTTCAAACCAAGGGACTCATGGTTTGGATTTTGGAGCTGCATCTGTTAAAATTTCTGAGGACTCCAACAATTTCTGCAAAAATAAGCAGCCAAAGAAGTCTGAAAATTCCAGATGGGGGATGAAACAAGATGATTTGACCTATTTAGCCCCGGTAACGAAAAGGCGTCGGAGATTAAGTGCTTGTAGTCGGGCCGAGAGTAGCCATCAAATTCCCGGTTTCTCTGTGGACCCCAGTTTGGGACAAGAAAAGCATATTTGCTGCTCAGAAACTACTGATTCAAGCGAAAACAATCTCTCTGGGATTTTTTCTGCTAAAAAAGTCACTTCTGCCAGTTCATCGAAAGGAAGCCCCATTGAGAGCAGTGAGGGCATTTCTTGTGAAACCCGCATCTTTGTTGCAGAAAGTTCTTGTGATACTAAACCGCAACCCAGACCATTGATTGACCTAAACTTGCCTCAGGTCTCACCAGATTTTGAAACCAGTGAAGAAAACGAAACAAGCAGATTAGAAGATTCTACGGCGCCAAATCCCTCTGCAGACGCCTCCTTTTCTGAGCAACAGCCTAATGGAAATTCCAGAAGGCAAAGCACAAGAAACAGGCCACTGACCGTAAAAGCATTGGAAGCACTTGCAAATGGGTTTTTAACCACCCCCACAAGGCGGAAGAATAAAGAAACTTTTTCAAGAGAGAATTCAATGAGATCGAGACTGCCTCGACAGGACCCCAGTGGAGTGGAGACCGCAGAGGACTTCGGTTGTGGAACTGCAGTGGCTTCCCAGGAGGGTGAAGCCAGAAATGAAGATTGTAATGGCGATGTTGAGATTTTGGGCGAATTTCAGATTCAACCTGAGGGAAATGCAGCTCAAATTGCAGGAAACGAAATCGATTTCATGGGAAATTTTCGGGGTTAAGTTCGGTATATGAGTGGTGGCAGTGGTGGTATTGGAAGAATGAGTGCTTTCAAGGTGGTATAGGAGGGGCTTAGCACAGCATTCATGGTCAGTGAACCAGCAAACTCATCTATTTTATGCAGAAATGTGGTGGTGATCTTTCCTATGAAGCTGATTTTTATCAGAAAAATACTCACCTCTGGTGAAATTCTGCTATCAAAAACTGGGAACGAGAGGAATTGTGCTCTTTTCAATCTGAGTTAATGGACTCATTTGATTGCTAGCTGATTCATTTTGCAGCAGCTGATGCTTCGAATTAGTTGCAGCAACATTTCGGCCACAATTCAATCTATTCGGGTGGATGTTTCGGTTTCTTTCCTGTGATCGTGTTCCGCGTTGAATCAGTTCATTTGTAGTGAATGTATCTTCTCCCAATAATCTTCAACATTCATATTCATCCATCATACTTTCAGTTAGTTGTCTAGAAGAGGGACATCATAAACCTAGAACTAATGTTACCTTTTTCCCATATGTATCTTTGTAGATTTTGTCTCTTTTGCCTGTTTTAGTAATTTGCTCCAGCATTACATAAAGTAGTTGATAGTACTTGAGCAAAATTGTCATTTTACCTGAGGCCCATGGACGAAAAATCGTCTACCTTCACGCCCTTTATAGGTTGTATATTTGACTTAGGACATTGGATGAAAGTTTCGTAATCTTGCAATTTGTATATTGTAACAAAAGTGTTAGGATCCAGGACACTTGGTCTAAGAAAGTGTTCGGAAAAGAAAATGGAATCAATTTTCTTTTCCGAACACTTTCATAGATTGAGTGTACTGAATCGTACCAGACCTCATATTGTAATTTATAATGGATATCATGATTCTTTCCATTTTCTTTTCCGAACACTTTCATAGACTGAGTGTACTGAACCGTACCAGACCTCATATTGTAATTTATAATGGATATCATGATTCTTTCTACTTCTGTCAATAGCAAGTTTTAACCCCACCTTTGAAAAAAGTCAAGTTTCAGGCCACCATAGTACGATAATGTGGTGATCCTTTGACCACGTTTGAGGGCAAATTTAGACGATCTTGAACTTTAATGCAGAAGAGAGAAGTGCAAGTGGGAAATGCCACTCCTTTTAGAAATTTTTGTTTGGTGATCACAAGGCACTGTCACATGGCGTTCGAGTTCCTTTAACACTACGCACCCGTTCATGAATATATGGTTACAAAAAATGTTGTTCCAAGAGCGCTAAATAATTACTCTTCTTTTTACTCATTGCAGGAAGAGAGTATTCAATTTTCCACCCACAATAAAAGGGTGAAATAAAAACTAGCCCTAGGACAATATCGGAATACATGGTCTTTTAGGATCCAAGTTAAATTTACCCAAATGGATTTTTGGTTTTGGAGGCATGAGAAAATGAACAAGAGGTCACAAGTTTGAATTCCATAAAAACCTATAATTTCAAACCTTGAGGTTACAAAAGGTTTGACTCGTCGTTAACTTTAGGATTTCAAAATTAATTGAAGTGCATGCAAGTTCACAAAGACATCTTGGTATAAAACAATGGCAAAGCCGAGTACCATATGGGGCTCAAGTGACATCTGTCAAGCAATGACCAATACAATTTTAAAACACAACTGCATCGAACGGCTCCGAACGCAATTATGTGCGGAGTTGGGATTTTTTTAGACTTTTTGGTTTCAAATATCTGGCCTTCTATTGATATTGCCTCAAATTTGCAGAGGTATAAATGCCATCAATTATCAAACTCCTACCCCAACCAACCTAGACCCCAAAAAGGTGCACAAAGAGCCCCTACGCCTCTACGTGTCAGCACAAGACACCGCCACGTGGACACCTCCGTCTTCAACCCAATTGATTCTCTAGTAGGGTTCCTCCTGTCAACTTTTTCCATTGATGACAAAACTTCACTGGTCTGAAGCTCTTATAGTTTGATGTTTTAGAGAGAGAGAGAGAGAGAGACATATACGGAGAGAGAGAGAGAGAGAGAGAGAGGGAGAGGGAGAGGGAGGGGGGAATGGGGCAAGCATTTCGTCGAGCATCTGGAAGAATACGGAGTACGAGTCTCGATCCACCGTCGTCTTCTTCTTCTCCTTCTTCAGTGAAGAAGGCCGTTGATAGCCGGCCGGCTGTGGCTCCGTCCGACAAGTTCACCGGAGAAACTGTTGGTCCTGGTTCCGGTGAGTGTTCTTTCAGCTCAGTTTCAGAATTTAGGGCTACAAATGAACGATTTGATAGAAAGCCTGTCTATCTCTTCTGGTACAATATTAATAAGGCTTACATACTGTGAATTCAAATTGGATTATGACCCATTTAAGTGCGCGAAGACTCAAAATTTGTGTTGCATTGATATTCAATCTTAGAATACCCCAGTAGGGCTGCGAACAAACTGAGCTGCTCGTGGCTTGGCTTGTTAAGGCAAGGCAAGGCTCGGCTCGACTTGTTTAGTAATCGAGCCGAGCTAGAGCTCGAGTTTTAGGCTAGTTTACTAAACAAGCCAAGCTCGACACTCAAAAGCTCAGCTCGGCTAGCAAAAGCTCGGCTCGTTTCTCTAAGCTCCTCTTGTTTAAAGAGGTTCGTTAGGTAAATTAGCCAAACTTAGCTCGTTAAGGGCTTGGCTCCTTGTGAGCCGAGCTCGAACATGACGAAGCTCGGCTCATTTGCACCCCTAACTGAAAGTATGTTTCTAAAAGTTAGGTATTGGTATGGGGACATTGGACAGTTTATTTCATAGTATTTTTTTTCCGGAGTTTATATGAAAGAATTGTATATACGTTTGTTTAGATAGGTTCTTGAAGATGGAAATCACATGGGATCTTGGGGAGAAACACAAATCGAACTCGACGGGCCAAACTATGAGAGAGAAATTTTTGTAGGATGATTTTTTGAAGTTAAATTTTTGTAGGATCATTGGATTATGAGCCATTTCTATACGTGAAGACTTAAAATTTGGGTTGCATTGATATTCAAGAATCAGGCTGGCCTCCCTATAGTTCAATCTTAAAATACTGAAATATGTGTCCAGAAGCTAGGTATTGGTAAGGGGACTCTGAACAGTTACTTGAAAAGAATATCATCTAGGATTTTATATAAAACTTGGAGTATTTTTGATACATTTATTCAGAAATGTTCTTGAAATCGCATGGGAATGACAGATTTTTTTTTCCAAGCATTACAGAGGCTGTTCTATTTATTGCACAATATATAACCAACGCTTACACACTGTGAATTCAATTTGGACTATGAGCCATTTCAGTGCGTGAAGACTCGTAATTTGTGTTGCATGGGGTATTCAAGAGGCAGAACTTCTTAAACTTCAATCTTGAAATACAGGAATATGTGTCCAAGACTCCAAAAGCTAGGTATTGGTATGGGGACACTGAAGTACTGAACAGTTATTTGAGAAGTATATGGTGTGGGTTTGTATATGAAGACTTCTCTTTGGTACAGTTATTTAGAAATATTCTTGAAATGGCATGGGATCATGGGCAGAGCCATGAATTGAACTTGAGTTACCCGACGGGCGGAACTATGAGAAAGAAATTTTCGTAGAATGCTTTTTCGAAGTTAAATTCAGTCATTCGAGTCTCTATAGAATGGTTTTGATAAATTGGACAATTAATGTCGAGATATTATTGATTGTATCATGACACTTATAAGTATTATTGTCAGGGATAACAAGTATCATTCACTATATTATAGTGTGCTTAAAGGGTAGATTATTCATAGCTTTCTTTTTTGCTTGGAATTTATGTTTTTTAAATCAATATCTTATGAAACTGAACTGTTCTCAAAATATTGTTTTGGGTGGGGATGGGCTCTGCAGACCCCACAATACCTGCCTTGCATACGAATTACCAAAAAATGGGATTTCTGATACCTGCCATTAGAAATGTTTCCTTCAGCTTTTTGCTGTGTGGGCTTCGTGTTTTTCATGTATCATGGGAGTTAGAGGTTGCAAGTGTCTCGGTTGGTTATCGGTGTCGGCCACATATCCCACACCCTAACCCAAGTTTCTAAGTGTTGGACACGGATAATTGCATACATTTAGACGAGTCGTAACACATTTTATTTTTTTATGTTTCCTGTTTGATATCCTTGTTTTACAACTATTTGCAATGGTAAAGAATCAATACTTCACAAAAGAGTGGTTTTGGGTCTTCTTTTATGAATTGGAGGTCCAGTTAAGTGGGGATGGGTTTACTTTTCGCAATCCAGGGCTAGAATGTTCATTTCCATGCCTCTCATGGGTGACAACTCACTTTCTTATATTAATTATATGTTATCTTCTTTCACTTTATGCGTCTTACTTGTCATTTGAAGCAGTCTAATTTCATATGTGAAATTGTGGAAGTCATATTTTACTCATCCCTTATCCACTGTTCAAATGCATCTCTCACTCCTTAGGAAGTTGCATTACCAATGCCGAGTTTGATGGAGATCATTTTGGATGAACGCTTAATGCTTAACTAAGTAGTGTTCTGTTCTTGGCCTTCTTAAACTATGCACGTGTTTTGGTCAACCCGACCTCACAAAAGAAAATTGGAGGGAATATGCTCGTTGTACGAAAAATTCAGAACTCAATACTCGTACACGTTAAGTGTGCCTGGGATGGAACATATCTTGTTCTTTGGCCTTTTCTTGAACGCAATTATCAATTAGAATGTGTAGGCACACTCCATGTTATCTGTTTTTTATTCCTCAAATCGTCATCACTTGTCATCTTAAGCTGATGGGTTCTCTTTTTTCAGCAGAGGTTGAGCCAAGAATTAATGCAGAAAACATGCTTGAAGAAAGGGATCCGCAGTATGATGTTTTGCTTAATCAAATGGTGGGTAGAATTAAATCCAAACCTGGAGGGAAACTTGAGATGGGGGAGGTGAGTTAGTGGAAGCTGTTATTCTTTCTTCTTTAACTTCCTTTAGCAAGTACCGTTGAGTGTTGATATATGTAATGTGATTTCTCGGTGTTGCTGTGCTTCAACTATTGTGAAAGCTTGGAAAACTAGAGACACGCCTTCATCAGCATCTATTCTAGAAAGGCATTCTATAATTTCCATGATAAATTTATGGCTCTAGGTGGAGTGTTTCGTCCAAACATGTGTAGTTCTACACGCGTGCATTTCTTACTTGGGCCTCTTCTTTTCATTGGGCCAATGGAAGCTTAAACAATTTTCATATTTTTTACTTCAAGTAGGAGTGGATTCCACAACTTGGACTTCTTAAGAGTAAAAGTTAAAGCACACAAAACTTCTCGATTTGTTGACTCTCCATGTGTATGTTGGTCGGTGCGATATGGAGCCTAAATTGCCTAATTAGGTGCAACTTTGTCCTTGCCTTCTTTTAGCAATGTAGGTGGCATAGATGCATGCTGCATTTCATTCACTTACTACTTATGTGCCGACTCCTCTTGTGATTTTGCATAAAGCCATAAACGACCATTGCTAACAACCACTCATTGGGTGGTGGTCAAGTGGCAAATATTGACAAAATGTTTATAGAAGTTCTATGCACTTTTTCCTCTTCTCAACGAAGTTGGACGTATTTCAATGCAATTTTCACGTATTCAACATACATGTCCTTCACCCGGTGAATTGTGGTAGGCATTTTCTATATACTATTATGCAGGAGTTGAGGACTGCACATTTGCTAGCTATGTGCACTAAAACTTCAGGTTCCTCAGTGAACATCATTTTGTAGAATTCCTCTGTCTTCTTCTCGCCGCTTTTCTCGTCCATCCTGCCCTGCTCCGCAACGAGGAAGTAGTACCTTTTGGCACTCACTTTGGAATACAAATGTCTGCTAGCAGATACTGAAAACGTGTTGGAGAACAAAGAATACCTGGATTCTCTCTTTAAACCCAGAATAATCCTAGATTAACAGTATGCATTTAGGACATGCTACAAGTGAAGCGCCTTGGTTTAGTTGGCCCGCCCCATCTTTTGCTTTCAATTGTTTAACTCTGGGTTTCTGTCGCAGGCGTCAGTGGTGGATAAGTATAAAAGGCCCATGCCGAAACTGAGAAATACAACGGTAGATTCCGGCAGATACGAGGAAAGGCCTGTTCCCCCAGGGACTCTAAACGTTGCACAGCTACGACACATCATTCTCTTGCATCAAGGCAAGGCCGATGATCACAGTGGGCCCATGGATGTCCACCAGATTGCCGAGAAATTCCGAGTTGATGTCGGGCAGATCCAGAAGATTCTCCAATCGGTGTCCTTGCCGCCAGAGGACAGCAGTAGAAAGAGAGATGATCAGTGACTATCTCTTGTT
This sequence comes from Rhododendron simsii, assembly GCA_014282245.1. Taxonomy (NCBI): domain Eukaryota; kingdom Viridiplantae; phylum Streptophyta; class Magnoliopsida; order Ericales; family Ericaceae; genus Rhododendron; species Rhododendron simsii. Next base: position 35,847,402 of record CM024956.1, read on the forward strand.
TTCGGCCTTTCCGATTATTTCTCATTCTCAACAGAAATTGTGTATCGAGATTCTAGACTGTCTATTGTTCGATTCGGTCACAAAAATTTTGATAGAGCAAAGTCCGATGGTTAAGCGTATGGTTAAGCGTTCATGAGTTAAATCTTTTGGGAATTCCTATTGTAACCAATAATTGACAATACGTTCTACATGGTTTATAAGATAAAAGAAGTTGGCTTATTTGGTGCTTTTGCATTACTTTTTGCCGTTTGAGCAATTATTCCGTGGTCCTGGGGCATGGTCATATGTATATACGGATTCTGCATGATTTGGTAGTGATTATTGGCTCTGCGCGATTGTGTTGGCTCTGCGTGCCAACCGACCAGCCCTAGAAGGATCGAATAATTTTTGGATTTGTAGAGCGTGAACCATTTTACAGTAGAACTGTGTTCGGATAATAAACTTGTTGAAAGATGTCTAAAGGGAAAGAAGAAGATTAAAAATCTGAATTCAATAAGCTGTTTATTTCGTCTTCTTACCTAGACAGATTCCACCACCAAATTCATTATCCAGACACGGCCTAATAAACTGTTGAATCAACCAATTGCATTTTAATGAAGCTGGTAGGTAGCGTAGCAGAAAGTATTACAGTATTAACATCATCTTGAGAGAGAGAGAGAGAGAGAGAGAGAGAACCATAATATTAACCATTATATAAAACAAATTCAGAAAGAATTGCATTTGGCAGTCTTTGACCCTTAATTTTCATCTCCACAACTATTTGCTACTGCTACAAAATTTATAGAACTATGGTCTATAAATAATGACTAAAAGAACAACTGTAGTATAAGTACCCCTTTCTCTCTCTGAGGCTCCTAACATACAAGGGGAAAAAGAACGTGAATGAATCCAAAAGGATCAACCAAGAAGAAAAAGACGTGCCAAAAGAGAGAGGATCAAATAAGCTTCAATTTCAAGTCAAGATGGACTCCAACCAATCTGATGTATACTCATAAGCAACAAACGTAACAGCACCAGCAGGTGCCGCTTTGACGATAGACGGGACAATGCCCTTGTAGAGGCCAGCCCAACCCTCATTTTGCAAAATCCGACAAAGCGCATCGAACATGTTCTTATAGGCGCGATGCTCCACTCGAGCTCCATACCTTGGGTGCCTCGCTAGCCCTTCTACCTGGGACAGAAAACATACCACATCTCAGCCACCATAATGACAAACTCAGCACCAAGAAACACAAACCTGACGTTGCAAATCAAAAAGTCTGGCTAAGCAAGTTTACAAGAATGCATGAACATCTTGATAAAATAAGATGGATGAAATTGTGATCAAATGTACAATAGAAAGATGATAAAACTCTTCAAAATGCCTATCAACACAAAACTAGGAAAATCAAAATATAAGCTCTCTTGTGATTGGTAATCCTAAGTACTTTGTGCAGAAGAGCAACAATGGAGTAGGCAGTAAGTAGCCAACCTAATTTGCGTGTGTTACCCCATTCGCAAACTTAACCAACACTCCATCAAACAGTCTCAAGATCGACAGTGAAGTGTTTGAAAGCTAGAAGAATACGGATGATAAGGACCACTAATATGCACAGAAAAATACTCCCTCCGTCCCAAACATTTTGGGACGAAGACGAAGGGAGTACAGATAATAAATCTGTTCGAGGAACCATGGTCACGAGTGATGGACAAAGTATTCAGAAGAAAGCCAGAAACACTCACTATCGTATCCGATTTAAGACCTATTGCCATATTGGGGTACGTAGGCACTGGTAACAAAAACTCCAATGGAATGAACAAAGGTCTGGATAAAAATGGTAAAATGCAAATGAATCATAGTTCTAGGATAACTTAACAAATGAATCAAAGAATGGGTCTCAGAGAACTGAAGCCAGATAACAAAACGCTGATGCACCAACTTTTGCACGTTCTGATAAGAACACAGGAAGTAGAAGTTGAAACAGAAAGAATAAAGTTTATGTTCTTTCTGAAAATAAATTGTATCAAACGTGCATGTTAAACCCTTCTGATGCTTAAATCAAAGATAAATAGGAATCTAGCAACTGTACATTCGTAATAAGTTAATAACATTCTGATGGGCAGGCAAAACATAGCTTGAAAATTCAGGTCCATACCTGAAACCTCTTCTTGACCACATCAAGAGGATGACAGACAGCTTTAGCACAAGTGCCAGCTGCCAACCCACAAATGAAAAGCTGGAAGCTTGAAAGGGATTCATCAGCCACACTTCCACCAGATCTGAAACGATTCCAGTCCTACAAGGAACAGAGTAAAATGTAATAGGCTTTACAAAGAGAGACCACCATAATCATCATTTGATAGATGCATAGACAAGCGTCCATCCACATATAACCTAAAAGAAAAGATGAGAGAGAGAGAGAGAGACCACACAAAACGTATTATATAACACCTCGTTGGATTAGTATGACAATACGACAGGATTACATATCCTGAGGTCAGTGGTACCTTTAGGTGAGTTTGGGGTGTTTTAAAATGCATTGCTATACAGAAAAACGTGGCTCAAAGTTTCCATATCCCAACCCAAAATAAAAAAAATCATACACATCCTATAAGTCAAAACTAGCAAACCATATAGAATGATTTATAAAGAGGAGTAAAAGCTTACCATCCCCCAGCGCTTGAATGTATCATAGGTCCCAAACTGCAGGCCAGCATAGGGAATAATCTCAACCAATGTCGGTGATAACCCAGCATAAAGGCCACGGAAACCGCGAGTTCTAATGATATCTACCAAAGCAGATTTCATGTTTGGATACACCTGAACGTAGACACAAATATTAGTCATTTCTGTTACTATTAAATTTTCTGAAACCATTTTGCAGGCCTTGGAGCCTTGATTGACTCCTAATATAGAATAGTTGTCCCCTTGTTCAATAACCTATCAGGTATCTTTCTGGATAAATCTCCATAGAGGCATGAGGGATACCAGATTTCCCACTTCTTATATAACTTGGGATTACTTCTTGTGTTAAAACCAATTTATTTTTCCAAATGAGATTGACGCATAATGCAATACTCACTCCATTCCATATTGAGAGTCCACCATGAAAAGTCGTGTCATTTTTCAAATCAAAAAATCAACTACTTCAGTGTATAATTTTTTGAATTTTTTCGCACCAAATTAAAGTACTAATTGAGATCTTTAATACGGTGCGAAAAAATTTGAAAAATTAACGGAAGTAGTTGATTTTTTGATTTGAAAAATGGTAAGAGAGAGAAAGTGGGACTCTCAATATGAAACGGAGAGAGTACTTTCTTTTGACAAAGTATGAAGCAAGAGGCAACATGCTAAGCTTAACTAACCTTATTGTAATTCACTCAATACTTTAACTTCCTTATTAAGAATAGGAATAGGAGTTGTATGTTAACGCCTATGAACAGGATCCCCCCACATGCTTATATTAAAAATTGATAACTCAATCGCAGTTCTGGCAGTTTTATTTTTCTTTTTCACAAATTATATTTCAAATTCACAATTTCAGGTGATGATTTAAGCACCTAAAGGATTCTGCAAGTATTAAAGCTGAAGACAAATGTATATTCACATTTGTAAACAACATATGTGACAACAAAGATCACACCACCTACCATAAATAATGCACCGCCCACTATTAGTTCTCTTGCTTACAATTTTTTTATTTCAAGATAACAGCTGAGAAGTCCGGAACAAATTTCTGCTACAGTCGAACCCGTGAAAAAGCAACCTTTTTTTCCAAATTTTGCTAAAACAATGTACAAGATCACCTAATTGTGTGGAGACTCATCTCAAGTTTTTCTGGTAGTGTTGAAATTGGGTTTATTGACTTAAAACAGAAACATTGTTCTGAAAACTTATACACCAGAAAACCTAATAAGCCATTAATATCTTTACTAGCATCTAAGGAACGAATTAAAAGCATATATTCTTCAGAATGTAATTTTCTCTACAAAAAAATACTAAAACTCACACGGTTACCGAGGTAAATAATATATTATGATTATTACTGACATCTTCAAAATACGGATTTCCTTTCGGAGCACCAACATAATGATGTCATTGAATGTACCTTTGACATACCTTTGGCTCACCCTGTGAAGCTAAAATAGTACGTAGAAGATCAAATGGATAAGAACCAACAGTAGCTGCACATCCCGCTAATGCCCCACTTAAATAGGAAAGATAAGGACTTATATGAATGTGATCCTCTGCATCAAAGCAAAACAGAAACCAGGAATGGCATTTAAGAGACCACTACTAGAAAAATTAGACTAGTAATAAGAAACTAATTTTTGCTAAGCAAATTTTGGCAGTTAATACTGTGCAGTCAAACAGCTTACATCACAGTCTATATCAATCAGTCCCATAAACAAACACAGACAATCTCCATCACACTGCTTCCATGGTAAATTGAAAATATGATGCCTAGAATCTCATTAGGCATTAATACGGAAAATTCATCAAGCGATTAGTTGGTCCTATTGACCAGCACATACCAATATACTTAGCACACAGCCATGAAAAATAAGAATAATTTCTTAAGCAGCTAAGCAACTAAAAGCTACATTCAAGCCATAATCAGAAAATTAACATCAAGCATGGGCAATCACACTTAGAGGGATACAACAAGGTTAGCTTACGAGAACAGAAGCTGACGGAAAGGTATAAATTGTATGTGGTAACATCTAATCATGCAAAAAAAAAAGCCAAAAGAGTGATATAGGCATATCTCTGAAGATGTTGATGGAGTTGCTAAGTTATTGAAAACAAACCTGTCTTGGAAGAACCAGCTGCAAATGTCTTGATTTTGTGCAACACAGTAAACTGTATGGCAGTGTAGGGCATAACCATGAGGAGTGCAGGGACATTACCACGCCAAAAACCCTGTAATGAGCCATCAATTAGAGTAAAATTGCTGCTTATAGGACATAATCAAAATAAAATACCAATTTTCTCATAGTAGACAGCCTAGCCAAACTATAAGTGAATAGAAGTCACCAAAGAGTTGCCTACATCTTACTTAGCATACTATGTTGGCTACAACAAGTAATAAAACCCAATGGGACATCTCCTCATGTTAAAGATCCCAAAAGGGAAGAACAAAAAAAACAAGAAGTTTTCAAAAGGAGCATACACTAAAAAGTTTAGTCTTGTAACAAGATACACCAAGAGCCTTATTGCTCTACATTTGTATCCACTCATTTATATCCAGTGAGGAAAGTCCCAGTTCATTTATTAAATCTGATTGCCCAATGATATGGTACCTCTATGGTTGTAAGCTGCATAATGAGAAATTCATTATGAATATCGTTCGTCAAGCAATTGGTGGAGAAAAATCAACTAACCTAAAAGTAGCATCATACAACTACATGTAATGGCAACATAAAACAATAGTTCCAAATCTAGAAATGAAGATATAATTACCCGCAATCCTTCCTCTCTAAAGATGTCCTTAGTTGCTTGTAACATCCCAGTATATTTGGATTGTCTAAACGCATCCTTATGAAGCAAAGCCCAGGAAGTAGTTGGTTCTATTTGAACCTGCAATAGATCCCAAACAAGGATTTTCTAGTCCAGCATATAAGTTTCAGATGTGGATATGCATTTCCGTGTGCTTCTAATGCACATGCATACAATTACACAAACCCACATAGGCGCTTGCACTCACATGTGCACCCAAGGGGAGAGAGAGATGATGATGAACATGAACATGGAGTTTAGGAACGTCAATTGTTCTTTCTTTAAAAAGAACTTGACAAATTTTCAATTAATTTGAGATCAGTAACACATTTTATCTATGATTAGCAAAATACTATCATTCAATCAAATGAATAGAGTTGAAACATGACAATTTTTGTCCAATGTCGAAGATAAAAATAATTTGAAATTCATTTACTCCCCACTTTTTGGGCACATCATCTCATTGATTCTATAGATGGTGGCAATGCCCAATACATTTGGTTGTAGAAAACCAAGATAGCTGCACAACTACACATTAAACAAGGAAAGTAGATATCACCATAACTGAATTTGGAAAGCAATGCCTCTTAAAATTAAACATCTATGTGGTCTTTGGTTCATGGACGTCTCGTATCATGCCTAAAAAATCATGTGTGGAAGGACCAAAAAATCATTTCAGATCATTTTCTATTGTTGCACTGCCCCTTGGCTTCATTCCAATGGCGTCGGTTGTCCTGATTTATGATATTTGTTGGGCAGCATTGGCTACTTGTGCACAAATGCTCTTGATTGAGTTTAGGGTTATTAGTTACAACACAAAAGTGAGAGCATTATGAGACCTTGTAACACTCACTTTCTTGTCTTGTTAGGTTGGAGCAGAATGCACGACAAGTTCGATCGAGGACTTATGGAATAGAGTTCGTCATTTGTCATCTTTTGGCTTCCGTGTCTCCTCCGTTTAACAGAATTCCACTTCATTTGTCTCTAGAGATTTGAAAACAATGTATGATCAAATTCTAGTTTGAGACTTCATCTAGCTTCCATCTTTTGACTTTTTCCCCATCTAGTGGACTCCTTGTCCTCTCCTTTGTTTTACCAAGTTCAAAAAAAAAATCTTCTGATGGTTTACCAACTTCAATTTCTGTAAGTTAGCTACATTCCTTTATCAATAAATTAGATATCACAGTGCAATTCTAGTTGATTTCCACGGAACGCATAACAAATCTATGCAAATGGAGAATGCATAGTTAAAGCCAATTCCATAATTAAGTTAAAGCCAATAAAGACATTGAGATTCTCTCCTAAATTGCATTTGATAAAGTACCTGGAATCGAATCTTAATAACGTCCAGCGGAGACGTTACTGTACGCGATATTCCACCAGAGATTGCCCCCGCCGTAGTATCTATCAATGCCCGTTTCAGATGCCCCGTCTCTTCCATCACTCACCCTCAAAACCCAGCTGAGGTTTTACTAGAACCTACAATCCATGTCAAAACCAACTCCCCAGATTTAACACTCTCAAAACCCACAAAAATTAAACATAATTACACAATGTAAACTAATCTAGAAACCACAAACCCCATCGGCATACGTTGAATTTCATAATTATTTCCTCATAGAAATACAGATGCATAAACTTTAAACTTTTTTTGATAACTCCATTGATCGAGCCAGCTTACGTATACCTCGACTAATTTGGGACTAGGACTGCAAACAAACCGAGCTTCTTGCGAGCAACTCGAGGGCTCATTTAGTAAACAAGCCGAGCTCGAGCTTGAGTTTTGAGCTCGTTTAGTAAAAGAGCCGAGCTTAACACTCCAAAACTCGGCTCGGCTTGGAAAAAAGTGGGCTCGGCTCGTTTATAGAGGCTCATTTAGTAAACGAATCGGGCTCGGCTGGTTAAGGGCTTGACTCGTTTACAGCTGAGCCGAGCTCGAACACAACAAAGCTCGGCCCGGCTCGTTTGCAGCCCAATCTGGGACCAATCCCACCGTCCACTAGTGGGGCTCAATTAAAGCCGGGGCAAGACGCATACATAAATTGACAAACACCGAGAGATAAATACGTTTCGTTAAAACATTAGGGAAGTTGTAACCGCTCGTTAACAGCAAAGGTTGGAACGTAATGAGGAATGAAATCGATAATTCGAGAACGAAACAAAAACTGAAATACCTCCACTAATTTTAGGGTTTCACCGAGATAACGGCGAAATGGTGTGCAATTCAACTTGACAACAAACAAACATTCCGAAATTCCATAATTATACAGAACAAACTATACTATTTCATTCTCCTACATTTATATTAACGTATCCGTACGAGGAAAGCGACGTACCTGAGTAGCGAAAATGAGAAGGGAAGGGAAAAAGCCGCCATTCACGAATCCAAAGAGTCAAAAGTAAGAGAGAGAGAGAGAGAGAGAGAGAGAGAGAGAGAGAGAACAGGTGTTGTGGCTGCCCACAGGATCAGCAGCGGCAAGTTGGAACTTTTTAGAAAGAGAGAAGATGCAGAAGATTTGGTATTGTCTTGAAAATTGAATAAACAATCCGTCATTTGACTGACCACAAATGTCAATATCTCACTTCAATTCTTGGAAAGTTAGAATTTTTCTATTTTTCCTTACAACCTGTTTGCCTACACCTCATCTAATTTCGAGACTTTGAAATTAATAACTAGGAAAAACCTTTTTATGGTTTCAAGATTTAAAATGTTTGGATTCCGTGAAATTCTAACATGCAACCTTACAGAAAATAAAATTTTTGTATTTGTTTTCTCATATTCACTTGGCTAAATTTGAGATTTTTTTATAAAGGTTTATTTTTTTTTTTTTGTCATACGATATAGATATCAATAGGGTGTTAGTTTGTTAGTTAACGGGGGTTTCAGAGGCTATTCATAACCCTGGCCCCTACCCCAAACATGTTCCCTGTGGGACTCAAACTGGTCACTACTGGGAGAAAAATAAGACAACCAACTTCACAAACTTGATTTCTCAATTTTATGTTATAAAGTCACTTGGTTCTGCATAGATACTTGTAAACCTTTATTTTTGTGTAAAACCACACACTATATGGTAGGATTAATTATAGCCCTAGATATTGGCCCAGTTTGTTTGTGAAGTTGTTTTTTCAACGCTTGAAAAAGAAAAAAAAGTTACTATTGTATTACTCTTTCTTGGCAAGTTGCGCTGGAGCTAAGCGTGTGAAGTTCGCATCAATACTTGCAAATGAAAAGAAGCTAAGGCATGTTCCGCTTTCTCCCAAAATTTACAGTATTTTTTTAGAAAAGAAAATAATTTCAAATTCAAATATAACGAAAATAAAAAATAATTTTTTTTTATCTTTTTGCATCGTTTAAAAGATCTCAATGAGACCTATCAAATAAGATCCATATTGGTAGAAAAATTATTTGCATAAACAAGTGATTTTTGACCTTAAAATTACATTTTTTTTCAAAAATTTCTTTTTTTTAGAAATTGAAACGGCTTCTAATACTCTTTTTGGGGAGTTGGGTTGGAGCTAGGCGAGTGACGGAGCTAGGTTTTAGATTGGAGGGGACCCGAGTTTGGCGTACCAAAGTTTTGAATCGCTAATATTGTTTTATTCCTTACTCAGATAATTAAAGAAGTTAAATTTAACCAGTAATATCTTATGGTGGGATGATGCTCATAATATGTTTTGATTATACTCATAATGATTTTGTTATGCAAAAAGTTACGGTGTCTCCAAAATGACCGGGGACACCGAAGTCATTCCCTATCTACAAGGGTTGGTCATTCTTCAAAATAGTCGTCGGACGCTACGTCATCATGCACGATTTCTTTAAGGAGCACTTTTAGTAGTCTTTTGTTGGATAAGGAAAAGCTGAGGTCACATGTTGTGACTCACAAACACTAGAAATCTACCACTTTTACAAGTCAAACTAAAAAAAAAAGGGCCTGCCTGACAAGTAACATACGACTAACAGTCAATGGATAAAAAGTTAACGGGTCAATAAACAAAGATATAGCCCAGGTTATCGTAACACCACAATAACGTGAGGTATAGACGAGTTTTCCCTTTTAACTAATGACAAACCGACTTCCCACTTATTAAACGTACAGAAGATTGTCTTTTCTAAGGAGAGTTGGTATTCCTTTCCTCGTATCATGAACAGCTCGGATGTGCACAGCACGGTGCCTCACAGCACATCCCTCGGGTAGTCAATGAAGCTTACATAGTTTAATGTTCTTGCTATTTAACAGAGAACTACGTTTGGAGGAAACCCAAGTGTTATACATGTTGCCCATGTATCCAGTATCCACGTAAACCCAATTCATGTAATCACTGAATAATGTCAAACTGGCTTTGAGGCTTGAGCTTGTTTGGCATGGGAACTCATTGCATGGCCATCAACTGTAATTTCATCAATATTATGGGAAATTTGTGCCTGTCAAGCACAAGCGCGATGTGGAATAAGGAAACAGCAATAAATTCTGTTTGTGTTTTGTAGATTTTTTTTTTTTTGAATATGTCATTGGATTAACAAAACGGCTCAGAATAAGTCTTTAAGCAAAATAGAATTCAAGTCGGGCGGAATACAACGCGTGTGAAACAAAATTTTCCTTTCTAAACATCGAGACGCAATCCAATGGGCCGCCTTGTTGTTTTCGCGAGCACACCATCCGAACGTCCATTTCCTTGTTCGCATCCACTCCTGAATATCGATGACAAAGGCTCGTATTTCCTTGTGTTTTGTAGATTGAGTATCACATTCCATCAAAATTCGATTGCCACACCAAGACGCTGGCCCAACGACATCAGGAGTGCACTTAGTGCCACAGGAGAAAGGAGGTGTTCAATTCCTCCTCTGAGGTGTAAAGCTAACTACTCTAACAATACTGACTTTCGCCAAGAAAAGAAAAATTCAATTGCCACAAATAAATTGGTTGTCCATGTAAGAATTGGTTCTGCTTATACAATCATATACAATTACTTGAATTGCTAAGAATTAACCATCGCACTTTTATAAGTGCACAAATTTTTTTTTTGATTGGCAAAAAGAATTTTATTGATAACTCGATAAAGGATACATTGAGGAAAGCAAAAAGGAAAGAAAAACACCCCCAACATGATATTGCTACATGTAGCAAGTTGAAAGATCCAAAACAAAAGAAAAAACCAAACATCCAACAAAAAGATGAATGAGGAAGAAAGGGCCCCAAGAACAGGGCAGGGCAAACAGTTGCCCAAAAAATCAAAAACTAGTTTAAGCTAAGCCAAAGAACTTCAGAAGCATAAACATCACGTGCCGGTCAAGGCCCTGGTCTGGTCTGGCCAGAGATCACCAAACCCAAACAGTCGAGAAAAGCAAAACGCAGCAGCAGAAGTACAAGCTGGACATGTCTGATCAATCATCCATGAAATAGACATCAAAAGACCACCACCACTATTGTCAGTAGTAGCGTTAAAAGCAACAGCAGCAAGCAATTTCAGTAGCAACAAGTCCCTCCAGAATAGCGGGCCCAAATCAAGTAGCAACTCAAGAATATGGCGTTGCTGCCAAGGAACGAAATCTGATGAACTATGAACAAACTATGTCTGTCTTCAGGATTTTTACGCTATGGACAGTGAAGCTCCTATCAGTGAGACACTGAAAAAAGAAATGTTCAAAATCTAGTGCGGACATTCTATTATCAGTAGCTGTCCCCTCATTGCCTCTCTCCAGCTACAATAATAAGCAACAGAATCCACAAGATTTCGGTCATCTGCACAGCAGCCCACATGACTGCCCTATGGAGTCAAAACCAGGGTTCTCAATAAAGTAGCACGTCAGCTGAAAAAAACAGCATGTAAGGATTTTGGTCTTCCGATATCTAGTACATCAGCTGATGCTGTCTTATATCCGCCCAATACATGGAAGTATGAGAAATATGGATATGTATCCTGATACCCTATGAATCTCTGAACAGAAAATACGATTTCTAAAATGGTGATGCAGCACCACATTGTAGGAAAGGATCAACTGGTTCAAAAACATGTTAAAACCACACTTATGTGCTTTAAAAGCTCTAACATTTTATATATAACAAAAGGAGATGCATTATTACCTTCGCTATGTTTTTTTCATTCAGCTCAATGCCGGTCTCCTAGTCTGATTTAGGTTCCACCGCAACTACTTCAGGAAAATTTTCCATTGAACGATACTCGATTTCCATCTTCATACTCGTTACGGAACTTGGACAGGAGCTTCATGCTCCTTGCAGCCTCTCTACATTGCCATCGATCCCTTGTGCCACATTAACACCATCAGCAATAAGATTTGATTGAATTTCATCCAACACAACCTCCACATTTTCTGCTGTCAAGTGCAACTCCACAACAGCATCAGGGGTAGCAAACTGCCTTAACAATAGCAAAATAGCAAATAGAGTGAACAAGGAAATTTCAATAAGGATACTAATCTTAGAACCAAAAAGGTAAAGCATTAAAAACACATTATAAAATTTTCAAAAAATCAGATGCTTCTACTGTCTATATGACAAACAACAATGATATACTTATGTTAATTCTCTATACGTGGGGGCATAGAAAGGACTGGAACCCAAGTAAAATAGGAGCATAGGACACAGCCTGTGAGAGGCTTAAAAAGACCTGATTGAAGTGGGGCAACAAAATCAAGGCTTAATCATCGAATTTACCAAAAGAATCATATCTAAAAAACAACTGTTGGAATGTGTTGTTTGAGGAAGCTCAGTTACACCAGACTCATACTTCCCTGGCCAAACTCGCCCCTCTTCCAATGTCACCATGATTCCAATATGGGAGCATCATGAGTAATCACAAAAATATACATCTAACCAACTAAATTTAAACTAGCTACATACTAACTAATAGCCACGTTTTCAAGCATTCCTCATTTCAGCCAAAAATATAAGCAACGATAGAGTTTCAGCACAGCTTTATCTTAAGGATGGCAATAGATAAGAAGCTGAGAACTACACATAAACTTAGTAAATGGGGAGTTATTCCATCTTCATTAGTTGTTTGCTCCTTCTGCCATCAAGAAACAAAATATATACTTCGCATCTTCTTTCACTGCTCCTACTCCAGGCACATTTGGCGACAGGTTTATCATCTAAGTGTATTTCTGAACCACAACAATTGAAATGCTGAAATCTCGTGGCTCATTCGAAAATATACAGGTAAATCATGTGGCAACTTAGTTAGAAAGCTTGCCGGGGCAGCCATGACATACTAGATATGGCAAGAAAGGAAAATATACCAGTTAGCTACTCTGAGGTGGAACTCTTAAAAATGGATACTTCTGTGGAAAATGATCGTGATTTGCTAGGAGAGGGTTCAAAGCCAGAGGTTTACATAGACAACATGAAACGCTATTGGGCACCACTGAGAGGAGTTGAACTCTTTTCGTTGATGGCCTTGGACACAACAGGAAGAGAATTTATGATCCAGTCAAGGGAAAATTTTACCATCAATGCAGGTATTTCTTTATTTTTCATAGAAGTCATTGAGAAAATCAACTGTACCTTGCTTAAATAGAGTTACACATTCACCTTAAATGGCTTTGCTTAAATACGTAGACACTGTCACTGTTGAATCATATGCTGCCTACCTTTATATGAATCATATGCTACATAACTTAATATGATTTTGCTTTTTTGCAGGCAGAAAACCCTTGGTGACTGCACACACTGCATAACTTAATAAACACTAAATGCTTTATTATACTTTTAAACAAGCAAACAACAAATGTATTTTGCTCTAAGTCGTGCTTCATTTGAAGTGTATTGTAGGCAGCTTTCAATAAACTGTGCCACTGCTAGGGAAGGGGTGGGAGTGGGCAGTAATCTAGCTTCTAACTGCTGAAATATTCTTCCAGGATTTTTGGTCTGATGATTATGGTATAAATATATTGTTTTGAGGAGATAGGGGGAATATGTTCTTGAAGCAAATCAGAATCCGGACTGGATTTGCCTGTCTGTCGTGGAATTTGCATGTGCAGTTTGTGCAGGCAAGAAAGAGCATGGCCTCCCACTGGGCTTCTTTATGGTAAAATAATTTCAGTAACCATTCACAATATGACGTCCAGATTTCTCTTGGTACAATTGGAGCTAAGTTCAAACTGTCCACTTTCCAGATTTCTAAGTTGGGCTTCAAGTCAGTCGCACATTATCTCATCCAAACCCAACGATCACAGCCTGATTTCTACAAAAAAAAAAAAAATCCCGGGAGCTTTTAAATAATGAATACTCCATTGACTTACCTTAATTGAGAGACCTTGGTGCAGAGATCTTCTCTGGCTTTGGAATCGGGATAATAACTCCCCTTACCGGGGTGGTTGTTCCCACTTCTTAAGGGTCGACTTGAATATTGTGATTCATACAAATTGTGAGGTTACAGAAATTATCGGTTATGTGGTGTCGGAAAATTTGTACAAATTATGCGAAAGTTTGAATAAAGGGGTGTTTACATATGCTAATCGCTTTAACGATGAGTGTCAATTGTGATCTTGATTTATTCCTTACTGCCATGGATTGTCCCAAAACCAGCAATACCAATGTGTATGCAAAAGCTACATTCAACCAATCTACATGCATCTTCGACCACCCCACTCATAAACACTTGCTTAACATCAACAATGATATCCATTGGGATAAAAATCCAATAAAGAGTTGCAAAATACTAATAGTCAAAAAAAAAAAAAACATATGGGCGACCAGGAGCATGGGAGTCTGTGCATGCACGGAGCATAGCTCTAGTCATCAACAAAAGTATTGATTGCATTGTCATCCAAGTCCCCCAAAAGGACTATTCTAAATCTTGACCGCCTTGTAAGACTTTTAGCTATAAAGGCTATTCAAAATGTGGCCCATCAATGGAATGGGCCCAAATATGGTCCATGAATTAGGCCCATAAAACTACTTCTAGTTCTAGACCTCTTTTTATCCTTCAATACCATCTGAAATTGCCGGACAATCGAACGACAACATTTCCTTCAGCTTTTGACCGGAGGGAGAGAGGCTTTATTTCCAATATTAGGGATCAAGGAGATACATGTAAGAAAAAGAGAGAGGGGATTGCATAAAACCTCCTTCACTGAACCCCTCGCCCCAGGAATTTTGACATATCCAATACTTAGTCCCATCCTCTTCAGTACCCCATCCAAGCAACACAATCTCATATCGTGGTCTGTATAGTTGGAAGCAAAATTGCTCCAATAAATTCCACCCTCGTAATTGTCACACTCATCTGTGATAGCCATAGAAATCACTACAAGTCACTCAAAGTATTTGAGCATAAAGGTTGTAGTCTGTTGTTTTGATCGGTAAGGTCATGTGGCCATCAATAGTAATGATTCTCTGTTCAAATAGTAAGGTCATGTGGCCATCAATAGTAATGATTCTCTGTTCAAATAGGGGATGAAATGTATTAGGGTTAGATTTGATACCCTAAGTAGATAAATAAACAAATCGAAATGAAGAGGTAGAGAAATTACCCTTTCATGATGCCTCCATGGGGCCCTAACACCCTCCCAAGGGTAGTCTTAACTCTAGTGAAATCCCGTGTTTTTCAATCTACTCCAAGCATTTGAAAGATATCGCCCTTCCCCCCGGTGGATATGCGTTATATAACCATCAACATCGTCGCCGTAGTTTGTGGCCCTGACATCCCACAGTTCTTGCGGGGACAAAAGGAGCACTTCCAGTGTATTCAAGAGTAGTGATTACCACTTGAGCATAACAATAGTGGTGCAAATTTGATTCAAGGTCACTTGTTTTGCTCAAGTGGCAACCACTACTGTTGAATACGCTTATCAAATCTGCACCAACGAAATGCTCTGTCCCCACAAGAATGGTAGGATGCAGGGGCCACAAAGACAATGTTGATGGGTGGATTGAAAAGTACGGGATTTCACTAGGGTCGAATTACCCTTGAGAGGGCGTCAGGGGCCATAGAGGCATCATGAAAGGGTAATTTCTCTACCCTTCATTTTGATTTGTTTATTTATCTACTTAATTAATTTATTAAATCTAACCCTAACATATTTCATCTCCCCTAGATGTACCCTAACATATTTCATCTCCCCTAGATGTGAGCAGGGCTCTAAATTGATGGCAACATGACCTTACCAATCACAACAAAAGACTACAACTTTTGTGCTCAAATCCTTGAGCGGCCCGTAGTGATTTCTATGACTATCACACACGAGTTCTATGATTACGAGGGTGTAATTTACTGGAGCAATTTTGCTTTCAACTATACAAACCACGGGATAAGATTGTGTTGCTTGGATGGGGTACCGAAGAGGATGGGACTAAGTATTGTATATGTCAAAATTCCTGGGGCGAGGGGTTCAGTGAAGGAGGTTTTATGCAATTCTGTTTTTTCCTTAAATGCATCTCCTTTATCCTTAATATTGGTAATAAAGCCTCTCTCCCTCTGATCAAAAGCCAAACGAAATGTTATCGCTCGATTGTCTTGCAATTTCAAATGATACTGAAGGTTAAAAGGAAGTCTAGAACTAGATGTAGTTTTTATGGGCCTAACTCATGGACCATATTTGGGCCCATTCCATTGATGGGTCGTATATTTTGAATAGCCTTTATAGCTAAAAGTCTTACAAGGCCCGTCAGAATTTAGAATAGTTATTTGGGGTCCCTTGACTCATGGACCATATTTGGGCCCTGGGCCAACCATATTTGGGCCCATTTTGGGCCCATTCTATTGATGACAAAAAAATGGGGAGTAAATTGTACTCCCCCGTCCCAAAATCTTGGTTCTCTACAATTTTACGTCTATATCTCTCAATGTATATTATTTTTTTTATGTTTTTGAAAACATTGTTTTATAAAAATATTTAAAATCTATCAAACAAGATTTATATTGCATATTTTAAACAATATACATTGAGAGATATAAGCCATTGAAAATTGCACGTAAAACCATAAATGGCCAAGAATTTAGGATAGGGGAGTAATATCAGTTGTTTGTCATTTGAAAAAAAAAATTGTGATCATCAGAAAATATTCAATAGACCAAAAATAAGCAATCATCGGGTCTGAGATCAAAATCTATAATCAAATAAATGTCCCGTTTAATGGAACTTTCTTTTTTTTTTTTTTCCAGTAATGCAAGGTGTCTGAGCCCAGCTTGCGAGCTAATTCCTACGTTTCACATGCTTATGCGTAGAGGTGAGGTAGCCCGCGAGACTTTAGAATAGCGCAAACACCTAATGGAACTTCTGAGGCGAGAAGAGAATATTTCTTTATACAACAAAGAATAAGCAAACAATTCAAATGAAAATTATGGAATGCAATTTCGCTAATCTGAACTATATCAACGTTCAATTAAGCAGATACACATACATGGTTTATGCTTTTCTAGACTTACACGATCACTCAATTTTGGCTTATGGGTTTTGCCTGATTTTCAGTTGTCAAATAACTTTTTTGGAGGAAATCTTGCTGCCCATCAATGGCGTTTAGGATCTCGCGTTGGGTTTAGAAGGAAGGAGGAGCCAAATGATACCGCTCGTTATCTATGTTTGGAACCTAGAAAAAATAAGGGAAAAGAAAGGAAAATAAAAAAAAATCCTGGTTGTTTGGTCCCTATTTGAAGGAAAAAGAAAATAAAACAAGAAGGAAAGAAGACTCTGGGTGTGTTTCGCTTCTAAAAAAGAACTTTTAGAAAAGAAAGAAAATGAAGATAATTTCAAGTTTAAAAATTATGTATTTACGCAAATAATTTTTTTACTAATATAGATCTTGTTTGATGATTTCATTGAGATCTTTTAAACGGTGTAAACAAAATTAAAAAATTATTTTTTAATTTTTTATATTTGAACTTTAAATTACCTTCTTTTTTTAAAAAAAAAAATTAGAAAGAAAGCGGAACGGTCTCTGGACCACTGGTGAGGACTGAGGGGAATGACCGAGGAAAATGGGAAAGAAAACTCCCCACACATTTATAAGGAAAAAGACATTTAAAATTTTTCTTTTTCTTTCCATTTTTTTTCTAGAAGTCAAACAAGAGAAAAGAATCCACTTTCTTCACATTTTTCCTCTCTTTTATTTTCCTTTTCTTTCTCACAAGTTCCAAATAGATTAGGATCGTGGCAGTAACATTTCTTATTGTGGCATTATCACTTCTCTGCCCAAAACAAAATGTGGACACGAAGATTGGTCATCATGTGCGATTTCAATAGGGAACACTTTGTAGTTTTTTGATGGATAAGGAGAAGCTGAGGTCAAAAGTTGACAGGTTGAACTCACAAGAACTAGAAATCTACTACCAAATTTATGAGTTTGGTCGAGACAAGTCAAACTAACGCTGTGCTTGGTTTGAGATTTGAAAAGTTTTTTGAAAAAGAGTAAAAAGTGGCGGAGCAGGGCTCCCACCAGCTCCTATACCTTAGTCACACCAAACATCTTGCGCTCGCGCTCTCAACTTTTGCTTTCGCAAACTTTAATAGTTTATAAGATGTTTTTGAAAGACGTTTTCAGGCCTACGCTAACGCATGAGCAGGGCCAGCCCAAGGGATTGGGAAGCCCTAGGCGAAATCTTGAGGTGGGCCCTACGTATTTTTGAATTAAACAACAATAATCCAAATCTTTATTATATAACTATTTTGGTCCATGTTGAGCACGTTAAACGCCTCTGTTCTGGTGGCTCGAGCGGCTGCCTTGAAACCTCCCTAGCCTATGTTCGAGTCACAGTAGCTACAAACCTTGAGCTTCGTTTTGGTCCAAAAACAATTAAAAACAAGAAAATTCCGTGCAAGAATTTGAACTCAGGCCTCCAGTAAAGAATAATAGCATCTTACCACTTAACCAATGAAGGTACTTGTTCAAAACTATGAACAAATAATATGTATACTTACTTAAAAAAAGGTGCCTGGCCCAAGGTGGTGGCCTCTTGAGCCTTGCCCTCAGGCCGGCCCTGCGCATGAGCATTATACTTAGTCCTATACACCTCCCAGATGGGTTGGTATATAGCCCTAGCTAGTAACGATAACGTTATCACTAGCGGATCTACCAGGAATAAAGCTATTTTGATAGGGGCTGATAATTTTATTGAGGAGAGGCCTAATCCTAGCCACGAGAGTTTTAGAAATAGTCCTGTACACCACATTACAAAGACTTATGGGTCTAAACATCTTGATATTCTCTGGCTTATCCACTTTGGGAATTAGGGCTATAAAAGTTTCATGTCCCTAGGAACAGAATTGGTCTCAAAGCAAAGTTTGATGACTTTACAGACTTCTTGCCCTCCCACATTCCAACACTTCCGATAAAAAATGGCTTGAATCCCATCAGGGTCAGGAGCCTTATAAGGTTGAATGCTTTTAATACAATGCCAAATTTCCTCATTGGATATGGGTAGACATAAGTTTTGATTATCCTCACTAGTGAGAGCAGGAAGGCAAGGAAAGCCATGCTGTTGAGAGGGAGCCGTGGACCTATCTTTAAACAGATCAGTGAAAAAGCTAGAGCTGTATTCAAGACCATAAGATCATGGTTTGTTTTATTGGCAAATTCAAATCTTTACATCAGCTCTCCAAAGCCTCATTAAGATATCACAAAACTGACAAATTGATGCGTCTGGGCGAATAATTGCACTCCATGTTGCATGGACTCGAGTACGGATGTCCGATGCAGGTACGTGTTTGAGTATCGAATTCCTAATATTTTCATTTCAAGGATACGGGGACACGACGGAATATGTGGAATCCTTAAGATATTTTACACTTTCTATCTTTCATGCGCATGGGCGGAGGCACACTGAGTCAAGGGGAGGCAGCCAACCCCGCTGCCTCCCAAATTTTCTTATGAATATGTATAAATTTTACCCCATTTTTACTTATTTGACCCCACTTTAAAATTCATTTTTGCCCCAACCAATACATAAGGGTTTTGTACTTAGGAAAAAAAGGAGTCAAAATAAAATTTCCACCCACAAAATCCCCAAAACGTGAATAGCGTTTTCATTCGTTCTTGCTAAAAAAAACCTAGGTTTCTTGGAGAGATCTGTTCTTCATTTCCAAATAGGTACTTCTCTAACTCTTCTTCATCTCTTTCTCATCCCAAATCAATCTCTAATTTTGCCCTGGTTCTTTCGTTTTTGGGATTAGTGCTCTGTCTTTTGTTGTTTCAAAACATTAGTGATTAAAATAGTTTCATCCATCGTTTCCAAAATATAAAAAGTCTTCGAGATCAATTGTGAATCAAAGCTACATTGTTATTAATGGATATCTACTTTTCGATTAACTTGTTAATCTAGTTGTTCCTTTCAATTAGCCACTAGAAAAAGTGAATGATACATAGTTCAAATTTTCGACCCCACTTATCCAAAATTCTGGCTCCGCCCCTGTTCATGCGTACTATAAGAGTTCTATGCATAGCCACTGAGATATATGAGTCACAAAAGTTGTTTACGAAGTTATTGTCTGACTAAACATGTCCCACACCAACCCGATGTACTTATCCGAGTCTCGAGCGCAGGACACAGTCACACGGATACTTAATACATTTTGAAGGACATGTAACATAGCCTGCACTTCAAATGACATAAACTAGAGCTGGTTCAACAATAGTTACACAAGCATGATATATACCATGCCATGCTCATCAAAATGAAAGGAACAAAAATCTCATCAGAGCAAATTCCACAAGACTACTTGCAAATGTTAAGTCCAGCAGCAGCTATGAGATCACTACCCGAATAACTGAAACAAAAAATAAAAACTAAGGACAGATTAGATGTCTCTGTATTCTTTGTTTTTCAAGCCAAAAGGCTCTCTAAACTCTACAAAACTATGAAACTTTTTTCTTGGTATATCTGTGTATAAATAAGTTACCTATGAGTTGCTCCATATGCAGATTATGCAGATGAATTCATCAAATCACTGCATTTCCTCAGAAGGATCAACATTGGCCGGGAAATGTCGACGTCATTTGTGGCGGAATTAGTGCTTTGATTGCTCTCGTTTTTCCTCGCCTCCACTTGGCAATATTTCTTGTTAATGGCATTGACAGCTTTGGTAATACTATCAATAGACCCATTTTCATCATTTGTCGACTTCTTTAGGCCTGAACTTAATTTTGGAACGGCACCAGGAGATTCTTCCTCAACCGGCTTGCTTGGCAAAACTTTTGAGGCTGGCAAGCTGTAATTTACCCTCATGTTGCCCAAACATGCAAATTTTGCTTTCATTTGGGAAACTGAAGGAAGTGGTGATTGATGAGGGAACTTCATCACCGCCACAGTTGGTTCAGTCGGACCCACCATTTTCTCATCACCTTTAACTTTGAAAGGTATCGGGTTGGTTGCTTTTTTTTCTCCAGTAGATGGCTTCATCTCATTCAATGCCATTGGCTTCTTAATGGGCTTCTCTCTGGAACTCGGCATCTTCTTTGGAGGTTTGGAAGAAGAAGAAGAATGGTCTCTCACATTCTTGAAAGCTACAGTACTTGGAGGAGTTCTAGGGGACCTAGTACCAATTGTTTTCTTGATTACTCGTTGAACCCTTAATGGAGCTGCAAACAACAAGAGCAAGGATATAAGATAGAGAAGGAAAAGCTTAAATGCGTACTTATAATTGACAATCAGCAATTTACACAAGTATATTGCACAACCTACAAAAGAGAGCCATTAAAGGTTCAGGAAAGTAGTGATTAAGAAAGGACTCAAAATACCGGATTTTGGTCATTGAACTTCAACATACCAATTGTTTTGTTGATTACTCGTTGAACACTTAATGGAGCTGCAAACAACAAGAGCAAGGACATAAGATAGAGAAGGAAAAGGCTTAAATGTGTACATAATTGATAATCAGCAATTTACGCTAGTATATTGCACAACCTACGAAAGAGAGTCATTAAAGTTTCAGGAAAGTAGTGATTAAGAAAGGACTCAAAATACCGGATTTTGTTCATTGAACTTCAACAATTATTGGTTGCAAGAATCCCAACTATTTTTGGTTAGGTACAAATTCCAACGTGGCCATATTCTTTATGATATATTTGATTTATGCGTTCTCCACAACCTGACTCTTTCTTTTCAGATTTCCAAACTATGGTCGTTTGAGTTACCAGATCATCTTGCTTCTAGGGTTGAATGCATGAACATGACATCTCCAATGGAGCTCGCACCACATTTGTGGAAGCAAGGAATAGATTGAAACTGTCAAAGCTGGTGATATTGAGCACATCTATAAACCACATATAAACCACATAAGGCACCATTTACCAATTGGGTACCATGCAAGATACCTACTACGAGCTTATCATGCATCTGTGTACACAAGAAGTCCAAATTGACGTGTCGCGTGAGACACAAGGTTAGCAGCTACTTCAATGGAATAGGCATTTTTCAATGTTTGGTAGTGACACTGTCTATCTTCCTTATAACTTTGATAAATAACACATACAACTTTTAGAACGGTTTTCTGAAGTGAACACTCTCTCTTATTTGAAGAAAAAGTCTTGGAGATTGCACATTGGACATTGGCCACTTAATGTAGCCCTTTGGAGTACTGGCCATGTTGAGGATATTAAAGGGTATACAAGAGAGCAGAAGTTGCATAAAGAATAGATGCATAAACTCAGAAGTCAAGATTTTGTGACTTATGCATGGAAAATGCCAAGCTTGTGGAAGCCAAGAATACAACTATTGGTCATTTGCTTTACATATTTAAATCACTGAATTCTTGTCTAGCGGGGGGGGGGGGGGGGGGGGGGGGGGGGGGGGGGGGGGTTGGGATTTGTACAGAAATGTTCACTTCTGGAAATGTTCAAAGCCTTAATTTCACGAATCAAACACGAAACTTCGAGTTGAGTATCTTTGCTTCTATTAAAATACAAACATTTTGCACTATTTGTGAATGAAAGTTGCATGTTACATTATGCACCTGGTAAAATTGATTTCAAGTACATTCCACCGAAATGATCAACATAAACAAAAAACGCAGTACGAAATCAACAATACCTTGTGGCCGTACTTCTTGTGAGTCCTTTAAAACTAGCAGTGAACCTCCAGGGCGTACTGGCTGTACCCCAAATGCCTGAGCATAAGTCTCATCAAACTCCTCAAACACAGCCCTCCGATAAGCAAGCAAACGAGCTACATTCTTCATCCATCCAACGCTTCTTTGCATACCACTCTGTGACATCAATGCCAATTTCTGCAGAAAAGAAAGTGACTTAATTGGCTGGAAACCGTCTCTAGCCCTTTCAATCTGCTTCACTGGATAGACACAGCCATTTTCATAACCACTCACATCCACTTCTAAGAACCCTTGAACATGTGTTGTGCGAAAGTTGTTAGGGTTCCGGCAAAAACAAGTCAAGCCCAGTGCAGCTCTTTTATTCACTTCATTCTTAGCCTCCCCAACGGCAGTTAAAAATCCTTGAGTGTTAATCTGCTTAGATTTCTCAGTGAAGTGAGGATCAAAAGGAATAAGTTCACCTGGTTCAAACCATCCATAGGAGTTATCACCATAAAATGCAACCAAAACGTGACCCTTTTTCTTTGTATTACAAACCGATGGACATGCAAAAGCTTCATCAAATATTTGCCCCGGCCACCATGGATGTGATTCAACCCTTCCCCAAACCATATCTCCCACCTTATGTCTGTATCCCAAATACGTCAATCTTCCTTGTTTCAATGGATCAAGCATTTTAAGAGCAGCTCCCTTATCATTTATATTTGCCTGACCATCTCTTCTTTCTCTATTTCCCTTTATGTCTCTAGAGGAAATCACAGCTTCCTGCTTTGCCAGGTTTGTCAAACGTGCCTTCTTCGTGACTCTAGAAGGAAATGTATTATTGCCCCCAAGTACCAATGCCTTGCGTTTGACCGTGAAATCCAAACATTCCTTTTTGTTACTAATTCCTCTTGAATTGACGTCATTGTTAGCCATAATCTTCTTACCCTGAACATTCATTAATTTGACATTTCTTACTGCTGAATTATCACGTCCGCTGCCACACACCCTTCCATCTGAAGCCTTTAGCTTAACTCTACTATACATGTCAATTAAGACATCCCTTGACGAATTTGTATTACCCTCGGACCCCATTTCGATTGAGAAAGACTTCCTTCAAATCACAACTTTAGCGCTAGATAGGTGCATCTATTAGAACCCTACTATTTAAGTCATAAAAAAAAAAAAAGGAAATTAGCATTTCAAAAGCTACTTTTTGTTTCAAATCAAAGATCGATCAAACATCAGTGTTAGAACCCTTTGAATTAACCAAATGCATACAATAAAATGCTACAAAATTGCCATCCCATAGTTGTCAAGGGCGAGAGGCGCAAGGCAAGGTGTGCACCTTTTTGAACCGAGGAGCACCTATGCAAAAAAAATAGAAAAATAGCACACACCGATACAAATGTATATACACAGAGAGAGAAGAAAAGAAAAACAAAACAAGGTCAGATTACGCGCACACACACACATATATGTATATAGAGAGAAAGGAGAGGGGAGAATACCTCGATGGGAGATGATCGGGAGAGAATTGAGAGAGGCTGAAAAGGTCGACTGAGAGATCACGAGAGAGGAGAAATGAGAGCGATCGATTAGAGATGTCGCACTGTAGATGTCGAGAGAGGTCGACTGGAGATGTTGAGAGAGAAGGTCGACTGGGAGCCGAACAACTGAAGTGAAAGAGTAAAGGTAATAGTTTAACCTACCTTTGATCCTACGGCTATGATTAAAAGGTAAAGAGGCGCGCCTTTTTCTCGCCTAGGCGCGCCTTGGCGGCCCTTCATTGAAGGCGCCTCGCCTTGGCTAAGTCAAGGCGCTAGACTTGCGCCTAGGTGTGCCTTTGACAGCTATGTGCCACCCAAATAAAAAATAGCAATTGAATGCACTTTCTGTCTTTGGAACGAAATATTGTGGTACTTTTACTCCTAAAAGCCATAGAACAATCCCAAAACTAAAAGCAAAATCTTATTCAAATTATATGCATAGGGTGACTAAGTTACACTAGTCGGAACAGTCCAAGGTCAAATTCGTCGGGTAGTCGAGTGCCTTCTCACCCCTAATGTACTCTAGTGATACCAGTGAGCGGTAACTTTGCGTTGTTACAATAAATGCGAAGCAATCAAGGTATAGTAATTACAGTAATGATGCGTGCATCATACATGCAACATCATCCTAGTGTTGGTATACTTTAATAATCCACGATAGTGAGGCTCAAAAGCAATGAGTTCATCTGGTTAAAACCAACCATAGGTCCTATCTCCATAAAATGCAACCAAGAGTTGACACTCTTTCTACATGCAAAAGCTTTATCAATATTTGGCCCCTATGGAGGTGATTGGTAGTCAACCCTCCCCCAAGCCATATCTCCCACCTCGTACGAAGCACATTTTTAAGTCTCCCTTCTTCTCATGATGAATCCAAACTATAAAAATACATATCGTCTCTCTCTTGTCCGTCTACTTCACTTTATAACGCTAGAAGAAATTACAGCTTCCCGTTTTGTCAGGGTCATTAAACTTGCCATCTTCGTGCTTCTAGAATAAAACATAATGTTCTTCCCCATTGGCAATTCACTAGGTTTAAGTAAAAAGTTCTCTTTTCTGACAAATTCCCCTCGAATTAATATCACTATTAAAAAAAATTCTCTACCTGCTCATTCATTGATTTGACATTTTTGACCACCTAATTACCTTTTCTATCATCGTAAACCTTACCATCTAAAGCCCTAAGCTTAACTCTGCTATTCATGTCCATTGAATTGTGTCCTGAAGAATTCGTAGTCCCTCAGATGTAAAAACGATCCCTTTTTACCGACAAAAGACTTCTTTAAAAGTCTAAATTTCAAAATGTTATTTTCTTCAAATCAATGATTGGATCACCTCATAATTATCATATCTGCTACCACATACCACACACCCTTCTATCTGAAGCCCTATACTGAACTCTATTATACACATTAATTAAGATGTGTCCCTCGAACCCATTGACTGAGAAAGACTTCCTTCAAATCACAAGTATAGCGCTCGATAGGTATTTATCTACTAAAACCCTATTATCAAGAAATTAGCATTTCAAAAGGTACTTTTCATTTCCAACAATAGATAGGATCGAACATTATTCTTAAAAGCCTTTGAATTAAACCAAATGCATACACAAAACAGAAACCAACTTTAAGCATCAGTGCTTTTGGACACGAAATGGAACAAGGAAATGAACATATATCAAAACGAGCAAACATGTACTTCTTAAGCAGGGGAAAGTCAGAGAACAAATCAGGAGGTTGTTCCTAGTTTGTTCTGTTGGTGGATGCATACAAGGGTGTACTCTGACTGTGTTTCTAATGATCAATGCTCAGTTTCCTAGTGTAGCACTCGCTTGTAGAGGAAGACACGTGTCCACATAGGATTGGTGGAAGTGCATCATATAAAGTCTAAAGGTCAAGATATTCTTCAAAGAACTTATTTTTCGTTTAAAAATAAACTATATGCATAAAACGCAATGAAATTTCCAGCCAAATAAAAAGCAGCAATAGAATGCACCTAACAAAAACCAATATTTCAAGCTAAATCTTATTGAAATTATACAAATATTGGACAGTCCGGCTGAACCATCACATTGACCCACAATGTTCGGTTTTCGCTATTTGAAGCCCCGACCATACATGCCACGGAAACCGTCCAAAACCACACTTGTCGGTTTATGAGATGGGTCAGTTGGGTGCCTTGGCTTTTACAGGTTTCAAAGGAAACCCAAAATCAAAGGTTTAATGCCTGAAAGGAGAACCTAAAGTTAAAGGAAAGATAAGGTTAATCCCCCAAAACGAACTTTCTGACTGAGAAAAACTAAAAATGAAGTAATCAAAGAAAACCAAAAAGGGGTTAGGGTTAACATTTAGGGGTTTTGAACATGAAAGTGATGAAGTCACTGTTGCCGTCACTCTTGCTACGGCTGGCGGTGACTGCCAACGCCGGGAGAGATTGATCGCAGGAGAGGGAGAAGAGAGAGAGAGGGGTGTCACAAAATCCATTGGGGAATCATAAAAGGGAAGAGTTGGGAGCAGGGTAACCAATGGAGGCTATTGGATTATTGCCACATGTAGAGCCAGGGTGTCTATAAAATGTCTCTCGGGTCGGGTTTCCTTGGTTTTTTGTAGCCTTAGCCTTAACTCTTAACTTACCGCCCGCTAGAGGCACGACAAAATTTTAAGTCGGCAAACTGATTTTGACTACTCAATGCTTGCAAATTGTCCGACAGATTTGGATCAGATCCGTTCAGTCAAATATGTTGGGTTCGTCAAGTGCTTCCTCACCCTTAATGCATATGGTTACTGAGGTACTCTAGTGATATTCAGTGAGCTGTATTGTAGCCATAAATATGAAGCAATCAAGGTGCAATAATTGTAGTAATAATGTGTGCATCATACGTGCAACATCATGAGAGTGTTTGTCTACTTTAATTACTCACTATGTAGTTCATCCAGTTCAAACCAACTATAGGTCCTATCTCCATAAAATGGAACCAAGCATTGACACTCTTTCTTGATACTCCCTCCGTCCCCATTCTTTAGTCCCTTATGGGAGTCCGTACCACTTTTCAATTGATTATATCTTGCAATCTATAATTTTTATGGTGATTTTGAAAACATCGTTTAAAAGAGCTCATTGAGATCTATCAAACAAGATCAATATTTCATATAAATAGTATTACCAATTGAAAGTTATAATTAGTTTTTTATCCGGTTGAGATAGGACAAGGGACAAAAGAATGGGGACAGAAGGAGTAACACAGATTGATGAAAGTGCAAAAGCTTCATTAAACATTTTTCTAGCCCATATGGAGGTGATTGTAACTTGTAAGTCAACCCTTCCCCAAGCCATGTCTCCCATCTCAAATGAATCTCCCACATTGTTTAGTCTCCCTTTTTCCCATGTCAAATCCAAATTATCAAAATACATATTGTCTCTCTTGTCGTCTACTTTCGTTTAAAACTCTAGAAGAAGTTACGGCTTCCCGTTTTGTCAGGGCCATTAAGCATGCCATCTTCCTCCTTCTAGAATAACACATAATGTTCTCCCCAATTGCCAATTCATTAGCTTTAAGTAAAAAATTCTCTTTTCTTACAAATTCCTCTAGAATTATTATCGCAATTATCACAATTGACTAAAAAATCTCTTCTGGAACATTCATTGATTTTACAATTTTTACCACCTAATTATCTTGTCTATCATAGTAAACCTGACCATCTAAATCCCTAAGCTTAACTCTACTATACATGTCCATTGAATTGTATCCTGAAGAATTCGTAGTAACCTTAGGTCCCTATATATAGACAAAAGACTTCCTTCAAAGTATAGCAAAAATGCTTAATCGGCACATCTTTACAAAAGAACATGTTATGGAAGTCAGATAAACAACAAAGTTTAAATTTCATATAGTGCTTTTTTGGATTGAACATTATTCTTTACACAAAACACAAACAATTAGGCATCCGTACATTTGGACACAAAATGTATTAAGGGCAGGAACATGTATCAAAACAAGTAAACATGTACCTCCTAAGAAGATATTCTAAGGAAATCAAACTCATCGACTTCTATTGGATTTTCTCTTGTTTAAAATTCTAAGATACCTATGATAATGTATGCATAAGAGAGAGGGAGAAGGAGGGAGATGCAGACAAAATAGGAGGTTGTCCTGTTGGTGGGGATGCAGACAATGGTGTGCTCTGGCTGTGGTAATAATGATAAGAGCTCAAAGATATCCAGCACTTGACTGCAAGGGCAGACACATGTCAACACAGGATTTGGGTAAGAACGTATATAAAGTACTACAGTTGGCCGCAATGCTTGCATAAACAATAAACCAACTTTTTAACTATCCATGGGTTTGGACACAGGATGTAATAAGTATGTGTGCCTGTATCAAAACGAGCGAATACGTATCTCTTAAGGAGATGTTCTAAGGAAATGGAACCCATTGACTTCTAAAGATTTTCTTTTGTTTAAACCCTAAGATTTCTAGCTTGCCAGCTCGTTTAACTCATAGCGCTATTATCCTATTATTCAAAGTTGAATCATCATCACAAGTTGAGTCCGCATTGTAAACCCCTTAGTCCCAATTATGAAATTTTTCACCTTTGGGATTCTTGGAGTTGACATTTTTCCAACCAAATTACCATTTCTACCAGCACAAAGCCAAATGTTCCTAGCCCCAAGTTTAAATCTTATGGATGTCTAACTTAAGCCGAATTTCTCCGAATTGCAAGTTTACTCCGACCAAAAACACATAACAAACAGGAAAATCGTTGAAACCACTCCCTTCCCAGATCCAAGTCACTAAATACTTGTATCCACCGTTTAACTTGGAAATAAAACCCAAAACTGTTAAGGAATACAATTCCACGTTGCTTGGGTATGGAATGAGTGAGCACTAAATATAATGTTGGGACCTAACCTACCAATTTACGCTTTTGGGTTGGATATAAAGTGTCTAATGGCATCGGAGAGAGGCTCATTCCACCCCACATTTTAAAAGTTTACAATCCACGCCCCATGATGACAGACTCAACGAAAATGTTGCACAATAATAGACTCAAAAAGAGGCTACACGTGCCGGACCTAAAAAATGGGCTTCACATGAAGGGGGATGCTAAGGAAATACAATCCGTCATTGCTTGGGTATGGAATGGTTGATCACTTAATATAATGTTGGGATCTCTCCACCTTATGACTAACGCTTTTGGGTTGGATATAAAATTCCTACATAAACAAGTTTTAAGTAAGTGACAAATTTCCTAGTGTATTGCTTACACATTTTGACTTGAACTTACGCCAAGATTAAGCAGTACCCTAATGCATGGTTCCCTCAGCATTTTCCATTGTTCCTAAAAGAAGTTGTTTTTGGTAAGGAAATTTTTGCTGGGTTCTGAAAAGAAAATATTAAAGACCCAGAAAACTTCTAACCAAAATAACGCATTGATTTCTGCCTCCTAGAAAATCCCAAAGAAAACCCAGTACTTGGAATAAATAATGACTAGTTTGTAACAAGAATCTTTACTTAATCAACATAAATAAACTTGTTATACAAGAAACAGAGAACACATACCTCCGTAGCTTTCTCTTTTTAAGCCGAAGATGAGACGCATTGCTGCTTTGCATTTCTGGTTGCGCAGAGGTATATGTATACACGGGGGGGATATTATTCATGGCTAGAGAGAGAGAGAGAGAGGATTTTCTAGTCCGTTGTTGTGGTAGTGAAAAGGTGGCCGGGGACGTGCTCTGCTTCGGTTGGGTACCAGTAGCCCTCTGTGCAGGCAGTGGCAGTACTCTCTTGTGGAAAATGACACGTGTCCCCTTTTTTGGAACTTTGTGATGGGAAGTGGGAACGGATCTTGTTGGGCCCTCTCAAAGGAAACATTATTCACTCTCTGAGATACCGTCGCGGTGCCTCTTTTTTTCTCTCACACATCAATTAGGATTCAAGATGGTACAAAGTTTTTAGGTCTTGTATAGTTGCATCAATGCCCGTGTCATGAAAATATAGTATGTGACGTTGTGTGTGGCAGTGCTCCAAATTATTTAAAAAAAGGGCATGAAATAAATAGGAATGGTTGATGGGCAAACTTCCACTTATGGCTCCTTTAGTTTAAGCAAATTTTTGCACTACCAACTTATCTCTAAAAGTGGAGTCTAAATTTGTACGACGGCCAGTTCTATTAATGCTCCTTCCCCTCTAATTTGTAGTTTTTTTGGAACCATTCTGGGCAAAAAAAACAAGTTTGAAATCCTTCATTTTATAGAACCTGTTGATAAGAATATCCATGTTGAAAATCAATTTAGTCGGCTTTATTTGCTTCATAAATGAATCAGTTTGTACGAGGAAAAAAAGTCAAATATGATTTGAAATTTTTTTTTTTGTAATGTACAATGGAAAACATTTTTAAATGAAAAAGTAAAGGTTGTGTTTGGTTGGGAGTTTAGTTTAGTTTAGTTTTGGTAGTAGGTGGAGAGAGAAATTGAGTAATTATTAAAAATAGGGGTAATGATTGGAGACAGATAGAGAGATATGAGAAAATAATAATTGGAAAAATAGGATAATGATTGGAGAAAGAAGTATGGTAATGATTGGAAACAAAACTAAAACTAAAACTAAAAAGGGAACCGAACAAAGCCTTAAGAAACTTGAAATCTAGTGGTATACCTTAGATTCGGTCCTGACATTGCAGTAAAATTCCTTACAAATACTCCCTCCGTCCCTTATTTATAGTCCAGTATTCCATTTTAGACTGTCCCTTAATAAGTGTCCATTTTATAAAGTTAGTGGGTAAAAGTTGGTGAATTGTCTATTTTGTCCCTAAAAAGTAGATTTTATTTTGAAAAGTAAGTGAGTAAAAGTGCAATGATGATGGATAAGTGAGGAAAGTGGAGGAAAAAGTTGATGGGAAAGGTATAATGATAATGTCTTTTTAATAAGTTGGAGTTACGAAGCAGAACACTTAAAAAGAACGGAGGGAGTAGTAGTTAGGCTCCGTTCCAGAACACCTTCTTAAAAAATAAGTACTTATTTCACATTTTCAAACTTAAAAATAATGTCAACGAAAAATAATTTTTTAATTTTTAGTGCATCGTATTAAAGATCTCAATGAGATCTATCAAATAAGATCCATATTGATAGGAAAATTATTTGCGTAAGCACATAATTTTTAAACTTAAAATTGCCTTCTTAAAAAATAAGTACTTATATACTGTTCTGGAACGGAACCTTAAATGCATTACAAATAGTAGTGTCGTGTGACGGAACTCCAGGGAAGGTGAGAGAGTACACTCCGACTTTTTGTAACAAAAAAACAAGAAAGGAAACGAGAAAGAGAGAAAATAGGAAGTCAACATTCACTTTGTTTGGGTGGGGAAAAGTAATTCGTCTTAAATAGGAGTATTTTTTTTGGCTCTTTCTTTTCTTTTCCGAGGAACCAAACAAGGTGTTAAGAAAACGAAAACAAAACCCCCAAAACCCTAGTTCTTCTTCTTCCTTCCTCAAAACCCTAGCAGAAACCCCAAACCCCCGAACCCTAGCGTCATGAGGCCATTGGACGAGAAAGAAACCACACAGGTCTTCGAAAAGCTCTTCAAATTCACAGGTAACAACCTCAAGAACATCGTCGAGAACCCATCACACGAAGGCCCCGACCCAGACCCAGGTCGATACTGCTTCCGGTTGCAGAAAAACAGAGTCCACTACGTGAGCGAGTCCCTTGTCAAGCGAGCCACCAACATCAAGCGCGAAAAGCTTGTCTCTCTGGGTACCCAAGTGGGCAAATTCACCAAAGGAGGTAGCTTTCACTTGACCATTCAGTGCCTTAATCTGTTGGCTACCAATGCCAAGCACAAGGTCTGGCTCAAACCCACCTCGGAGATGTCGTTCTTGTACGGGAATCATGTCTTGAAAGGTGGGTAATTGCCTAATTGCTACGATTTTTCTTGCATACTTTTGATTAAACAGAATTAGGGCTTGGGCTGCTAAACAAACCAAGCTACTCGAGTCTAAGCTCGTGTTCTTGAAGTAAAAGCTTGTTCAATATTGGTTTGTTACATAAACAAACTAAACTTGAACATTTTTTGAAGCTTGTTAAGATTTCAAACCAAGCTTGAACAAGCTACTACTTGGCTCATACGGCGTAATAGCTATAAAAACTTCAAGCTACTTGAGATTGACTGGTTTTTGGCTTGATTAAAGCTCATTTGAGATCGACTCGTCTCATAAACAAACTAAGCTCGAACATATTTTTGAAGCACTTTAAGTTTTCAATCCAAGCTTGATCAACTTCCCATGTGGCTCGTTTGCCTCGGTTATCACCCCTAAATTTTGGGGCTGCAACCGGCTCGGTTACGTTTGTTGTCAAGGTTCAATTGTTTGTAATCTGAACAGAATTCCTTGCTCGTTAAGCTTTCAAATAAAGCTTTAGTTGTTTATCATCTGAACTGATGTCCAGAAAGAGCTTTAAGGGAGTTGAGCTTGAGTAGTTTGGTATTTTATTCTATGTAAGCTTTTCGAACCTGATAATTGGGTTGTTAAAGCATTGCTTGAAAACTCAACAGGCTTCTAATATTTGTTTGGATTTTGATTGTTATCACTTGAAACAATCTCAAATGAGTTTTAATGAAAGTTGCATAACTGCCTAGTTGGTACAATATTTCTTACAAACTTTTGAGTGAACAGAATTAGGGTTGCAAGCTCGTTGAGCTCTAGTGGTTTGTCATCTGAACTGAAATCTGAACAAGCTTTAATGGAGTCGAGCTTGAGAAGTTTGGTATTTGTATAATATGTAAGCTTATCGAGCCCGAGAATTAAAGTGTTAAAGATTTGGATGAAAACTTAATGAGCTTCAAATGTTTGTTCAAATTTAGCTTGTTATCACTTGAATCAATCTCAAATGAGTCGATGAGTGGCTTAGCATCATTAACTTTTAAGTAACGAAAAGGAAAAAAGTTGTACACCATGTACATCTAGAACTTTTGCATTTTGGTTTAAGGGAAAAATTACAGTAACCCACCCAACCACAAATTCGGCAGTGTGTACTCATGATGTACAAATTGTTGTATAAGCTGTTGTTGTGTTTGTAGACTCATTGAAGGAAACACGCAATAGTAAAAGTTGGAACTTTTAACTTTGAGTCTTCCTTGAGTACAAGTGTACAACTCACTTTGGCATAGCATGACAGAATTTGATTTAGTTTTGGCGGTGTTGTACTACATGTTTAAAGACTTGTTGAAACAGAATCTGTATTTTGTAACAAATAAAGCAGAATAGGACGATCTCCAGCCTCTAGTAAATGTTGTAAATTGGTGAATTTGCAGAGATTTGAGTCTTCCTTGATCTGACTTAGAACTCAATTTGACATATTTTTTAGTCAATTTGATGTAGTTTTGATATCTTTGTACAGCATGTTTGTTTGACTTATTGAAATAAAATGCTTAATATTTTGACAAATAATGTGTACCTAACAGGTGGGTTGGGGAGGATAACGGAGAATATTGTTGCTGGGGATGGGGTGGTGGTGTTTTCAATGGCGGATGTGCCATTGGGTTTCGGAATCGCGGCGAAGTCAACCCAGGATTGTAGGAAGATGGACCCAAATGGGATTGTTGTGCTGCACCAGGCTGATATTGGGGAGTACTTGAGAATGGAGGATGATCTGTGAAAAAGGGTATTTGATTGTCATCATTTGGTGGTTTTGGCAAGTATTGGTAAGTGGGGCTGGGTTTGATGTTGGGGGGATAAATGTGGATCCTCTTCTGTTGGTGTTGAGCAATCATGTAGCTTTACTTTATATAGTTCTGTATGTGGGATTTATTTTCTTTTGTTATTTAAAAGCTCTTATAACATGATTGCGACAATGCTTCATTTTGGCATAGTTGCTTTTTGAAATGTACTTTGGCATTCATGTACCTCGGATGATACCTTCTGTCTTCTGTCACATTTCTTATAATGGGAAATCTAGAAAGTCTTTACTGTCTTAATCTTAACTTATTTTGCTGATATACATGATTTCTGTTTAACTGATCAATTATAGACATGTTAAGCGACACTTCTTTGTTTTTAACCGCTGTCGTGCCAATTTTAGCTTTTTAATGTTATCTCAAAGTATTTGAATTTGGAGATCCTGTTCTGTCTGTGTGATAGAAGCTCTTGTAAGTTGTGAAAGAGCAGGGCTAGGTGAAGGTTTAGGTCCATGTCATGTACAAGGTGGAGTTCACTAGTTATGCAAAAACCTGTTGCCATATGTTTTTTGTTTGGTTCATTTAATGGGTACGAAAACAAGGACCCACCTCTTCTCACTAATCCCCATGTTTTCAATATTAGCTGAATTTTTTCCAAGAAAGTGAATGTAGCCTACTTCTTTCACTATCGAATCTTATTTCTCTCTATTTAGAAGCCTGGATTCATCAAGGCAAAAACACATTCTCATTCTATTCTGGTTTATCTATGAAAGGCCAGTTCCGATGTAGTGTAGCCATGTTAATAATTTCTGCCTTGCTTTGCTTGGGACGTGTTGCATGAGATGTCCGTTTCAGCTTCTAGTTATCTTGGAGATAGGAAAGTTGCTACAGCTCATGGCATCGGTACTAGTTTGTGTATGCATCATGGGTGGGATCATTGGAGCTGCTTGCACTCTGATGTGCTTTGTGTTGCATTATGTTTGCATGAACATCTGTAGGTTTTGTATTATACATACACACATGCGTACATGCTAATGATAACACTTCAGTACACCAGTCAGCATGCATTTCTGGTGTTCTATTAGCAATGCCAACATTTGTGTACAAATAACATGGAGTATGTCCATGAAAATGTGGTAGAACAGTCCTTACGTTTTGGAATGAAAAAATATTAAAGTACCCTCATCCAAGTTCCTTTGACACGACACTGACGGTTGGAGTTCGTAGGCCTTGAACTACTTGTACCATATTTTGAGAGAGGGTTCCTTTCACAGTACACAGATCCTTTGAAGGAGACACTTGGACTGAATTCTATCCTAAAAGCAGAGAAAAAGTAAAAGATGTACATTGTACATCACTGTATCTTGAAGACTATTTATGTTTCTCCAAAGAGGAACTTTGTTCAACAATCTCGTTTTCTTTTATCGAGAACCAATACTAGACAACCATCTAACACAAGTGTTAATTGAGATTACTTAATCTTGGCAAATTTTGTTTGAAGAGAAACAGTTAATTGCTCATGGTTGGGGTTGTGTTCTATGATAATACTAGTTGAAGTTCAATTCTGTTTTCGTCTTCTTTTTTTTTTTTTAAAGATGTATCCTTGGGCTGGGCATTTGGGATTGCACCATATCTAAGTTTGTGTACGAGGATTGTGGTGTATATGGTGGAGGGTAATTACAGAGGGAG
Organism: Rhododendron simsii; assembly: GCA_014282245.1. Lineage (NCBI taxonomy): Eukaryota > Viridiplantae > Streptophyta > Magnoliopsida > Ericales > Ericaceae > Rhododendron > Rhododendron simsii. The sequence goes on from CM024956.1 coordinate 35,882,782, forward strand.
ACTGGATGAGGGACATGATTGTGTAACTGTTCTGGATTGCGTCATACATTGTAGTAGTTAATTCTTTGCGCATGCACTTTTTCAGCCGAATGATATTTGTCTGTTTGGGCTAAATTTCTTGTGTTTGCTTGGGCTCTTCAGGTTACATTTCCTCCTTCCTTTTTGCAAATCCGTTTATCATGCTTCGTATATTACTTTAGTATCAGTTACTCCACTTGCGGTTCTTGTTTGACTGGAACACATGTTAGATGAAGAATTCAGCTTTCCTACTTTTTGCTTCTATACCTGTAGGCTGCGAGGATTATTGAGCATCTAATCACCTTTCTGCTTGTTTTACGTGCCAAATATTGCTCATTTTCTCATTTTATAGAATCTCACAGGTTCGTTGTTATCATCTTCTTGCCCTACCTCCCCGGTCATCACATAGCTTGTTGTTCTAGGAATAGTTGGAGGGAGTCGTAGGACTGAGGTTCTTTGATATTTTTTCAAAAAGCTAGGCTCCATCTTAATTTGGAGGTGAAATCATTTCAGATCCTCTTTTTTGTTCTTTTTGCTCTCCAAGGCCGCAGCACATTTCAGGGCTTTCAGCGGCTGTATGGTGTTTTTTTGCTAGTGAACTGAACAGCCTTATGAGTGTTTTGCAATGTATAGTGGCTTGATGGCAATATATGGGTGCTCTCAGCTATTTCAGTTGGGTTTTGGTGACCTTGTATTTTTCTGGTTGATAGATTCTGTGGATGTTGGTTAACACTTCTCCACGCCCTCTCTCTCTCTCTCTCTCTCTCTCTCATGATGATGATGATGATGATATGAACATCTCTGTAAATCGTTCCCCGTAAATCGTAATGAGTATCTCCGTAAATGAACATCTCCATTACAATGTCATACAAGGTGCAACTTTCAACTTTCTTCGATTGAAGGAGCAGAGTATATGCTTTTCATAAAATAAAGTACGATTTGACATCACCCTACCCACTTGTCTTGAATCGGGTGGCATTTTTGTTTGATACAGAGTGCAATATTATTTGAGCAAAGGTGCAAAAATGTTATCAAGGCATAATTCCACATTAAAATTATCAAGGAAATAAATCTAAATCACGGATCTCTACGAGGTGGCTCTACGAATGGTGATTTTGGTGGCTCTGAGACGCATGGCGGTAGATGGCGGTTATTATGGTAGTGGAGCTGGTGGTGGTGTTGACAATAGGGATGACGGGAGCTCCTAGTGTTGAATGGGAAAGTGAAAAGGGAGCAGCTGATTGTGGTGTTGGTGGCAGTGTGGACGTGAGGGAAAAATTTTCAGTGTCGGGTGGGTACCATGTGGTGCCCGCTAGGCGCTTCCGAGTCATTCATTACGTTTTTTGACGGTTTGGATTTGAAGAGAAAAAAAAAAAAGAGGGAGAAAGCGTTGGGGTGAGAGGAAAGACGGTTTCAATCTGAGCCGCTCAAAAATATATTGAACGGTCCAGATGTACTAAGTGGGTACCACGTGGGATATAACCACCCGACGCGGAAAAATTTCTCAGGGCGGAGACATATGAAAAGGAGAGGAGAGAGTGAAAACTGGGAAAAGGGAAGAGGGGAGACATAGTTTAATATTCTTATTGTTTGAATTTTTTTGGCCAAGGGTTTTTGAAAAATAAAATTGGGTTGTGAGATAGAAGGTTATGTTGCAAAATAAAAATTAGGTGAAAGTACAAATTTGGAGTATTTAGAAATGAATTGGAGTTTTTTAAGAGACATCCAAAAAAACACCTTGTAGTTTCCTATTAAATTTTAATGATCCGAGTCACTCAGTGTGATGAGAACATGGTTTTGAGGGTACGAGTGAGAAATTGGCAAAAAAAATGACCGAGAAGAGCTTGATCTGAGCAATTTTTAGCTTAGATTTAATGAACGGTTCAGTTAAAAACTGCTCAAAATAAGCACTTCCCAGTCTTTTTTTCGCTAATTTCTTGCGAACACCCTTAAAATCACATTCTGCACACATTGAACGGTTTGGATCATAAAAATTTGATCGGCAACTATGAGATTGAGATTTGAGGTGTTTTCTTTTGTGTCCTCGAAACCGCCCCGTTTAAAAAAATGTTGATTAGAATTTGCCTTCTTTCATAGCATTGCGCTGTTAAAGTTATGAATTAAAACAGACAATAATTTTTGCATTTCACTTATTTATAAATTCCCTTTAAATTTTATTTTCCAGTGATGCGTTGTGCGTAGTTTTAACACTAATGTTCCTAATTTATAGTTTATTTATTAAAAAAAAAAAGAGTGCAGAAAAAAAAAAACGAAAATGGATGTACAGTTGTGCCAGTCCTTTTATTAATTTATTAATCATTCTACAATCACAAATATTTACATAAACTTACTTACATTCACATTATGGCTCACACATGCTATACCTCCAGTGTGTGTGAGACCCACCAAAAGATCTGAATGAGTGTTTGTGTGTATTTGTGGTTATATAGGAGTAATTGTTATTTATTAATATTAGTAATATGCGTGTATATAATATGAAGCAACGGTTTTTAAATTCTCAATATTTTGGACCATCGAATTTGTAGATATTTTTTTTTTTATACCTGAAATTTACAGGTAGTAAAACTATAAATATACTTGGAAATAATGAATATTTGAAAGAAGTATGAAAGAAAAAACTAAAATTAATGTTTTCTAATCTTATTCCGATTCTTTATTTTCGAATTTTCCTTACTTTCCTAACAGTTATTAGTCAAAAACGATTACCGTGATCTAGCTAGGGTTGTCTGTCTTTCCCTCACACGTTAATTCCAAAGCAGATTTTAATTTTTAATCCAAAACTACTTTCTCTCTCACACATACGTTTAGCTCTCTCTCTCTCTCTCTCTCTCTCTCTCTTGGGGGGGGGGGGGGGTTGGTTGCTGTCATTTTTTGAAATGTATTCAGATTGTTAAATGTTTAGTTGGTTGAGTGATTAAGGAAAAATTTCATTAATTATATATTTGGTCATTTGATTCATTGCAATATGTTGGTGGCAACAACTGCAACTGTATTAATTTTGTTGCATCTTGATTATAAGCCATAGTTTCATCTTCGCCTTCATCAGATTGAAAGTTGAAAACTAACGAAAATATATATATGTGCCTATGTTTCCGCATTAGAGTTAATTTTTTTTTTATTTAACATAATTTTCTATAGTACATTGTTGAGTGTAGGGCCCATCTATACTTAACAAAAGACAAGTTGTTGCAATAAATGATTACTTTGATCAAATGATTTAGGTTAATTCCCCTCATTTCAGTAAGGTGCTCACATTTTTTGCACATATTACACAATTGTCGTGTGGGTTAATTTACTACTAACAATTGTACATTAATGTCTCTGTGATTTTTTCTTAAAAAAGAGAGAAAAATACCAAAACTTTTCAAATTATGTGCTAATTTGAAGAATATATATAGGGGAGCGTTTCGAGGACACAAAAAAGAAGAAGATATTACATCTCAACGATTGAAGTCAATGGCTGAGATTAGAAATTCACAAAAAAAATTACTATTGGCCACAAAAAAATTAATGTTAGCCGCAATGAATTACTCTTGACTTTAAAGAATTATATTTGGCCGCAAAGAATTACTCTCGGCCAATAATTACTTTGGCAGCATTTAAATTGCACTTGGTCGCATCAAATTGCACTTGGCCGTGAAGAATTACTCTTGATCGCGAAGAATTACTATTGGGCGCATTGAATTATACTTTGGACGCATGAAATTGCACTTGGCCGCTACGCATTACTTTTAGCCGCATCAAAATTGCATTTTGCTGCATCGAATTACTTTTGGTCTTATCGAATTGTATTTGGCCACTACAAATTGCACTTGGCTGTATCGAATTGCTCTTGGTCGTGAAGAATTACTATTGATCGCGAAAAATTACTTTTGACCGCATTAAAATTGCACTTGGCCGCTACGAATTACTCTTGGCAGCATCGGATTGCACTTGGCTACTTCGAATTACTTTATGGTCACGTAATTCTTTGCGGCCAAGTGCAATTATGTGCGGCCAATTGCTGCGGCCTGGAGTAATTCGATGTGGCCAAGAGTAATTTTTCGCAGTTAGGAGTAATATTTTGCAGCCATGAGCAATTCTTCACAGCCATGAGTAAATTTTTGCGGCCAATAGTACTTCTTCGCGTCAAATTCTTTTTTTTCTTTTTTTAACTAATAGGTAAGAGAATAAAATTATTGTTCAATACAATTTGAGTTGTTGGTTTAGAAGATTTAGAGTTTCATAATCTGTTTGGGATTGAATATTGTAGATTTTTTGTTTGAACCTTTTGGGTAGACAGAGTTTCAACCTCTGCTCCTTACTTGGTTACATGTATTATTGGAACTATTTTGCTTTTCTATTTTTTTAGGTCAGTTAAAAGAAATAAGTGTAATAGAGGTGTCACTTTTGAGTGAGTAGGCGTTTAAAAAATTGAATTCAAGTTGAAATGAAATTCCGTATGATTATACTTTCTTAATATCTTTGATGCTATCCCTGAATGCAACTAAGAGAATTAAACAGACTTGGTAACATTTGTTGTGTTAGACTATTTTATGAACTTTGTTAGATGGACCATATTTGTAACTTATTCTTAAAATGAAAATTTTCGAGAAGTAGATTTTGTTGGGAGAAAAGATTTTTTTTTTCTAATTCACGGATATTTGTAATGCTCCTTTCGCATGAGCTGTGGCCATACGCATATCCAAAATTAATCTCATGTGAGATGGCGTTAAAAAAAACCCGTTGTATCCAAAAAAAACTTAAAAAAAATGGAGTTTAATAATTCATTTAGACTATATTTAGAAAAATATTGCGGCAATTACTGGTATATATATGGGGGCCGGTATCAGGATTTCCGTAAAAAATTAGCTAATTTGGATATCGGTAAAAAATTAACTCGTTCAGATATCGGTAAGCGCTCGATCAATTCATTCAGTTGATTTCTGCCAAATTTTATAAGATAAAATTGAATGAATTGATCAAACCGTTGCTAATATCGGTCCTTACATGGAGGGTGTTCCGCTCACAAAATAAATACGGAGAAACACAACAATTGACACTCAATTTCAGCCCTTTTCTTGTCTTGGAGGGTTGAGATTAGATCCCTGAACACATGTACTCTCCGCTCCTCTCAAGGCACGTGCTCTTCCTCTCCACACCGATCGACACCTCTGTTTTCTCTCTCTCTTACTCGCTGCCCGTTCAGAGTCCGGCGAGCAATCGAAGCCCTACGCCGGCGACCGCTCACCTCCCTCGCGCTGCGCCGGCGAACGAACGAAGGTTTTCCACACTCCGGCAAGTAATCGAATCCCTAAACGCCGGTGAACAAACGAACGAAGCTTTTATTCTGGGGGTCCAAGCCGGCCTCGAAAGCTTTACCGGCGAGGTAATTTTTCAGTATGCGATGGAGCTGTTTATGAATATGCGATCCATGTGCACTTGTCGCCAATTTCTCCTTCTTACTGCGAATGCCCCAAGTCAAGATGCCACATGGCAGTGCAGGGCAAACTGACGATGATGACAATGTGTATTAAGCTTGCAAAAAGTAGGGTTAGAAAAAAAAAATATGGCCCTCGTGTTGTTGCCTAGTAAACATTCTAGGTTTTATGTTAAGTTCTTTTTAGGAGGCTTGCTTGTTCATCACTATTGTTGTATGTACCTCACGATCGCGGAATCTTTTTGGGTCTTTGATGGCAAACTCGATTTTTGGGAACTTTTGGATGTTATTTTTGTGTAGTAAGGGTAGACCAACACTGGTTCTATTTTGCCGAATCATGTTTTTGTTTGCATATTTGAATTCGTTGTTACCTTACGGGATTGTTCAAGTTCAATTGTAATTTTTTGGAAGGGCTGTTGTGCTTCCAAACCAAGGAGTAGTTTTTTGCACATTAGGGCTTTCTCTCCTGCTATAAGGGAATACTAATTGATTTAGGACCACTCTAAGCAAACAAAAGAGCTTCACACAACACGCATTTTTTCGTTGAAATGGATACTAAGCTTGCTGACAAAATTCTAATGACACATGCTTTGTTGTTTGTTTTTTTTATTGTTCTTGTTGATGTTAGAGTTGGGTTCTTTGGTGTAGGTATGAGTCATGGACCAAATACCCGAAATAAAAATAAAAGGCATCGAGCGGATGACAATGCGCAGCCAACCTTGGAAATTTTCCGGTAAGATAAAAGACAGCATTCTTCTTTAGAAGCCTTTGATTTTGTTATCACATGTTTTCTTATCTTAATTTTTCCCCACTCCAAGTCATTTAGAGAAAGTATGTTTAAGTAGGCCCGGCCCTGAGTTTTTCGAGGCCCTAGACGGAATTTGAAAATGGGGCCTTTTAATGGTTGATATAAATTAGTTGTTCAATAATGGAAGCAAGATAGAATTGTCGCTTAGTGGCTAAGTTGTTGTACCGCCCCTTAGAACCTTAGGATTCGAGTTTGAATCTCAAAACTTAAACTTTGAAACCATTTTTTAAACTCCTGGCGTTAAAAAAACGGAGAGGCTGAGGATCGAATTCGCGACTTTACACTTATTGCCTGCGCATCTTACCACCGTGCCGCATTAGCCTACTCATAAAATTCTTCACATACATAATATTTAATATATTCTGCTACTTCGGGGCCCAATTGGGCCCAAAACGGGAGGCCCTAGGCGGTTGCCTGGTGGGCCTATGCCTAGGGCTGGCCCTGTGTTTAAGGATACCGGTAGATGCTAACTTGATTGTTATGCCCTTGAAAGGGGAGTGAACTTTATTCTTGTCCTTTCAAGCATGTATGAAAATGGAAGATTTCGTTGTTTCTTTTATTTGCTCAAACAAGAGGGGGGAATGTTCTGAAAATTGGTTGTTGAAGCACATTTTTTAGATCAAGATGCTGAACAATGTCGTTTTGATTCTTTCTCCAGAATGCACAAGATATACTTTTGTGAACAATATGTTATGCAACATGGTTTTTGAAGCATGGATTTGCTGAAATTTTGCTTCAAACCAAATGCAATTCTAGTTTTCACAAACTTCGTTTGTTTATTTTTTCTTTTTGGGTTTGGTGGTATGATGAAATTGTGTAGGAAAATCCACTCAACGGGTCAAGTGACTGAAGATGATGTAAACGAGCTATATATGGTTTGCAAGCCTGTATGCCAAGGTTGTCGAGTGAATAGAAAAGATAATCCTAATTGCTTTTGTGGACTTGCTCCACCTCCCAATGGAAGTCGGAAATCTGGCTTGTGGCAGAGCACGTCTGAGATTCTTCTTGCATTTGGTGATGACCCATCCAAGGATCTTCGTGATTCCACTGACTCACCAGCCGGGCTCACGAATTTGGGCGCGACATGCTATGCCAACAGCATACTTCAGTGTCTGTACATGAATAAGCCATTCAGGGAGGGTGTTTTTTCAGTGGAACCGGATGTTCTGAAAGAACAACCTGTTTTGCTTCAACTTGCTCGACTCTTTGCACAGTTGCATGCTAGTAAAAAGGCTTTCGTTGATTCAGCTCCGTTTATCGTAACCCTGGAGCTGGATAATGGTGTTCAGCAGGACAGTCATGAATTCCTTACCTTGCTTTTTTCTTTGCTTGAGCGATGCTTGAGCTGTTCAAAAGTTCTGAAGGCAAGAACAATTGTGCAAGATCTTTTCCGTGGAAGAGTGTCTCATGTAACCACGTAAGTTTTGACTTAATCCAGTCTCTCTGACTAAGTTCAACTATACAGTCTCCCCTTTTACCATTTACCTCTTTGCTGAAATTTTATATTTCACACCTTGGAAAAATTTAGGACCTTTGGTCTGATGTTTCACAGCATGATAATTGCCTTTGGTTATAATTTGGGAAGACATTTTACTGAAACAGGCTTAATGATTTGCTAGCATTTGCTTCATTCTACAAAAAGATTTTCCATATTGCTATTTGGGCATAGGTGATCACTTTCGGAAGAATGGGTTATTCTGTTCTATGACCTAGCATTGTTTGTGGATTTCTACAGTTATTCTGTTCTATGAACTAGCATTGTTTGTGGATTTTCTACACAACTGGTTGGAGAAGTGCAGAACTTATCACTAAATTCATGAGTAGCTTTACATACAGTGGCAGAGCTATACGGAAATCGAGGGGCAACTGCCACCCTCAAGATTTTATACTTCTGGAAACATCTTGCAAGTTGTCCTGAAAAGTTATTGATGCAACCTAAACTTCTAAAATCCCACTTTTTTCTCCCTTACTTTCCTTTAAAAAGCACGAGGTTTATTATTTTGTTCAAGACAATCGGGAGTAATCATTAACATTATGTAATGTAGCTTACACAATAATTTTGACACAGTGGTTAAATGTGTTTATCGTTGAAATCGTTTAAATACTGTATTAAGAGAATCATCTCATATATATTTTTGCAAACTCAAGCTGCACTTTTAAACACATGGAGATGATATTTTGTCAGGTTTATTTATTATTCTACTACTACAGTTTGCAAGACTTTTAGCTTAATTTTCTGCCCCTGCCCTCCTCACCCCTAATGTGCAACAAACCAAGGAGTAGTTTTTTTTGCCCTAGGGGCTAGGATTGTTAAGGTTTGTCGCATTTGGAGTCTTCTTTCTTCAAGAAAGTTTGTATTATTTGACTGCTTCCCTCCCGCCAGAATTTGTGGTGAGTAGACTCCACCACCTATGCAGAGCTACAACAGTGGTGATTGGTTTCTGTGCGGTTCTTGTTACTGCAGAGTATCCTTGGACTTCCTTTTTGGTGAATCGGTGATTGGCCACAATTTTTTTTCACGTTACAGCTTACCTTGAGTTAGGAGGATAAATTCATGTCAATAGAACATGAAAAGATAGTTCCAGTGATACTATTCCATTTGTGTTGCTGCAACTTTTTGTACATGGCAGGAAGTAAATATATGATAACTAGTCTGCTGTTCATTTTCCGACTGTTAATGTAGATAGCTATTTGTTTGTTATGTTTTACTTCTTTCATATACATTTGATGCTTTTCATGAAGCTTTTTCATGTAACTCATCGAGCTTGTTCATGATAAGAGATGGCTTTGTTGTTGGGTTTTCTGTTTCTAATTGTTTAGATGCTCGCAATGTGGAAAAGATTCTGAAGCTTCATCAACAATGGAAGACTTCTATGGGCTGGAGTTGAATGTTAAGGGTTTGAAAAATCTGGATGAGAGTTTGGACGATTACCTGAGCGTGGAAAAGCTTCAAGGAGACAATCAATACTATTGTCAGTCGTGTGCAGCTCGAGTTGATGCTACCCGTAGCATTAAGCTGCGGTCACTACCTGCTGTCCTTAATTTTCAGCTCAAGCGTTGTGTTTTCCTTCCAAAGGTGCTTATTAATATGAGTTATATTGTTATCTTCGTTTGTATCTTTTAAACGTATCACCACATGTCCCATCTCAAAAAACATATAACAAAATCCCAATCAGAAGTTATTGTTCAGAACTTGGGCTGAAGTTACGGGTTGGAACATGAGGGGCAGCCACTTCATGCAAATTTTGACAAAGATTAGTTCTGTATCTAATCTACCTTCCCAAGCCAATAGTTATGGGGGCTAAATTCCTACTTTCATCTTAGAAGACAACAATATCAAGTTCCTTTTATTTAGGTTTACTTCATTTCCAACTTTCTATTTCCCCCCTTCTCTTTCATCTATACCGTGATCATCTTGGCATGCATCTTCTTATATATTACCCCAATTGGATTAAATATTTGTAAATTCTTGTTTCTTTACTGCATATGTGCCCAAACATATGCAAGGAGAATGCTCTAAAATAATTCACACAAAAGTTTCCAACACAGAGAATCACCAAGTTTAGTGCAACTAATTAACAACGCAGGAGAGATGAATCCTCTCATTTCTTTCAAGATTTTGAAAAGATGGGAAAAAAATCCATTTTTCCCTTCTGTTTACCCTTTTAGCACTTCACCTCTTGCTTCCAATACGAGCACTTCACCTTGTGTTTTTTGACTAGATTTGCAACTATTTCAGTTCGTGTAACGGATGCCTATTTTGGATACCTGCCAGTTTTGGCACAAATTCACACATAGGATGGCCAATAAGCGATAAACAGGACACCCGTTCCGGCGTGTCTATATCAGAAGTGCCCATTGCGGCGTACTTAGTTTGTTTGGAGTCACCACTTGGTTTTAGGAACTGAGAAACCTCGTCCAGATTTTGTGTTCGGCTGCCAAGGGTACAATGAGAGGAAGGTTTTAAGGCATCCCTCTCCACCTGACCAAAGGGTTGGCTTCTAGTTGTTTGACATAAATACTGGTTATTGGTTAATTAAGCCTTTAACAGATATGGGTGATGACAAAAATGAACAAAGCAAGGAGATGAGCTTATAGAAGGATGGAAGAGATCACAACATTTCAGAAGAGATTTTTTTTTTATAAGTAAATAATTATATATAAAAGAAGGCTATAAGGGAATGCCACTTGTATACAAAAAACGCTAACAAGACAAAAGGCCCTATACACCACTATGTGAAAAGAACAACTCAAACCAATCTAGAAAATGATCAAGGGAGGGATTACATTCTCCCTTGTCCCAATTATACAAACTACTAACCACAAAACTTTAAATTTAAAACAAAGGCTTTTCGACCCATTCGAAACATCTTGAATTCCTCTCACGCCAAATAGTCCACATCAATAAAGAGGAATCAAAGCCCTTACAGGAGATGGAGGGGAGCTATGAGGATTCGACGATTCGTGGCAAGGGAAAAGGTGTGAAAGGGAAGGGTCATCCCTTCACAAATATTTATAGGAGCCAGATTTGAGCGGCCCCTAAAGAGTATTCGAAAACGGCGCCCGAAGACTCCGCATGCGTTGCCTTGCATTAAATGAGCGGTTGTTGGTAGACGCATGCGGAGGCACCGCTCAGATAAGTAGCTTGTGCCTCTTGAAGTAGCCAAAGGGACACAAGCTAGGGGCAATTATGGGAGGTGAAATTAATAGCAACATAAATAACAAACCTTCAAGGTTAATGGAGAAGGGTAAAAGCTATGAAGCACCGACACCTCTAGAGGTCGACGTATCACAGTATCTGGACATGGGGGACACCTCGGGGACACGTGTCCGACACGCCATGTAGCGTGTCCAATAATTTCATTCAAACTTTTGAGAGGGACATGGGGGACACAGTGGGGGTTAAATTGTAATTTTTTTAAAAAATTGGGGTCAAATTGTAATTTTTTTTATAAAAATTGGGGGTCAAACTGTAATTTTAAAGAAATTTTGGAGGTCAAACTGTAATTTATTATTATGGTACTATGGATGTTTTGTTTTCAATTGGGTTATAGTATTGAACTTATGGATGTCTTGTTTTGTTTGAATGGTATTGGAACTATGGATATTTCGTTTTGTCCACATTTAGGCCTTATTCACTTCAAAACTTTTTTCAAAAAATATTTCTCAAATCAATCATTACTCTCATTTCTCTCTCTAATTTTCAATCATTACTCTCTTTTCTCACTCTATCTCTCTCCACTTTTTACCTCTCCAATCATTCTCTCATTTCTCTCTCCACCAATTTTTCAAAAACACTACTCAAATCACAAACCAAACAAAGCATTAGCCATTTAAACTTGGAAAAAAATTGAAAAAAAATATAAAAAAATAAATATACGCGTGGCGTGTCCATGTCCCTATTTTTTTAGAAGTCCCGTGTCCCCTTGTCCATGTCCGTGCATCATAGGGTAAAAGAAATAAATGTTTACCAAAAGAAAGAAGGATTAAATGAGCAAATTATGCATGGGATCATTAGTTGGCAGGAGTGCTGGCAAGGATATAGTTTCTGTTTGTCCACCCAGGAACAACAATCCGAGCAAGGGACCACCTGACACTATAAGTGTTAAGTGTGCCAAAGGAGCTCACCAAGAACATTCGACTAGAAGATTGTACATTAGGTTTTGTGGCCAGGGAAGAACTAATCATCCAAATCACACAAGTTGGAAGCAGTCTTGTCAACCAATCGGCGAGGAGGCTTGCTGCAGAATAACCATCTGAATATGACCAATTTCACACTCAAACAAGAAATGATTATTGCCTCATTCGGGTAAGACAAATGGTAAACCACATTGGGTTACCTCTCCATCGTTGTCTATAAATACCAATAGCTAGGCAAGGGGAAGGGGATCTGAATCGAACTCTTATATGAGCAGATATTCTCTCTCCAGAACTATATTTTACTTCGTCTTTGCCTTTTGTAATTCAGCGTTATGTAAGTTTTTAGCTAATATGTAGCCTCATGTGCTCCTTTTAGGGCTTGGTACAGCTTGTGGATTTTGAGCCTTGCTTGCTGAATTTAGCACGAATCAGTCCCATACTCTGATTTTTGTATATTATCGGCTTTGATACTTGTTATTCGGGTCCACATATGGTTTTAGTCGTTGGAACGTCCAAGCAATCTACATCAGTTTCTATCTTAAACTCCTTAGTTTTCATGTGCTTGTTGCTATTTATTCAGGTGTGTGCGTTTTGTCACTTCATACTTGATTTGGAAGTGACTTCCCGGTTTTCCCTATTGTTCTCAGAGAATTTGTTCAAATAGTGTTTCAGTCTGAAGCTTTGCTTGAAATTGCTTTCTAAGTAGGATTGTACACAGAGATGCATTGGATTGTGAAACTTGTTGCAAAACTGGCTGAAACCCAGCCTGGTTGTTGCCCATTCAATGCAGGCAGCATCAAGATTGGAAACTTTTGTTGTTTGTTTTTTTTCCCGCTCTTGTGCATTTTTATTTGAATTCTACTTACTCTACTTTGTCTGTGTACCTAATGTAGACAACAACGAAGAAGAAAATCACTTCTCCATTCTGTTTTCCTGGAGAACTGGATATGGGAGACAGGTTGTCTGAGCATGCTCAATCAGAATTAAGATATGACTTGTCCGCGGTCTTGATTCACCAGGGTTCTGCTGTAAATAGTGGGCATTATATAGCGCATATTAAGGATGAGAATACAGGGCAGTGGTGGAAATTTGATGATGAACAAGTCTCAAACTTAGGGCGATACCCTTTTGCTGATGGTTTATCTGATTCTGCAGCTAAATCTGTTCAAACTGAGCCGTTTATCAATCCATCATGCTCTGAGCTTATGAATGCTGTTGCAATTGGAAGTCAACCAAATTCTTCAGAATCTGATGTTCTTAATCCTGTACAGAACTTTTCATCAAGAGATGCCTACATGTTGATGTATATCCGAAGGTATTCAAAGAATGGTGGTGAAAATGCAGAAATGGAGTCTGGTGGGTTCAAAATGGAAAATGATAGCTGTCTGGCTCCACAAAATGATGTTTGTCTTCCTTCGGACCTTGGTAAAGAGATAGAACAATCAAATTTATCGTATCTTGATGCTTGCAAACAATATAAATCGAAACAGGACTTTGAGCTAAAGCGTGTCAGAGAGCGACGGGAGGAGGTTCGATTAGTTCTTTCTCAAGCCCCAGTGCAGTCACCCGGGGAACCATATTTCTGGATTTCAACTGAATGGCTTCGAAATTGGGCTGACAATATCAATCTCTCGTAATTTTCTGATTTTATTGTATCAATTTAGATCTCTCAATAGAACGCATTTCTTCTCCTAGTGCTATTCTTCATGATTGGTTAGTAAATGGGTAATGGCAAAGATCAATTGTTTCTCTCGCGGGCAATTATATGGATGCTGTTAAACTTCCTCCTGTTTTTACCAATGCCTATGATTTTCGTCGCTTCTTTTGTTATTTAGTTAGATTGAATTAGGCTTGGGACTAGGGAGTATTGCATAACATTCTGATGAGTGATGAGTTTTGTTGTCAGTCTTCTGAACAAAAACAAATAGGTTTATGTTTTCATTACTGATTTTCAGGTTTTGTAATCTCCTGTAGGGTCATTGACAATAACCCTATTCAGTGTTTGCATGGTAAAGTCCCAGTTTCAAAGATTGGCGGTATGAAGCGATTGTCATCCACTGCTTGGACAATGTTGTTCTCTAAGGTATCTATCTGTATGGTTAGAGTCACTACGGTGTGAGAAAGTCATAATAATTATTACAGACCTTCATCTCTTTTATTTGTACGATCTTTAGTATGCAGGGATATAATTGGTTCTCGTGTTATCAGTACTCATTTGTTGATGTGTTGCATGGTAGTTATTTGTTATGTTTAGAGTGCGCCTATTTTCCCAGGTTTCTCTTGGCAGATGGCACTGTTTAAGTAATATGTTGTAATGTTCCTCATTACGTAATCTTCTTGACAACTATTCTTACGTAATACATCAGTCAACATGAACCTTGAGAATGTGGTTGAAATTATTGTCCTGTTGTGCATGCTATTCGCAGATGTTTATTTGTTGGAATTTATTCACCTTTCCCCAACATCTAACATCATGAATGGCTTGTTGTCTCCCCAATGCCCATTCTATCCTTCGCCACCAAAATAGGAAATTGAAATATGGGAAAAAGTAATGGTATGCCAAAATTTGTAATGTTTTATTTTTGTATTTCTATGTAATAGTGGAAACTATGAAAAGGACGAGGGGAAAAAGTTGAAATTTAGCATGCTCTTTTAAAGAATTTTATTTCATGAATATCAAGTTTCATCAAACTTCTTCCAGCTCCCTGGACGAAAAGGACCCACCTTGGGTAATGTCCTTTACTGAACTTTGGTGTGCCCCTCTTCATTCCTTGCTTTCGTTCTTTTCTTCTAATAGGAGAAGTTAAATATGGGATAGATGCAAGGGAGAGCGAGACATGTCCTTCACCTGAGAGAAGGCATGTGGAGGAAAGAAATTCCCTTAGAAGGAATAAGATGACCGACATGATTAAAACCTCTTAGAAGCATGATTGTCATTCTTCCGTATCTCTTGTTTCTCAACCCATTCTCTAGGCTAGTGCGTGGGCATGTTAGCTTTCCATTGTTCCTTGATTGTTATGTGCCATGAACTTTCTAGCCTGTTTGACACTCTCAGCTATCATAGTTTGCCTCAATGGAGGCAAATTTTCAGAATTAAATAATTATTTGTATATTTATAAAATGCTCAATCCACTCTTGGTGCGTGAAGGTCTGCCGCTTGTGCCTTATCCAACTAGAATGAAGTCTGGCTTAAACTTCAAAACTGTTTCTCAACTTAATTCCACTTTTATGTTAACCTATGTAACTATGTGTGACTTGAAGTTCAAGCTTAAAAGCTTGTTTGTGGTTAAGCTGCTCTGTGATTAATGAGTTTAGAGAAAAATACTTAACCAAATGAGTCCATGTTTCTGTGCAAGGATATTTGAGGTGGTTATGCATGTTGGACAACCAAATCTTTGATAGGGAGTAGGGACTACCACTGTTTGCCACGAGAGCAAGATAATCATGTGTTCAAAGTTTCCTTTGGTTTCTGTTTGATATGACAGGCAAAGTTTTGTATTTTTAGGCTTACCTTTTATCAGTTCATGTTCCTTGTTCTAGATTGTCAATTGTTCCCTATGGTTTTAGTTGTTTTTTCCCCCTAAACCCTTTTATTCTGCAACTCAATGTTGTGGTGATGGTTCTGATGCTATTTTCTTGTAAATCTAGTATGAAGGGGGCCCAAAATTGGCCAAGGACGATTACTGTGTTTATTGTCTTCTCGAAGTGGCACGCAACATGGTCAGTGCTGATAGCTATAGGGATAGAAGAACATCAATGAAAGAACTTGCAGAGGCAGCACTTGCAGGGAAGTGTCTAGATGGACCGTTGTACTGTGTCTCGAGAACTTGGTATGTTAATGTTTTATTATTGCACCTTCTCTCTGAGATTCAATGCCTAGTCTTTGCTGCATCACTCCTTGTCAGAATTTTTTATCTAGTTGTGAGTCGTCTAATCCAAGGACAAATTTTTCCTGAGTGATCATTACTTTGTGTCTTTCCATACCAGTAAGGGAATTGAAAAGTGTCTGGTTTCCTCATTCTTTCTTATCTTGATTGGCGCAAAATAATTTCACATCTCTTTCCCCTCCCTCCTCTCTCATTGCACGTGTCAGCGTGGTGTATTGAAGCAAATTTCATTGTGACCACTTCAATGTAACAGTTCTATCGGTCACCTTTTTCCATGTTAAATGTTGCACTCAGCTCATGTAGTTTGGTGGGTTTTGTACCGCCACTGATCAGTTCCAACCTGTAGGTTGCAACAATGGATACGAAGAAAAAGCATGGAGTCTCCATGCGAAGCTGATACAGGACCAACAGCTTTAATTACGTGTCCTCATGGGGAACTTATGCCTGAGCAAGCTACTGGTGCTAAGCGGGTGCTTGTTCCTGAAAATCTATGGCTTTTTTTCTATGACACTGCCAGTAAAGTAAAGCCTGATGATCCCTTGGGTGGTTCAACTTTTCCTTCAGACTCTGCACCATGTGCCCAATGCTGTGTGGAACTCTCAGAAGTGGCGTGCGAGAAGGACTCTCAGAGGTCATTTGAAGATTTTCAGTTGTCTGGCTAATATGTTTTTTCACAATAGCTTGACTTCATTGTTCATGCTGCAGGGAGTTCAAGGTGAATCAACGCCAGAGCCATGAGAGATTAGCTTTAGGGAAAAGTATTGCACTTTCTCCCCTGCAACGATATTACTTGTTGCCCTCTTCATGGCTCTCTAAATGGAAAAGCTACATCACTGCAAGTGGCAAAAGTGCTGCTTCTACTGCAGAACCTGAAACTTTGAGAAATGTCATTGATTTACTGAAATGTGAGAAGGTAAGATGCAACCTGGTCCGGTGTGGTTCTATCTTATCATAGTGCCTCTAATCATCATATAATCATGCCAGTGACACCAAGACAGGTCTTTTTTCATATTTTGTACATACTTGTTTTTCTTTTAAGGGTACTGTTACTTATCCTAAGTTGAGTGTTTCCTGTACAAAGTTCACTGAGGCCACTTCCAACCATTAGTCTGAACATATGCCAGCAATATGGGAACACCCAAGGAACTCCAAACAAGGTAAAGAAGGAATGATGCCTCTTACATCACCAATTGAAGACATTTTGCTGTTAATCAGATGATATGAAGGTTAACGTGTGAGAATTCACTCCCAATAAGCAGAGGATAGTGTATGACCGGGAAGTAAATAACTTTCAACCAGGGTTGGAAGATTACATTTTTTGGGTATTGCTCAAAATAGTTTGAGTCATATGCTGGATTTGATCCTCGATCCTAGGAGTTTGGCGGTTGTTTCAGATGATGACTTGCATGGAGGGCATCGAGAATTTTCATTTCTCAATCCTTGCATGGTGTAGTAGATTTCTGAAGCCCTTGACTCGGCCCCGTTCCGCTGAGGTGTTCTTATTTTTTAAGTACTTATTTCGCGCTTTTCAAGATAGGTCACTCTCTCACAATACATCACCTTTTATTAAAAAATAAGTACTTATTTGAGTTAGCGGAACAGGGCAAAGGGCCAAACATGTTCACAGAGCCTGTTGATAGGGTGAAACAGAAGGGGAATAAAATACTTGATAGTAAAATTTGATTTCAACTTACTATTAACCAACATTATGCTATTAATTTGGTTATGGTAAGTGCATGATGGAATCAATTCTGGTCCCTCTGTTTCGATTTTGTCCCAAACTACACTCTGTTATTATTTGAAGCCATGTTTTCCTTGAGAATAACTACTGTAACTCTCTCTCCTTCCCTGTCTATCTACTGACTACTGTATCTCTCTCCATCTGTCTATCTACTGTCTCTCTCTTGTTATTTTATATTTTTATTTGCTAGTTTTGATTTTTTTTTTTTTGTTGTACTTTAAAGCAGCACTCAAGACTTCTTGAAAGACCTCCTGATCTGATCTGCAAACGTAGTTTGGTTTCTCAAAAGTCGCCAATTGTAAGTATTTACAGTTTGGATTCTGGTCGTTGTAGATGTCTCTTTTTTCTCTAGTTTAAGAATACCTATTTATTGGAGGCCCAGCCCTTGAACTTTCTGTTAGTCTCACATAAGTATCTGTTTCGATCAGTTAAAACATACTGTTAATATTCTGAGTTATAAAATATTTGGTACTCGTGGTTCTGGATTTTAGACAGATGGATTGACAATCGTTACAGAGAAGGACTGGAAATTGTTCTGTGAAGACTGGGGCGGAACAGAAGAGGACGGAATATCTGTTGAAATTGATGTCAGTAATTGCAGTGGAGATGATTCAAGCAGGGTTTCAGCTGAGATCCCCATTTCTGGGGAGCATATGACTGATCATGATAGAGAAAATGGCGAGGCCGAGTCTAAAAAGCTTAGAGTGAAGACTTGTCCTGAGGTAATTACAGTGTCATGTTCTCTTTGTTTATTTTCTCGTTTCGGGCTGCAAACCCAAGATTGCGCAATATTTGAGTGCATTATGATTTTTCTATGCATTTTTAGTAGAATATCCAACTTCTTGTTATTTAGATCGTTAGGGGTGACAACCAGGGAAAGAAAAATTTCACTATGATCAAGTTAAGGGTATCATGAAGCCAAGTTTTGGAGCAGCTTGAATCTTTCTTGTGTTGTAGTATATTGTTGGACATAATCTATTGCATTCTATTAGGTTTTAGCAGTAAGATCCTTAAGAGGTAATTTGAACTTGACTTACTTTTCACAGCCCCAGGACAACCCTTTTCAGCCTCAGGCAATCCTTTTCAGCTCCAGAACAATCCTTTGTAACCCCAGAACAACCCTTTTCAGCCCCTGAGACCCCTCCAACCACTCCCATAGCAATGCTAATCCTCATCATACATCTTGGCCTTCAATTTTCCCATGAAATACCTAAATTGCTTACTGTTTAGACCCTTAAAGAACCTCTGTTGGCAAAATTGAGCGAGCTGCCGCGTGCAAAATGAGACTTGAGTATCACATCTACTCATCTCCAGTAGCAAGAAATTTTTTTCTTCCTCTTCCAACCTTTACACTAGAAACTCTCCATTTCAGAACCCACACATTCTTTTAATATGCAGCAGTATCCCAAGTTTCATTTAGTTGTAATGGAGAGAAATTTTGTTCACCCTTGGCGAGGGTATGCTCATTCCGTGTTGTCTAAAGCAGATGTGATACTCAGTCTCATTTCTCATTTCGTACACGAGAGGAAGAAAAAAATTTCTTGAGAGGAAGAGGAGGAAAAAAATTTCTCACACAGTGCGTGTACCCTCGCCAGGGTGAACAAAAATGCTCTCAGTTGTAATGCATAGTTGTTAGGATCGTGCAATGCATGATTCGTATTGGTATGCTTCAATACAATTCAGTGGGTAATCCCCTTGATGCCTTTTATGATTTGACCTTTTCTTTTTTATTCTTCGCTTTCTTTTGTTCATGGGTGGCATCCCCTTGATGCCTTTTTAATAAAATTTATTACTTGTTGCAAAAAAAAAAAAAAACTATTATCCTCGTAGAAAGGGGTGCAAGTGGTCTCCTTTAGGTACTTGTCTCTTAGCTGAACTGTATGTGTTCACATAAAGCCCTCTCTTAGTTTATTGAGGAAAGGCCTTTCAGCAGTTAGTCCCTTGATGCTGTTGATGTTACTTACCTTCCTGTAATGGGTGCTTGGAAAAAAATTGGTTCAGTACAACCTTCAGTATCACATGGACAACCTGGTTGCCGCGAAACCTAGCTGGAATTTTTTTAAATGCATCTTTTTTTATCTCCACTAAAAATTAAAAAATGTAGACATTGTGACCATAGCCTCCAAGTTTTCCCCCTTGTAACAGTGATTCAAAATGCCTGCACCCAGCCAACTGTGTAGGCTATGTAATGTCCTTTTGCCTTGTTTCTTATAGTTTAACTGACCGGCCAAATTTGTTTGCAACTGTACAAGGAAATTTATATACTTTTTGTTTCCTACTGCTCTCTAATTTCTCGTGGTTATGTTAGGTATGTGAAGATTGCCTTGGTGAAAGAGAAAGTCGGGAGTTAATGCGAAGACACAACTATTGCAACGAGGATATTTACGTATGCTTTGTTCGTGGCAAGGAACCTCCAAGATCCATTCTGGAAGGATCCGGGAAAACATTTGAGCCCAACCGCCGAACCTCGAAGCGCTCTAGGAAGACTACGTCTGGGAACTCCATAACTTTGAATGTTTCTGGATCCACGTCACTCTACCAATTGAAAATGATGATATGGGAATCGTTTGGGGTATGCCACTATCTCATGGTGATTTCATCAGGAATATATTTGCTTATTTTATTCATGTTAATCCTTTCTCATGCTTTTTTGATTGCTAATGCATTTTGGTATCATCTGCAATGCCATCGCCTTTTTATAAGGTGTTTAAATCTGAATGTGCTCTATTTTTGACATGTTGTAAGATATTCATTAGCTCATATGGATGCTAGGAAAAAGGGAAGGAAATTTTCCGGTGGGGGAGTTGGAACATGAAAAAATTTGTGTGATATTGGGAAAGTGCAGGCAATAAAGATTTACCATTATAGTATGAAGAATAGAAATTATTGGTTGGATGTTGGAAGAAGGATAGGAGATTGGGTGCCGAGGAAGCACTTTCATTGGAAATGAGAACTTATTGTTCCCTTTTTTTTTGTGTGTGTTGGTTCTTTTGGGACAAGTACCTATAGCCAGAACAGGTTTCAGAGAAGTGTAATTATTGTGAGGTGACCTCTTCAGAATTTAGAAGGTAAATTTCAGCTGCAATAGCAGGTCATCTGTCAATAAAACAGATCTATGAGAATGGTCCGTATTAATATGAAGTGGTGGTGAAGTTCATTATCCTTCATGATTTATTAGTAATACTATTGCTGATAGGGTTTGGTATCCATTGAGTAGCTAGTAATGGTTGCTGAAATTCGTAATACAAAATTTTTATGCCAAACTTGGAAATGGAAGAAAGCAATTTTGTGGTATTTGATTTACTTGTCAACGTTTTCTTCATTGTATGACTTGCAATGTTTTTTAAGATGTTATTGTATCCGATTATCTTCTCGTCCAAATTTTCTTTGTTGTATTAGTTGCTATGTGGAATGTTAACAAAGTAGAATTTGTCTAGAAAAAACGATTTCTTGTGAATCAGATTTCGATGAAGCACAAAATACCAACTCAGTTGACACATATAGATTGACCCGAGGGCATGTCCTAATGCCACAATGAGCTTCTCTTACAAAAAAATGACGTTATGAACACTTCACATAGTGTTTGCAAAATATTTTCTAGGGATTATAGATTATTGATTACAGATTATAGATTGAGGATTATTATCAAAAGATGTGAAAAACATGCTGTGTCTGAGTAGTGTTTGAGAGTATAGTCTGGTAAATAGCATGTGGATGTGCTTTTGACCATAATTCCCCTAGGAATTGTTTATTAATATGCACATATATGGCATTAACATTGGAGGACTTGAAGGTGACATTGTTCCACTATACTATGGGAAGTAGACTTAATATGTATGAATATGGATATTAGGGAAAGGGATATTGCATCTATAGTTTACTTATTTGATTTATTATATATTCGTAGAAGTTATTATTTGCAGGAGGTGAAATCTTAGTCTACAATTATGAACAAGAAGCCAAGATCAATTAAGATATTAATGGAAACGATCATTAATGCATGAGACATGTGGCAACCACCGAGAAGGCGATTTATTACTGAGTGGGGATGTGATCGCCTTCACTGCTGATAAATGGCCCATCAGGTGTACTCGGCATGAAGAGTGTCTGAGCAGAGGATTACAAGGAATGAAGATATTTTGAGTAAGAAAAGCTCTCGGAACAAAAAGTGTTCAAAGAAGAAAGCACTCCGAGTGGAGGAACAGTTGGCACGAAGAATGTCTGACCAATGAGGGAACTGCAAAACCATCAACTGAGGGGGCAAAGTGCAGACAGTACTTTGACAACCACCACCTAGTAGGGTTTGAGTCTGATCAACGAAGATCTCTTGCTCCTTTGCTTACTTGACCGTCGGGCCGCTCCAAGTACAATCAAAACTAAATCTCATTGGCTGGCGCGCCTCAGAATGCTTCTTGATTTGCAGGACTTGGAAAGCTAGAAGAGGAAGATTACTGAGCTTATCAAGTGTGGTCAATCAGTCAATGTATTTATCCTATAACAAGTAGGGGAGTATAATGGTAACAAGTAGGATCAAATGTGTTTATTAAGTAATAGTTATTTAGGGTGAGAGGGACACCGAGGTGCAAAGGTCTGTTTGTGGTCTAGGTGCAAGACGAGGCGCAGCCTTATCAAAGTGAGGCACAACTAAGGTAGAAAAATGGAGAGAATGGCATACACTACTACGTCATAATAAGCACCATGCAATGAATTATAGAAAGTGTTTGATTTAAAAGCCATAAAAACAACAGTTTAAAAGCAATGAATTTTAGAAAGTATCTCAAATCAACAAAGCTAAAAGTATCAATGTCAATGCAGAAATTTCCTCTCTCAGTTTTTTTGTTTTCAATTTGTTTACTTGGTGTTTACCCAGGATTTTGATTTGCGTGCCTAATGTTGTATTTGGTTGCCAAGAAAAATGAAGCAAAGTAAAGAAAATGGATGATAGGAAATTCCATGTCCTGTTATCTTCCTAGAGAGGAGAAAATGTCAAAAGGAAAAAAGTAAAAGCTCAATTCGTTAATATTCATGTTTTGTGGTGCTCATTGTATTTATTGTTGTTTTCCCCCCTAACTTTCTTTGTATCTGCAGGTTGTTAAGGAAAACCAAATACTTCATAAGGGTTCCAGGACAATTGATGGGGAATCTGCTACTTTGGCTGACATGGATATATTCCCTGGTGATACTGTGTGGGTTACGGATTCAGAGATCCATGAGAATCGTGACATCGCAGGTAATTAGTACGGAAATAAAAAGGACCATTTTGGATGATGCTTTCCATTACTACTCCACCTGTTCCATTTTCATGTCTCCCTAACATTTCAGGAAGTCTGGGTTTTTAAGTTTTTTTTTTTGACTTTCGAAAAGTTTAATTACTATAAACCCATAACCCTTTCGATATTCAATTATTCATGTCTAGAAATACAGAGAAACAACTTAGACATGGTTAACCATAAGTCATATAATGGGACAGAGGGAGGACTTGAGTGCAATTGGAGAACTGTCTCGTACCCAAGGAATTTACATATAAAGAGGTTGTTTTTGGTTTGAAATGTCAAATGACCACACAATTCTGAATAATCTCAAAGAGAAGTTTCCTGCATCTAGATCAACATGGAAGCCCACTCTTGTTATATGTTTTAGAATGTCAAAGCTGTAAATTGTGACAAAATTCCTGTGGCTCGTCGTAGGTTCATTACTTGGAATTATGTCTGATTTTGGAACATGGGACCAAGAAAGCTGTTTGATAACAAGCGGAAAAAAAACCCTGAACACATGCAATTCTGAAATATTTGGTCTTTGTTTTGAACGAACCTTTTGTGTCATTATGCTGATTGATAATGTGTAAGTTGCCTAATGATAAGTTTCCGCAGATGAACTTTCTGACCAAAAGATGGGGGTCCAACAGGCAGAGGAAGGGTTTCGTGGAACACTTTTGACTTCAAATATCTCATCCCAGGTTGTATAGGGTGCATGATACCGCTAATAGGAGTCTTCCATAATGGTTCACGCTGCTATTATATTTCTGTTGGGAGGTGAGATGCTTTTACTCTTTGCCAAACTATTTTCATTTCTGTTATCTTGAGACATAGCAGGTGCTTGTTCTCTATGTTAATGTAATGTAGCCTCCCTGGCCAATTATGCCAAGTTGTTGGAATGTCTTGAAGCCACAAAATTAAGTAATCCAAGTTTGCGCCTAAAATTTAGAGCTTAAGTTTGCATCTTGGTGTCTTTTTTGCTGGCAAATAGAAAAGATTGGTCCCATACACTGGGAAAATGGTTGAGAATATAAGAAGTCTAAATGCTAATTGGTAGTAATTCGTAGAGAGAGAGTTTATGATGAACACATGAACCTTAATTATTTGATGTCTGCTTGAAGAGTAGTTCTAACAAAAGGGTACAACAACTACAGACTAAGAGCATCCGTAGTGGCCTAACCAAAAGTGGATAACCAAAAGTTGCCACATCATCTTTTGGTTATCCATTCAAGGGGTTGCTAAGGTTAGCAATGTATAGAGTCTAGAATGACATAATCAAAATTGAATAACCAAAACTTGCTACATCACATTTTCAAACTATAAAAATCTAAAAATTGTGTACATAGAAAATAATTTTTTTAATAATTCCTCCTAGATTCCCCCTAGATTCTTCCTACTTCCAGCATTTCTCTCTCTATCTCTCCACTTATTACCCCTACTATTTTGCAAAAAACAAACCAAACACAGCAAAATGTCTTCAATGTTTACATTGGGGACGAAAATAAAACAAAGATAATACTTTGGGGACCAAAAAGGTTAATAAGCCCTTTTTTGAGCAAAAGTTGCTAACCTTAACAACCTTTTGGTTTTGATTATTCCACTACGGATGCTCCAATGGGTTCGTCTTCTAATTTGTTTTAGACACGCACAATATTAGATGTCACATAAAATTGTATCACAGATTACACAGTGGAAACATGAGATGCAACTATTACAAACAATCTGAACCCAGTGTTGTTATTTTCGTGTTCCCAACCTCCACAACCATGGTAGGATTAGATTTCATTTTATGACCATTCAGTCGAGATTGCTACCTACGGCCTTCCATGACTCTATGGCTGTTTTCTATGGCTGTTTTCTTGTTATTGTTATGTCAAAAGATATCAAACTAGAAGCAAATTGATATATTTGCAAGTGGTTGTTCTTCCCAATGATTTTGGTTGTTAGAGAGCTAGTGAAAAGTGTTTAGCATTTTGATACCCTAACACGTATATTATGGATGTATAGTGAGAGTACAAAGGATATGCAAACCTTCAAATCATGATAAATAAGGTCAAAACATGCTTATTAATAAGTTTTATGACGTTCTAGCATTTGGAAAAATTCATGGTTGCAACATCCGATTCTTGTTATGAATCGCTCGTTATTGTCGGTAACGGTACGTGCAACTGCGATTGTTATGTGGCTGATACCCCAAGAGCCTTGCCTAGAACCTTTAGAGCTTTTAGCTATCTCCCCTTGCTTTGTAGACTGTATTAATTATATTTGAGTGTTGCAACAGGCATTTGGGGGCATTAAGTCCAATGTGGTAAGGAGTGTTTGCGATGGAAGTGGAAACATGTTCTAGATTATAGTGTTAGACGTCTCTTGAGACTATCGATTTTAGATGTAGTAGAAGTGGATAAACTTGTTTTCCATAGCTGTGAAATTCTGATAAAGCTGTAGCAAAAACTGACAGTGCTTGTTGCAAAAAGCTAAAAACCAGCTTTCAAATTACTTAGAATCTAAAATCTGACCCGAAAAGCTCCCCAAACTTAGCTACTCTGGAATTAGATTTTAGGTCGTCTTCTAGCTTTTAGGAATCCCTAGAATCCCTACATTTGTTTTTTTTTTTTTTTTGACAAAAACAAACAACTGCTTGGTAAAATTCAATATTCTAATAGTGCATAAAAATTTCCTGGCCGTGTGACAACTGAACTACTACTTTGAGATGTGCTTGGAAGTGAGATAGTTCTGTTCAACATTGTTGTTTTAACAGTGTTGCACATGCTATTTCCTATGCTAAATTTGGCTCAGAAAATTAGCTGCTTTGCTGAAGTGGGGGTTCTTTAGCACACCATACACCACACTGCTTTAAGTGTGTGCTTTTTGTTGCAGACTGCTACTTCAAGACTAGTTTGCCTAGTGATGCTCTAGCAATTTCTTGCCGAC
Organism: Rhododendron simsii; assembly: GCA_014282245.1. Taxonomy (NCBI): domain Eukaryota; kingdom Viridiplantae; phylum Streptophyta; class Magnoliopsida; order Ericales; family Ericaceae; genus Rhododendron; species Rhododendron simsii. The sequence continues at coordinate 35,908,502 of CM024956.1, forward strand.
TGGAGAATTAACTGCGTTAAAGTGATCTGTCATTGAAGGCAACGTGATTTTTATTGATCCGGAAATATTAGTCTCTTGTGTATCACTCTCTCTCTCTCTCTGCCCATGGTTTTGGAATTTATGAAACATATTGGCATTTTAGCTCCTCCAATATGCTGTGTAAGAACCAAAACTTAGGTGCAACATCCGACAACATCTGGACAGCCAACCTGTGTATTATGTATCAAGCTTGTGTCTTCAAATGCGCAAGTTGTGTGTCTAGAAATTTGGTGCTCTTTGGTCCTCATAAGGACGAGCTTTTGTTCCTTCTTCTTGGCTTTCTTCGTTTTAGTGAAACCATTTCATGTGGTGGAAGTGAAGGCGGAGCCTAAATAGTACATGGTATCCTAGTGAATGAGGAAGTTCTGGATACCCGATTGGTGAGCTAATGTCGAAACTTAAAAAGATTTCCACCACGAATTAATAGTAATATGCCCCACCAAAGTTCAAGATACTCCCTTCGTCTTGGCGGATAATGTCTGTTATCGACCGATATATGACCGTATCACCGATATCAAGATGAGGACTGAACTCTTCTCATATGTTTCAACAAGCTCCGTACCATCCATTGTTGGTTTTGCAAATGGTATCATATCTTCAGATATTAGTTGTCTATAATGACTTTCTTGTGAATTTGGGAAACAGATGTTATTGAATGCAATAGCATAGTCTAGCTATGTTGGTTACTTGATTTTGATCTCCAAGGCTACACACTACAGAAAGTTGAATAACTGGTATAGTGTGATTTTGGAGCCTAATTTCGTCCCCTTGTCTCTGGTGCTTGAGTATTCGAAACTATAGTTGAACCTTGAAGTACTGCAGCATTCTACCAGGCCTTTTGCCTCTCGAAAACCAAAACTGTGCCATGAGAAATTCCCAATTATTTTTCTGTCTGCGACACATGCAGCTCATAAACTTACGTTTTGGTTTTGGTCTAGGGTCTGGTCCCTGCGGTTGGTTTGGTGTCGTTTTTGTTTTTGTTTTCGGAAATACAAACAATGACAAGTTACTAATCAAAACCATTGTCGTCCTGATACCATTTTCATTTTTGGGCTAAATCTTTGCGGGAATATCTGAATGTTGCTGTGGTGGTGCTGGGAAATTGGGTTGTTTTCCGCTTTTCCGGAAACATTTGGGGAACTGATGACTAGCGGTATAAGGCCAGTCGCCCGAAGGCCCTACGGCATAAGATGACGGTTTTTATACCATCTACCTCCTTTAACTAGCTTGTTGAGTCTGAACAAGGTCTTCAGGCCGGGCTAGATGCATTGCGTGCTTTCTTGTAATGTCGTGAGCTAAGATAACAAATGGTAGTAGTAATTCGCAAGGGCTGAACATAACATGAAGTTAAGCCCCAAGTAAACCCTAAGCGAAAGCCATTGAGCGAATTGCAAACAAATTAAAAGACACTTTCGACAAGTATAAATTGCTCTTCCCGGGAAGGCTTTCTGGTATTTCAACTTCTTGTTTACAACTAGTTTTGTGTTTTCTAGAATTTGAATTCTAAAAATAGAATCGTTACTAGAATGATGTTGCATAAATATATATGTGCTTATGACGATGGTGCTTCCAATGATATATGTTTCAACAATTTTGATGGTGCAACTCGTGGTGGCTTGTCAAATCTATAGTTTTAGAGGTTCATTGGTGTGTTCATACTTGGTTGAAATCCATCTGACCGTCTAAGTACTTGATGTCTTTTGTCTTTGAGTGCAATTTTGTTTACCCTCTTTAAACGAGGGTGAACATTTCCATCTCTCTTATTGGTTAAAATGGTGAAGGTTCCACCCGTGCAATACATTTTTTGGTAAGTATGACGTCATTTTGTGGTGGAATCTACACCATTTCAACCAATAGAAAGGAGGGTAATGTTCACCCTCTTAAGTGGATGGTGAACAAAACTCAACTCTTTGTCTTTGGCTAGCATTTTACTCCTATCTCTTTTGCTATAAAGATAAGCTTTAGCAGAATGCATGTGCATCAAGTACAATGTCTGCGTTGGAGTGAAACACATAGATTGCCTTGTACTTTTATCGTTTTGCATTAGATGATTTGATTTGTCCAAGTTTTTGTAATGAACTCCGTTATGCAAGTGTCATTGCGTTTATATCTGTATATAATCTTGATCAAATTTGTATTTTTGTAACGGTGTTAGCATTCCTGAACATTCACAACAATATATGCGGTAATGACATCAGAACACTTTCAACCAAAAACCCCCAAGATTTGTGAACAATATTGAGTTGAATTTGTTATCATGAAAGAAAGAGTACGAGTTACACCGACTACTGCGTACGTATAGCAAGTATTTTTATGCTAGGATTTACATCACCAATTATCATAATACCCCTGTTCTTATAGAACCCAAAACCCTCAGGCGAAGTGCTACTCGAATTGAATTAGGACTTCATAGGCCCTGTTAACAAAAGAGAATTGCCAATAACCTGGCTTCATTGCTTGTATTATTAAACATTGTTATGCATTTATATATAGGCTACAAAATTTGACCACCCAGAACCCTAAATAAAATATGAAAACACATGTAACAAGAAAATTTAGATTAATTAGGAAATACGAATACTGGCCTAGGCAAAACATGCAAAATAATAGTAGAACCAAGAAATTACGGTAACATAATACTCCCTCCGTCCCTTATTTATAGTCTGGTATTCCATTTTGGGCTGTCCCTTAATAAGTGTCCATTTTGTAAAGTTAGTGGGTAAAAGTTGGTAAATTGTCTATATTGTCCCTAAAAGTAGATTCCATTTTGAAAAGTAAGTGAGTAAAAGTATAATGATGATGGGTAAATAAGGAAAGTGGAGGAAAAAGTTGATGTGAAAGGTATAATGATGATGTCTTTTTAATAAGTTGGAGTTACGAAGCAGGACACTTAAAAAGGGACGGAGGGAGTACTATTTTCAGTCCAACACAAGATAGTTTTTCTTCACAAAACCATTGCATAAACAATCATTACTCCTAGAAATAAATAGTCATTGAGCTAGTATTAGTAAGGTTCAAGGGAACTAATTTAGAAACCCAAAGGTGGTCCAATATTAAACTTGATAGAAGAGGATAAAAACAAAGTGGTCCAAAAATCCAAAATCTTTTTTCAAGAGAGGAGTGTAGAGACTCGCAAGTTTATCATAATTTGAAATATTGTTTAATGCGTGAAAGGATCGTATTATTAATTAAGTAGTACGTTTGTTTGTGGGGGTATGCGGATTACGTTTACGGTTGTGTATCGGACACTTGGAGAATGGTAAAATGTGAATCTTAATGTTGTGATGATGTTTGGAAGTGTTAGTAACAAGTGGGGTTGATTTCGTAACCGTTACAAAAAAATTCATTTTCTGTCCAGCTTGAACTAGTACTGGCTATCGCCCAGTACCTGTATGTGATGTCCAGAAGTGGTGTCTTTTGGCATTTTGAAGGCTCTTGAACCGGTACTGGGAGTCACCCAGTATCGGTACATACTGTATTTTTCTGCAACTTTCAGCACGTTTTTTGGACATCTATAAATACCCCCCTTTACCATTTTTCACACCCAAAACCCATGAACCAGACCTGAAAACACCACCTCTCACCTACCCAACTCCAATCTCACCCAAAACTCTTGATTTCAACCTTAAATCTTCAAGATCCAAGGGTTTTCTTCCTCAAAATCACTTGAATCTCACATTTGGTGAACAAGGGGTAAGTTTGGTGTTCTTTTTTTAACTTTTTGGCTCTCATCCACGTTTTTCTCTCTCCCCCCTCAATCACTTGTTGATCTTTGCTTGTTTATCATATTTTTGGGTAATATCCTCTCTAGATCTTACACCTAAGCTTGGGAGTAACTTGTTCTTGCAAGTTTTAGACTTATTCCTCTTAGTGAACCTAGGGTTTTGCTCAAAACCCACTTTGGTAGGGATTTCTCTCATCATCTACATGTTTTGTGGTAAATAAGTGTGATGTGGGTGTTTGTATGCTATATATGATTGAATGGTGTACTTTGTGGCATTGAAAATTGTTTGTTACTTGAAAGTAATATTGTGGACTTGAATGTTGTGATTTATGAGCAATTTGTGACGTATTTGATAGTGTTTGGGGCATGTGTTGAATGAGTTTATGGTATTAGTGTTGATTGTAATGATAGGGTGGTTGTTGTGGTGAAGTGATTGTGGAGTAAATTGTGTCACAAGGGGTGGAGTATATTGTGTTGTAAGGGGTGGAAACACAATTCGCAAGGGGTGGAGTATATTGTGTCGCGAGGGGTGGAAACACAATGTCGCAAGGGTTTGAGTATATTGTAACGCGAGGAGTGGAAACACAAATGACACAAGGGGTGAAGGTTCGTTGGAAGAAGCGTGTGTATGTTTGTGGGTGTGTGCGTATGTGTATGAGAATGTAGTGATACTTAAAAAGGGTGTTGACGTACATTGTTTGGATTTGTCATTTAATTTGATTTGTCGTACTCACGCTCATCATCTCATTACATAAATTTTTGTAGAGAATTTCTTACTGGGCTAGTATAGCTCAATAAAATCCTTCTTTTCAGGTTCAAATGCTGTATCATAGCGTACGTGCATGCTTGTGTGTTGGGAGACGAGGACATTTTTGGAAGTCAACTGCTTTTAGTTACTTAGTCATCTTGTAATTACTTTATTTTGGAAAAGATGAGTTTGTAACTAAATATCTTGTCAGTACTCGTATTTAATTTCATATTGAGGTCGGTGTACCATCGATGTATATTTCTCTAAATTTGGGGACTTGTTGTAATTAAGCAGGTGGAAAACTCTTCTTGTGGTATTATCTAGTTTATGCGATGATTCTTTATTGAAATGATTTATAGATTTATGTTTAAAATCGAGGGCCTGACAAGGAGAGTCTTAGAGGATAAAAACAAAGTGGTCCAACCATCCCATCCACTAGGACTAAAGGCAATTTCTCTTTCTCCAACTACTACAACAAAGCAAAAACAAATGTGAACCCTTGCATGCTTTGCAAGTTCGAATCTTCCTTGCACCCAAAACAACAATTATAGTGGGGCTTGGAATGAGGCTGCCTTTAAGGTACGATAGTTACCGCCCAAGAGCACTTCCAGCCGAATATCGACAAGTCAGGACGGTGATACACAGAGGATGCCACTAGTGCAAGAGTATGTATACAAAAAAAATTAGAAATCCAGCAAAAAAATATATTTAGGGGCAACCAAACGGAAGGTTAGGCTTGGGCAACCCAAATGTCGGGGTCGGCACTGGGTCGGGTTGCTGAGTCTGAAGTTAAGAGGTTGAAAAACAGGGTTCGATCTGGAGAAGGGAAGGTGGTTGGGTTGTCTGATTAGGTACCGCCAATGGTTTCCTTTTTACTTTCTAGTTTTTTGCCGTGATGTCCCGCTTGCGGGTATTTCTTCCTTTCGGGGTTCTTCCTAACCCTTTTAGGTGTAGTGTGTTTTTCTTTCTTTGGTGTTGGTGGTGTGAGTTTTATGCGAGGTATTGTACCTTGGTGGCCTTTGTAAGGAGTTTGGGGTGTAGGTCTTTTCTCGTCGGAGCCTATTTACCTGATTGGCTATTCTCTCATTGTCTGAGGAAGAATAAGCCCTTTAATGTTCTCTCTTTGTTATAAAAAACTTTTGGCCAAATTATAAAAAAAAAAATCTACTTGAGATTTCACCAAATATTTTTTAGCAAAAAAAAAAAAAACTTTTGATAGTAGTAAATCACCAACTCCTACGAAAATAATTCAATAAATTGTCCAAACTAATAGTCCGTATTTAATATTAATAAATATGAACAAATGAATTGAAATGGAGGGATTAGTTTATATTTTGGATCCTTAACCGGTCAAGTTATTTCCCTAATTTCTTCAATTGATTTTTCAATTGTTACAGGTAAAATTAGGTGATTCTTCTTTTAAATTAGAATTTCTATCTTTTTATGAATGTACCCTAACACCATCAGAACCCTACTAATTTTATTTTAAAAGATTTTCTGGTTTACCTGTATCACATCGCCACGCATGCCTAGGTCTATAAATGTACACATGCTTCATTGCCTATGATTCACGGAGAGATTATAAGCATTCATTAGTCGTAGAAAAGACAACGACAAAAAGTGGGATCATATTCCGTGTGTAAAGAGGATATTGTACGTACGTTCGTCGTTGTTTTACGTATACTTTACGAATAACATATCTTTCCGGTCGATGGCAGTGCAATTTAATGATTCCGTTGCTTTCGATGAGTTATGTGCCGTTATCACGAAAAATTCTCCTACTTTGTTTTTTTCTTGAATGGAATCGATCCTTCATTCAAAATGTTTAAGGGGCTTTATTCTCACAAAATCCATGTAATTGGTCGTTAACTTTCATTTATAGCAAAGTAAAGGGGCATAAACCTAATCATAGATTGCCAAACACATTTCCCTATTGGCTTTTAGTAGAAAAAATTTCAATTGATTTCTTAAAAAATAGATTCACAACTTTTAGCATGCCCAATGGGGGTTTATTTTGTAATAGTTAACTATCTAAATGTAGAATAAATTCTTTCGATTAGATCGATATGGACCATAGTCTAATTTAATACTCCCTCCGTCCCATAATGTTTGGCATTTTCAGAAATGCGTGCCATTTTTAAATTGCATATATCTTTTAATCCATAATGTTTTAGGCGATTTTTTGAACTTTGTTTAATAGAACAAATTAAACTCTATCAAACAAGATCCATATTGCTTATAAAAAACATTACGGATTAAAAGATATAGTTAATTTTTTCATGAGGCTGGAATAGTGAAAGTGCCAAATATTATGGGACGGAGGGAGTATATAGAAGATACTCATCTAATTAAATTATATTAAGATTGAGGATTGTTCGAAAAAGTACTTTTTTTTCCCCCGGTATTGAAGAGTGTCCCTCCAGCCTCTCCCACGTAAAGTTCTTTCCACCTATTTGTGGGAGATGAGGTGGTCCCAAGGATAAATTGCTACCGAGGAAAATTGAGAGCCTGCCCCCTTGGAATGGTAAGCCCTGCCGACAAGGATGGAATCAGAATTTTATAAACGCGGGGGCCGAACTATGAACAATAAGATTTTGAAATTTCAAGGTTCGAAAATTTGATAGTTTGTTTGGTTTAAGTTTTGAGGGAGGTTTTTTGAATGATGAGTGGAGAGAGATAGAAAGCGAAATAAGATTAATAATTGAAGGAAAAACTTATGGCAGATCGTGCACAGAGAGAGAGAAATTGGAGTTTGGAACCTAAAACGAATACGTTCTTAAAGTATTTAAATGTCTAAATAACACTCAATACAAAATACAATATCTAGATATTCTTAACAAGCAAAAAAAAAAAACAACTAATATAAATATTGAAATTTGAAAAAAAAAATCCAAAACAACGCGGGGGACCATATGCACTCACTTGGATCCGCATTGTCTGCCAAGGCAAGTCAATTAATGACTGCGACAATGTCGCTCAGGTTATTCGAAAGCTTTACTTTGTTAGAGATTCCATTTGATATCCGAACAAAAATACGGAGTTAAAGCCTTGTAGTAATTTAAGATAAGACTAGGATTCTAAGCACTTTTGCTATAGTGATGCTATATTTTCTAGAATTAATGGTGTGGAGAATCATTTGCCTAATGCCCTTGAATAGTATTATTCCCTCCACACAACTTTGGTTAAACATTAGTACTGTATTTTTTTAGCTGGTAAAATTCTCTCAAATTCCATTGTAATTCCTCTTCCAACAAAATATATACCATCTCGATCTTGATTCAAAATAGTTATAGTGGATCAAGACTTCAATTAATTAGCAATTTTATTTATTTAAATAAAGAGGGATGAAGTCATAATTCTAATTCAATGTTAGGATTCTAAACTTTCTCTCTCTAGTGATGCCCTATATATATTAGTAGTTTCTAGATTCTTGAGAATCATTTTCCTGATATGTATTTATATCCTAGAAATTTGAACACCTTAAACGTAATGGTAAGTGAACTTAGCTTGCGAAATCTTCCAATCATAACAGGACACGTCACGTCTAATTGGGTAACAGTCAGAATGAAGTTTTGAACGCTATAGTCAGTAAGACAGTAGTAAAATATAAATAGACTAGTGCTAGCCCGTGCCTACGACACTACGCATCCCTGTTGGAAGTGGATGGCAGTTGTGTGATTTAGGTGAAAACCATGGGCACTTAATCGGGAAGTGAGAGGATGCACTACAGCCTTTAGATCAAATGACTCTAAACCATGTCAATAACTTGTCCCCACACCCTTGTGTTTTATAATAGAGATATAAATTCTCTGGAGAAACTAATGAGTTAACAACCAAAAGGGGTTCAACGTCTCTCTCTATAGGTTTGAACTCCCAGACCTTCTCATCGGAACTCAAGAAATGTAACAAGATGGGTTAAGAGTCAAATCTTAACTAGGACGGATCGTTGCTAGCTTTTTGCATGAAAATGTTGAGGTTTATATGAAAAGAAAGACATATGCTTTCAGACTATAGCGTTTGTAACATAGCAAGGTAATCTCAATATTCTGGGAGAGGTTTGGAAGAATAAAAATCTTATGATTTCTTCTAGAATTTGAATTCTAAAAATAGAATCGTTACTAGAATGATGTTGCATAAATATATACGTGCTTATGACTATGTTGCTTCCAATGATAATATGTTTCAACAATTTTGACGGTGCAATTCGTGGTAGCTTGTCAAATCTGAAGTTTTAGAAGTTCATTTGTGTGTTCATACTTGGTTGAAATCCATTTGGCCGTTTGAGTACTTGTTGTCTTTTGTCTTTGAGTGCAATTTTGTTTACCCTCTTTAAAAGAGGGTGAACATTTTCCTCTCTCTTATTGGTTAAAATGGTGTAGGTTCCACTTGTGCACTACACTGTTTGGTAAGCATGACGTCACTTTGTGGTAGGATCTACACAATTTTAACCAATAAGAAGGATGATAATGTTCACACTCTTGAGTGGAGGGTGAACAAAACTCAACTCTTTGTCTTTGGCTAGCATTTTACTCCCCTCGCTTTTGCTATGAAGATAAGCTTTAGCAGAATGCATGTGCATCAGGCACAATGTCTGCGTTGGGGTGAAACACATCGATTGCCTTGTACTTTTATCATTTTGCATTAGATGATTTGATTTGTCCAAGTTTTTGTAATGAACTTCATTATGCAAGTGGCGTTGCGTTTATATCTGTATATAATCTTGATCAAATTTGTATTTTTGTAATGGTGTTAGTATTCATGGACATTCACAACAATATATGCGGTAATGATAGCAGAACATTTTCAACCAAAAAGCCCTGAGATTTGTGAACAATATCGAGTTGAATTTTGTTATCATGAAAGAAAGAGTACGAGTTACACCGACTGCTGAGTACGTATAGCAAGTATTTTTATGCTAGAATTTACATCACCAATTATCATAATACCCCTGTTCATATAGAACCCAAATCCTCAGGCAAAGTGCTAATCGAATTGAATCAGGACTTCATAAGCCCTGTTAACAAAAGAGATCGATTTGCCAATAAGTTAGCTTCCTTGCTTGTATTATTAAACATTGTTATGCATTTTTATATAGGCTACAAAACTTGTACCACCCAGAACTCTAAATAAAAGACGAAAACACATGTAACAAGAAAATTTAGATTAATTAGGAAATACGAATACTGGCCTAGGCAAAACATGAAAAATAAAAGTAGAACCAAGAAACTATGGTAACATAATACTATTTTCAGCCCAACACAAGATAGTTTTTCTTCACAAAACCATTGCATAAACAATCATTACTCCTAGAAATAAATAGCCATTGAGCTAGTATTAGTTAGGTTCAAGGGAACTAATTTAGAAACCCTAAGGTGGTCCAATATTAAACATGATAGAAGAGGATAAAAATAAAGTGGTCCAAAAATCCAAAATCTTTTTCAAGAGAGGAGGAGAGTCTTAGCGGGGGCATGGGTTAGGACCATGTGTCACGAGGAGGAGCAGCAAAAATCAACAACAAGAGTGAGACCACAATGCTGACTAAAGGGGAAGGTGTATGCCCTAAAGCACAACATTAATAGACATACATACAAATAGCCTTTTGAGTAGTATTGTTTGGGTATATTTGGATGTCAAGAATCATTGCCAATCCTTTTTTCCAAAAGGCCTTGATGTGATCCTTTTCCAAAGACCTTGATGTGTTGTCGATTGCTCCATGGTCGACATTTTTCTTTTCGAGATAAGAACAGTTCAATATAAGAGCTCTTTTATACGCTGTAATTTTGTAATTCCTCTTTAACTATAACCAAATATACCGTGGAAAATACGCTATAATTTTGTAATCCCTCTTTAACTATAACCAAATGTACCATGGAAAATGCATGCGGTGTTGGCAATATTCTATTGTTAATAATTAGGCGCGAACTCAAATCGATGTAAAAGTTGCGTCGAATGTATTGAAAAGTGGATTGCTCATCCTGAAAATCTTTTAACATCCCATCCACTAGGACTAAGGGCAATTTCTCTTTCTCCTACTACTACAACAAAGCAAAAACAAATGTGAAATGCCTCGCAAGTTCGAATCTTCCTTGCGCCCAAAACAACAATTATAGTGGGGCTAGGAATGAGACTGCCTTTACGGTACGATAGCTACCTCGCAAGAACACTTCCAACCGAATATCAACAAGTCAGGACGGTGATACACAGAGGATGCCAGTAGTGCAAGAGTGTGAGGGCAAGTAGGATACATATCAAAATGTCATTTTCCATCCTTCAATCCTAAAATTCCTCCAAGCGTGAACAGCACATGGACATGTTTTCTTTGGAAAATTCTCACACGTGACAAATACTCATACTATTAGTATATTGGAAAAATAAGGTGACAAGTCAAAGAGTTAGGCACAAAAGGAGCTTTTTCTGGTCACTGTTACGGACCAATATTACCAAACAACCGGAATTTGAGAAACCCTTAAACCCCCCCCCCCCCCACCATCCTTCTTTTGTGGATTCCACATTTCCACCCATGGAATTTTGAATATTCCACACTTTTTCCCCCCTTTCACACATACAAATGAAATAATGCCTACATTATCTACCTATATGAGCATCTTCCCCTTTTCTTATTTGATAAATTCCAATATATTTCATCTTCTCTTATTGTCCCTCTCGTTTCTCTTTCGTTGCACGTGGGTGTACTATTTATAGTGACGTTGATTTGGGCCGAAAATAATGGACTTGTTAGGTTACCATTAATGCATTATTGGCGTGTCGATTGGTCTGGGGACCAAAGAGCTATGCTCTATATATTTGTAGTCCGTACGTATACGTAGTATACACAATGGTGTGATCTAGAAACTCATCGTGACCCACGAGCAACCACAACCGAATAATATCAAACATGAATATTCTCGTCGCTATATATACTCATTATTAGGTAGTTATGCAGCCTAATTAAGTACTAGACAACGTTTAGAGACTCAAAATTCACGGCGGAGTGAAAAGAGCTATGTACGTACATTCTCAGTTACTCCATTTCTAAGTATACAACAATGGAGTCTAATGTACTTTTTATAAGGACACAAAATTGAGAGACTACTAATGCCATTATTAATTAAGATTATAAAGGGGTACGTGCCTTATGCATGCACGAAACTTTCACTATTGCAGAATCTAGCTATGGCCGGATGTACGAATTAGTCTTACCTAGTGAAAGGAGAGGTTGTTTTAGTGACTCGAACTCATGACCCCCAAGTCGCATCGGAATGACCTTAACGTTGCGCCAGGGGCTGATTTAGGTCAACATCATGACGGTGAAGAAAAGAGAAATAATGCATTATTGCTTGTCTTCAAACTATAACCTAACACATCTTTATATAGGCTATAAGACGCATAACAATGAAATACGTATGATAAGGAAACTTAGACTAATTAGGAAACATAAATAATCTGCCTAAACTAGAAACAGAACAATAAAGCTCAGAAAATATGGCAATATAATATTTCCAAATATTATGTTAACAATGACCATCAAAATCCAACCACTTTTGATGGATGCCATGGACACAAGCATAGTACACTGTAGAGAAAAGTCATTTCCATTAATCCCTTTGTCTAGATCAACCTAGAGAAAAAGGAATTTTTGGATTTTCTTGGGGGAGAAAACATATTTCCAAAACTCTTGGGTTTAAAGGAAAAATTATTTAATGTCCTTGGAGCACCGCCAAGTGGTGTACGTTCCACGCATCTCCTCAACCACATATTTTTGTGGGATCCGAGACTAAGTATAAAGACCCCACAGCAACATGTGGTGGGGAGAAGCTTAGTTCGCCGCAAAGTTTAAATACTAGGAAAAGAAAATAGGATTCCCCTGAAGAAAAAAAAAATTCCCAAAGCTGTTGTGTTTAAAGACTAGGAAAAGGAAATGGGATTCCCCTCAATCCAATTAAGCCCACACCCAAACACCCCAGAGATAATGATTGGACATTACTCTTAGTGGCCCCAAGGTTTGAGATGGTTGGCCACCATGGAATTTGAACATGTGATATCATGATCAAGTACTTATTGCTTTCTCATACCCACTTTGCTAACCCGAATGCATCCTTACTTGCCCAATAGTTGGTCCCATGCACCATAGCCTCACCTACGCATACCCATTTGGCATTAGGCTGAGTTTGGCCTATTTTTGCACTTTTTTTTTATTGATTGATTTCACCGTCTACCAACAGGAGACCCGGTTAAAGTGGATAAACGCCGGTATTATTTGGCAGCATAGAAGTTGATAGCACCTCATTTTCAAAAAGAAAACAAAGTTGATAGCATCTAGAAAATTCTGAACCTGAAAGAAAATCAACGAAAGTAAAAAAAAAAAATTTTAAAAATGACCACAACTTAAAAAAGTTACACAAGGAGGAAAAAAATGTAATTTTTACTCGCTAGCCAAAAAAAAAAAAGAGAGAAGAAAATAAATCAAGGAATGTGAACTTATTGCCTTTGTGTAGCTAGCTCTTGCAATTTGAATTTCTATTTTTCATATATTTCAATTCTTTTCGTCCAAATGAGTCGGATTTAAAAAGCGTTTTCATCAAAAAGCCAAAACAAAAAAACACACTAACGACGCAAAGGCATATTACAAAAAGCTAGCCAGTACCCTATTGTTATTTTTATCCAAACTTTCCCTATATATATATATATATACCCAACTCATCCCTTCCCTCAACTCCATCTCCAACCTAGCTCTCAAACCACCTTTCACTCCTCCCTCTCCTTCTCTCTCCACAAATGTCCGGCGTCTGGACGATCAATAAACCCGTGCTCAAGTTCGACGACCAGAGCTCGAACCAGCGCAGAAGAGTCCTGGTCCACACCCCTACAAACGAAGTCATAACTTGCTACTCGGACCTCGAGAGAATGCTCACCTCGCTCGGTTGGGAGCGCTACTATGACGACCCGGACCTCCTCCAGTTCCACAAGCGCTCCACGGTTCACCTCATCTCTCTCCCCAGGGACTTCACCCGGTTCAGGTCCGTGCATATGTACGATATCGTCGTAAAAAACAAAAACCTCTTCGAAGTCAGGGATGCTTAGACCCCGGCCCGTGGGGGTACGCGGTTGGTGACACACACCCGCTGTCACAAAACCGCTGTCAGCTATCAGCTTTCAGTTTTCTGGTCTCTTTAACTCGTTCTTTGAATTTCAGTTTGCGGTAGATGGTGGAGAAAATTCTGCAAACCCCGATTTTCTTTTTCTTTTTTTAACCGAAACATGCACCCAATGCAGTGCACATCCGGTGCAGTTTTCGGTTAAATATGATGATCCGTGGTTTTTAGACTTAGGTTGGAATGTGTCCATTGGATGTATAAAGTCGTGTCATGTTTTAGTTTCATTTAGGTGAAGTTTGTGACAAAGGTAGGAAGTTGATGTGTTACGGGAGTGTTTGGTGTCAAATGTTCTGTAAACTACATGGTGATTGTTTCTACTTTCTAATGAAAATTGGGTTTTTAGTGTGTTTGATTTCATAACTCTTCCCCCCCCTTTTTAGACTTTTGCTAATTAAATTTCGATGGTCCATTTGCTGAAGTGGTAATTTTGATTTTTTTTTGAACAGCTAAAAAAAGTATTTTTATTAATCTCAGAAAAATACAGGAGTTGCTACAATGACCCGTGTCTCGGGCATCATGACACGCGGCTATTTCGATGACGTGGCAGTGTGTTCACGTGCGGGATTTGATGAATTGGAGTGAGAGAATGGAGGGGGTGAGGACATGTCATCCTTTTAATATCTTACACACAGGACAACATGCAGATGCTTTAGCTCTAGATCGCAGAAAGACTAGGCACACCGCATGGAATGCGGTGATCGGTCCACCGCAAGGTTATTGGGACCCATTTTGGGCCTCACAAAAACACAGAAAAATATTTTTAAATTTTAAAATAATATTTTATGGGGCCCTATAAAAAATCAATTCCAACGGATATTGGTAAATATGTTTTTTAAATTTGTAGGGGCGAAAACTGTAGGGCCCCATAAAATATTATTTTAAAATTTATGAATATTTTTCTGTATTTTTGTGAGGTCTAAAATGGGCTCCAATAACCGTGTGGTGGACTGTCACCGCACATGTGATGCGGTAGACGTAGTCTGGCTCGCTCTAACATTGGTGGGAGCTAGACACCTGATCCGAGTTGGCTCCAACCATGAGCCTTGCTTAGGAACAACGTACAGATGTCACGTGCTTATCTTGATCAAGTGGGCCCTACCTATATTCTAATCCAGTTTTTGTGGAAGAGGAAAAAGTGTGTCCATCATTTCATTTACTACTATGTGTGAAAACGTCGCATATGTATGTATATGGACTTTTCCTTGCAGTGAGGGAAACTCGCTTCAATTTGCAGCGGCAGAAAACGATAACGTTTTGTTGGCAAATCAAGTCAGCTTCACTAGCATATTTGTCCTTTCTTTCTCTCTTAGTTACAAAAGTTGTGTAGAGCCTACTTTGGAGCTTCACACAAATAATCGGATCGTTCAATAATTTAAAAATAATTTTTTGAGCGGTCTCATAAAAATTGGCCCAATAAGAAAATTGTGTATGGTTGATTCAATATTTTAATTTTTAATTCATGATTTAGGATCCTGAATACCAAATGAATTTTAAAAGAAAGTCAAACAATTATGTGTTTGGTATCTCATTGATCTGAACCACATATATTGTAGGACTCATTGATAGGTTTCAAAATGCAAAAAATATTTTACAACTATAATCCGTTTTGATATCTATCGATGTCTAATGAAGATAATTTTTTTAGTAAGCGATCTTCTCAACAAGTCTTACAATAATTTTTTTAGTAAGCGGTTTTCTCAACCGGCCTTACAATACATGTAGTTCAGATCAAAGAGACATCGAACACATAGTTGTATAACTTTTCTTCAAAATTCATTCAGTACTCAGGATCCTAAATTATGAATTAAAAATTAAATGATTGGATCAACCACATACAATTGTCTGATTGAGCTGATTTTTTACCAAACCACTCAAAAAATCATTTTTAAATTATTGAATGACTCTGATTATTTGTGTGAGGCTCCAAAGTAGGCCCCACACAACTTTTGTGACTAAGAGAAAGGGAGGACAAATGTGCAAGGGAGGCTGGCTTGATTTGCCAAGAAAACGTTGGCCTTTTCTGCCGCTGCAAATTGAAGCGAGTTTCCCTCACTGCAGGGACTCCAGGTCTGTATATATATATATATATATAAAATAGAGCAGTTTTTGTCTATACATACAAACATGAGCAACATTATAGTTGTTGATTGCTTTCAAGCTAAGATTGTAGCCGTCCGATTAAGAGAATGTTTCTTTAAGTTATATTTTGACATGTTGTTGTGGTAATATATACAATTTCCTTTCCAATTACCTTTTGTTTTTTTCCATTTTAGGTTGATATTATTTAAAGATGGTTGATGATTAACCTGTAAATTATTGCCCTTTTTTTTTTTTTAATTTCTTCTCTCAATCTTGGCATGAGCTTTTTAAAGTGAGACAGAAAATGAGTAGGTTAAATTGGACGGATAAAATAGACAACTTATTCAAGTTGGAACTATATTTCGTTTGGACGTGCCTTTAAGCACGGGCATATGCTAGTGTGTGTGTGTGTGTAAAACAATGGTGCTACACTCACCATTCGACATTTCACCGTCTGTTCTGGCAATTAATACAAGGTGAGATTGAGAATGGTAGGGCAGCGATAAATGTAGAGCGGTGGGCATAGAGACTTTTGGTTAAGTGCGTATGTGTACAAGACAATTCATTATCTGTGAAAATATTAAGTGTTGGAGCGCTATACTATTTTGACATGCATATATAGTGAGACAAATATTGGATTTGTCTTCAAGTATCAATGTCTTGAATGGATCATATGAAAATCAAAGGTACCAAAAATGGAAAGAGAATAAATAATTTATTTTTAACTCAATCTTGAACTTGAAATATTGCTAGCGCTCCCTCTCAATGTGAATAAAAAGGAGAAGCTGTATGTATGAGTTGAAAAATCTCGTGTTTGATTGACAGAATATTTAGAAAAATTATTCAATAATCTGGGAGTATAGTCTCTTCGGCCCCTCACATAACATGCAGGGCCCAAATATTATGTGAGGGGAGGGAGTATATATACTCCCAGGAGTACTACTGAATAATTACCCGATTATTTATAGAAAAGACTTGGATAAGATGAGACTAAGAGTGATTGTAAGATCCCAAAGTCCCACATCGGTGGGCAATGGAAAGTTAGAGTAATATATAAGGGAACGAGTCGAGTATAACTTGAGGTTAATCTTTTGAACCACATGTTTAAACAAAGGGTTAGCAAGTCAGCTGGCTTGGGTCGTTACAGGAGGTATCAGAGCGCAACCCTCGTCTACGTGGTGGGGGCCACTTTTAGAATCTGATACGAGCCTGATGATGTGCTATACAAAGTTAAAGGGTTATACCATGACCATCAGAAAAAGGTTTGATGGGCCAATATAACGAGAACCTTTCATTATAAGGAGGGGAGATTGTGAGACGCCAATTAGTCCCACATCAGTGGGCAATGAAAAATTATAGTAGCTATAAGGGAGCACGTTGAGCTACTGTATAACTCAATGTTAATCTTTTGAGCCATGTGGTTGGGCAAATTGTTATCAGGTTAGGTAGCGGGAGTCGTTACATGGAATCAAGGGACAAGTGGGATCAAATACTAGTGTGAAAGCAAACACCGGACTAACTCCTTTGAGCCCAATCAAATACTTTAATTGAACTCTCCGCAAGTACTAGATGGTGAAATTGAGCCCAATGCTTAATTGAGGTGTGCCTAAATTGTCACGAAAAATCTGATAAATCTGTAGCAAAAACTGGCAGTGTTTGTTGCAAAAAGCTAAAAACCAGCTTTCAAATTACTTAGAATCTAAAATCCGACCCGAAAAGCTCCCAAAACTTAGCTACTTCGGAATTAGATTTTAAGTCGTCTTTTAGCTTCTAGGAAAATCCCTAGAATCCCTACACTTGTTAAATTTTTTTTGACAAAAACCAACAACTGCTTGGTAAAATTAAATATTCTTATAGTGCATAAAAATTTCCTGGTCGTGTGACAACTGAACTACTACTTTGAGATGTGCTTGGAAGTGAGATAGTTCTGTTCAACATTGCTGTTTTAAGTGTGTGCTTTTTGTTGCAGACTGCTACTTCAAGACTAGTTCGCCTAAAAGTTACACTGCCAGTGATCGATGCTCTAGCAATTTCTTGCCGACTGGAGATTTAACTGCGTTAAAGTGATCTGTCATTGAAGGCAACATGATTTTTATTGATCCGGAAATATTAGTGCTGGGAGTTCGTCTAATGTATCGACCTGCCACTGTGTGCGAGTAACGACAGAGAGTCCACCACATCACTTGGGCCTAATATACATTAAATGATCCATATCTACTTAAAACGCTGAGCCTTATAAGTAGTGAGTCATCCAATTGTATATTAAGGTCCAACTCTTTTTCTGTTCATCTGATGTGGGACTCAACGTTCACATATGTTCTAACAAATCTCCCCCTCATGTGTGAACCGAACATTGGGCCTTAATCTCTCTTTGCATCCAAGCTCCCCCTTGATTCTGATCTAATACTCTCAACCCTATCTCCCAAACTGGGTTTATTCTGCACCCACTCAATTGATTCAGAGTCATCTCAATTGAGAGCCAACGTGTCTAGTCGCCGGCACCATGCTTCCCAACGAGAACTCCATTGAGAGCCAACGTGCTCATTCGCTAGCACCATGCTCCCCGACGAGTCAACTCCATCGATAATGAGCCATCTATTACAGCACTCCAACATCGAGCCATCTTGCTTCATCAGGGGTCACCTTGGATTTTATACCGCTCCATGAGTGTTCTCTGTGCAAGCCCATTCAATGGTGCGCTGAGAGTCTTCCCATAGATTGTCAACCTGGTTTTGCTTCCACTTGTTGGGAGTTCGTCTGATGTATCGACCCGCCACTGCGTGCTCATGGCTCAATTTGTACGGGAGTAACTACAAAGAGTCCACCGCATCACTTGGGCCAAATATACATTAAATGACTCATATCCACTTAAAATGCTAAGTCTTATAAGTAGTGAGTCATCCAATTGTATATTACGGTTCAACTCTTTTTCTGTTTATCTGATGTAGGACTCAATGTTCACACTTGTTATAACAATTAGTGTCTCTCTCTCTCTCTCTCTCTCTCTCTCTCTCTCTCTCTCTCTCTCTCTCTCTCTCTCTCTCTCTCTCTCTCTCTGCCCATGGTTTTGGAATTTATAAAACATATTGGCATTTTAGCTCCTCCAATATGCTGTGTAAGAACCAAAACTTAGGTGCAACATCCGACAACATCTTGGACAGCCAACCTGTGTATTATGTATCAAGCTTGTGTCTTCAAATGCGCAAGTTGTGTGTCTAGAAATTTGGTGCTTTTTGGTGCTCATAAGGACGAGCTATTGTTCCTTCTTCTTGGCTTTCTTCTTTTAAATTAGAATTACTATGGCTATGTTCGTTCTGATACTTAACTTAGTTTTAACTTAGTTTTCTAATCATTACCCTATATCTTTCTTCAATTATTACCCTATTTATTCAATTATTACTTTCATTTTTCTCTCTATCTCTCTCTACTCATTACCTATCTCTCCAATCATTACTCTATTTCTCTCTCCACCCACTACCAAAACTAAAATACTCCAAACTCTCAAACGAACAAAGCCTATATTTTTATGAATGTACCCTAACACTATCAGAACCCTATTATTTTTATTTTAAAACATTTTTCTAGTGTACATTTACTTACTTGTATCACATTGCCTCGCATGCCTAGGTCTATAAATGTACACATGCTTCATGGCCTATGAATCACAGAGAGATTATAAGCATTCATTCCTCGTCGAAAAGACAACGACAAAAAGTGGGATCATATTCCGTGTGTAAAGAGGATGTACGTACGTTCATCGTTGTTTTACGTATACTTTACGAATAACAAAACTTATCTTTCCAATTGATGGCAGTGCAATTCAATGATCCCGTCGCTATCGATGAGTTATGTGCCGTTATCACGAAAAATTCTCCTACTTTGTTTTTTTCTTGAATGGAATCGATCCTTCATTCAAAATGTTTAGGGTGCTTTATTCTCGCAAAATCCATGTAATTGGTCCATAACTTTCATTTATAGCAAAGTAAAGGGGCATAAACTAATCATAGATTGCCAAACACATTACCTATTGGCTTTTAGTAGAAAAAATTCCAATTTATTTCTTAAAAAATAGATTCACAACTTTTAGCATACCCAATGGGGGTTTATTTTGTAATAGTTAACCATCTAAATGGAGAATAAATTCTTTCGATTAGATCGATATGGACCATAGTCTAAATTAATATATAGAAGATACTCATCTTATATTAAGATTAATGAGGATTGTTAATTGAAGGAAAAACTTAAGGCAGATCGTGCAGAGAGAGAGAGAGAGAGATTGGATTTTGGAACCTAAAATGAATACATTCTTAAAGTATTTAAATATCTAAATAACACTCAATACAAAATACAATACCTAGGTATTCTTAACAAGCAAAAACAACAACAACAACTAATATTAATATTGAAATTTAAAAAAAAAAAAACCCCGAAACAACGCGGGGGACCATATGCACTAACTTGGATCCATTATTGTCTGCCGAGGCAAGGCGATTAACGATCGTGACAATCTCGCTCAGGTTATTCGAAAGCTTTACTTTGTTAGAGATTCCATTTGATATCCGAACAAAAATACGGAGTATAAAGCCTTGTAGTAATTTAAGATAAGACTAGGATTCTAAGCACTTTTGCGATAGTGATGCTATATTATCTAGAATGTTGTGGAGAATCATTTGCCTAATGCCCTTGAATAGTATTATTCACTCCACACAACTTTGGTTAAACATCAGTACTGTATTTTTTTAGCTGGTAAAATTCTCTCAAATTCCATTGTAATTCCTCTTCCAACAAAATATATACCATCTCGATCTTGATTCAAAATAGTTATAGTGGATCAAGACTTCAATTAATTAGCAATTTTATTTATTTAAATAAAGAGGGATGAAGTCATAATTCTAATTCAATGTTAGGATTCTAAACTTTCTCTCTCTAGTGATGCCCTATACATACTAGTAGTATCTAGATTCTTGAGAATCATTTTCCTGATATGTATATATATCCTAGAAATTTGAACACCTTAAACGTAATGGTAAGTGAACTTAGCTTGCGAAATCTTCCAATCACAACACGACACGTCATGTCTAATTGTGTAACAGTCAGAATGAAGTTTTGAACGCTATAGTCAGTAAGACAGTAGTAAAATATAAAAAGACTAGTGCTAGCTCGTGCCTACGGCATTACGCATCCCTGTTGGAAGGGGATGACAGTTGTGTGATTTAGGTGAAACCATGGGTACTTAATCGGGAAGTGGGAGGATGCACTACAACCTTTAGATCAAATGAATCTAAACCGTTTCAACAACTTGCCTCATACCCTTGTGTTTTATGATAGAGATATAAATTCTCTAGAGAAACTAATGAGTTAACAATCAAAAGGGGTTCGACGTCTCTCTCTATAGGTTTGAACTCCCAGACCTTCTCATCGGAACTCAAGAAATGCAACCAGATGGGTTAAGAGTCAGATCTTAACTAGGACGGATCGTTGCTAGCTTTTTGCATGAAAATGTTGAGGTTTATATGAAAAGAAAGACATATGCTTTCAGACTATAACGTTGGTAACATAGCAGGGTTCGATTCCCACTGGAGACAAATTATGATTTAAGTGGGGGACCATGGCGGTGGGTTACTGTATTAGTCTCCCCGAGGTTTGGATTGCGCAGTCGGATTTAATAGTGACTCGGCTGCAAGGTTGTTCCTCGGTTACCAAAAAAAAATGGAGGATTAGAATTTGGCTTTTCTAAGGGATGATCACATGGCCACGTGTACATAGTAGAATAAAAGTTAGAGAGAATTTACCATTTTTGTGGACCCCGTTCATGTACAATTCCTCCTTAATTTGTCGGATTAAAAGCTCAAAAAACTGTTATTCCCGATTCAACTTTTACATGAAGAAAAGAATAAACGTGAAGAAAGTAAAGAATTGCTGATGTGGCAAGACAGGGGATTGGTATTGGATATCGAGAATCGCTGCTGCTGACATCGTGGAAAACCATTGGAGGGGTTGTATTTTCTGATGCCACCTCATTGTCTATGTCATATATGATTTTATTCCTTTCGTGGGTAATCTCAATATTCTGGGAGAGGTTCGGAAGAATAAAAATCTTATGATTTCTTCAAGAACTTGAATTCTAAAAACAGAATCGTTACTAGCTAGAATGATGTTGCATAAATATATAGCGCTTATGACGATGTTGCTTCCAATGATATACTAGCGAATGCTCGTACCTGAAGGCACGGCTCAAGCGATCAACACACGCAAATAAATTATGGATTCGAGTGCAATATATCAACTCCTGCTCAACTAATCCAACTATGCGGAAAACAATAATCAAAGCATATTCATTGATCTATTTAACTTGAATCAGCAAATAAAGAACAAACAAATTTCTAATCCCTAACGATTGTGTCAGTGATCTTTAAGCAGAACACAACACGTTTGCATTACGTACTCAACAAATGAGCATGTACCTGAAGGCACTTATTAAAAAGTATTAACCTACTCATAAATAAAACCCAGATTCATCATTATCTGCACATATTAAAGCTTAATAAATGCCTATAAGTTGGTAAACATCAACTCTAACAACAATTAACAACATAAAAAGGGGAAAAAAAGAAAGAAAGAAAAGGAAGAGCTCCAATTGAGTTTCTAAACTAACTGAAGCCAATCATCATAACAAAATTGCAGTCAAATTTAGAAAAAATAGACTTTCAAGTTCCAACCAAGCAAGAAAATCATTCTATCATCAAGTGCTTGACCGATTCCTAGACCTAAATTAATGGGTTGCCCCAAGCGTAGGGCGGAAACCGATGTAGCATAATATCCGGTAAGTCCGGAGTCGAATCCACAGAGACGGTAATGTGTACTGACTAAAAATTCGGGTTGTTATAATTTAAATGGGTTCTTAGGTAGCCACCCCTTATCGATTGATTGAGATTAACTAACAATAACAGATAACTTGCTCAAATAATTAAAAGAGAGGCACGGTCGTAGGGAATCCGGCGCTCACTACCCAATCAGAATCCGCTCGCTTTTCAAGGTTCTAAAAACGGTTAAATTTAGGGAGAATTGGAAACTCCGAAAGATGCGAATCCTAAGGTTGTCGGTCCCGTACACAGTGGCGAACAGGTTTTGGTCCCCCGTTCCCGCTCACATGAGCCCGGCAATGCCTCGGATTCGTCCAACGGACGTAGTTTTCACCAACTAAATTATTTAATTAAATTAATGTGTGGAAAATTGCGAGACGAATCCTAATTGGGTCGCGGCGCGCCTTTACCCAGCGACCAAACCTCAGAAAAACTACTCACTCATTATTAACAAAGAAACGAAAGAAACCCTAATTTGAAACATGCTTTTATTATGCAAGATGAAAAATAAACAAAAGATCTAAGTTAAATAAGAATCAATGAACCACTTTTATAAAGAACAGAAATTAAAACGAGTTACGGAAATACAAGTAATTAAACAAAACTTAAAAACTTAACAATAACTTGGCAGTCGGCAGTCCTGTTCTTCGTTTCTACCGTCCTGTAGTTCCCGCAGCCTCGTCCAAAGAAAAGCTGCTGAAGTCCGTAGGGTATAGGTTGGTTTTATAAGGATTGAAGGCATTAATCACACAATGGTCCTTAGGCTTTTATCTAATTTTGAATTAATCAAATTAATCATCCAAGATTTCAAAGCACTTTGCACTTCGACCCAAAACTTTTGCTAACTTCCGTCTTTACCCAAAATCTTGAAAATCGAGTTCGAGCAACCTATAAACGTAAAAACACATAATAAAAACAAGTTAACAAATATAAAAGACTAATAAATGTAAATTGGAGGGCCAAAATATACATATTTTGGCACCTATCATCAAGCAAAAAATAAAACCTCGCAAAAGCAAGTTCTCAACCAGTATTCGAAGCGACAAATCCGAATATCATCCCACCTAACAGTAAGTAATTAAATAGTACAAACAACTTTGTGGTACATCTTTTTTAACTGATCGATTTTGTAAAGAATGATGAAGGAGTCAGCATGCATGTTCCAAACAACAAATAAAATTGGCCATGACCCTAATTAAAACGTTTATAAATTTAATAACAAAATCATTATGAGTGCTCTATATGAAAAAGGATAGCAATTCAAAAAGGATTGCAGTACCTCGAATTTAAGCTCAACGCAAGAATTCTTTAAATATATTTCTTGTGATTTTTCCTGCAGTAAAATAATAGAAAGTAAGAAGATGGTAGAATAAACAACAAATTAAGTTAGGATTAACGTAAAAACCCCATGCAAGGTTGTCAAAAAAAAAAAAAAACTATTCTCTCACTCATATTTTTTCTTCCAATTTTCGGCTAAAGAAACCCAATATGGAAATCGCACTTGCATGAGAAATGAAAAAAATCCTTCAATGTTTGAATCTCTTGCATGAAAACTGAAAAAAAAAAATCATTCAAGAAACTCCTAATTTACGGCTAAAGAAACCCAATATGAGTAAAAATCGTCCATGAAAAAAATCAAACTTGCATGAGAACTGAAAAAATCGAACTTACATCACTATCGGTAATGGTCGTTCAGGAAGTTGTTTTTGGCAATAGAAACAAAATATGCATTATAAATCATTCAAGAAACAAATTGAACTTGCATGAGTACTAAAAAAAATCGAACTTACCTTGCTATAGGTAATGGTCGTTCAGGAGTTGGAGGACATGGAAAATCTATGCATGTGACAAACAAACCCAAAAAATGTGGACTTCTAAATAGAAGTTATCAATTGCACACAGTAGGTTGGTCTTCTAAGAAACGGGGACTTCTAAAACGCAGTGATAAGTTTAAATCTTCTACAATTTAAATCTTACGTGACAAGGAAATCACAGGAAACCAATCACTCACACATTCCTAAATAGAAGGTATATTCCTTATAGGTTGTAGACTCCTTATATATTTTACCTAATGCCTAAATAGGAGCCGGAAATGTTTTCTACTAATTCCCTGTTATTATGGCAGAAAATGTGGTTTATCCTTGTAATCAGTAATCCCACGGTTTATATATTTCAAGAAATGTTTCCTTCAAAAAACTTCAAATTCCTTGTAAATTGCATCTGGATATTGTGGACGAAAATGTGAAATTGTAGTTGTAAATCCGGATATTGTTTCCTTCATCATAATATATCGCTAGGAATTTTTTTTGATTAGCTGGTTACCAAAATGCGATGATGATAACCCTTGGATGGATTTGGCATTTACCAAGCTGCCATTTTGAACAACCAACGGTCTGGATTTATAGAGGAGACATTCTGGACTGTTGGTTGTCTTTTGGATTCAAATCCAATCCTATCTTATTATATAGATATATGTTTCAACAATTTTGACGGTGCAACTCGTGGTGGATTGTCAAATCTGTAGTTGTAGAAGCTCATTGGTGTGTTCATACTTAGTTGAAATTCATCTGACCGTCTGAGTACTTGTTGTCTTTTGTCTTTGAGTGCAATTTTGTTTACCCTCTTTAAAAGAGGGTGAACATTTCACTCTCTTATATTGGTTAAAATGGTGTAGGTTTCACTTGTACAATATATTTTTTGGTAAGCATGACGTCACTTTGTGGTGGGATCCACACAATTTCAACTAATAGAAAGGAGGGTAATGTTCACCCTCTTAAGTGGAGGGTGAACAAAACTCAACTCTTTGTCTTTGGCTAGCATTTTACTCCCATCTCTTTTGCTATAAAGATAAGCTTTAGCAGAATGCATGTGCATCAGGCCCCATGTCTGCGTTGAGGCGAAACACATAGATTGCCTTGTACTTTTATTGTTTTGCATTAGATGATTTGATTTGTTCAAGTTTTTGTAATGAAATTCGTTATGCAAGTGGCGTTGCGTTTATATCTGTATATAATCTTGATCACATTTGTATTTTTGTAACGGTGTTAACATTCATGGACATTCACAACAATATATGTGGTAATGACAGCAGAACACTTTCAACCAAAAAGCCCTGAGATTTGTGAACAATATCGAGTTGAATTTTGTTATCATGAAAAAAAGAGTACGAGTTACACCGACTGCTGCGTACATATAGCAAGTATTTTTATGCTAGAATTTACATCACCAATTATCATAATACCCCTATTCATATAAAACCCAGAACTCTCAGGCAAAGTGCGACTTGAATTGAATCAGGAGTTCATAAGCCCTGTTAACAAAAGAGAATTGCCAATAACCTAGCTTCCTTCCTTGTATTATTAAACATTGTTATGCATTTATATACAGGCTACAAAACTTGACCACCCAGAACCCTAAATAAAATACGAAAACACACGTTACAAGAAAATTTAGATTAATTAGGAAATACGAATACTGGCCTAGGC
Organism: Rhododendron simsii; assembly: GCA_014282245.1. Lineage (NCBI taxonomy): Eukaryota > Viridiplantae > Streptophyta > Magnoliopsida > Ericales > Ericaceae > Rhododendron > Rhododendron simsii. The sequence continues at coordinate 35,934,595 of CM024956.1, forward strand.
AAAACATGAAAAATAATAGTAGAACCAAGAAACTACGGTAACGTAATACTATTTTCAGCCCAACACAAGATAGTTTTTCTTCACAAAACCATTGCATAAACAATCATTACTCCTAGAAATAAATAGCCATTGAGCTAGTATTAATTAGGTTGAAGGGAACTAATTTAGAAACCCTAAGGTGGTCCAATATTAAACTTGAGATAGAAGAGGATAAAGACAAAGTGGTCCAAAAATCCAAAATCTTTTTCAAGAGAGGAGGAGAGTCTTAGCGGGGGCATGGGTTGGGACCATGTGTCACGAGGAGGAGCAGCAAAAATCAACAAGAGTGAGACCACAATGCTGACTAAAGGGGAAGGTGTATGCCCTAAAGCACAACATTAATAGACATACAGACAAATAGCCTTTTGAGTAGTATTGTTTGGGTGTCAAGAATCAAAGCCAATCCTTTTTTCCAAAGGACCTTGATGTGTTGTCGATTGCTCCATGGTTGACATTTTTCTTTTCGAGATAAGAACAGTTCAGTATAGGAGCTTTTTTATACGCTATAATTTTGTAATCCCTCTTTAACTATAACCAAATGTACCGTGGAAAATGCATACGGTGTTGGCAATATTCTACTTGTAATAATTAGGCGCGAACTCAAATCGATGCAAAAGTTGCGTCGAACGTATTGAAAAGTGGATTGCTCATCCTGAAAATCTTTTTAACATCCCATCCACTAGGACTAAAGGCAATTTCTCTTTCTCCTACTACTACAACAAAGCGAAAACAAATGTGAACCCTTGCATACCTCGCAAGTTCGAATCTTCCTTGCGCCCAAAACAACAATTATAGTGGGGCTAGGAATGAGGCTGCCTTTATAGTACGATGGCTACCTCGCAAGAGCACTTCCAGCCGAATATCAACAAGTCAAGACGGTGATACACAGAGGATGCCAGTAGTGCAAGAGTATGAGGGCAAATGGGATACATATCAAAATGTCATTTTCCATCCTTCAATCCTAAAATTCCTCCAAGCGTGAACAGCACATGGACATGTTTTCTTTTGAAAATTCTCACACATGACAAATAGTCTACCTCCGTCCCTAAATATTTGGCCGTTTCGCAAAATGAGAACTCAAAAATAATGCATTTCTTTCAAGAAAAAATTCAAACTTTTTCATAAATTAAAAGAACTCATCGATATTTAGTGAATAGTTGAAAAAAATTTTAATTTTTCTAGCAAAAATTGTATTATTTTTACGTTCTCGTTTTGCGAAATGGACAAATATTATGGGACGAAGGGAGTACTATTTATTAGAAAAATAAGGTGACAAGTCAATGAGTTAGGCACAAAAGGAGCTTTTTTTGGTCACTGTTAGGGACCACTATTACCAAACAACCGGAATTTGAGAAACCCTTAAACCCCACCCCCCCTCCCCCGCCCCCCTTCCTTTTTTTGTGGATCCCACATTTCCACCCATGGAATTTTGAATTTTCCACACTTTTCCCCCCCTTTCACACATATACACTACTACACTAATCAAAAAAGATGACGCCTGAAAAGGTGAAAGGATGTCGCTTTTTGAAAAAATTGTAATTAAAAAGATTACAATGAGTAAATAATGTCAGTCATCCAAAATACTGTGATCAAATATATTTATGATGTCACTTTCTAAAAAACTGACATAATTATTATTTCTTTTTAATGTCAGTTTCTCCTAAAGTGTGATCTAATATATTTATGATGTCACTTTATAAAAAAATGACATAATTATTATTTCTTTTTAATGTCAGTTACTCCTAAAGTGTGATCTAATATATTAATGATGTCACTTTATAAAAAAAACTGACATAATTAATTTTTTTTTAATGGCAGTTTCTCCTAAAGCGTACAAATAAAATAATGCCTACATTATCTACCTATATGAGCATCTTCCCCTTTTCTTATTTTATAAATTCCACTATGTTTCATCTTCTCTTATTGTCCCTCTCGTTTCTCTTTCCTTGCACGTGGGTGTACTCTTTATAGTGACATTGATTTGGACCGAAAATGATGGACTTCTTAGGTTACCATTAATGCATTATTGATGGACTTCTTAGGTTACCATTAATGCATTATTGGCGTGTTGATTGATCTGGGGACAAAAGAGCTATGCTCTATTTATTTGTAGTCCAGACGTATACGTAGTATACACAATGGTGTGATCTAGAAACTCATCGTGACCCACGAGCAATCACAACCAAATAATATCAAACTTGAATATTCTCGTCGCTATATATACTCATTATTAGGTAGTTATGCAGCCTAATTAAGTACTAGACAACGTTTAGAGATTCAAAATTCACGGCGGAGTGAAAAGAGCTATGTACGTACATTCTCAGTTACTCCATTTCTAAGCATACAACAAGGGAGTCTAATGTACTTTTTTATAAGGACACAAAATTGAGAGACTACTAATGCCATTATTAATTAAGATTATAAAGGGGTACGTGCCTTATGCATGCACAAGACTCTCACTACTGCAGAATCTAACTATGGCCGGATGTACAAAGTCTTACCCAATTAAAGGAGAGGTTGTTTTAGTAACTCGAACTCATGACCGCCAAGTCGCATCGGAATAACCTTAATGTTGCGCCCGGGGGGCTGATTTGGGTCAACATCATAACTATGAAGAAAAGAGAAATAATGTATTATCGCTTGTCTTCAAACCTGACATAACACATCTTTATATAGGCTATAAAATGCATAACAAGGAAATACGCATGATAAGGAAATCTAGACTAATTAGGAAACATAAATAATTTGCCTAAACTAAAAACAGAATAATAAAGCTTAGAAAATATGGCAATATAATATTTTCTAATATTATGTTAACGATGACCATCAAAATCCAACCACCTTTGATGGATGCCATGGACACAAGCATAGTACACTGTAGAGAAAAGTCATTTCCATTAATCCCTTTGTCTTGATCAACCTAGATCAAAAGGAACTTTTGGATTTTCTTGGGGGAGAAAACATATTCCCAAAGCTGTTGGGTTTAAAGGAAAAATTATTTAATGTCCTTGGAGCACCGCCAAGTGATGTCTCAAGCATCTTCTCAACCACACATTTTTGTGGGATCCGAGACTAAGTATATAGACCCCACAGCAACTTGTGGTGGGGAGATCGAATCTTAGTTCACTGCTCGTTTTAAATGCTAGGAAAAGGAAATAGGATTCCCCTGAAGAAAAAAAAAAATTCCCAAAGCTGTTGGGTTTAAAGACTAGGAAAAGGAAACGGGATTCCCCTCAATCCAATTAAGCCCACACCCAAACATCCCAGATGCATCCTTTTCCTTCTTCAGGTCAGCTTGCGCATATCTTGACTAATTCTGCGGCCCCAAAGATAATGATCGGACATTACCCTTAGTGGCCCCAAGGTTTGGGATGGTTGGCCACCATGGGATTTGAACATGCGATATCATGATTAAGTACTTATTGCTTTTTCATACCCATTTTGCCAACTAGAATGCATAGTACTTGCCCAATAGTTTTTCCCCACCATAGCTTCACCTACGCATACCCATTTGGCATTAGGCTGAGTTTGGGCTATTTTTGCACTTTTTTTTTATTGATTGATTTCACCGTCTACCAACAGGAGACCCGGTTAAAGTGGATAAACCCCAGTATTATTTGGTAGCATAGAAGTTGATAGCACCTCATTTTCAAAAAGAAAACAAAGTACTTGATAGCATGTAGAAAGTTCTGAACCTGAAAGAAAATAGACGAAAGTAAAAAAAAAAAAAATTTTAAGTAAATGACCACAACTTAAAAAAGTTACATAACGAGAAAAATAAAAGTAATTTTTTCTTACTGGCAAAAAAAAAAGCGAAGAAAATAAATCAAGAAAAGTGATTTTTATAACTTATCCCTTTGTTTAGCTAGCTCTTGCAATTTGAATTTCCATTTTTCATATATTTCAATTCTTTTCGTCAAAATGAGTCAGATTTAAAAAGCGTTTTCATCAAAAAGCCAAAAAAAAAAAAAAAACACACTAACGACGCAAAAGCATATTACAAAAAGCTAGCCAGTACTCTATTGTTATTTTTATCCAAACTTTTTCTATATATACCCAACTCTTCCCTTCCCTCAACTCCATCTCCAACCTAGCTCTCAAACAACCTTTCGCTCCTCTCTCTCCCTCCCTCTCCTCTCCTTCTCTCTCCAAAAATGTCCGGCGTCTGGGTGATCAATAACGGCGTGCTCAGGCTCGACGACCAGAGCTCGAACCAGCGCAGAAGAGTCCTGGTCCACACCCCTACAAACGAAGTCATAACTTGCTACTCGGACCTCGAGAGAATGCTCACCTCGCTCGGCTGGGAGCGCTACTACGACGACCCGGACCTCCTCCAGTTCCACAAGCCCTCCACGGTTCACCTCATCTCTCTCCCCAGGGACTTCAGCCGGTTCAGGTCCATGCACATGTACGATATCGTCGTAAAAAACAAAAACCTCTTCGAAGTCAGGGATGCTTAGCCCCCGGCCCGTGGGGGTACGCGGTTGGTGACACACAACCGCTGTCAGCTGTCAGCTATCAGCTTTCAGTTATCTGGTCTCTTTAACTCGCTCTTTGGAGAAAATTCTACAAACCCCGATTTTATTTTCTTTTTTTTTAAACCGAAACATGCACCGAATGCAGTGCACATCCGGTGCAGTTTTCGGTTAAATATGACGATCCGGGGTTGTTAGACTTTGGTTGGAATGTGTCCATTGGATGTATAAAGTCGTGTTATATTTTAGTTGTTTCTCTTTTTTTTTTTTTGTGATGTGATTTTCAGTTTCATTTAGGTGAAGTTTGTGACAAAGGTAGGAAGTTGATGTGTTAAGGGAGTGTTTGGTGTCAAATGTTCTGTAAACTGCATGGTGATTGTTTCTGCTTTCTAATGAAAATTGGGTTTCTAGTGTGTATGATTTCATAACTCATAACCACCCCCACCACCTCCTTTTTTAACTTTTGCTAATTAAATTTCGATGGTCCATTTGCTGAAGCAGCAATCTTTATTTTTTTTTAACAAAAAAAGGTATTTTTATTAATCTCAGAAAAATACATAAGTTTTTTTTTTTTTGCAAGGCAAGAAAAATACAGAAGTTACTAAAATGACCCGAGACACGAAGGCATCATGACATGTGGCTATTTCGATGACATGGCAGTGTGTTCACGTGGGGGATTTGATGAGTTGGAGTGAGAGAATGGAGGGGGTGAGGACATGTCATCCTTTTAATATCTTACACACAGGACAACATGTAGATGCTTTAGCTCTAAATTTGGTGGGAGCTAGACACGTGATCAGAGTTGGCTCCAACCATGAGCGTTGCTTAGGAACAACGTAGAGATGTCACGTGCTTATCTTGATCAAGTGGGCCCTACCTATATTCTAATCCAGTTTTTGTGGAAGAGGAAAAAGTGTGTCAATCATTTCATTTACTACTATGTGTGAAAACGGCGCATATGTATGTATATGGACTTTCCCTGCAGTGAGGGAAACTCGCTTCAATTTGCAGCGGCAGAAAACGACAACGTTTTGTTGGCAAATCAAGCCAGCTTTATTTGCACATTTGTCCTCTCTTTCTCTCTTCATTACAAAGGTTGAGCGGTCTCCTAAAAATTGGCCCAATAAAAAAATTGTGTATGTTTGATTCAATATTTTAATTTTTAATTCATGATTTAGGATCCTGAATACTGAATGAATTTTGAAAGAAAGTCAAACAATTATGTATTCGGTATCTCATTCATCTGAACCACATATATTGTAGAACTTGTTGAGAAGAGTATTTATCAAAAAAACTATTATGATCAGATATTGAAAGGTATCAAAACGCAAAAAATATTTTACAACTATAATCTGTTTTAATATCTATTGATGTCTAATGAAGATAATTTTTTTAGTAAGTGCTATTCTCAACAAGCCTTACGATAATTTTTTTAGTAAGCGGTCTTCTCAACAAGCCTTGCAATACATGTAGTTCAGGGCAAAGAGACATCGAACACATAGTTGTATAACTTTTCTTCAAAATTCATTCAATACTCAGGATCCTAAATTATGAATTAAAAATTAAATTATTGGATCAACCACATACAATTGTCTAATTGAGCTGATTTTTTACCAAACCACTCAAAAAATCATTTTTAAATTATTGAACGACTCTGATTATTTGTGGGACGCTCCAAAGTAGGCCCCACACAATATCTGTAATTAAAGAGAAAACGAGAGGATAAAAGTGCAAGTGGGGTTGCCTTACTTGCCAACAAAACGTGGCTGTTTTCTGGCACTGCAAATTGAAGCAATTTCCCTCACTACAGGGACTCCAGGTCCCCATATATATCTGTATTATAAAATAGAGCGATTTTTGTCTATACATACAAACATGAGCGACATTACAACCGTTGATTGCCTTCAAGTTAAGATTGTAGCCGTCCGATTAAGAGAATGTTTCCTTAAGTTATATTTTGACCTGCTGTTGTGGTAATATATACAATTTTCTTTCCAATTTATTACCTTTTGTTTTTTTTCCATTTTAGGTTGATATTATTTAAAGATAGTTGATAATTAACCTGCAAATTATTGCCTTTTTTTTAAATTTCTTCTTTCAATCTTGGCATGAGCTTTTTAAAGTGAGATAGAGAATGAGTAGGTTAAATGGGATGGATAAAATAGACAACTTATTCAAGTTGGGACTATATTTCGTTTGGACGTGCCTCTTGGCATGGGCATCTGCTAGTGTGTGTGTGTGTGTGTGTGTGTGTGTGTGTATATATATATATATATATAGAGTTAGGTTCCGGTGAGGGATCCCTTATTTTTTTAAAATGAGGGACTTCCATTCCCGATTGAATTTCAATAATCCGAGCTGCTCAAAGTGATCAGAACGTGATTTTAAGGGTATCCGCGTGAAATCAGCAAAAAAAATGACCGGGAAGGGCTTCATCCGAGCAGTTTTCATTGAACGGTTCAAAAAAAACTGCTCGGATGAAGCCTTTTCCGGTCATTTTTTTTGCTAATTTCTCGCGGGTACCCTTAAAATCACGTTCTGCACACATTGAGCGGCTCGGATTTTCAAATTTTGATTTGGAAATGAAAGTCCCTCATTTAAAAAAAATGAGGGATCCCTCACTTGAAAATTCTTCTATATATATATATATATATATATATATATCGGGGCGGTTCTATGGACAACTATTTAGACACCTAAAAAAACACCTCATAGTTCCCGATCAAATTTCAATGATCCGAGCCGCTCAATGTGATTAGAACGTGATTTTAAGGGTACTCGCGAAAAATCAGCAAAAAAAAAGACCGGGAAGAGCTTGATCTAAGCAGTTTTTAGCTTAGATTTAATGAACGGTTCAATTAAAAACTGCTCAAAACAAGCACTTCCCGGTTATTTTTTTTGCTAATTTCTTCAAAGTACCCTTAAAATCACATTCTGCACACATTGAACGGTTCGGATTATAAAAATTTGATTGGAAATTATGAGATTGAGATTTGGGGTGTCTTTTTAGGTGTTTAAATAGTTATCCGCAGAACCGTCCCGTATATATATATATATATATATATATATATATATATATATATATATATATATATATATAACAGCAGTGCTACACCTACCACTCAACATCTCACCGTTCGTTTTGGCAATTAATACACGGTGAGATTGAGAATGATAGGGGAGCGATAAATGTTGAGCGGTGAGCATAGAGACTTTTGGTTAAGTATGTATGTGTACAAAACAATTCATTATCTGTGAAAATATTAAAGATTGGAGCGCTATACTGTTTTTGTAACATTTCTAAATTTTTAGTAAAAAAAAAAAAAATTATTGAAATGTTAATTTCTAATTCAATAATTAATAAGGTCATTAATATAACTACATGATTAAGTTTATAATTTAAATTAGTCAACTAATTACGTTATTTTAAATGTGTGCATATATACATAATCATGTTCATCTCTTCCTCTTCATTTAGCCTTCTTTCCAACCATATACATGCACATTATTTTTATCCGAATTTGAATCCCACAGATCATGGCTCAGCATCTCATCCAAACCAATCCTTCTCACTTCTCTCTCCCATTCCATCACCTCCACACTTATCCTTCACACTCCTACCACCACCAAAGTACACCCTCTCTCTCACACACATCTCTGTATAAAAACAGGTACATAGGCCACGAAAAATTGGTTACCCAAATCAATTCTTCAGCTGCGAAAACAATAGAGAGAAAAGAAAGCGAGAAAGCTTCCATAGAATTTTAGAGAGAGAAATAACAAGTGGGTTTCAGTTGTGCACTCACCCAAACACAAAATCCGGTTCAAACATCACACCTCACATTCCCAAGCATAATAGAAACATCCACCACTCAACCGAAGTCAGTTCTGCGGTCCCTTGCAGCCGCCGTCCTCTTCGTTTTACCGAAACTGTCCGGAATTTATTTTTCGCTTTTCGACCGAATTTAAGGTAGACAAATCTCTCCTCTACTCTTCCCTAAGTATATTTTTATTCCTACGTGTTAGTTATAATGCTTAGAAGTGATGAGCATCGATTCTATAATGAAAACGAAAAAAAAAAAAAGAAAGAACAGAGGCGATGCTCTGTTTTCTGGAAATCAACCCAATGCTACAGTAGCATGCACGAGTATTTTATTTAGGTGATATGCTGAAATTACAGATTAGTCCCTCGAGAGTTAAGAGTTTATATATCTAACTCTTGAGTTGTAAAATTTAATATTTAGCCTCGAGATTAATTAGTTTTCGATTCCGACGTCGCGGGCCGAAACCCACTGAATTGTCCGAAACTTTGGCCACTGTTATTTCTAATATATATTTGAATTATTTTCAGTTCAGCCCCTCAAGTATGTTTAGTTTGTAATTTCCACCCTTATGTATCAAAAGCTAATCATATAGTCCCAAATAGGAATCACTTAGTTTGTTTAAAATCGCATGATTAATGTATTCGCATGATAAATTTTATGCCATGATAAATCTTATCACATGAATAGTTCTGTCGCATGATTATTTTTATCGCATGGTTAATTATTGTTAGCATGTTCGTGAAATGTTAAATTGTGTGAAATGTTGTTGTGCTGATAGATTGGACAAATAGGTTTCCTGGGATGGTTACGAGTAGTGATTCACATAGACGATGTTAAGTAAATGGAAAATGGTAAAGTGTTGAAAGTGTGAGTGTGTGTGGATTGTGATTTGAGCCATGGTGATGGCAAGGGTAACCTATGGGGCCTTGTGTTGAAATGGGTTACCTGCGGGGCCCAGTGTGGAGAAAAGTTGTGACGCTAATGTATGATACGTCATGGGAAGTTTCTCTTCGGGGAAGAGAATGGGTCCCATGAGACGGTTATAGTTAGTGAGACGTTAATGTATGATACGTCATGGAAAGTTTCTTTTGGAAAAGAGAATGGGTCCCATGAGACGATTATAGTTAGCGTGGGATAGTGGTTGTCCGGCCCTAATGTACGATACGTCATGGTATGATTCGATCCTCCTGTTATGGTCTTAAGTGAGAACATGCTTGGTACATAACTTAGGTGCGCTCACCTAGGACCCTGGTGCAGGATAAGCAAGAGGAAGGGTGGACCCATGAGACGGTTGTAGTTAGTGGAAGTGGGAGGAAAGGATCTCGTGGAGACGATCCTTAGATATCATGTAAGATGATGGATAGTAAAGAAAAAGACGATGTGTTATTATTCTGTATTTTCTGTGTATTGGGAATTATTATATTATTGTTGATCTGCTAATTGTAAGGTAAGGGGTTAGTAGGGTTGAGATTATCTACTGAGTTTCAAAACTCATTAAGTGCCGTTGGGCTGGCATTTCATGCCAGGAAATCAAGAGATCGAAGAGCAGAATCCGCTGCAAGATGATCCGTATCAGGGTGAAGACCTCCCAGTAGAGGAAGGGGAGTTTGTTGAGCCTTGGAGGCCATACCCTTAGAAGCTCTGTCATTTCAACATGCTTTTAATTAAATTTTCATAAGTGTTATCACATTTGTTAAACTCTATTTCATTTTGTTGGTTTGTAAAACAATTAAGTAGGTTTGAATTTGGTATTTGAGGTTTCCTTTGCTAAACTCTATTTAATAAAATTTCACTTCTTATATATCAATTTTATGAATTGTTAAATTAGTTGAAAATGATTTAATTAACGTGTCCGAAAATCGGGGCGTTACAGTTTTGACATGCATATATAGTGAGACAAATATTGGATTTGTCTTCAAGTGTCAATGTCTTGAATGGATCATATGAAAATCAAAGATACCAAAAATAGAAAGAGAATAAATAATTTGTTTTAACTCAATCTTGAATTTTAAATATTGCTAGCGCTCCCTCTCAATGTGAATAAAAAGGAGAAGTTGTATGTATGAGTTGAAAAATCTCGCATTTGATTGACGGATTATTTAGAAAAATTATTCAATACTCTTGGAGTATAGTCTCTTCGGCCCCTCACATAACATGCGGGGCCCAGATATTATGTGAGGGGAGGGAGTATATATACTCCCAGGAGTACTGAATAATTATCTGATTATTTATAGAAAAGACTTGGATAAGTTGAAAGTAAGAGTGATTGTAAGATCCCTAAGTCCCACATCGGTGGGCAATGGAAAGTTAGACTAATATATAAGGGAACGAATCGAGTATAACTCGGGGTTAATCTTTTGAGCCACGTGGTTAGGCAAAGGGTTAACAAGTCAGCTGGCTTGGGTCGTAATAGGTGGTATCAGAGCGCAACCCACGTCTACGTGGTGGGGGCCACTTTTAGAATCTGATACGAGCCTGATGATGTGCTATACAAAGTTAAAGTGTCATACATGTTGGAATTTATTTATGTGGCTCACGTGCCACATCGATCCTAATTATATTTTATAGCTAGTATTTATGTTCATAACCAAAATATGGGTATTAGATTTAAATGAAATATTGCCTAAATAGTTGGTGAATTTATTTATGTGACTCACATGCCACATCAATCTTAATTATATTTTATAGTATTTATGTTCAAAACCAAAATATGGGTATTAGATTCAAATGAAATATTGCCTAAATAGTTGGTGACTATTCAAGAAAAGGTTTGGTGGCTATTCATGAATAGATATGGTGACTATTCATGAATGAGTTTAGTGACCATTCATTTATAAGATTGCTACTATTAATGAATATATGCTTTATTCTTTCTTTGATGGAAGGAAGTATGAAACGTTGTGTCCACTGGAAAAGGATCCCGATCTATCTATATAAAGGCTTGTGATTACCATCAAGTTACATGTGTGTAAAACATTTATATAGATTAGATCGGAAATCCTACCCATTGCTCTCCAAAAACAATTAGTAGGAGTTTGTGTTGGTGGACCATATTGGTTCAAGATCGAAACAGTTTCCGGATTTTTCAAGACTTAAACACCATGGTAGAAGGTAAGTAATTTTTCGCTGCGTATTTATTTTAATTCTCCCACATAGGTTTATCATTTGGTATCAGAACCTACCTTCATGCCATTTTGTTTAGTATATACGAATCGACTGGTAACATTAAATCTGTCGAAACCCATCATTGCTATTGTACATGCTTTTAAGCGAAAGCCTTTTCTATCATATTTTTGATCTTGGCCTTCGTGGGTTTTCCTAAAAGTCATAGGAGTATTTATTTTGTTTCCGTGAGTATACAATCGACGTTGTATTGACTAATTGATCTATTGGCTAATGGATTGCCTACTGAGAAATTGGATAACTAGCACTAATTAAGGCCGTTTGTTTCTCTGTATGATGCCAATCAGTGGCAAGTATTTTATTTGTTATTCATGTGCGTGATTGTCTTATTCTTCATGTTCATAAGTGTTCTCAAAATTGAGCAGTTGAAGCACCGCTTCGGTTCAGCATGGTACGTTGCATCGTTTGGGCCGGTTAAGTTGGTTTTGATTCTTGAAATGGATTAGGTTCATTCCTTCATAATAAAAGAAGAAAACGGATTCTAGACAGAATTTTTAGTTCACCTATTGTATTCAATTTGAGTTTTGATTTTTGGAATGGGTGCTTTGGCACTTGTTTGTTGAATAGGTGCATTCTATTGCATAAGGTGTCACTTGTTGCAAGAGGCACAATGTTTGGTGTGTAGATGTCCATTGAGAAATAACACACCTGCAACCTTGAAAGAAGTCATGATTTGCATTCACTACATGTTGAGCATTTTGATATATTCCGCTCTGTTCAATTATTAGATGATATCTATCTCACTTATTTTCCATCGAATATGTGAACATTATCTCTGGATATTTCAACCCGATGGAGTTAATGAAACCTTTTGGAGGCAATCTTTTATGAAATTGTTACTTTGAAGGGTAAAGTGTGACTGCCAAGCGGAATTTTCATATGGGATGTTAAGCCTTATTGTATACCATTAAATTTTGGTTGATGCCTTTTGAGGTGACTTGAACTTCATAATATTTTGAGATTAGGCCACAACATCTTGAAATATTATGGTCTTCCATATCAAGTTTAGTAACACACAAAATAGTCATCGGACTATGTGTTTGTGTTCTATGGCATTTATTCCTTTAACATTATATTGAGTTTGAATTAGTAAAATTAATTATTTTTTCCACAGGTGAATAATTAGTTCTATTAATTCGTTTGGGAAAATTTCTATGTTCTCATGTTTTGGAATTTTCATTTTGATGTTCGAAATTTGCTAGTCTTGTTGCAGTGAAGTAGATTCAGTACGTATTGCAGCCTTTGCACACAAGGAGGTTTGAGTTTATTTTATTTTAGGTATAGATTAGCATAAAAGTTGAATATTTAAGTTGAGTAAGATAATCATTTTAAAGTCGAGAATAAACTTTTCCTATGCCCACAGGTATGAAGAATTTGTTCTCATTGTTTAGATTATTTATCTTATTCATAAAAGTGTTACATAAATTCATGCGTGATGGACCTCTACCCACAGGAAGGTTAGAATTTACAAAATATTGAGAGTCATTATTTCTTGGTTATTGTAGCTATTCATGTTTCTCAAAGTTGCTTCTTGTATTTCACTATCTTGTGAAAGTTTTATTGATTGCCTGAGAAGTTTTCTAGTCTGCATGGATCATAATTTTGCGCTATGTGGATAAAGCATCATACCCACATGATTAAGTTCATGCGCTAGATAAAAGTTTGAACATTAAGGCTCCGTTTGTTTCGATGTAAAATATTTTACAACAACAAATATTTTCATGAAAAATCTTTTACATGTAAAATAATTTTTTAACTTCTATTTGTTGGTGTTTGGTGCGTTCTTATTGTAAACAAACATTCCCATACAGCCAAGGTGATCAGTTTTGGAAGAATAAAATGTGAAATGTTAGCAATTGGGTTTTGTTGGATGTGGAGATCATGTCTCCGCAACAAATTTGGGTACAAATCCTTTATACCGACAAATACGTGTAAACATATACAATACATAGGGGAGAGAGAGAGAGAGAGAGAGAGAGAGAGAAGCCTGGGATAGCTAATGGTGTATCTATAGAGAGAATCAAATTGAAAGTTCCAATTCTTGGCAGGTGACTGTTGATTTAGTGGAAGAGAGGGTCGTGATTAGGAATGGTAAAATAACTTACGGAGATTTTAGTGGTAAGTTATTTTCCGCTGATTTAGTATAAAATATTTTACTTGTAAAAAGTTTTCCCCAACTTTTGTGCTACCAAACACCAAAAATTAGGAAAATATTTTTGCGGAAAACATTTTCACCCCAAACAAACAGAGCCTAATAGTGGGAGAATTAGTCCCTTATGTTTAATGTTCAAAGTAAGAGTATTTGGAGTTACATTTATGCCGTTAATGCGTTTATACGAAGATCCAATAAGGTTTCAGATGGCATCCAAAAGAAATTAGCAAAAAGACAGCCTTTTGTTTATAAGTAGAGACAAAGGTATACTCCTTAAAGTTAGTGGGAGTAAAAACATTTTTCTGGACCATATGGATATTGGCTAAGGATTTACTGGATCAATAACCTAGTAAACATGGTATAGAAAGCTACAAATAAAGATTGTGAGGTACTTATAAAGAACCAAGAACTACATGTACATGCATGCTAATCAAGAGTAATTGGTTGAGGTTAAGCTATAAATCTCTTGCCACCGTGTTAACATCCAATTCAAAGTGATGTTTACTATGAATGGCAGAATTAGTGGGAGTTATGAAACTAGCCTAGCATGCAATATGGGTCTCAAGTTGTCGATGTTATGTTGAGACCATTATGAAGTTTACTTTGGCTACAATTTTGTTCTCTAAGATAAAGATCAAAGCCGAATAAAGACTATCGACATAAAGTACCTCATTAGGGGAGAGAAATAGTTCATAAACACAATTCGGGACCATAGAGCATAAAATATTGAGCTAGTTATTGATGGCAAAAAGTTTATGTCATGTAGTGAATACATGGTTTTTAGCTCATTTCATATTAGTTCTCTCATATTGATGCTCAATTAAAGTTTCATCACATTATAAGTGTTCTTAGAGAATAAAGACGTACATGTGCACATACGGTATAAAGTACGTATACAGTTATTCGTTGGGATAAATAAAGCGGATCCTAAGTGACTATTAGTTAGTCATGATTTACATGGGATACCACATAAAGTTTTGAGAGATTTGTCCATTGTAATACATGGAAGGAAATGCTTGCTTATATAGCATAACAACTATGATTCGTGTTCAATCTTTCTATTATTGACCGTTATTTGGGCAGTTGTTGTATAGTCATATACAATACTTAGTATCTTTTACCCAACAGTTTTTTTTGGTTGATTTGTCATGTGAACCAAGTGGGAGAATATTGGAATTTATTTATGTGACTCACATGCCACATCAATCCTAATTATATTTTATAGTATTTATGTTCATAACTAAAATATGGGTATTAGATTTAAATGAAATATTGCCTAAATAGTTGGTGACTATTCATGAAAAGGTTTGGTGGTTATTCATGAATAAATATAATGACTATCCATGAATGAGTTTAGTGACCATTCATTTATAAGATTGCAACTATTAATGAATAGGTGCCTTATTACTTCTTTGATGGAAGGAAGTATGAAAGGTTGTGTCCATTGAGAAAGGGTCTCGATCTATCTATATAAAGGCTTGTGATTACCATCAAGTTACAAATGTGAAGAACATTTATATAGATTAGATCAGAAATCCTACCCATTGCTCTCCAAAAACAATTAGTGGGAGTTTGTGTTGGTGGACCATATTGGTTCAAGATCGAAACGGTTTCCGGATTTTTCAAGACTTAAACTCCATGGTAGAAGGTAAGTAATTTTCCCCTGCGTATTTATTTTAATTCCCCCACATAGGTTTATCAATACCATGACCATCAGAAAAAGGTTTGATGGGCCAATATGACGAGAACCTTTCATCATAAGGAGGGGAGATTGTGAGATCCCAATTAGTCCCACATCAGTGGGCAATGAAAAATTATAGTAGCGTATAAGGGAACACGTTGAGCTACTGTATAACTCAATGTTAATTTTTTGAGCCATGTGATTAGGCAAATGGTTATCAGGTTAGCTAGCGCGAATCGTTACATGGAATCAGGGGACAAGTGGGATCAAATACTAGTGTGCAAGCAAACACCGGACTAACTCCTTTGAGCCAAATCAAATACTTTAATTGAACTCTCCGCAAGTACTAGATGGTGAAATTGAGCCCAATGCTTAATTGAGGTGTGCCTAAACTGTCATGAAAATTTTGATAAATCTGTAGTAAAAACTGACAGTGCTTGTTGCAAAAAGCTAAAAACCAGCTTTCAAATTATTTAGAATCTAAAATCTGACCCGAAAGCTCCCCAAACTTAGCTACTCCGGAATTAGATTTTTGGTCGTCTTTTAGCTTCAGGAAAATCCCTAGAATCCCTACATTTGTTAAATTTTTTTGACAAAAACCGATAACTGCTTGGTAACATAAAAATTTCCTGGTCGTGTGACAACTGAACTACTACTTTGAGATGTGCTTGGAAGTGAGATAGTTCTGTTCAACGTTGATGTTTTAACAGTGTGGCACATGCTATTTCCTATGCTAAATTTGGCTCAGAAAATTAGCTGCTTCGCTGAAGTGGGGGTTCTTTAGCACACCATACACCACACTGCTTTAAGTGTGTGCTTTTTGTTGCAGTCTGCTACTTCAAGACTAGTTCGCCTAAAAGTCACACTGCCAGTGATCGATGCTCTAGCAATTTCTTGCCGACTGGAGATTTAACTGCGTTAAAGTGATCTGTCATTGAAGGCAACATGATTTTTATTGATCCGGAAATATTAGTCTCTTTCGTATCTCTCTCTCTCTCTCTCTGCCCATGGTTTTGAATTTATAGAACTTATTGGCATTTTAGCTCCTCCAATATGCTGTTTAAGAACCAAAACTTAGGTGCAACATCCGACAACATCTTGGACAGCCAACCTGTGTATTATATATGTATCAAGCTCGTGTCTTCAAATGCGCAAGTTGTGTGTCTAGAAATTAGGTGCTCTTTGGTGCTCATTAGGACGAGCTTTGGTGCCTTCTTCTTGGCTCTCTTCGTTTTGGTGAAACCATTTCATGTGGTGGAAGTGAAGGCGGAGCCTAAATAGCCCATGGTATCCCAGTGAATGAGGAAGTTCTGGATACACGATTGGTGAGCTAATGGCGAAACTTAAAATTAATAGTAATATGCCCCACCAAATTGTAAGGTACTCCCTTCGTCTTGACGGATAATCTCCGTTATCGACCAATATATGACGGTAACACCGATATCAATTTTTTTTTTTTTTAATCGGCAAAAAAAGTTTCCATTTCATTAAGATTATGAAAACCTGTTACATTACAGCAGGAGTAGAAATGCAATGAGCACCTTCCTCTCGTGAGATCTAAACCTACTTTTTCACCTCTCATTTTTTTAAAGTTCCTGATAACAAGACACTAGCAGGACCCCAGTGGGCCAGGCCCAACCTAAACCTAATGTTTGAACCCAATACCAGAAAAACCCAGGGAAAATGACGGCCCAGGACTTGTTTTGGTAATTAATACCTTTTAAGGACATGCTAAAAATATTTGTTAATGAACAAAATATCCTTGACGGGTATTAATTATCAAAATACGTCCTCGGCCGTCATTTTCCCAAAAACCCCAGACCACAGAAATCAACCCAAATGCAACCCAAAAGGCCAAGCCCATAATCAAATGGGCAGCCAACACCTGAACACACAGCCCACACCCAAAGCTCCACTGCACGCTGCCAAACCTCCGCTGCACACCGCTGGTCCATCAACTCCAAACCCCATCTGCTCTGCTGCCCTCCGCCTCCAACACCGCTACTGCTCTGCTGCCTATCCACCTTCAAAGCTAACTGCTGCTCCTCTGTCCTTGCGACCACCGCCTCAAAGCATCCACCGATATCAAAATTAGGACTGAACTCTTCTCATATATATGTTTCAACAAGCTCGTACCATCCATTGTTGGTTTTGGTAATGGTATTCCTCATATCTTCAGATATTAGTTGTCTATAATGACTCTCTTGTGCGTTTGGGAAACTGATGTTATTGAATGCAATAGCATATACTAGCTATGTTGGTTACTTGGTTTTGATCTCCAAGGCTGCACGCTACAGAAAGTTGAATAACTGGTATTGTGTGATTTTGGAGCCTAACTTCGTCCCTTAGTCTCTGGTGCTTGGGTATTTGAAACTGCAGTTGAACCTTGAAGTTCTGCAGCATTCGACCAGGCCTTTTGCGTTTTCAATTACTTGAGAACAGAGTCGGGTTGCTGTGTCCGAAGTCAAGGTTATCTGATTCAGCACTGTCGATGGTTTCCTTTTTACTTTCTAGTTTTTTGCCGTGATGTCCTACTTGCGGGTGTTTCTTCTCTTCGGGGGTCTTCCTAATCATTTTGGGTGTAGTGTGTTTTTCTTTCTTTGGTGTTGGTGGTGTGAGTTTTGTGCGAGGTATTGTACCTCGATGGCCTTTGTTAGGAGTTTAGAGTGTAGGTCTTTCCTCGTTGGATCCTATTGGTCTGGTTGGCTATTTTCTCCTTATCTAAGGAATAATAGGCCCTTTGATGTTCTCTCTTTGTTATCAAAAACTTTTGGCCAAAAAAAAAATTTTTACTTGAGGTTTCACCCATATTTTTTTAGCAAAAAAAAAAAACTTTTGATAGTAGTAAATCACCAACTCCCTCGAAAATAATTCAATAAATTGTCCAAACTAATATTTAATGTTAATAAATATGAGCAAATGAATTGGAATGGAAGGATTAGTTTATATTTTGGATCCTTAACCGGTCAAGTTATTCCGCTAATTGCTTCATTTGATTTTTCAATTGTTACGGGTAAAATTTGGTGATTCTTCTTTTAAATTAGAATTTCTGTCTTTTTATGAATGTACCCTAACACTATCAGAACCCTACTTTTTATTTTAAAAGATTTTTCTGGTGTACATTCACTTACCTGTATCACATCGCCACGCATGCCTAGGTCTATAAATGTACACATGCTTAATTGCCTATGAATCACAGAGAGACTATAAGCATTCATTAGTCGTCGAAAAGACAACGACAAAAAGTGGGATCATATTCCGTGTGTAAGGAGGATGTACGTACGTTCGTCGTTGTTTTACGTATACTTTACGAATAACAAAACTTATCTTTCCGGTCGATGGCAGTGCAATTTAATGATCCCGTCGCTATCGATGAGTTATGTGCCGTTATCACGAAAAATTCTCCTACTTTGTTTTTTTCTTGAATGGAATCGATACTTCATTCAAAATGTTTAGGGGGACTTTATTCTCACAAAATCCATGTAATTGGTCCATAACTTTCATTTATAGCAAAGTAAAGGGGCATAAACCCAATCATAGATTGCCAAACACATATCCCTATTGGCTTTTAGTAGAAAAAATTCCAATTGATTTCTTAAAAAATAGATTCACAACTTTTAGCATGCCCAATGGGGGTTTATTTTGTAATAGTTAACTATCTAAATGGAGAATAAATTCTTTCGATTAGATCGATATGGACCATAGTCTAATTTAATACATAGAAGATACTCATCTTATATTAAGATTAATGAGGATTGTTCGAAAGCGAACTTTTTTTTTTCCCGGTAATGAAGAGTGTCACTCCAGCCTCTCCCACGTAAAGTTCTTTCCACCTGGTTGCGGGAGATGAGGTGGTCCTAAAGATAAATCGCTAAGGAGGAAAATTGAGAGCCTACAGACCTTGAGATGGTAAGCCCTGCCAACAGGGACGAAAGTTGAATTTTATAAACACAGGGCCGAACCATGAACAATAAGATTTTTGAAATTTCAACGTTCAGAAATTTAAGTAGTTTGTTTGATTTAAGTTTTGAGGGAAGTTTTTTGAATGATGAGTGAAGAGATATAGAAAGCGAAATAAGATTAATAATTAAAGGAAAAAAACTTATGGTAGACCGTGCACAAAGAGAGAAATTAGATTTTGGAACCTAAAACGAACACATTCTTAAAGTATTTAAATGTCTAAATAACACTCAATACAAAAAATAATATCTAGGTATTCTTAACCAAAAAAAAAAAACTACTAATATTAATATTGAAATTTGAAAAAAAAAATCCCCGAAACAACGCAGGGGCCGGCCTTGGCCCCCCATATGCACTCACTTGGATCCATCATTGTCTGCCGAGGCAAGTCAATTAACAACTGCGACAATCTCTTACTCGGGTTTATTCGAAAGCTTATTTTGTTAGAGATTCCATTTGATATCCGAACAAAAATACGGAGTTAAAGCCTTGTAGTAATTTAAGATAAGACTACGATTCTAGGCACTTTTGCTATAGTGATGCTATATTATCTAGAATGTTGTGGAGAATCATTTGCCTGATGCCCTATATATTAGTAGTATCTAGATTCTTGAGAATCATTTTCCTGATATATATATATATATATATATATATATATATATCCTAAAAATTTGAACACCTTAAACGTAAGAAAAAGTCTACAATACACATCCCTTAAAAAAGGTGTACCATATGTACCTATTTTATGATTCATTCGTAATATTTTAGCATGTTTCGTAACTTTTCTTGTAGAATTCATAACTTTTCAACAGTACGATTCGTAACATTTTTATTATGATTCATAACATGTTGGTGTATTTCGTAACCTTTATACGATTCATAACTGTTTAGCAATACGATTTGTAACGTTTTCTCTATAATTCATAACATTTTTTGGGGGCATTTGATATACACCCAAATAAGAGGTGTGTATTGTAGTCTTTCCCCAAAAGTAATAGTAAGTGAACTTAGCATGAGAAATCTTCCAATCATAACAGGACACGTCGCGCCTAATTGGGTAACAGTCAGAACGAAGTCTTGAACGCTATAGTCAGTAAGACAGTAGTAAAATATGAATAAATATAAATTCTCGAGAAATTAATGAGTTAACAACTAAAGAGGGTTCGACGTCTCCCTATAGGTTTAATTGAACTCTCAGACCTTCTTATCGGAACTCAAGAAGTGCAATCAGATGGGTTTAGAGCCGGATCTTGACTACGACGAATCGTTGCTAGCTTTTTGCGTGAAAATGTTGGTACAAAATTGGAGGAATATTTAGAATTTGGCTTTTCTAAGGGATGATCACATGGCCACGTGTATGGTAGAATAAAAGTTAAGAGAATTTACCATTTTTGTGGACCCCATTCATGTACAATTTCTCCTTAATTTGTCGGATTAAAAGCTCAAAAAACTGTTATTCCCTATTCAACTTTTTACATGAAGAAAAGAATAAGCGTGAAGAAAGTAAAGAATTGCTGATGTGGCAAGACAGGGGATTGGTATTGGATATCGGGAATCGCCGCCGCTGTCGTGGCGGAAAACCGTTGGAGGGGCTGTATTTTCTGATGCCACTTCATTGTCTATGTCATATATGATTATATTCCTTTCGTGGGTAATCAATATTCTGGGAGAGGTTTGGAAGAAACTTTAAGGAAGAATAAAAAAAATCTTATGATTTCTTCTAGAATTTGAATTCTAAAAATAGAATCGTTACTCGAATGATGACGCATAAATATATACGTACGTGCTTATGATTAGGTGCATCAATTTTTTGTATCTCTCTCCAAATCCTAGTCGTCACAAATATTTCTCCCTTCCCCTCCCACCTAGGGTTTGATTACCCTTGTTTGAAGCGAGAGGGGAAGGCCATGGAATTATAAAATCGCTTCTTTTACACTTTAGTATTTTCTTTTTCTGTTTCTTCTAATTAAAGACATGTCGCCCGATCTATAACAGTTATGTCTCTAAATTTTTCAAGAGTAGCTAGAAGGTCTTTGAACAAATATTTTGTCTACAGATCAAGTTGTCTTAGAGATGATGTTGCTTCCAATGATATATGATTCAACAATTTTGGCGGTGCAACTCGTGGTGGCTTGTCAAATTTGTAGTTTTAGAAGTTCATTAGTGTGTTCATACTTGGTTAAAATCCATCTGAGTATTTGTTGTCTTGCAATTTTGTTCGCCCTCTTTAAAAGAGAGTGAACATTTTCCTCCCTCTTTTTGGTTAAAATGGTGTAGGTTTCATCCGTGCAATACACTTTTTGATAAGCATGATGTCACTTTGAGGTAGGATTTACACCATTTCAACCAATAGGAAGGAGAATTAACAAAACTCAACTCTTTGTCTTTGGCTAGCATTTTACTCCTATCTCTTTTGATATAAAGATAAGCTTTAGTAGAATGCATGTGCATCAGGCACAATATCTGCACTGGGGTGAAACACATCAATTGCCTTGTACTTCTATTGTTTTGCATTAGATGATTTGATTTGTCCAAGTTTTTGTAATGAACTTCGTTATGCAAGTGCCGTTGCATTTATATCTGTATATAATCTTGATCACATTTGTATTTTTGTAACGGTGTTAGCATTCATGGACATTCACAACAATATATGCGGTAATGACAGCAGAACACTTTCAACCAAAAAGCCCCGAGATTTGTGAACAATATCGAGTTGAATTTTGTTATCATGAAAAAAAGAGTACGAGTTACACCGACTGCTACAGACATATATCAAGTATTTTTATGCTAGAATTTACATCACTAATTATCATAATACCCCTATTCATATAAAACCCAGAACTCTTAGGCGAAGCGCGACTCGAATTGAATCAGGACTTCATTAGCCCTGTTAACAAAAGAGAATTGCCAAGAACCTAGCTTCCTTGCCTGTTTATTAAACATTGTTATTGTTATGCCTTTATATAGGCTATAAAACTTGACCACCCAGAACCCTAAATAAAATACGAAAACGCATGCAACAAGAAAACTTAGATTAATTAGAAAATAGGAACACTGGCCTAGGCAAAACAGAAAACATAATAGTAGATCGAACCATGAAATTACGGTAACATAATACTATTTTCAGCCCAACACATGTACAAGATAGTTTTAATTTCTCCACAAAACCATTGCATAAACAATCATTACTCCTAGAAATAAATAGCCATTGAGCTAGTATTAGTTAGGTTCAAGGGAACTAATTTAAAAACCCTAAGGTGGTCCAATATTGAACTTGATATAAGACGATAAATTAAACCAAGTGGTCCAAAAATCCAAAAATCTTTTTCAAGAGAGGAGGAGAGTCTTACCTTTGATTTGGTAGGGGGCATGGGTTAGGACCATGTGTCACGAGGAGAAGCAGCAAAAATCAACAACAAGAGTGAGACCACAATGCTGACTAAAGGGGAAGGTGTATGCCCTAAAGCACAACATTAATAGACATACATACAAAAGCCTTTTGAGTGGTATTGTTTGGGTATATTTGGGTGTCAAGAATCAAAAGCCAATCCTTTTTCAAAAAGACCTTGATGTGATCCTTTTCCAAAGACCTTGATGTGTTGTCGATTGCTCCATGGTTGACATTTTTCTTTTCGAGATAAGAACAGTTCAGGATAGGATCTCTTTTATACGTTGTAATTTTGTAATTCCATTTTAATTACCAAAAATGTACCGTGGAAAATGTATACGGTGTTGGAAATATTCTACTTCTAATAATTAGGCGTGAACTCAAATCTATGCAAAAGTTGTGTCGACGTATTAAAGAGTGGATTGTTCATCCTGAAAATCTTTTAACATCCCATCCACTAGGACTAAAGGTAATTTCTCTTTATCTCCTACTACTACAACAAAGAAAAACAAATGTGAACCCCTGCATGCGTTGCAAGTTCGAATTGGTAGCATGAGCCATTTATACTGGCACTTGCACGGGTCGGGGCATCCGACCAAACCAAATTTTTCTGCCCAAAACAACAATTACAGTGGGACTAGGAATAATGTGGCTGTCTTTACGGTACGATGGCTACCTCGCAAGAGCACTTCCAACCAGTCGAATATCAAACAACAATTATAGTGGGGCTAAGAATTAATGGGATTGTCTTTACGGTACGATGGCTACCTCGCAAGAGCACTCTAAGCCGAATATCAAACCAACAATTATGACCTCTTTAACTATCACGCCTAAAACAAGTGAGGACGGACTGGACGGTGATACACTGTGCATGCCAGTAGTGGAAGAGTGTGAGGGCTATAGGATACATATCAAAATGTCATTTTCAACCTTCAATCCTAAAATTCCTCCAAGCGTGAACAGCACATGGACATGTTTTCTTTGGAAAATTCTCACACATGACAAATACTCATACTATTATATTAGAAACTAAGTCAAAGAGAGTTAGGCACAAAAAAGGAGCTTCTTTTTATTTTTTGGAAGCAACCGGAATTTGAGAATCCCTTAGCCCCCCCTTCCCTTTTTTGTGGATTAATCCACATTTCCACCCATGGAATTTTGAATTTTCCACACTTTTTCCCCCCCTTTCACACATACAAATGAAATAATGCCTACATTATCTACCTATATAAGCATATTCCCCTTTTCTTATTTTATAAATTCCAATGTATTTCATCTTCTCTTATTGTCCCTCTCGTTTCTCTTTCCTTTCACGTGGGTGTACTATTTATAGTGACGGTGATTTGAGTCGAAAATGATGGACTTGTTAGGTTACCATTAATGCATTATTGGCGTGTTGATTGGTCTGGGGACCAAAGAGGTATGCTCTATGTATTTGTAGTCCATACGTATATGTAGTATACACAATGGTGTGATCTAGAAACTCATCGCGACCCACGAGCAACCACAATCAAATAATATCAAACTTGAATATTCTCGTCGCTATATATACTCATTATTAGATAGTTATGCAACCTAATTAAGTACTAGACTACGTTTAGAGATTCAAAATTCACAGTGGAGTGAAAAGAGCTACGTACATTTTCGTTATTTCTCAAGTATACAACAAGGGAGTCTAATGTACTTTTATAAGGACACAAAATTGAGAGACTACTAATGCCATATTAAGATTATAAAAGGGTACGTGCCTTATGCATGCACGAGACTCTCCCTACTGCAGAATTTAACTATGGTTGGATGTACGAAGTTTTACCCCGTAAAAGGAGAGATTGTTTGTGACTTGAACTCATGACCACTAACTCACATCGGAATAACATTAACGTTACGCCCGGGGCTGATCATGATTTGGGTCAACATCATCACCATCAAAATCCAACCACCTTTGATGGATGCCATGGACACGAATATGGGCGTCAGAGATTCGTCGATAGCAACACAAGCATAGTATACTGTAGACGAGTCATTTCCATTAATCCCTTTGTCTAGATCAACCTAGAGAAAAAGGAATTTTTGGATTTTCTTGGGGAGAAAACATATTCCCAAAGCTGTTCGGTTTAAATGAAAAATTATTTAATGTCTCTGGAGTATCGCCACGTGGCGCCCCAAGCCTCTTTTCAACCACACATTTTTGTGTGACCTAGAACTAAGTATATAGACCCCACAGCAATATATGGTAGGAAGAAACTTAGGTCGCCACTCAGTTTAAAGTCTATGAAAAGGAAAGAGGATTCCGCTGGAAAAAATAATAATAATTCCCAAAGCTGTTGGGTTTAAAGATTAGGAAAAGGAAATGGGATTCCCCTCAATCCAATTAAGCCCACACCCAAACACCCCGGATGCATCCTTTCCTCCTATTTTTCCGATGTATTGCACATCTTAACTAATTCTGAGGTCTCAAAGATAATGACCGGACATAACCCTTAGTGGCCCCAAGGTTTGGAATGATTGGCCACCATAGAATTTGAACATGCGACATCATGATCCAACACTTATTATTTTTTCATGCTCACTTCTTTTTTTATTGATTGATTTCATGGTCGGGAGACCCGATTAAAGTGAGTAAACCCCGGTATTATTTGGCAGGATAGAAGTTGATAGTACCTCATTTTCAAAAAGAAAATTTTTGAACCTGAAAGAAAATCGACGAAAGTAAAAAAAAATGACCATACTTAAAACAGTTACACAAAGAAGAAAATAAAAGTAATTTTTACTCGCTAGCAAAAAAATAAAAAAGAAAACAAATCAAGAAATGTGATTTTTAAAACTTATTCACTCCGTTTGGTTTAACATTCTGAGAGTTACTTTTAACTCTAGGTACAGTTTCCAATAAATCTTTCTCTCTATCTTTTTTCACTCATTATCACTCTGACTTTCAAAAATAACCTTCTAAAATGTAAACCAAACAAAGGGTGCCTTTGTGTAGCTAGCTCTTGCAATTTGAATTTCTATTTTTCATATATTTTAATTCTTTTCATCGAAAATTTAAAAAGCGTTATCATCAAAAAGCCAAAAACGAAAAAAAAAACACACTAACCACGCAAAAGCATATTACAAAAAGCTCGCCAGCACTCTATTGTTATTTTATCCAAACTTTCCCTATATATACACCCAACTCATCCGTTCCCTCAACTCCATCTCCAACCTAGCTCCCAAACCACCTTTCACTCCTCTCTCCCTCCCTCTCTCTCCTCTCCTTCTCTCTCCAAAAATGTCTGGCGTCTGGGTGTTCAAGAACGGCGTGCTCAAGCTCGACGACCAGAGCTCGAACCAGCGCAGAAGAGTCCTGGTCCACACCCCTACAAACGAAGTCATAACTTGCTACTCGGACCTCGAGAGAATGCTCACCTCGCTCGGCTGGGAGCGCTACTACGACGACCTGGACCTCCTCCAGTTCCACAAGCGCTCCACGGTTCACCTCATCTCTCTCCCCAAGGACTTCAGCCGGTTCAAGTCCGTGCACATGTACGATATCGTCGTAAAAAACAAAAACCTCTTCGAAGTCAGGGATGTGTAGCCCCCGGCCCGTGGGGTATGCGGTTGTGACACCCAACCGCTGTCAGCTATCAATTTTCAGTTTTATGGTCTCTTTTACTCGTTCTTTGAGTTTCAGTTTGCAGTAGATGGTGGAGAAAATTCTACAAACCCCGATTTCTTTTTATAACTGAAACGTGCACCGAATGCAGTGCACATTCAGTGCAGTTTTCAGTTAAATATGACAATCCGGGGTTTTAAGACTTAGGTTGGAATGTGTCCATTGGATGTATAAAGTCGTGTCATGTTTCAGTTGTTTCTCTTTCTTTTTTTTGCGATGTGGTTTTTAGTTTCATTTAGGTGAAGTTGATGTGTTAAGGGAGTGTTTGGTGTCAAATGTTCTGTAAACTACATGGTGATTGTTTCTACTTTCTAATGAAAATTGGGTTTCTAGTGTGTTTGATTTCATAACTCTTATCCCCCTCTTTGTAACTTTTGCTAATTAAATTTCGATGGTCTATTTGCTGAAGCGGGAATCTTGATTTTTTTTTGAATAGCAAAAAAAAGTATTTTTATTAATCTCATAAAAATACAGGAGTTACTAAAATGACCCGAGACACAAAGGCATCAGACACGAAGCTATTTTGATGAAGTGGCAGTGTGTTCAGGTGGGGGATTTGATGAGTTGGAGTGAGAGAATGGAGGGGGTGAAGACATGTCATCCTTTTAATATCTTACACACAGGACAACATGTAGATGCTTTAGCTCTAAAATTGGTCGGAGCTAGACACGTGATCAGAGTGTGCCAACCATGAGCCTTGCTTAGGAGCACTGTTTCAGTGCAGGGTGGGCACGGGCCACGTGGTGTCGTACACCATCTCAACAGTCAAATGAAGTTTTGGACGGTCTAGATTTGTTCGGCTATTTTAAAGTATGAAATGACTTAAATACCCTTCGACAGCCGAACATATCTGAGCCGTCCAAAACTTCATTGGATGACCAAGATTGATGCCGGACACCACATGGCCCGTGCCCACCCAGCACTGTAAATTTCTCCTTGCTCAGGAACAACGTAGAGATGTCACGTGCTTATCTTGATCAAGTAGGCCCTGCCTATATTCTAATCCAGTTTTTGTGGAAGGGGAAAAAGTTTGTCCATCATTTCATTTACTACTATGTGTGAAAACGGCGCATATGTATGTACATATAGATAACAGCGGTGTTACACCCACTGCTTAACATCTCACCGTGTGTTTTGACAATTAATGTACGGTGAGATTGAAAATGGTGGGGAGGACTTTTGGTTAAGTATGTATGTGTACAAGACAATTCATTATATGTGAAAATTAATATTAAGGATTGGAGCAATATACTGTTTTGACTTGCATATATAGTGAGTCTTTGGGTGGTGCATGCTCTGCATTTTCACGTTTCAGCACAGGCCGGGGTGTGTAGTGCCGTAGGCACGGGGCATGGTGGGTAGTGTCGTAGGTACGAACAAACACTAGTATCAAAAATGGAAAGAGAATAAATAATTTGTTTTAACTCAATCTTGAATTTGAAATATTGCTAGCGCTCCCTCTCAATGTGAATAAAAAGGAGAAGCTATATCGGTATGCCTATATGTAGGAGTTGAAAAATCTCACGTTTAATTGTCGGATTATTTAGAAAAATTATTCAATACTCCGGAAGTATAGTCTCTCCCCTCACATAACACGCAAGGCCCAAATGTTATCACTACTACAATAATCGTAAAAGATGACAGTTTAAAAGTGTCATTAAACGTGAAAGATGACAGTTTTGAAACTGTCATCTATGGAGCTGTCATTAAAAGTCTAGATTTGTTATGACAATAAAAACAGTCAAATGAAGTTTTGGACGGTCTAGATTTGTTCGGCTATTTTAAAGTGTGAAATGACTTAAATACCCTTTGACAGCCGAACAGATCTAAGCCGTCCAAAACTTCATTGGATGACCAAGATTGATACCGGACACCACATGGCCCGTGCCCACCCAGAACTGTAAATTTCTCCTTGCTCAGGAACAACGTAGAGATGTCACGTGCTTATCTTGATCAAGTAGGCCCTGCCTATATTCTAATCCAGTTTTTGTGGAAGGGGAAAAAGTTTGTCCATCATTTCATTTACTACTATGTGTGAAAACGGCGCATATGTATGTACATATAGATAACAGCGGTGTTACACCCACTACTTAACATCTCACCGTGTGTTTTGACAATTAATGTACGGTAAGATTGAGAACGGTGGGGAGGACTTTTGGTTAAGTATGTATGCGTACAAGACAATTCATTATATGTGAAAATTAATATTAAGGATTGGAGCGCTATACTGTTTTGACTTGCATATATAGTGAGTCTTTGGGTGGTGCTATGCATTTTCACGTTTCAGCACAGGTCGGGGTGTGTAGTGCCGTAGGCATGGGCCAGAAAAGATAGTGTCGTAGGCACGAACAAACACTAGTATCAAAAATGGAAAGAGAATAAATAATTTGTTTTTAACTCAATCTTGAATTTGAAATATTGCCAGCGCTCCCTCTCAATGTGAATAAAAAGGAGAAGCTGTATCTGTATGCCTGTATGTATGAGTTGAAAAATCTCACGTTTGATTGTAGGATTATTTAGAAAAATTATTCAAAACTCCGGAAGTATAGTCTCTCCTCTCACATAACACGCAAGGCCCAAATGTTATGTAAGGGGAGAGAGTATATATACTCCCAAGAGTACTGAATAATTACCTGATTATTTATTGGAAAGACTTGGATAAGATGAGAGTAAGAGTGATTGTAAGACCCCAAAGTCCCACATCGGTGGGCAATGGAAAGTTAGAGTAATATATAAGGGAACAAGTCGAATATAATTCGAGGTGAATTTTTTGAGTCACGTGGTTAGGTAAAGGGTTAGCAAGTCAGCTAGCGTGGATCGTTATAAGTGATATCAGAGCGCAACCCTCGTCTACGTGGTGGGGGCCACTCTTAAAATCAGCTGGTATCAGAGCGCAAAGGGTTAGCAAGTCAGCTGGCGTGGATCATCCACGCTGGGCTTGGAGTTCCAATGGTTGTAGCTCTGTAAAATCAGCATACTCTAACAGGGAGCTTAAAACTTTTCAAGTCAAAAACATCCTCAATTCCGTATGGAAAAATCTTAGACCAGCTAGAATTGATGCTTTCGTATGGCAAGCTGCTCAAGAAAGAATTGCTACAGGATCCATCTTAGTGAAGAGAAATATCATTCACCAAGACCTTGGTACCTGCCCTCTATGATTTGCACCTTCAGAGACACCTTCTCATTTGCTCCTCCATTGCAACTTTGCTTGGAATATTTGGTCTGGTATTATGCTTTGGTGGAATATGTCCTGGATCTGCCCCTCAACTATCTTTGGTCTGATTGATTATTGGTTTTCCAATACCTTCCACAAGTTGGAAGAAATTTATTGGAATACCACTCTCTACGCCGTTCTTTGGCCTATTTGAAAAGCAAGAAATGACCTTGTTTTCAAGAACTCAACTCCAGATGCTGAAAAAGTGATTGACCTTATCAAACTAAAAGTGGCTCTTTGGATAAAAGGAAGATGAAATCTTGCAGCCTATTCCATTGAAGATTTCTGGAGCCATCTCAATGGCATTAGAAAGCACAAAATCTGAATTGTCATATTTCTTTTTGAAATTTTTTCCAACTATTCGTTGGTTTTTTTCTCCTTTTCGGATTGGTGGCTTGCATATGATTGGATTGGATTTTCCCTCTCAATGATGCTTACTCTTTCCTTCTCGATGTACCCATTATCGAGTTTCTAATAATAATTTTTGCCTATCAAAAAAAAATAGTGAATGATGAAATTGAGCCCAACGCTTAATTGAAGTGAGCCTAAACTGTCATGATAAAAAATCTCAGTTATGAAAAAAAACAGCTACATATCTCCCATAACATTGTCATGATGATATCTATTGCTCTTGTCCTGTTCTATGGCACGAACGTAAAATGTAGTTGTAATTTCTCCCAACCAGTGTCTCATTGTACCAAAAACTATTTCTTGGGAATTTGAGACCTTAGAACTTCTAGTCTTATTAATTGTTGTGATTTTGTGACCTGATGATATAAATCTCCCGGATTAATCGTTTCACTATTTTGAGACCTTATAACCTCCAATCTAATAATCGTGTGTTCTTGCGACCTGATATAAATCTCCCGTATTAATCGTACGACCGAGCCGAAAATCGAGTTATCAGAAAAGAAAAAAAAGAGCAAATGGATGAATGCAAAGCTCCAAACAACATGTGCCATAATGTACAAATTATATTGACCTTTGGATGGAGATCTATACAGGCGCCAACTGACAATCAAAATGTGCAATATGGCATGATATATATATAATCCATATATGCATGTATATGTGTGTGTACATGTTACCACTGCGAGGCAGGTTCCTCTGTCCTGAAAACTCTTGCGCCTCTGTGCCAAAGAGGTTTCCGGCCGTTGAATTTAAAATGTAAAAAAAGTCACATAATCCAACAGATAGAAAACTCCTCGATCGGCACAGGTGCACAGAAATTTTCATGACGGATGAGATCGGACAACTTATCACTGGCTCCTATCCAAAGATAGATAAGAAAGAGGCTTATCAGCACATGTCTAAATTCTACAGTAGTAATCCATATGCATGCCCCCATCACAAATGTCGTACGCTTCTTTGCCCATTCCTCCGTTGCATGGGCTTCTTTTTGTCCTCTCTCTCCCTCTCTCTCTCTCTCTCTCTCTCTCTCTCTCTCTCTTCACTAATACTCCAGTAGTAGTACAATGAATAGGGTGGTGATGGAGATCGATCAGCAGAAGCTCCTGAGACTTTCGATCCATCCTATCCGAAACTAAAGGATGGGATGGGGGCATGCATGCAGGAGAGATCCCAATTGTCTTGTCGTCAGTTGGATTTTGACGGCACTAGCTAAGGCCTTCATTGCTTGGCTTCCACTTTCTGTCTTACTATCTATAGTACAGTACTAGACGGATTTGACATCTCATTTTATTTCACAATGGGTAAGCCGGTAAGGTTGTTGGTGGACCCTCAAGCCAAATTATTATCCAAAAATGCTAAAAACAACCTAGTGAACAATGATTAAAGGAGAAACCAAGATAATCAATTGGTTGTCGCATTTCCTCCGTGCAGGTCAGAGTTCGAGTCCCACAAGGGCGGGTTTGGAATTCAGGATTATGAACAGCCTCTGAATTCTTTGTTGACTAATATATTAACACCCCGTTAATCTCCACTGATATATAGTAAGTGTGACAAAAAAAAAAAAAAAACAATCGTTAAAGTTGAAAAAATGTACTGAAATATTAAGAGAAAATGTATAGGAGTGTGTAAGAGTGTAAGAAAAAAAAGTGTATTAAAATTTTTGTTTTTTGTCGTTTAATTTATTTAGCTTGCAGAGACAACCTAATGAGCTGTCAGTAGAGCTTTATCTCGTTCCGCTTTCTCCAAAAAATAACTTTTTCAAGAAAAATGTAATTTCAAACTCAAATATAACGAAAATGAAAAATAATTTTTCAATTTTTTTTGCACCGTTGAAAAGATCTCAATGAGATCTATCAAACAAGATCTATATTGGCAGAAAAATTATTTTCGTAAATACATGATTTTTGAGCTTGAAATTGCCTTCTTTTTCAAAAATTTAATACTTTTTTTCAAAACTGAAACAGCCCCCTTGTCCATTTTGTTAGTTCAGTTAGTCGCCATTGTACATCATTAATTCATAGAGAGGTCGAAGGATCGATATTGATAAAATGTTGCTAAATATGATAATTGATTATCTTTCCTTAATTTATTGCGAGTCCTTCCAAATTATTATGCAATCAATATATATCACACATACAGCTCCCTAATTAAATATTAGTATATGCCTTAATTTATTTTGCAATTTTCCTATGCACCACATGAATAAAGTAGATTCACAGAGAATTTAACGAGAAGATGGATATGTATGTATATATATATATATATATATGGTTCATGATTATGTAATGGTTCTTTAATTCTTTTCCTAGCCAAGAATAACTAACCACCAATATATAAACAATTAATCACCATTAATTTGGCTTATGTCATTATTCTTCCCCAAGAGTGGGAATAAAAGAATAACTCATAAGAACCCACATTAGCTTTATAAGTATTACTTTGAAGGAGGAAATCTAGTACCACAAAAAAGAGAGAAATATAGTACCACAACAATCTATACAATCTCTTAAAAAAAAAAAAAAACAATCTATACAATAATTTGCACAATATATATAATGATCTAACACTACAAAATATGGAATTGTGAAATGGCTATCAACTTCTATTTGAGCATGATATTGTTTCCTTACTCCTATTAGTCTTGTAACAATTTTAAGATTAATGAAATTTTTTTATCGTTCAAAAAGGAAAAGAAATGGCTATCAACTTAATCAATAATTATATTGTAGTGTCACATCAGCGTGTTGTACAAGATATTATAGACATGTGGTGTCTAACTAGACTTTCTCCATATCAATGATATATTGATGCTTATAGGAGATAAATCATTATTGGCATGCAATTGCACCATACCAACTCCTAAAAAATATAAACATGATGCAAAAACTAGATTTGGATTAAATTTTTACATCACATTATTTGTCTTAATGAGACAAAAAGTATAAATATATAAACCAAAGTTTAAAAAAAAAATCACTTAAATGACGAAAGAGACCCCAAAAAGTCATGTCTTTCACCAAAAGTCACTCTTTGGGTCTTTTGTGAAAAAGTTTGGCCAAAGAGAATAAGTTCGGTGCTAACAAGTACTACTAGGACTAGGCCCTAGTAGGGTACAAAAAGCATTGGAAGGGACACATTTGTGAAAGAATACTAGTAATTTGTTGTTTCTTGCTTCAAGAAAATGGAACATTCACCTTTTTGTATTTTCACTCACATACTTAGATATCTTAATCAAACAATTAATTGTTTTTTGGGGGACTACTTTTTGAACCTTTTGATGAAGATCGTTGGTGTTGGGTTTGGATGTCTTAATTTAATTTTAGAAAGGAATTATTGTACCTTATTGATATAGTGTGTGCTAGCTAACAATTATCAGGATCTTATTAACAAGTGCCCTTTGGACATGCATTGATCAACTAAAATACATTATGAGTGCTCTTGGAGCATCTCCAGTAGATACTTCACAAGTTGTTATGAAAATTGTACTTCATTATCTTGCTTTGTAGCTGGCTCTTCGAGTATTGTTATTTATTTTGGTTGTATGTTGCTATGTACCTTACGGTAAGTTTAGGCTATTGACTATCTAAGACAACTCATTTCCTCTAACTAAATGATATTTTTTGGTATTTTTAATGGAAACAAGTGGTTTTTTGGCATTAGTCGAAAGACAAAAAAATAGAGGGTAGACTCCTCAACCTCTTCAAATACTCTATCTAAATCACTTTTTGGAGTATGATTTGGTATTTGATGTGTGCTATCCAAATGTCATAATTTGGAGAAAGAAATATTGATTTTGAAGGATGAGTTGTTAGTTTAAGAATCTGCTAGCTAGAGTACCTAAATTCTCACAAGACTTTCAAATCTTTTAGGTGGGTGTTGGGCGATATGTTGGGGATCGAGGTGGGTTTTTGGCCGTTTAATTAGGCTGTGGGTTTGAGCGGCGAATAGGGAGGCGACAAGGTGGTTTTGGGGCAGCGATTAGGGAGGAGATGAGGTGGATTTTTTGCAGCAATTAGGGAGGAGACGCAGTGGATATAGTTTTGGGTGGCGTTGAGGAGGCGGTTAGGCCGGTTTTGGGCTGTGGGAGGTGGGATTTGGGAGGCGAGGTTTAGGTTGGTTTGGGCGGCGATGGGGGAGGAGGGGTTTGGCCTGTTTAGGCGGCAACATTTAGGTTGGTTTGGACTACAACTATCTACCAGATCTCTAACTATTTTACGGATAATAAACACATTTAGATCCTAAAGGATAAATGGTTTAGATCATCAAAATTGACCGTGTAGTACGTGCGCTCAATCGGCGGGCACATGATCAGCACCTTCCAGGCTAGAGACAAGTTGTTCCCTTTTTTTGAAAACACGCATGATTCTTGAACACCATTAGTGCTAATGATTGTGAGTGTTAGAGGTACAACATAAAAGTGATCATCAAGAAAATTATATTACTACTATTGTCTCCCCTTTTCTTCAAGTTTTATTCAACCATTGTGGAATCAATGCTACTCTCTCTCTCTCTCTCTCTCTCTCTCTCTCTCTCTCTCTCTCTCTCTCTCTCTCTCTCTCTCTCTCTCTCTCTCTCTCTCTCTCTCTCAATATTTTCTTCTTCTTCCGGCGCTGCGCCCACCTTACGTTCATATGTTTTTTTCCCCTAAATTTCATGTGGCTCAAATTGGACTACTTCTAATGAAAAGTGGTGGCACTAAAATAAACAGTATTTGGAAAAAGATGATTGAAAAGTTTAGTGTGTTTGGCAAGATATGACTTGTGATGCTTCTAAGTGATAAAATAAAATTAATCAAATTTTGGTCCCTCCATTTTATTGTTTTTTTTAAGAACGTCGGTTAGATTCCGAGTCAGATTGATAAAATTTTCAAAAAGTTTTGTAATGATATTCAAAGTAGAAGCAAAAAGTGTGCATCTTTCTGCTGAGCAAAAAATAAAGTGTTGCCTTTTTTGGGATAGTTGGGGAATGTGGTGAAAATTGGGGTGGAAAACAAATATATATGAGGAAGAGAATCAAGTTTTTGGAGAATCCAAAATGCGAAAGGTATCCCTATGGAACAAGTTTTTTTTTTTTTTTGGAACGATAGGATGTTAATATGTTTTTTTTTTGGTAAGTAAAAAATTATATTGCACCAAAACTGCTGGAAGCTACAAAAAAAAACCTCACAAGGGCATACCCCTGGCAAACCTATACATCAGCATCAAAACAAAAAAACACAAACTCTTATCTACACGTATTGATCCTAAAAATTCGAGAATCTAGAAGCCAGTCATCACACAAACCACTATTTTGGGCTGTAAACTTCACTGTAGTCCAAGAACTTAACCTAGCTCGAATGACATCAAAAATAGCACGAACAACCTCAGGGACACCTCTAGATCTACCTTGAAAAATCCTAGAATTCCGTTCACCCCAAAGAAAAAAAACTGAAACAGCCAAAGACAACTTATAAATATAATTCCGGAAACCCGTACGCGCATGATTCTGCCCAGCCCATTCAAGCTCTTGAGATAGAGGGACAACAACCTTATAAATGTCATTACGGATCAGAAGTTGCCCCCAAACAGCAGCAGAGAAGTCACACTCAAAAAATAAATGATTATGAGACTCCATGCCATTCAAACACAGCACATACTGGGAACTCGCAGCTACACCCCAACTGACCAATCTATCTCTAGTAGACAGCCTGCCCAGGATAGCAAGCCACTCAATAAAGCTCCACCGTGGTACACCTTGATTGAACCATACCAAGGGATGTTAATATGTTAGTAGAGTACGTACTTAGAACAAGTTTGTTTGTCAGATAAAAGAAGTAGAATTGGAGTAAAAAAAATTTTTTTATCCGCATTGGAGAATAATCATTCGCAGGAAATTCCTAAATATCCGTTATTATGTAACGGATGTTTGATACGTAACGAGTTTTTGGCATTCGAGACCGGTATTTACCTATTAATTTATTGGTCTACATTGTCTGATGTAGGTTGATACATGGATGTATCACTTGTACGTATTGATACGCCACGCAAATTACAACTCTCTCTTATATCATATTTAGTTGTAAAATTTGAGACTGGATATAGAGTTGGTAAACGAGCCCAGCTATTCAAGTTCAGCTTATGCTTGGTTTTGTTAAAGATTGGCTTGTTACATAACTAAACCAAGTTTCAATATTTTTTTTTGAAGCTCGTTAATTGATCTTTCAAACCAAACTTGAACATTAAGGTACTAATCCTCACTCGTTTAGACTGTTTAGTTTATGATATTGATTACAAAGTTCAAACCTCTTGCGATTGAATTGATTAAAGCACGTTTGAGATTGGTTCACCTGAAAAACAAACTAACCGTGAGGATACGAGAGGACAAGGCATTAAGTGTGTATGCTATAAATGTAGTAGGACACTTGCATAATTATAGCAAATATATGACATTAATAATAATTTTTTTAGTTTTGTGCAGGGGCACGTGACTTCACGTGCTCCCGCCTACACATCCCTGCGTGCATAAGTTAATATGTATTTTGACACAAATGGGTCACATGCTCCCGTCTACATACATCCCTATGTATATAAGTTAACAGGTATTTTTGACACAAAACCCAAATCGCATAACTCAAACACAACACGACGCGACACAGCACTAGTTCTTCTTATTATGTTCGGCGAGCAAACTTGGCCCCTAAAAGCTCAGTAACATGTTCTGTTTTGGAACGCAACGGTTTGTTTTTTGAGCATCAGTTTAAAAGGCTATTTTGTACGTGGAAGGCTCAATGGTGAGTGTTCAGGCTCCATTCTGCAAATGTTATTATTTTTTAAGTACGTATTTTTTGTTTTACGAAACAGATCATTCTCTCACAATATATCACGTTTAATTCAAAAAATAAGTACGTAATATGAGTTGTGTCACAATTAGACAATTTCTTATACTATTGTTTCGAAACAATTTCTCAATCTTATTTAACATCATCTTTGTTTGTTTTGTACTATATCGTTATCTCCTACTTTGAGATTTAA
The DNA here is from genome assembly GCA_014282245.1 of Rhododendron simsii. Taxonomy (NCBI): domain Eukaryota; kingdom Viridiplantae; phylum Streptophyta; class Magnoliopsida; order Ericales; family Ericaceae; genus Rhododendron; species Rhododendron simsii. Next base: position 35,971,584 of record CM024956.1, read on the forward strand.
ACAAAAAAAAAAAAAAACATAATTGTCCTTTGTTTTGTACTTGATTTCATTTGAAGGTGATTCAATGTATCTATTTTTTGTAATTTTTTTTTTATCAAAAGCAAAAAGCAATTGTTGCATTCAATAAAAGTCATCCGGCACTTTCAATTTCCATCCAAAAACAAAGAAAATGATCTACAACCAAACTCAAATACTAACGATAATCAATAAACACCAAGAGGTAATCTTATGTCAAAATCTTGAAAGCAAGCCTCAAGCTCTATCCATACCGACAATAAAGTTCGGCATCAGTGGTTATTAGAGATTAAGACGCCTTGGGATGGCACACAATCTTAATCAGAGATAACAACGAAAGAGTCATTGTCCTTCATTGGAATATGATACTCTATTAGTATGCATATATAATATACCTTATGTTCTACCAGTGATTGTAACCAGACAATTAGGATCTCAAAAAGTCTTTGGTCTAAAGTTCGATTCTCATCCACTTGCTATCAATTCGTATGTTGAATCACTCCTTACATGTGTTTAGCTCAGCTTTAGTTAGCCCGACAAGTGAAGGGTAAAATTAATCTTAAAAAAATAAAAGGTCATTTTCTTCACACTATGCCATTTGTAGTGGTGCCCCACCTTGGGATCATAAACCTAATTCACCTGTCACTCATACCTTTCATTCCCTCGATTTTATTGTTACCAGGGTCCTATGTGTCTGTTGCTTGTTTACTGTTAAAACTACATTTGGACCTTGAATTTATAAGAAGAAATATCAGGGGAGCCTCAAGCTCTATCCATACCGACAATAAAGTTCGGTATCAGTGGTTGTTAGAGATTAAGAGGCCTCGGGATGACACAGTCTAAATCAGAGATAACAACGAAAGAGTCATTGTACTTCATTGGAATATGATACTCTATTAGTGTGCGAATCCAATATACCTTATGTCCCACCAGTGATTATAACCAGACAATTAGGGTCTCAAAAAGTTTTTGGTCTAAAGTTCGATTCTTATTTACTTGCTATCAATTCGTATGTTGAATCACTCCTTACATGTGTTCAGCTTAGCTTTAGTCAACCCCGGCAGGTAAACGGTGAAATTAATCTCTCTCACAACAAAAGGGGTCATTTTCTTCACTCTATGCCATTTGTAGTGGTTCTCCACCTTAAGATCATAAACCTAATTCATCTGTCACACATACCTTTTATTCCCTCGATTTTATTGTTACCAGGATCCTATGTATTTGTTGCTTGTTAACTGTTAAAACTACATTCGGACCTTGAATTTATTAGAAGAAATAATAGATAATGCAAAGAACATTTAAACAACAAAAACAAAATGTTTAAATTCTTTCACTTGGTTTTCCCCCCATCATTTTTTTTCCCCTCATTCCACAACTATTGGCAAAAAAATAACCGATCGATAACGTATTTCATTACTGTCATAAGGTTGAACTAAAGAAGAGAAAAAATAAAAGAACCAAGGTCCATATTCTTGTCATCCCAAACCATATAGCACAATTTATTACAGTAGTTCCTACATTCCAACTCCCCCCTCATCACTTCTGTTTTTTTTTTTTAGGAAAAAACGAAATTTAGAAAATCGAAATAAAAATTACAAAAAGGGAGCTTAGGTATATAAAATCTCCGGTAACTCGTCTCCGATACATAAAAGCTCAAATTGCAGAGCCTAGCCTCAACATATAAGCACGAAACAACTCTGCCGCACTCGAATTCTTGAATACTAGAAGCTTAGCTGCAGACATAATAGACCCAAATATGTGCTGAAGAGACTGCTAGTTTGTGCAGTCAAAACCATGGCAAACAGATACCCAGATTACCAAGACCAGAAGTAATAGGATCCCAAGAACGGCCAACTTTATTTTCATATTTTGGTACCACATCTTCCGTCGGATCTTTGTCCCTTGATTCTTGAATTGTTGGGCCTGAAAAAATTGAGAATAGTTAGTAGCTGTTTATTTCTCTGTTCGCAAAGGAAAATAAAAATAATTGCCAAGTATTTAGAGGTGGCTCAACCTACCGATTCACGAAGATCTTGTGCCTTATCGTTGAGAATGGTTAGGTTTTCCCCTCTGTCAATAGCCTGAAAAATGTGTAAGGGTACAGTAAATGAAGTTAAACTTGTATGCTTGATTTATTGCCACGAGTGATCGAGGAACTTTCAATTTAATCACAAGCTTCAACGAAGATGTGTACAGATAAACAAGCATAGTACAGTGGTAACAACGGTGGACAAGGAAGATCTTATTTAGTGAATGGTGCTTTTTTAACAGTTAAATCCACAGATTTGTTATACCGGGCCATTTTCATGACCGTCGATTGGTCTACAACACAATCTGATGCTTTGTGGTAAAACAACATATGCACTCCCATGCCAAAAGATTGTAACGTTTTCTGAAATCAAATTGACAACTCCGCTCAAGAGGCACAATTAAATTGCACCCAAGATCAGGGACAATGAAATAGTTGAAGCAATTGGATTTTCAAGGATAGTGAGCGAGCATCTTCCATACTAACGAATTCGGTCTTCAAGCTAACCAGGTAAAGCAGACTTCCCTACCAAATTCTGCTGAAGTCTTGTTTCCAGTCAAGAAATGGAATGTGGAGGAAAAACTTAAGGGGAAAAAAGCAGGTACAGAATTCAAGAGAACATAGCATCAAGATGCATGTACAGAAACCCAGACATTACGACAATAACAGCTCAACTTGGAAAAATTGAGGAATGGTATCGTTGTAATTCTCCATCCTTCCTATGGGTAAGCATTCATCTAGGTACACATACCTCAATACAGAAACCATTGACCTGCCGCCTTCTTTTCACTGCTTTGGGTGTCAGGGTTAGAGGTATAGACTATAGAAAGAGCATCTTCCAGTAAGGGCGTCCCTTGTTCCCAATTTCAATATTAAAAATACGAAGTATATAATTTATATTTTCTAGCTTAAACGGTGTTTACTAGTTGTCGTAAACTTTTTTCATGCATATTATAGTTCTATGCATAGTTCGTGAGAAATTCGAGTTACAAAATATGCTTGCTAAGTTTTTGTCGAACTAAACATGTCTAACACAATCCATACCCTTATCCGAGCGTCGAGTGTCCACAATGGGTACCTTGTACATTTTGAAGGAACCATGTTACATGTTTTACAACTAATGATGCTCTTCCCTAAACTCATAAATCGAAGAAAAAATGTAAAATTGATTTCCAATGTGCAGTAGGGGCTCCGCGTACACTAACAAATAATTCAAATTCCCTATTAGGAACTCAAACCGAAAAGAATAAAGATAATGTATTCTTCAATGTAAAGGGGGTAAAAGATGGGATCACGACCAATGCTAGCACGGATTTGTCTTACCTTGTCAATATTTTCCAACATAATGCTTTTAACTTCTGAGACTTGAGCCTTCACTTTTAATAGCTTTTCAATCTCTTCAGCATGGTCAATTATGTATTGCATGTGCTCTTTCATAATTGGGCTGTACATTCAAAAGATATTCATCTTAGTTCATTTCATTAGTAAAAAAACTCTTACTGCGAAGAGGAATATCAGATAATCAATATATCATCCGACATGATTAACTTACCCAAACTCCTTGTTGAGACTTTTAGCAACAGCTGTATCTGCTTTACCACCACCATATCTTTTCTTGAAGTCTGCCCTCATACGTTCCAAAAAAGCAATAGAAATCTGCTTCCCAACAGAATCTTTGGCAACGACGCAATAAGCTGCAAAACCCAACGTGCACCATTGATGCAGAAAACTTCACAACTCTACCACGGAAAAGCCACTTGATTGTGACACATTACAGACAGTGCTGTAGGAACATCGACAAAGAACTATATTGCGGTTACAAGCTTAAAGCTACGTCGTGTTTTTCTATTCTCCTTTCTGTTTACCTTTTTGTAATTCAATTATAAAGACAATAAAGATTAAACAGCTTCCATAACCACCCAATGTATTATCCTGATGAGTGTTACCAAAGGGTCACTTCCAAAGTCAAAGTTTGGCATGCTACAGTAGCATGCCATAATGGCAAGACTATCTTGCTCCAATCGTCCAAAGGCCATTACAGACCTTTTCCTCTATTTTTCTCAAGCAATGCCAGGGGCGGATTCTTTTCATATGGGAGAGGTAGAGAAATAGAGAGAGTTGGGCAAATTCAACACTGCCTAGTGCCGAATTTGGCACATTAATTAGCAGACCCTTTTTGGCAGGCCATTAAAGCTTGTTTTTTCGCAGAGCTGCATCCCACTGGAGTAGCTGAGCTCTCAACCACATTAAATTTAATATGTCCCGTGTCCTAACATTCAGTAAATGTGGAGTATATCCTTTGTCTACAAGAACAGTTTGTTGCCTCAGTTGCTTAGGGCCGCATCATGCTACTTGGTTTCCCTCATATAACTTATCAAGTCCAATCGATGCTCCTTCCACCATCTCATTAAGGTACCAATTTCCATTGCCTGTCTATTGGAGTTTCAAATAAAATTTATGACCAACAATGTGGGCATATTAGCCATCCAGCCCCAGAAATTGGTCTAAATAAAGACAGTACTTATACTTGGTTAAGGGATCACAGCAGAACTTACTGAACAAAATTCGTACCAGATCAAATAAGTACATCATTAGAAAAAACAGGAGTCTTGAACTACAAGGTCCAATAGTAGAATTAAGGCAAGTTTCCACTCAATAACAACAATGTCATAAAATAAGTTCTCATTCGAGTAAGCAAACGGATATATCACAAAACCCTAAAGCACTCAGAATGATTAAAACCCAAGAACAATGAACAACATGATAAGATCCCAAACCCAACCTTTGGTTGTTTTCTTTTTTTCAATTCACTATGTTTCTTAGCAACGGAGCAGAATCGATCATGATTGGTTGAGTGATGATTGGTATTTATCCAACAAAATTTGTACCTGATTAAAACCCTTAGGAAAATTTCATTACTTTGCAATTTAATAAGTACATACTTTATAGTCATGATTACATGGTCATATTGAAGAACAATCAAGGTAAGTTTCCACATAACAATGACAACAGCATAAATAACATGTTTCCATTCAAATAAAACCGAAACATTCAAATAAAACCAACATACAAACCACAAACCCCCATATATAACCGAGACTCTATAAAAATACAACTAAACAGAATCAGCTACTCCCTTCTCCCACCAGCCACAACAAAAAAACACCATAAGATCCAAAGCCCAACCCTTTCTCTTCTTTTTACCCCCTCTTCACGAGATTTCCTAACAACCAAACAGAGTCCATCATAAGTAAAATAAACAGCACAGAACAACCATATCAATTCTCTCCGGTCCTTAGGCTTTTAGCACTCAAACAATGTAAAGACGCCAACTTTATTCAAACAAAGTTCGGATTCAACCACTTCCACTAAGAATTGAACCGGAACCCCATTTGTTACCCATTTAAAATGCATCGAAAACAAAGAGAGATGGGCAGGAAATTGCGAAATTTTTGCTTTTATTAAAGATGACTAGGGCCAACTGTAGCACAATCAAGGAAGGTTGTTAGCTAATGACAACATCAATATAAAATAGCAAGTTCCCATTCATATAAGCCAATGTATAACTTAAGACTGTTTAAAATACAACTAACTGAAGTTCAAATCCTCTCTGCTGAAATTTGCATGTACCATTGTTCCGATGGCATTTCTGGCTATTGGATCATGTGAGAATCTTCTCATCTCTCAGGATTCCCATGTGATATAATGTCGAAAAGGCACCGGAACACCCGTACACAGATTTTGGTACAAAGGATTTGAGGTGGACTAATTGAGTTTGTTGAGTGGATGTATCAGCTAATTCAATTCTCCTAAACGGAACCAACAATTAACATAAGAGCCAAAAACCAAACTTTGTTTCTTCCCCACTAATTTTCATAGCAACCAAACCAAATAGCATCAATCCTACCAAGAACAAAGCAGCACACACCACACCATATCTAGTCTGAAGCTTTTAGTAGGGATGACAATCCCGGCCCCCCCGCCCCGTTCCCCGCCCGAAATGGGTTGGAGATTCGGGGATTTTTCGGGAATCGGGTAGGGGATGGGGATAATTTTTTTTTTTAAATGGGGAACGGGTAGGGGATGGATATGAGTCTATCCCCGCCCCATCCCCACCCCGCCCCGCCCCGTTTATATATATATAATAAGTTATACTTTGCGCATACCGATACTCTGGACTATTAATGAAGGAAGCTTGGTAATGTGCACATAAGTTGATTTAGGTCTTTAGGCCGGCCCTCTCCGATGCCATTTGGCTTTGATTTGGGGGCATGGTTCTACAACAAAACGTCCCTGTAACTCCTCGGTTCTTGGAGGTTTAGGGGGGCCACTGTTTCAGTGATATTCTGAGAGCAGCCAATTTGTGTATTTATTGCCAAAGGTTAGGCCTGTCTCCAATCATCCTCCACCCATACCCCCAATGATTGGGGACTAGATGGGTTTCGCTATGTTGTTGTTGTTGTATATAATAAGTTATATACATAAATGAAAGTTATATATAGGAGTACTATATATACATAAGTGAGGAAGAAAGAAAGAAGCTAAATCTCACTGTCAATGAACATAGAAGTAATTGAATTCACTTACCACAAATAGAAGATTAATAGAAAGAAGAGCTCAAATCGATAGTTCTATTCAAATAAATATTGTTCACGTCTGATAATATTGTTCATGTCGGAAACTCATGAAATAGCGTAATGTTGAGAGATTGAGAAACCAAAGCTTTAAAGAGCTCTGCGTGTGTTGTTTGTTCTTGGCGTCTTGCTGGAGGGATACCGGATTAAGAACACCGGTTTTGCTTTTGGGTCCAGTTGGATCCCCGATTCCCCGCAGGGATCCCCGTTCCCCATTTGGGGAGGGGATAGAGGGTAAAAATAATTCCCTGGTGGGGATCGGGGAGGGGATGGGAATGGATTTGGGTTCGGGGATCGGGGACGGGGATAGTGGTATCCATCCCTACCCGCCCCATTGCCAACCCTAGCTTTTAGCTCTTACAACTTAAGGCTGAATGAAATACAACTAATTAAGATGGTTGAGTTGACAAATCAGGAGTTCAATTCTCCACATCCCAAACGGTAAAAACTAACATGGTAAGAGCCATGGGTAATGATCATACGTCTGTAATGCATTGTGATTATGTTTCTTCCTCACTAGTTTATGTATCAACCAAACAGCATCAATTCTAACAAAACAAAGCAGCACACACCAAACCGTATCTAGTCTAAGGCTTTCATCTCTTATAGCTAAAGACTGAATAAAATACAACTAATTGAGATGGTTGAGTTGACATATCAGCTATTCAATTCTCCCAAATGGGAACAACAATTATCGTATAAGAGCCAGAACCCAGATTTTGTTTGTTCCTCACTAGTTTTCTTAGAATCCAAACAGCATCAATTCTACTAAAACCAAAACAACACATGCCACACCATATCTAGTCCTAGGCTTTCAGCTCCCAAACTAAGTAAAGAATCCAACTCTACCCCAATAAAAAGTTCAGATACAACCACTAATCCTATGAATTGAACTAAAACCCATGTTTGTTTCCCAAGGAAAATGCAGCAAACAAGCAAACACAAAGCACTCAGGCGGGAAAATAAGAAATTTTACCAGTGTCAGTCACAAGAAACTTGGTTTGGGGTATGTCATTCGTGTCAAACATGCTTAGTTAGACAACAAATCTGCAAGCCTATTTTCTAATTCCAATTTCTCACGAGCTATGCATAGACCTCCTATACTATGCATGAGAATGTCTAAGACAAGTAGACAACTGCTAACCACCATCCAAGAGAGAAAATCTAAATTATATACTGAAGATTCAGAATGCTCCGGTGGCCCCCGTACTTCTACATAAAAATTACATAACTCCAAGTACCTGGGTAAACCAGATACCGGTAGCCAAGTCAACTTAACATAACGGTTTTCCCAGGACAAAAAACAGCAAATGATTCATCATAAGAACAAAAACCCGTATTCTGTTAATTTCTCAACAGTATTTCAGCAAACAAACAGAATCACAAACTGTAATTACAAAAGAACAGCACGCATCACTTCATATCATTTTTTCTCTTTTTCGGTAATGCAGGGTGTCCGGGCCCTGCTTTCGCACACCTTGGATTAATCCATACAGTAGGTGGCCCCAGGAGTTGTTGGTAAGGGGAATTGAACCTGACACCTTAGGAGGGAGCAAACTCCTCAGTCCCAAGCCAAGACCACTTAGCCAACCCTTCGGGTTACTTCATATCAATCTTTCCAAGTCTAAGCTTTTAGCTTGCAAACTAAGTGAAGACACAAACTTCACCAAACAAAGTTCAGATCCAACCACTTCCAACAGCAATTGAACTAAAACCCATGTTTGTTTCCCTATAAAATGCAGCAAAAACAAAGAGATCGGGCAGGAAAGTTACAAATTTACCGTAACCGTCCTCGACGAGGAAGTTGAAGGTGTGGTGGTCGCAGTTGTAAGTGAACTTGTTGTTGGACGAGGGAAGTTTCTGAAGGCACTGAGTCGCGATGGCCGGAAAATTCCCGGTAAACTCGGTGAACTCGGCCAACACCATTGTGCCCCGAGCCACGAAGCTGTATATGAACGATTCCTGACCCATCTCTCCCCCCGACTCACTGGGTCGACTTCGGAGCTTGAGAGAGAATTGGAGAGCGCCCAGCTAGACAGAGGAAAGCTCTGTTTGGCTTCTATGGAGGTGGCTTTTTTCTTAAGGCTTTGTTTGGCTTTTTCTTTCTTTTAACTTTGCGGCGAAGTTAGCTTTTTGTTCCTTTTAGTATTTCTCATTCAAAGTGACAAAAAATGCAACTTGGGGAAAAAAAATTGTGCATTGCTTTTAAATCACCGTCACGTTATGCTTCAAAACAACTACACAATTAGTCAGTAAGATTGATCTGCCTGCATGTCGGATTCCTACTTTCTCTACCCAACTCTATTTGGTAAGACTTATGCAGGCCGAAATTGATCGTCTTCATCTGATAGTTTTCGCAAATAAATGATTGGGTTTGATAGGCAAGTGAAGAACCAGTATTTTTTCTATTAAAACGAGGAAGGTAATGTCAGCCATGTTATTTACAGTGTGATACAAAGGAGAGCTTAATTCACTTGAGAGGAGGAGCTTAGGGGCTATTATTATTAAATTAAACTACTCGAGCTTGACTTTTGTTGGATTTATTGAAAGTTCAGTTGGTATCTATTGAAATTAAATTTTTTAAAAAAAAATCAAGAACTGGCTTATTTTTGTAAACTCGTAATAAGTGTTTGATCTCAGTTTGGACAATTTATGTAACATCTGCAAACCAAACTATTCAAACTCAACTCGTGAATCATGATCGAGTGGATTAAAGCTCGTTTAAAATTGAATAGTACTCATAGGTTTGGTAACGGCTTCGGAAGTGGAACTATTTTTTGATTTTCTTTGGACTTTTATATACCTGCCTCTCTTTGACAATTGACCTAAAAGGGAAGAAAGGGATAAACGGGAGAGACAATGATTCGCTTTAAGCGGCGATTAATTAATTGTTTTTAACAGTAAAAATTACTCCAGTAATGTAATAATTGGAGTGCCATCATTACAGTCTTATTCTAATGATGAGTTTTTAATTACTTTTCTTCAGTAGTGTATCATTTAGACGAGACGGTCCTCAAATCTCTCCCCATCACACATTGTTGTGAGATTTTCATATTTAATTTTGGGCTCCAAAAAAATGTGTGGTTGAAAAGAGGTCGATAGAACCATGTGACGGTGCCTCATGAACATTAAATAATTTTTCCATTTAGACATGTCATAGTGCCCAAAATAATTAATTACTTATTTACTTATGCTGTGTCTGGATGAGTTTTTGAGAAGTTTTTGAAAAATTTTATAGGGTTATGAGTGGAGAAAGAAATGAGAATAATGATTGGAATAAATGTAATGATTGGAGAGAGATAGAAAAAGAAATGAGAATAATGATTAGAGAAAGATATGAGTAATAAGGCTCCGTTCCGGAACAAAAAATAAGTCCTTATTTTTTAAGAAGTCAATTTCAAACTTAAAAATTATAGGCTGATTGAAATCTAAAAATATGCAATATGGATCTTGTTTGGAAGATCTCAATGAAATCTTTAATACGATGTAAAAAAAATTAAAAAATTAATTTTTATTTACTTTATTTATGAGTTTGAAAATGTGAAATAAGCTGCTTATTTTTTAAGAAGATTTCTGGAACGAGACCTAATTGGAAGTAGGAGTAATGAGTATTTTTTGAGTTGAGAAATTTTTTTCAAATCACTATCCAAACAAGGCTTTGGTAACTGGAGCAGATCCAAAATTTGAACTCGAGAGTGGTGAAATTAAAATAAATCATATAATAATAATAATAATAATAATAATAAAAGTGTTCTATTTATAGTAACTGGAGTGGATTCGCTCTAGCTCTCTCTCACCCTCGCCACACTTAGGCTCCGTTCCAGAAAATTTCTTAAAAAATAAGTACTTATTTTGCCACTTCTCAAAAAAAAAGGGAAAATTTCAAAATAGCACCCGACCTTTCACACAAATCACACACAGGCACCTGACCTTTTAAAATTATCAAAAAAACACCTGACCTATTTAAAAACCCAGCAATTTTACACCCGCCGTTAACTTTCCATCCAAAACAAACGGAAATGCTGAAAATGTGCATTTTGGCACGAATATTGGCAAAACAAGATTAAAGCTCATTTTGGCAAAACACAATATTATACTCATAAATAAGATTAAGGCTCGATTTGGCTTTAAAAGTCGATTAAAAACTTAATTTTTGTCTTTATTCAAAAGAAAAAAAACGCATTTGTTAGTTTTGCATCAATACGAATCAATAAGTCACAAAAATTACTTAACTTTTCAATCCAAATCCACCTTAAATAAGGAATCAAGCTTAATTTAGTAATTAAATACCCATAACTATGCAGCCAAATAAGAATACTCTGTATTAAAACAAAGGAAAAGACAAAAACAAAAAATATAGAATAGTCAAGCTTAATTTAGTAATTAAATACCCATGACTTGGCACTTTTCACACCTACCCATGACTATTATACTTAACTGATTTACAGGTATACATTTTTAGCAATTAATCAAGTATACATTTTTTAGCACAAAAACTTGGTAAACAAAAAAAAGGTGTGAATAACCTCATTTTCTGTTTGGTTTCAGTTTTCAAATTTTGTTTTTTCTGTCCATATTTCTCATGAAATACAGAAAATGTCTAGGTTACGGTTTTCAAACTCGTTTCCTATGGAATTTTTGAAAGAAAAAAAATGCATACTTGTGAGGCGAGATATGTGCCTTACAAACACAAGTATCTTGTTCGAGTTCCACTAAAAGCAAAATTATTTTGATCACCCTCTCTTGAAAGTCAAAAATAACTGTCGAAAGGGGCTCCAAGTTACAGTGCGGTCATGCAACCTTATGTTATCATTGGTGGAATCGGTTCTGGATTACCAACTGTCAAATGTGTATCTTTGTGTAACTTCGGAGTTGGAAGCATCAAAAAGAACATTGTCACTAAAGAAGATACAAAAACAACTAATTTTTGGATAGTGTTTTTAAAATGCGTTTTGTAAAATTGATTCTGAAAATAATCGAAGGGGTTGGCTTATTGGTCACGACCTAAGACTTAAGAGGCTGCTCCCTCTTAAAATTTCATGTTCGAAACTCCTCGTATGCTATCAACTCTCTTGGAGCCGGTTGATACAGAGTTATGCTTTGGCTCTAATTGGACCCTACAAGTGGACGGTGAGATTAGTCCCTATAATTAGTCGACGTGCTCGTTGACTGAACAGCTGAGTTATGGGTAGTTTGGATTGTCCATAATATCCAGTGTGTTTTCCGTTGTGCATCTCCAGGTGTTTATACCACAACTATAGACTCACAACAACACAAAGCCACAGTTACTGGAAATGTGAAGGCAGAGACTCTGATCAAGAAACTAGTCAAAACTGGAAAACACGCAGAGCTTTGGCCGGAAAAAGTCGCAGGAAAAGAGAAAAAGTCCGGCAAAGCAGGGAATGGTGAGAAAGGAAACGACCCGAAAGGAAATGAAGAAAGTTCTGGTGAGGAAATTGAGAACCCAATTAAGGATTCTGAAGTGAAACCTGAAAACAGCGAAGGGAAGCCGCCGGAAGAGGTTCCCGCCGGCGATATTTCTCCAGCGGACGGAAACAATGGAGTTACTGAGAAAATGGGTGGAGGGCATGGCGGTAAAAAGAAGAGAGGGCGAAAGGGTAATTCTGGCAACGCCTGTTCATCTTCGGCTGGTGCACCGGCGAGCACCGGATTACGAAATCGAAAAGTGAAGCCAGATCATGGAATGGATCAGATTGATCTGGACCATACACGTCAGCATCCAGAGGTTTACAACCCAGCCTACTATGTACCTGATCCGGTCTACGTGGTTAGTTACAGTGCGGCCAATCCTGGCAAAAGTGGTGGTCCCACTTACTATGCCTCTGCATCACCGTACACGTACGCATCAACTAAACCCGGGGTTTATCCGGTGCAGGCGACGCCACCGTTGGATACTTTCCGGATTTTCAGTGATGAGAATCCTAACGGATGCCACATCATGTGATGACTGTGCTGGGATCAAACGGTGGTTATTGTTTTGATCATGATGAAGGTGGCTAAATGGGGCATCTAGCAGCGTTAGTGTGTGGAGTGTGGACTATGAAGGATATTATCATTTGTGCATCGAAAATAATAAGATACATGAAAGTGTTCATGAAATTTGGACCATCCATTTCATTTTCATGGACACTTTCATGTACCCTATCAAACCTCTTTGCACGCGTGGAGGGAGAGAGAGAGAGAGAGAGAGAGAGAGAGAGAGAGAGAGAGAGAGTTGGTGCTAAGATTAGCTTTGGGTTTGTTTTTATCAAAGATGGTTTAGATAGGGTGTTTTGGCTCTGAAAATTGTCATGAAACTGGAATGCCAAGGGCAATGGATGAAAAACGTTGTGCATGTTTGTGTTCCAACTTTCAATGCCTTTGGTTGCTCCAGTTGGATCTTATTAAGAGAAAAATTAAAAACTACTGATTTGGATTTTAAACCTAGTTGAGTATCCAAGTGCCAAACCATTTTCTATCCGAACTCGGATTATGGTTGGAATGACAACCGGCTCGATAGATTACAACCACATTTGCCAAATTAGGTCTCGGTGCGTCCGCATTTGCCAACTACATATTACAATCAAGATGGATTAACTTTTATTCAAGGTTTTATTTCATATGCACATATGCACATTTGGGAAATTTAGAAAGCAGGCCAGAGCAAGCACTACCACGTAAAAGGTGAGTAGTTAACATGTCCCAAACCAAGAGGTGGCTCCCGGAAGTTTCTACTGTTTAAAAAAAGAAGAAGAACAAAGGTGGCCCGTGCTGAATGCAAGTGTGCGCGCATTTGTTTGTGGCGCTAGCATTGATGGGGAAAGGTAACCCAGTGATATTGCACAATTAACAATTTCAATACATTAGCACATATTAGTCATGAGGCATAGAATCCAATCAATTGGTTGCTGATTTGACATTTGTAGTTGTATTTGAGGATAGCTTGCTTTAACTCACCTTTCTTGGGTACAGATTCTCTTCTTAAAAACTTAGAACAGCATAATTTGACCTACCAATATACCCACACCTACTATTCTCCACAAAAACACAAACAGAATAATTCTTTTATTGTTCTTGATACAATTTTTAGATCTACACCCATATTTTCCTTCTCCACTTGGCCTCTGATTTGAAGAAAAATTGATCAACTTTCTTAGGTTTCTTATTCTCTCCTGTCACTGGATGACCCATGGACATTCTGGGGCAAGGTCAAAAGAGAACTCAAAATAATGCTTGTCCTCTTAATTGCTCTGAGACTTTTTAAGGTCAATAATTCCAGGTCAATTCTTGCCTGGTCAAAAAGATAATATAATTAATACTTGTAACTTTTTGGTACAAGAAATAGAGGTGCAGTTATGGTATCCGGTCATCTCTGTTAGGAGTATTGACCCGTCACACCACATCACTATTTGTAGAGGACTTCACCGCACCTACATTAGGGCCAAAGCTAAAGTCTCACCACGAGTGAATAGTGTTAGGAGTATGTTTAACCCCAATGAGGGGCAATGGAAGACTCGAACCTGGGCCTTGTCCAACCGGTCCTCAATTTCCATCCCCGAACCAACTCTGGTAATGCTTGTATTTCATAGTTAGCAAAAGGGTCCTCACTGCAAAGATAGTATTTAATATTCCACAGTAATAATACCATAAGCTTAGCAACAAGGCATCAATTTGAAGAGGTGAAGAACTAAAGCTCTAAAGACATTAGTGGAAGTTCAAGTATAGCCCTAATTTTATTTCCTAATAAAACAACTAAGAATGCAAATGTATAGCTTTCACCAGTGGCAAACCCTACAAATAGATACAAGTAACGAGTTCTGGCAAACAATTTATGGGAATAGATACTCTGAAAAATAGAGACTAGACCAAATATTTGAACAAATAACGATGAACACCATCAATTGGATATCAGCTGTGACATATATACAACACAATCCTTTATTAAAAAGTCGGAAATATTGGTAATCTTGGCAAAAGGAAATGGACGCACAAAATGAAATTAAAAAATTGTTGGTCACGACTCGGGACTTGATGCAAAATAACCTACAAGCAAGTTGATGCCTTCAAAGTGCGCTTTTTTGTGCCAAGTATGATTACAATTACAGTTACATCATCATGGTATTTCCTTCTCCTACCAGCTGGTATACTCATCAATTCCTCTGTACTGAAACCTGCAGTAAAGAAAATAATGTCAATATATAGGTCCTTTGAACTCGAGGTAACTATTTTATGATATATCTATACCTCTATCAATACCTTGTCATTCTCTACTTAACCTTCTGATGTGTAAGATTTTCGAACTTTATTCTATAAGCAACACAAACATAAGTTATGTACACTATACATTATGAAGCATCAATCTTTGTAATATAGGTATTGCCGTAATATGCAAAAGCCAGCCTTCCCAGGAGCGTCATCCCTTTGGAAACACTGGCTCAAGCTCGGTAGAAAGTAGTACACCATCATAAATTGGTAATTGGCCAAATGGTGGTTCAATAATATTGGAAGAAAAATTCCCTAGCACATTTTTTGTATTTTGTAACAAACCACATTCTGAAAATCAAACTTTGGCTTGCTCATGGTTCACTAGGACCTCAAAATAACAGAATATAACAGTAGTGTGACATGCCGATAGTTAAAACCAAATTCATCATCAAATAAGGAAATTAACAAGTTTTAGGTTAGTGTACAATTACAGTGATTGTACCTGCAGAATCAGCTGCTCTAATCACAAGCTGCTCCAAAAGAAACTTTGCTGGATCACCAGAAGGGTTGCTTAAGATATATGAATGTACAAGATTTACCACCTCATCATTGCTGAAGAAGTCAAACAAACCATCACTCCCCAGTATAACAAAGTGATCAGAACTCGAGATTCTGTGGACATTTAGTGACGGTTGAATGGAGACATAAGGAGGACTTGTAAGGTTACAAACTCGAAGAATGCCCATCAAAGCATCATTCAAATTTTTCTGCAAGAGGAAAGTAGAATTAGTTTTTGTTTTTGGTTAAGGAATAAATCTTTTAAAAGGGCAGCCACATAATAGGACTCTTACTATCTAAGTACCTCCAATTACATCTAGGGGTGTTACTATGCCAAAGTAGATCATTTTTTATCCTTGCTGATGTAGCATCAGTTGCACAAGTTCTTCCTCACTTATTGCTGCTAAAAAAACTTACACTAGCTCCAAGGATAGACTAACAATGCCACGGGGTCAATTTTGGCAAATAAGATTGAATGGAAAGAGCTTGGAACTCTTGGATCAAGAAGTCGTTTGTGCTATACTTGTTATAACAAGTGCAAGAGCCTGCTCCATGCATTTGATTCCCAACTAGAAATGCTTCTAGCATGGGCATCTAAGAAATACGAAATACGACAATGGGACAGATATTAACTCGTAACACCAATACCTGCACCCGTATGACTTTTGTCGTTGACACAATCAAACGGAATATTGGATTCCATTCGGAAATTTAATAAATAAAAGGAGAAGAAGAAAAGATACCACACATGTTTTGAGAGCTTATACTGGTTAAAATCCCAACAATAGGATGGAAATTTATGCAGTAAAAAGAAATAAACGCAACTAACTCCTACCCTTTTTAGGTATCCAACGCCAAATGCCCGAGTCACCTTCAACTTTCCCTTCACTTTTCCAGCCACAACTGTTGCAGGGTCATCTGGATGGTCACGTTTAAGTTGATCTCGTTCCACTTCATTGTCCACTGTATGACTATCAGTGAGTTGGATAGCTTGCAGCTTCTTGTCATTCCTACCACCTCCTTCGACATGAGTTGCAACTAAAGCTCGACTATCACCTAAATTGAGGGTATACAAGTCTTTCCCATGCAGAAGTACAACCAAGACACAAGAGCCAATAGATACTAAATCCGGTCGGTCCTCCATTTCCTGTTCAACCATGTACAAGAAATCATTCTCAGCCTGACTAAGAGCACGTTGGAGGCTATCAAGCACTTTCTGGTTGAATGAATAAGATGGTTGTTCAGGTCCCTTGGCAAAACAGTTCATCGATGAATCCTCATCACCGGTTCTTGCAATTCTGCAGTTAATATCATTATCATCCATAAAATACTGGAGGGACTGCTCATCAGAATCTCCAACCAAATCTTGCTTCAGTTCCCAGTCTAGCAAGTTAAGGTAGAACCCAATGGTTTCATACAATGTTCCAGCCAGAAAATCAGCTGCATCTCTACCATTAAAGCCATCATATATTGCACAAAAAAGCCACCCATTTTCTTCAGAACAAACTGCTTGAACTCTGTCTTCACCAGCTGCACCACCTGCAACTTGTACTTCTGTGGCATTAAGGAAACCTTCACTTCTGGAAGGAGCACTCATGGGTTTTAGCAAAAAGGAATCATATTCAGGTGTTCCACTGGGAGTGGAAGGACAACTTAAGTTCGACATGCTACTTTGGAGAGAAGATGATAACATATCCAACTTTGACATAGAGGGTGAAGAAGGTATCCTACGAAATGACTTCGGGGAGTCCAAAGTTGGAAGTATTTCTGCCCCAATTAACCCATTGCACATATTAGTGTTGGCCAGTGTGGCATTAGCACTTAAGGCAGCCCCAGATAGGCAAGAAAAGGAACTGTTGGCTCTTCGGAGTTTTATCCGGGTTGAAATTTCAATTCCTTTGCGCATGTCACTGGAATTATCGAGCTGTCCATTGCATTGGTAACCAAAACTTACTTTAATTTCCCCACCACGATCATTTGTTGCCTCTCCAAGCATCATATCTGTTTCAATATATATATCCATCAACGATTTACCCGACAGTGGAAATATTAGATAGAACACAAGCTATTACAAGTAGTACAAATTTTTGTCCAAAAGGATCAACAAATGTTTTCAATTCGAGTGGCTCATTGCAAAATATGAATAGCACAAAAAGCATTCAATAAAAAAGGAAAATCTCAGACCAAGGACCAAAATGGCTCCTGCTTAAAGCGTTTGTGAAAACACCTCATGGGCATATATTAATGGGCTGTCCTCACAATTACCTAGAAAATGTAAAGATAGATTCCACTGTAAAGGATCAGAATCATCTGATCACAGGCTCCAAAAAAACAGACACTGATAAGAGACAATTGACATCAGAATTGAAGAGGTAGGTTAACTCACACAGAGATGATAATTCTATGACTCTCAATTGCCGTACTGTTAGGAATGGTAGAGTTTTGTCCTTCAATCTAAGCAACTCAGGGTTAAGTTATGCTTCATATTCTAAGTAACAAAAATAGTTATCGATGAATCAAATTCTAATTCTTTAAGAAACATATAAGGAAATAAAAATTGTATTTTGGTCCTACAAAGCTAGTGCATCAATACATTTCAGAAGATGGTCGTACATCAATTAAAAAGAACCTTGTCCCATTACCATTCAGGCAGATCACAAAATGCTTAGAATACCAAATGAATTCTAAAACTCTAGAAACCATGGTTCATAATGGAATCTCAGGTGCTTGTTCTATTGCTGTTTCAGCATCGTTTTTTCTGAACACTGTGATTTTAAAACCCAAATCTATTATCAATTTTCCTATTGATAGTAGCGTACCATATCATATCATTACGCTTGGATGATGTGATTCCATTGACCCAAGAGGATGGCCTAGCTTACACCTGGAACTTACAAGTTTGCTCCTCCTAGAACTCAGGTTTGAAACCTATGTGCTATCAACTCTTGTGACATCACTTCATATGGGGCTATTCCCTCGGCTGTAATTGAGCCTCCACTAGTGGACGGTGATGGTGCTTACTCCTTAGTTAACAGTCGAGATGAGCGTAAGCTGACCTGAACACATTGAGTTGTATTAAAAAGATACCATTGATATAGAGCCAATTCCTATAGACACATCATATGATCTTATCAAATTTTTTTGACTCTTTTCTCCAACCAAAAAAAAAAAAAAAAGAGACTTGAGTTTTGATGTTAATCCGTCAACCCAATAAATTCGTCCACAGTAAATAATCTGGAAAACTAATTCTGAAATAGCAACCAAACAAAGTCTCTACTATACAAGTGACATACAAAGAGATTGAGAAAATACTATCACTATAATCTATAATCAGAGATAAATATATCACTATAATCTACAATCAGAGATATATCTATCACTATAATCTACAATCAGAGATATATCTACCACTATAATCTATAATCTACAATCTATTATTATTACTATAATAAAGCGGCGACAATAATAAAGCGGAGATTACGAAAGCCGGCTCACACTTTCAATTTTCCAAAAATACCCGTTTAAACTGCCTAAGAAGAAAGAAAAAAACTGACACCGAATTTTCTCCCTTCTTTTGCATAAAACGATTCGCAAGCGCATCATGTGTGGTCGGGCGTCTACTGCTAGAAGAATAAACGAGCAAGCGAAATAGGACACATTATAACTGCAGATAATCATAATATAAACCAAAACCAAATAGAAAAACAATTCTCCTGATGGAATACATACATAAATATACATAAGAGAATAGAAATGTCTATACAGGAATCTGACACTAAAAACTGACCTCTTCGGTTTCAGAGAGAGAGAGGTAGAGGGAGAGAAATTGAGGTCACCGACGAAGAGTCCGTAATCTGAATTTTGTTTGCACAGAATCGAAAGTAAAGATGAATAAATGCATGTACGCAAGAAGAACAGTTGTTACTTGTATGCGTGTATGTATAGGTTAGTTAAAGCACAAGCTCAGTGGAGAGAGAGAGAGAGAGATAGAGAGAGAGAGAGAGAGGCGCGGGATCTGATTCGGAATAAAATCGACTGGTTAGGAAGAGAGGGGAGAGAGAGAGAGAGAGAGAGAGAGAGGCATTTGTTTTTAAAGTCTCTGAAAAAATAATCAGATGCGATTTTTTCTCCTCCTTTCACTCTGCTTCTTTTTTCTTTTTTCACTCTGTATTTTCGGGGGAAGAAAAAGTCGCCCAAATTTGCTGTTTTTCGTTAGCGCATTTATCGATATGTGCTTGAGTTAATTTCTTACCAGAGATCTTAAAACGAAGTATTTTGAATAAAATGAGCGGCTCGAATTATTTTTGTAAAAATTTGTACATTTTTATGTATGTGCTCATATTCTTTTCGGAAATTGTGGAACTGAAGGGGCTGTTGTTGAATTGGGGATGGTGGTGTGCAGTAGTGTGCGTACCACCATGCTGAGCCCAGATTGTGCATCTAACGGCTTGTATCTCATCTTGGCAATGAATGGCTCTCGATCGTTGGTTGCTGAGATGAGATTCGAACCGTTGGATACACAATCCGATGGTTCAAAAGTGCGCAGCACTGTACTTTACTGCACAGTACCAACCCAAAGTCCGGCAGTTGTTGCTAAACAGTTTTGAGGTTGTTAAACAAGCTTTGAAATAGGAGATTTCTTTCGTAAATAAAGAAAAGTTTTATATGTTCTTCTCATCTCAAAAATATTCTCTCAATATTTTTTAATTGTTTTGTCATCAGAAATATTCTTTCCAAAATTTTTATTTTTATTGATTTTTACAAAAAAAAATGATTTATACAACGCATTTCTATTCGAAAAGTCAAAAAATTTGTTAAAATGTTAAAATTTTTGACTAAAGATGAAAAAATACGCAAACTTATAAAGTATTTTTATCTCAAAACTGACAACCGAATAAGAAAATTTTTATGTCATTTTCATTCGTCTCTTGTAACCAATTTTTAATAGTTCAACATCATACTTTATATATGTTTCTAAGGAGTGTTATTTTCAGCAATGATTTGGAACACTAGTCTATGCTTTTTCGGAAAATGACAACCAATAAAACAGACCACGAATAAATAAATAAGGAAGAAGAAAATTTTTGGAAATTTAGGTGTGGGTATATATATATATATAGAGTTATTTTGTATATTAACTAATTAGAGAATGTTTGTGAAGTTAAGCAACCCGCAAGAATATTTTCCCATTTTTGGACAAAATACATGGAGTATGTAACCATTATTCATTTGCCAGAAAAAAACATCTAAGCATTATTACTTTTTCTTACAAGTCAAATTCACATCAATTTCTACTCTAAAGAAGGGGGTGACAAAGTTTCAAACTTGCCATTCGATGAACAAAGCATAAGTGGATCAGTCTATATGAAGCTTTGTTTCGATTTAGTAGAGCCCGTGTTAAAGAACAATAAGATTGATCTTTTGAACTAAGCAATCTATTGGGCCGGATACCAAGTCATAACCAATGAAGTATAGGTAGAACATTATGAGCTTGTTCGTTCGGGGGGCGTTAAAATTTCTACGCACGATCCCCAACACATTTTTGGCCAAGGTGACATGAGAATGTAAATTAACGTTTGTCGACCTTGAGGTTGAATGTTGGGAATCTCCCCAGTGTGAAACATTTCAAACTTTAAAGTTATAAAAGAATTTGTCCGATCATTAATTCCGCGACTCCGAAATCAGTTGAAGTATGTGCAGACTAATCTAAACATTCGGTTAGAGGGGGAAGACATTCTTAGATAATAGATTTGATGGGACACAAGACAAGACCGAGATGGTCAAGTGTATTCAAGCCCCAGATTAGCTCTCTGCCTCTCTTTATGGGCCATGTATCTTCTTTGTGGATGTACTTTACTGCATCTATCTGTCTGTAGTAGATGCCAAACAAACATGCACCACATTTGTGACCATCCATTTGCAGAGAGAGAGAGAGAGCAATAATTCTAACATCACGTCCATTCACACATCCATTCACACACCCACACTTACAATAAAGGTGGAGCCCACACACACTAGATTTGTCGTGTGTGCGGGGCTCCACCCGTGTTGTGAGTATGAATGTGTGAATAGGTGTGTAAATGAGTGTGGTGGTAGAAGGATTCGAGAGGGGGGGGGACCTGGAGTCCCTGTAGCAAGGGAAATCACTGCAATTTGCAGTGCCAGAATACGGCCACGTTTCGTCGGCAAGTAAAGGCGGGTCCATTTGCACTTTTATCCTCTTGTTTTATTTTTAATTACAGATATTGTGTGGAACCTATTTTGGAGCCTCATACGAATAATCATTCGTTTAATAATTTAAAATTGATTTTTTGAGTGGTTCGGTAAAAAATCAGTTCAATCAGACAATTGTATGTGGTTGATCCAATCATTTAATTTTTAATTCATAATTTAGGATCTTGATTTCTGAATGAATTTTGAAGAAAAGTTATACAACTATGTGTTCTATGTCTCCTTGATCTGATCTACATGTATTGTAAGGCTTGTTGAGAAGACCGCTTACTAGAAAAATTATCATGAGGCTTGTTGAGAAGAGCGCTTACTAAAAAAGTTATCTTCATTAGATATCGAAACGGTTTATAGTTGTAAAATAATTTTTGCGTTTTGATACCTATTAATGTTTGATCATAATAATTTTTTTGATAAATGCTCCTCTCAACAAGTTCTACAATATATGTGGTTCAGATCAATGAGATACCGAACACATAATTGTTTGACTTCTTTCAAAATTCATTTAGCATTCAGGATCCTAAATCATGAATTAAAAATTAAAAGATTGAATCAACCATACACAATTTTTTTATTGGGCTAATTTTTACAAGACCGCTCAAAAGATTATTTTTAAATTATTGAACGACTCTGATTATTTGTACGAGGCTCCAAAGTAAGCCCCACACAACCTTTGTAACTAAGAGAGAGAGAGAGGACAAATGTGCAAGTGAGACTGACCTAATTTGCCAACAAAATGATGCCGTTTTCTGCCGCTGAAAATTGCAGCGAGTTTCCCTCAAAGCAAGGACTCCAACTCCGGAGAGAGAGATGGTGATAAGTTTGGCAAACAATGCTCGGTAGGGTGAAATTATCTCCAATAGGTTTGTCAAGTATGCAGTAAGGTAATTAGGTCAATCTTTTTTCTTCTTTTTTTTTTGGGAGAGCAAGAACTTTTAATTGGTCAAGTAAATATACGAATTTCCGACATACCCACACACACACACACATACACAAAAGATTTAGAATACACACTTGGCTCGAAGTCAACCCACAATTAGCTCAAACTCAACCCAAAATCTTGATATCAAACAATGCTCGGTAAGATGAGATCATCTCATGTTAAGATGGATTCATGTCAAAATTCTCAGAATACTGCCTAATTGTCAATTAGGATGGATTCACAGCTACTGATAGAGAAGGGCCAAAGGGGTTTCATAACACCATTACAAGCAACATCGATCCTCCTCAAGCAAAACTTGAAATCCAGAGAAAACCCAGAATCTATATCTACCGCTGTCGGACTTCAACTTTATTCTTCTGCCACAACCGATCTAGAGCACTGTCCGCATCTCCCTGAAGGTGATGAAAACATATCTGAGATGCGGTAAAAAAAAAACTGGAAACACTATGGCACATCAAACCAGAAAGGGAACAATATTATTCTGGCAAAATAAACAGGAAGCAAGAACCAGATTTGGAAGAAAATTAGAATAGGGTTCACCGAGAACCATCCCAACAGATATCGTATAGGCCCAACAGATATCATATACGCTTCACCGAGAACCAAATTTGGAAGAAAATTATTCAATGCAAAGTAAGGACCAACATTTTGTAATAAAAACCTAAGGAAATTGACCAAACTAGGAATCAGCTGAATTTGTGCCATAAAAGCAGTTACGCCTTGAACCACTCGGACTATGATCATCAGTCACATACTTTCAGGGGTGTGGGATCGACTATCAACAGCCACATCTTTTCACACTTTTGAAAGTTCTATCAATAATACGGTAATACCCACAACATTATTGGGAATATATACATCATTTTCACATTTCGAATAGATGAGCACAAAGATGTATGTGGGACAGTTCCTTAATTTAAACATGAGAGAACATGTAAAACACTTGAGACTGTCCCACGAATTTCATCTAGGCCGGGTGAAATTGAGTTGCCACACCATTTATATTTCAGAACTCATTTGGATCGGCCTCAAAAAAGTAACAGCGTTTGCAGTAGAAATTAGCAAATAAGAAAGAAAAAATAACTCAACTGCCACTCTTTCAGATGAGTAAAAGAAAGGAAAAGAGAAATGGAATAGTGGAATGTTAGACCCGTCTTGCTTGAAAGAGGTTACAAAGACATCCCATTCACACAGATGAAAGGTGTCTAATTTACTATGTGCCCGCAACGGAACACAAGCAGCAAGGAGTAGTAAGCATGCTCAGTTCTCTCAAAGGCAATCCAAAGAACCTACATTACTGTCATTACATGCTCTCTTAGGCAACTTCCTCTTTCCAGATTCAAGACATGTGCGTTTGCAGTAGAAATTAGCAAATAAGAAAGAAAAAATAACTCAACTGCCATTCTTTCAGATGAGTAAAAGAAAGGAAAAGAGAAATGGAATAGTAGAATGTTAGACCCCTCTTGCTTGAAAGAGGTTACAAAGACATCCCATTCACACAGATGAAAGGTGTCCAATTTACTATGTGCCTGCAACGGAACACAAGCAGCAAGGAGTAGTAAGCATGCTCAGTTCTCTCAAAGGCAATCCAAAGAACCTACATTACTGTCATTACATGCTCTCTTAGGCAACTTCCTCTTTCCAGATTCAAGACATGTGCGGCATACAAATCAAACAGCTACTAAAGTTTATTTTCCTCCTTCCAACACCCGACCACCCATCTACCTACCTTTTTCCCCCACGACCCTGAAACCTGTTGACCCCTCTTGCGTGAAAGAGATTAGAAAGAAATCCCATTCATCGAGATGGAAGGTGTCTAATTTAATTTATGCCCGCAACGGAACACAAGCAGCATGGAGTAGTAAGCATGCTCAGTTCTCTCGAAGGCAATCCAAAGAAACTACATTACATGCTCTCTTAGGCAACTTCCTCCTTCCAGATTCAAGACAAGTGAGGCATACACATCAAGCAGCTACTAAAGTTTGCTTTCCTCCTTCCCACACCCAACCGCACATCCCTAAATAATAAACATACACGACCATTCTAACGGAAAAACAAACCCCAACGTTAAACAAAATCCCAACCAACTTCTACGCCAATTCCAACAGGTCTAAGAAACCAAACACATGAGTTCAATTACTATCCAGACACACTGAAAACTAGTGTCCAAAAATTCCATCACAAATGCTTAAGGTAGCGTGAAAGGTAACAGAAAGACAACCTGAGCACGGATGTAACCACAAAGAGCAAAGGTAGAGAAGGTGCCGGTAAAAATACCCCTCTCATCCAAATGCCCAAGGTTAACCTGGACCGAGGCATGGTCCTTGGCAGTAATTAGCCTATTTGTTGCAGAACTGTAATCAAATAACATAGTTCAGTAAACAACAAAAACAAGCAAAACTCACAAACCCACCAAAAAAACTACTTCATGAATGGAAATGAAACGAAAGAATACCATTTTCTGGGAATATAAAGATCCATGTTCTGACCCTCTTCATTCTGCATCTTGAATCCTTGGTGGATGTTTTTACTAGGAGTTTGCAAAATCAAACAGTGAATATGATGTATCTTCTCACGCTGTTTACAGTGTGATAACAGCAAAGAAACAATAACTATGCATACTCTCACATTGTAAACAGAAAGCACTAAATAGAACTATAGACGTAACAGTCATGCAAATCTACCTTATGAGGTCCTCTAAATAAAATGACAAGCAATGTCAAATCAAATGCATATCGAACTTGCAAGATGGCCCGAGTGGATGAGTGTTCGCAGAGGCTGACCAAGGGAGGCCAGGCCCTGCACACCCCCCAATTATTCTACCATATTTTAGGTTTTGTTTAGAAAAATTGTGAAGAAAGGTCTCCCCTAAAAATTGTGTTATTAGTATTCCTAAAAATTGTGTTATTAGTATTTTGTTGTTAACAAAAGAATACATGTGATTTGGTCCCTCACATAAAGAATTCTGCGTCTGCTACTGCGTGTTTGTTCCAAGTTCATCAAGTCTTATAAGCAACTCTCCTAACCCCACTACTAACAAATATCATATGATGTAGATTTCTATTCCTCGAAATTTTTTCTATTCCTCAAAAATAAAAATAAGCAGCATATCACATAGAAAATTGATTGCTAACCAACTTTTGCAAGGCCAAATTATATTAGACCCTACAACTGGATTCAACTGTGCAGGTGAGATAGGTGTTCTAGGTTATCGTTTTCTTCGAAAATAAAACAAACATGAAAGGACCCATACATGGAATAAACTCAACCAAAATTACACAATAGAGTTATATAGGCAGCTATACATGGAATATATGGAGAGAGAGAGAGGGAGAGAGAGAGAGGGAGAGAGAGAGAGAGAGGTATACCGGAATCGCCGCTCGGAGCTCGTGGAGAGAGAGAATGCGGTGAGATTCGCGGAGGATGCCGAGGTCCCTTTTTAAAGGTTCAAAACCCTAATTCCTGGCCCATATGAGATTTCAATCTCGACCGTTGGTTGGAAGGCCCACGCTAACAGATTACGGCTCATGCGACATCAACATAATTTGAGTTGTTGGGCTGGCCTAGGCTTCAACTGTGGCCCATATTTTAGCCATCTTGGGCTTGGTTGGGCAATAGGTAATTTAGATTCTAGGTTCGTAAATTTTTCCTTAGTGTTTTCTTCTTTATTTTTCTAGTATATTTCTAAAATTCATGTTTTATTGTAATCTAATATTACGAGTAAAATTAATTAGAATGGATTCCTATTATGATGCCATAAAATTTTCATTAAAAACCACATTGATAGGCCTCATCCCGCTAAGGGAAGTAAGTACTTATTCGTCGAATTAAAGGTGATGTATTGTGAGAGAACGACATGTCTCGTGAAGCAAAAAATAAATACTTAAAAAATAAAAATCTTAGTGAAACGGACCAAAATGACTCACCATCTTGAGCTTTCAACTCTCATCACAAGCTAAAATTCTTTGCCACTCATGAACTCTCAAAAAGAGCATTCCAAATGTTTGGGGAATCTGAACATAATTTGGCACAAGCTAGCTAACCCAAGATATCGGACGTTAAAAAATAGAATCCGTGACGAATAATCGTTTGAATAAAGTTGAGGGGAGATTTGTAGTGGGACAATGGGATTATCATTGGGCCACATATTACTAGCATTTTCACTTTAGAGTAGAAGTGCAAGTCCCGTTTTGCTAAAGAAAATAAGTAATCATTTTTTAAGTTAAAAGGTGATATATTATAAGAGAATAATATCTCATAAAGTGAAAAATAAGTACTTAAAAAAAAAAAAGAACCTTAACAAAACAGTGCCTAAAATAACTCTAATTACCGCGTGCATTGGACGTGATCTCAGAGCCATAACTTTCTGTTAATGTTGTGGCTATCGAATAAAACAATCCTCTTCTTCCTAAGGTTTTGTTAAAGATTTGATTGTGACTCGAGACACGTCTTGAATGAACAAATGTTCAAATGCCAAGAACAATTTACTGACTTTTTTTTTTTACTTACCCAAAAAAAGAAAATTTTACCGACTTTTCAATCAAAAATCATTCTCCCCTTGTGGATGCAAAACATTTTTCTGTGCATTTGTCCAACCAAAAAACTAAAGCAGAAAAAAAAGGGAAAAATTCAAAAAAACCCTTGAACTTTGAACACAATGTCAAATAGGCACCTGAACTTAAATAAACTTCAATTGAACACCTAAACTTTCACTTCGTTATTCAATTTACCCCCCGCCGTCTCAATTCGTGACTTTCCTAACGGCAACCGCTGAGCTGGACACTGACAGACAGAACAAAACGTTAGAGGGAGAAATTTGAGAGAAACAACAGTGATCTGGCACCTTTTTAAGGCCCCGTTCGGCTAAATAAGCCTATTGGCTTATATTTTGTCTTTCTTCAACTTTTTTTTCATATTTGTTAGTTTTTGGTCAATTTTTTGGAGATTATTGCATTGTCATAACGAGAGGAATCAAAAAGTAAAAAATTATGATCGAAATCCATTTTTTAATAAAGACGAAAAAATTGGCTTATTGACTTATTTTTATCATTATTAAAAAAAGTAGGTTTCGATTGTAATTTGTTACTTTTTAGATTCCTCTTTTCATGACGATGCAATAATCCCCAAAAAATGACAAAAAAAATACCAAAAAAAATTGAATAAGGACAAAAAATAAGCTAATAGGCTTATTTAGCCGAACGGGGCCTTAAAAAGATGCCAGATCACTGTTGTTTCCCTCCAATTTCTCCCTCTAATGTTTTGTTGTGTCTGTTAGTGTCCAGCTCAGCAGTTGCCGTTAGGAAAGTCACGGATTGAGACGGAAGGGGGTAAATTGAATAACGGAGTGAAAGTTCAGGTGTTCAATTGAAGTTTATTTAAGTTCAGGTGCCTGTTTGACATTGGGTTCAAAGTTCAGGGGTTTTTTTGAAATTTTCCCGAAAAAAAATTAACAAAAAACAACCATTCTACGTCGAAAAAAGACCAAGGCTAAACGTCACACTTTCCGCATCTCAGTTCTGTAAAGAACTAGATTGTATTTTGTGGCAGTCACGGCCCACACCTACAAGAAGTTGCTACAAATGAAATGAGGCACCAAAAGATGCCTCAGAATCTCAGTTACACATCAATATCAACTGGTTTGAAATCCCAGACAAAAAACCACAATCAAACACAAGCGGCAAGACAAATCATACGCATTAAAAAATCAAATGGCGAATGGTGTTAGGCCGAATCATCAGCTGTCCTTGGTTCTTCTTTCGGCTTTAGAGCAGCAGAAGGAGAAGGAGACCCCTCTTGCCCCATCTCGGTCCTCAATTCATTGATGCTCTGCTCCAACTCGTCTATCCGGCTCCCCATCTCATCAAGTGCATTGTAGTTAAAGAAACAAACAAACAACTCCACCCAAATCAGCAGTGACAATTGAGCACCAATAAAGGGCAAAAATGTGCAAATGTGCAATTTGGCATGAACAGTGTAAAATCTCATTGGAAAGATAGAGATAGCTTTCTGTAGAATTTGCCAGCATAAACCCATGGTCTAGAGATTTAAAAAAAAAAAAAAAGATACCCTCCCCTTCGGAGAGAGAGAGAGAGAGAGAGAGAGAGAGAGAGAGAGAGAGAGAGAGAGAGAGAGAGAGCACGGCAAGACTTCTCAGGTAAAAGACATCGCATTGATGTTCCTATACTGCTATGGATACCAACAAAAAAGACACTTTATTGCAAGAAAAATAGCCATCCATTTACTTTGGATAAAACTGGAGTCATGCCTACTGAGGTATCCCTAAGGGCATCCACACCAGCCTTGCTATAACTCAACCATGGGCTAAAGTGACGAGCACAACTCAAAAATTGGGCAAAATCCATGGGCATCAGTCTCGCTTCCTCCCTCGTTACTTTACAAAATATGTAACTTTGCTACAGTGCCTCGTCAAGCAAAACGAGCAACTGTTCATCAGGTAAACATATTAAATTAAAGCAATCAAAGTCGTGGCCGATGATGGTGGCGGAGGAGAGGTAGTTGCCTTTGATGGCCGATGATGGTGGCGGAGGAGAGGCAGTTGCCTTCGATTTCGCACATCAGGTGGTCGTCCACGTACATCAACGACACGAGCTATGAAGAGAGAAGGCTCCCGGAGCTTGAAGAAGCCATCAACGACACGAGCTATGAAGAGAGAAGGCTCCGCCGCCGTAACCCATGTAGATCGACGCCGTTGAAGCCTTTGAGAGGGTGAGGTCGGCGGGGTTTTGTTTCTTTCTGTAGCTGGGTTGGGTTGAAAAGGTAAAGTTAGAGAGAGGGAGAGGTGTTTGCTTTTGGTTGAGATAGAGAGAGAGGGGGGAAGTTTGGCCGTATGGGGTTGGGCCGGTTGGCTGTCATTTGCTTTTTTTTTTGGAAATATAAAAATAATATTTTTAATGGGATAGTTTTAATATAGAGAGTCTGATGCAGTATACATTTTAAAAGTGGGTAGCTAAAGTAATAAAGTGGCTTTTGGCTCTCTAATTTGGTCCAAAATTTAAAGATGCTGGTGCGGATGCTCTAAGTTGCCCAAGGAAACTGGAAAACGAGAGGGAATGATCTTACGAATCTACTAAAGCAATTGAGTTAAAATCTACGAAGAACATAATCTGTATTGAATGCATAGAAACAGAAAAGGACTGAGCAAATTTCAGTGCTATAATGCAATTAACAGTGAGAAAAATGGAAGGATATTCTTTGAAATGATGGAGTCTGACATCGTCTGGAACCTAGATTGCTGCAAAACTCAAGATTATCAACAAACAAACTCAGTTCCCGAAACGAAAGCATTTCCAGATGCAAAAACCTAAACTTTGAGAATAGACTCACCATTTGCTGTAGAAGATTCTGCACCTGAAAAAAAGTAGTACAAAATTTCAGTAAGTGAAAAGGCTAATTTATTTCATTCATAGGCAAACAATTTCAAAGAAGATGGAAGCTACTCTTTTTCTGTTTTTCTTTGGAAATAAGGTTGAAGCTTAAAATACATGACTACCATAAAAGTGGAAAGAAAATATAGTTCTCCCAAAATATAGCCAACCCTGGCTCGGTATCCAGTAACCGGTCTAGGGCGGACATCAAGGAGCAATGGCGTCACTACACCATTCTTATAGCCATAGCAAGGCACTCAAGAACTCTTTTCCTTATTGTGAGGAAAAGATGACAAGAAACATAATCTTAGTCATTCGTCATAGTTGTGGAGCTTACAAATACTGTCATATCAGCAGGGCTCTGTTTCTGATCATCTGTATCTCGCCCGTCCTGCCAACAAAAGTGAGTCAGTACTCAGCAAAACTGTTAACAACATTAGCAATGCACCAAACAGTAATGCACACGATACTCATATACATCACATAAAACTAAACAATAACAAGGGCATCCATTAATGCTCAATTAGAAAACCTATGACTGATACTGGAAGACATAAATCAGATTACAGTAGAACTACTTGTATGCACCTTGCTCCACCCACTCAGCATCAAGCAATTACTATAAAGAGACATACTGTCCAACCCAACACTAGAGCAGCAAATGAAGAGTCTAGAATGGTGATTTATTGATTTAAGAACAGTGGGCGGCAAAGTGGCTTTGTTACCCATTCCAATAGAAACTGCACATTTTTTGGACCATCATATCCATGAGAAAGGAAAAGCTGTACATAGTTCGTTTTGGAAGTTAAAAGACTGCTCTACTGACAACTTCAACATGGGCATGCACAAAGTTACAAACAATTGCAGCGAATCAGTCACATACTCTTACAACTAGGCGAGCAGAATCAAAGTCTTTAGGCATGGCCTTTGGCAAGTCAATCTTCCCCATACCTCCTAAAAAGATCCGCAAGGGAATCCAAGACAAGTTTCTCACAACTTGAGGTCACACCGCAATCAGGAAAATGGAGAAACTTGACTCTATTTTCTTCTTGAGCCTCACCAATGACCAAACAAAGCTAAGAGGTGACAATCTCACCTCAACCTCATCACCCAACTACAAGCGAATCATACCATCCTTATCACATGTCACAACATCGTAACCATTCTCGCCATGGAATCAATCCTACGAGGGGCCTCTGAGGCCTCCAAAAGCCCATGTACCAAATGCTGCTCGCCTACACCTCCCAAACTATGAGGGCTCCACATGCGGCACAACTCTCCGTTACTCACAACGATTACGACTGGACTCCACATGACGTGGCTAGTAGATTCAAGTATTCAACCCCAGGCTCTGAAAATCTCAATCCTCTAAGGCTCATGGGATACCCATAACTGGCTTTTCATTGCATTTTGCTCCTAACATCCTATCATCCAATTACAGCTACGAAAGGTTTCATTTTGCTGCTAACATCCCATAGCCTTAGGTTTCATTTTGATCCCCAGGCTGTAAGGCAAACTAGGTTTTTCAAAGTCTAAGCTATTTTAGAACCTCTCTATTCCCAGCACATTTTCAAAAAAGATCCTCGTTGATCAACTAAATACACAACAGAAAACATGACAATACATACATAACCAACATCATGTACCCCAAATGAACATTGACTAGATAAAAGTAAAACAATACCGGTGGCTTTGTTCGGATAGGAGTTATGGTATTGTTTTTTGGTAATGATTGTGGAGAGAAATAGGGATAATAATTGGGAGATAGGGGTAATGATTGGAGAATTGGAGAAATATAGAGAGAAAAAGTTAAAGTAATAATTGAAAATAGGAGTAATGATTGGGAAGAGATAGGAGTAATGATTGAAAACAAAAATGAAAGTGAAAACTAAAATGGAAACCGAACAAAGGCACCACTTCCTCCTTTTCTCCATGTTCATTTGAAGCGAAGCAACTAATATCGATAGACTACGAGAAATAACTTTAGATTCACATCCAAAAAAGGTCCTTGATCAAGTAAATGCACAACAGAAAACGTTCCACCGCACATTCCTGCCGAACCGACATTAGGAACACATACTATTTGGACAAGTGAACGACGAGAGGAAATACTGAAACCACTTCCTTAGTTTCTTCCCCTTCATTTAAAGCAACTACTGTTATACAAGAAACAATCCTATAGTTTACTATCTACCATATGAGTTGTTTTATTTTTTGAGATAACTCCAGGTGTCCGGGCCACCATACGCGCACCTCCAGTTATCCTGGAGGACCAATCCCACTGCCCACTTGCATGGGTCCCAGTTAAAGAAAGAGCAAAGCTTTGCTCTATATGGATTGTCCCAAAGAGGTTGACAACACCTAAGAGGTTTCGATCTGACACCTTAGGAGGGAGCTAACCTCTAAGTTCCAAGCCTTGAACACTAGGCCAACCCTTGTAGCCCGTTCATCACGGTAAACATTTTAAACCGCAACTCCATTGGAAAAAACCATATACTGTTTTTGTTTTGTTTTTTATAACAGTGAAACAACATATTTTTCCACATTAGTTACGAAAAACAAAAAAAACATATTTTTCCACATCAATTCTACACCAAGTTCCTCGGCTAGCACCAATCTAAAAAACAAAAAATCAACGAACACGAACAGTCCGAGTTTATTGAACAATACGGTCTCGAGATCTAGCGTGTTAGTTTTTCCTGCGTTTTCTCGGCAAACAAACGGAACAGAAAAGAGTGTAATTCGCGTACGTGACGTGGAATCTCAGATCAGTGGATTAGATTGACTAGAATCTTAGAATAATGTGGAGCAATTTCACTTTATACCCTAGCGAAATGCAAACAAATCACAAAGCACTAACGGAAATCGGATGGATTGAGGTCGATCGAACAGTTCATGCGTGTTGGAAATTTGCGTGATCAGAAATTCTAGAGAGAGAGAGAGAGATTACCATGTTCGAGTTTCTGGTGGTAATGGCCTTTGAAATTCGAATTCGAAAAAAGGAGAGATGACGAGCGCGAGCTGAATACAGAGAGCCGATGCTAAAAGGAGGATTGAAACGGGGAGGAAGGTTCTATAGGCACGCGAGTTCTTCTCGGTACACCCACATCTTCTCATATAAATTTTCTTTTCCTTTTATTTCATACAGTATACATCAAGTCTGCTTCCAGTGGGACTCGAACTCAAGCTACCATTGGGAAGAAAAATGAGACAATTAACTTGACAAATTTGGTTTCTCTTCTCATATAAATTTTCACCTAGCTTATTTTTAATACGAAAAATTATTTTGACACTCCATATTTTCATAATCACACTTTAATATTTATCTTTTTAGTATTCGTGTTATGTGTATTTTGAACATTAAAAGATACTAAATAATAGAGTTTATCAAAAAGTGGAATGACAGTATTGAGTCTGGCTCCTCTCCAATTCTGGCCTGTAAAAATTCCTTGCGATTTCACATCAATAATCGAAATAGTTCATTTTATTTTGCTCGCTGAGAACATGAAGAATGCTAAAAATCAAGTTTATTGGACATCCTTAGATATGATTTTGAAACACATTATCTTGCAAAATATAATATTGCAACACTTGAACAAAATCCCTTTCTAAATTTTTCGCAATATAAATCTGTTTCGAAATCATATCAAACAATAATTGATCAAACTGATTTTTGATACGCTTGATGCTCTTAGGGAATTGAAAATTATGAATGGTCCCGATCATTGAAGTGTGATCGAAAAAGTTTTTTCCAAGCCGAGATTGGAGAGAGTGTTCTCTCCAATCCGGTTGGAACAAATTGGAGCATCATGCTCCCAAACCGCTTGAGGGCATCATAGCCATTGTCCAAATTGGGCCAAGGTGACCCCAATTCATCAGGTGCAATTTCGTTCACTCGCTTGAAAAATACGTGAAATTATACAATAGTCCGGGAGCACCGCCATACGGTGATTCAGATTACTCTACAATCACACAATCTCATGAAATTTACAATTAAGTGTATGAACCCCACATAAAATGTATGATTCTGGAGTAATCCGGAGTACCACGTGGCAGGAGTAATCCGGAGTACCACGTGGCAGTAGTACTCCCAGGTCACTGAATAATCAATCCCAAAATACCTACCTAGTTATAGGTTCGGGCCACCGCATTACACCTTTCCATTAGTTTTTAACCACTGTTTACCAAAACTCTATAAAAGGAAAGAGAGTAACCTATTTAGTCAAGATCAAAAGATGGAAGAAAAGTAAGTAGACATACCATGATCAGGAAAGGTATAATTAACACGCACATGGAGTACCGAAAGACCAAAAAATCCATCATAAATTTTTGTAGCAAATGGTATTAAAATTAATGATCTTGAAATGAGAAGAAAAAATGGATTTCGGCATACAAAAGTCTATATATATATATATACTGACGTGTGAATAATTGAATACGGATATATGCGTGCATGTGTAATTACAACTCCAACGAGTAACGATTAACTCTCCTAATTTTTCTCTCTAGAGGCTATCGATAAGTTAAGAGTGCGGTCGATTTTTTCCCCTTTTTTCTTCCTTTAAAAGCGGTAAATAATAGAAGATTAGGAGTGACCAACAAAAAAGTGAAGATTGTTCACCCACATTTTAGGTGGTGGGTGAACAAAATTGATCAAAGATTCATAAAAGAGAATCCCTTTTCTTGATTTCCATGGAAATTTTTGGAAATTCTGCCACATATGGAATGGCTATGAGTCACAAACAAAAAAGGTAACGCCTTGACTCCAAAGGCCGGAGAATCCTGCACAAAATCCATGCAAAATCCTTGTAATAATCACACCCCCAAATCCTCATTTTCTGCCTCATTCATCTCTCTCTCTCTCTCTCTCTCTCTCTCTCTCTCTCTCTCTCTCTCCTGGCCTCTCTCTCTTCCCTCCTATCAGACCTCTCAAATTCCCAAAATCCCAGACCCACCACACGACCGCCGTCCACCGCCGTTGGACCCCACAAAAAGGAAACACAATGGCGGCAGCCAATCACCCTCTCCGGTCATTAATATTTCTTCTCCTCCTACCCCTATCCCTAACCACGACCACAATTTACCATTTTGGGTCGGGCCAACAATACCGGGCCTTGGCCCAGACCGTTGGGCTCCCGCCGCTGCGGGCCATCCACCTGGGCTCACTGGGCTCGAGTTTCCTGATGGGCTTCTCGGCCTGGCTTGTGTGGGCCGAGGGCGGATTACGCGGCCCATCCGACGCACTGCCTCTGTACATTGCTCAAGTCTCCCTGAGCCTAGTTTTCCACCCTCTCGTGCTTAGGATCGGAGCGGCTTATCTGGGGTTGGTTTTCTGTCTCTTGTATTTTGGTACGACGGTTGGGTGTTACGAGAGATTCCGGCGAGCGAATCTGGTCGCCGGAGGTCTCGTCACGCTTTGTCTGGCATGGGTGGCGTTCCTTACCTATGTTAATTTCAAGCTTGTTTTAATTTGAGATTATCAGTTTTTGGGAGGCCAGTGGTCGCATTGTTTGTTGATCACTACATTGTTATAGGATTCCCTTTTGACGTGTGCTTAGGGGTAATTTTGGCGAAATAATTCAAATGAATTATTTTTGTTGTTTTTATTCATATTTTTTTTGCATTTGTTACTTTTGCAGGTTTTTTTTTTTGAATTATTGATTCGTCTTGACGAGAGGAATCTTAAAAATAAAAAATAAACTTCAAAACTGATTTTTTTTGAATAAGTCACTATTCGATTGTAATTTTTTATTTTTTAAATTTCTCTCGTCATGACAAAACAATAATTCACAGAAAATAGACGCAAAACTTACGATTGCAAATAAATAAATAAATAAGAACAAAAACAAAGATTATAATCGTTCGCCAAAATAGCCCTTAGTACCTTTCTTAATTTTATTTTACTTGTGTGATAATTGAGTGTAACAAAGTAACAAACTACGCACATCTTGAGGTTCAGTAATTAATGACCGAACAAACCTTTAGCACTCTCAAAGTTTTTGATAGTTGTGTTGACCGAAGTTACAAGCATAGATAGAAGTTTAAGAGCAAGTACATCAATAAATAGGTAAAATTGCTATCAAAAATATGCAAACAGAAGTTTTACCTATTCACTTTACACTACAAACTGCAACAATTCAGATTTTTTACCTATCTCTTAATTATAATATTATTAGGTTATTAATTGGTAGGAGATGTACTTATTAAAGTATAGAGGAACCAATGAGAGAAGAGAGAGAAAGTGCATGAGTTGACAAAAAAGAATAAAGTATTAAAAACCTAATGAATAGTCATTCGGCACTTTTAACTAGGAGTTGTTCTCCTAAATAAGCCACTGGCTTTCCCTCAAAAAATGAGCCAAATAAACCCACAAAAAAACGAAAATAAGCCACTTGTTTCGTCTTTATTCAAAAAAACTAAATAATTGGATTTCGGTCAAAAAAATTTACTTTTTAGATTCCTCTTATCATGAAGATGCAATAATCCCCAAAAAATTGACAATAAGCCAAGTAATACGAAAAAAATTTGAATAAGGACAAAAAATAAGCCACTTTGGCTTATTTATCCGAACAACCCCTAAGAACCGTAGCAAAATGGTTTTTACCTTGGCATATAGAGAGCCTACTGTAGGGGCATTTTTGTGTTTTTGGTTCTCTAAAATACCTAAAATGCTTATTTGGCTCATCTGATATACTTGCTCTTAGGCCCTTTTACTTGCTCTCGTTTCGACCAATTTTCTTACAGCCTCCATCCAAAAATGTTATCCTTCAGGGGAATCCATTTTTTTCAAGGGAAAACAAAATCATCACTCTTCCAAACAAATTAATTTCCAAAATTAACGTCATTTTAAAAATACAACGATTACGTTTTCAACTCTAAATTCAATTTTCCTCTACTACTTTGTTTTTTGAATTTCAATATGGGAACGAAGGTCAGACAAAGGAATATAGCTCAACCTCGTTTCATTGACCAATCAAAAGAGACAAAAATTTAACGAGGGAGCGAGTCCGGCCACGTTCAAAGTTGTTATTTTGAGAACTAGCCGTGCGCAAAATAAACATTTAATTTGTTTTTTTCTAGGAGTACGTACACATTAAACGGGATGTTTTCTAAAGAAAACAACTAAACACAGAGTTTAGTGCTCTTGAGTGTGTTGTTTTCCAAGCTTGACAGCACAACTAGAGCTAAAATACTTTTAATTAAGAGATCGGTTATGATGTCCCAATAAATATGAAATTGTACATGTCACCTAATTTTGCTATTACCAGTATGAACACGCAGAAGATTGAATGTTTTGGGCACTGCCACAGAGTGCATCATGTCCCTTCTCTTTCACAAGTTGTTCTGAATTTGGAAATCCTGTCGTGCAGTCTGCACTACGACTGCACTATAGGGCAACCGATCCAACTGTTTATTTCGACGCTGACAGCTCAAATTTAATTCAAGCTTGGGGCAATTCATTGCCGAAATAGATGGTAGGATCGAGCGGTCCATTGCCAAAATAGATGGTCGGATCGGCCGCCGTACAGAATCCCGAAATCTCGTTGTGCTTCAAAGCAAAGTGTGTGAATCTTACCACAATGTGTGATGAAGAAGGGGCTTGGGGCCCAACAGAAGAGAATGATTCTCCTACTGAAAAATTATCCGACGCCCTTGAAAACTATTCATTCTCACAAACAACTCTACTATCTCAGGCTCCATTCTTGCAAACTTATTTTTCTTGTTTGTCTTTTATGATTTTTTTTGTTAAATTTGTGTAATGTTTTTGGATTAATCATCCGTTTCGACAAGAGAAGTTCAAAAGGTACAAAATTATGTTGAAATGCGAAAAAAAAAGTTTACTAAAGACGGGAAGAAAAAATCAAATAGTAGCCTTATTTGTCTAAAGTGCAGTATTATGTGAATTTTTTCAACATTAGTCTATATTTTTATATTTTTTTGATTTGTCTCGTCAAGATAAGCAATTAATCCCAAAAATTACTATGAAAAGCTAAACAAAAAGGTACAAAAAATAAAAAAAAAATCAAAATAAGTTTTAGACTTATAAATTTACAACAACGCAACCTCAGAATTTAGTTTTTCAAGTAGACTTCACACGAATCACACTTTATGGTCCATCTTTCTTCTTCGCCGTTTAAAAAAAAAAAACCAATTTCTCATAGTAAAGCTTAACAAAAGGTTATAAAAAATAAAAAAATATCGAAATAGGTTTTAAACTTATATGTTTATGACAACGCAACCTCATAATTTAGTTTTTCAAAATAGACTTCACACCTTATGGTCCATCCAACCAATTTCAACAAATGAATTCAAGAAAACTAGAGAGAGAGAGAGAGAGAGAGAGAGAGAGAGATTGCTCTGTTGGTGGGATAACGACCGACCTTCCTTATAAATCTATACTTGGAGTCCTTTTCTGGACGTGGAAAGAGAAACATGCAGGCTATGCCGCTGGATGATTTTTCGAGATTCCCCGAATAAAGTTATTATTTTTTAAATACTTATTTTCTATTTTACGAGAAAAACTCTTTTCTCACAATACATGACTTTAAGGTTCCGTTTGTTTAGACGTAAAATATTTTTTGGGAAAATGTTTTATTTATTTTCTAATGTTTGGTTGTGTAAAAAATGAGAAAAATATCAATTGGATGAAAATGATTTACACTTAGGGGGTGTTCGGATAAATAAGCCAAAGTGGCTAATTTTTTTATCCTTATTCAAATTTTTTTCGTATCAGTTGGCTTATTGTCAATTTTTTGGGGATTATTGAATCCTCATGACAAGAGGAATCTAAAAAGTAAAATTTTTTGACCGAAATTCATTTTTTTTTGAATAAAGACGAAACAATTGGCTTATTGGCTTATTTTCGTTTTTTTGTGGGTTTGTTTGGCTCATTTTTGGCGGGAAAGCGAGCGGTTTTTTTAGAAGAACAAGGCCTTAAATTTTCCGTAAGTTATTTTTCGAAATAACTCACTGCCTTCTACTGCAATTTTCACTATTTAGTTTCCTCGATTGTCAGTCATAACCTACGTTCAATTTCAATGATCTAAAATCTCTCCACCATTTAAACTTCTCCCTCTCTACATTATTTTGTACGTTCAATTCAATAATCTAAAATCTCTCCACTATTTAAGCTCCCCCGTCTCTACATTATTTTGTTGATTTCTGAAATTTTTTTCAAGTGCCAACTAAAAATGAAAAAATAAAAGTTCAGAGTATATTTTCTGAAAAAATATTTTACATTGTAAAACATTTTACATCGAAACAAACAGAACCTTTATTTTTTTAAAAAAAATATTTATTTTAATAAGTAGAAGACACCCTAAGTCGTCAGAATATTACCGAGCTTCCTTGTTTGTTGCATGATTACCAATACAGGCTGCCTTGATTTTCATTGTAACTTACTAAAAAATTTACTAGATAAAAGTATTAAAATATTTGGAGTTGCCCCTAGATTTTTAACAGAATGATTTTAAAAAAAGGATCACTCAAATATCAGTCATCCCCCATAGTTTTTGTTCGATAACATGAAAAGTGAAAGTCTGGTACCCGTCAGTTTTGTCAAGTTGTACTGCCCAGTCACAAAATAGCACCATCCGCAGCCGTAGGGGACTTAGGGGCCGTTCTACTTTCTTCAAAAAAGAACTTTTTAAAAAAGAAGTAATTTTAAAGTAAAAAATTATGTGTTTACGCAAATAATTTTTCTACAAATATGAATCTTGTTTGATAGATTTCATTGAAATATTTTAAACAGTGCAAAAAAAAATTAAAAATTTATTTTTCATTTTCTTTATATTTGAGTTTGAAATCACATTTTTTTTAAAAAAAAAAGTTTTAGTAGAAAACGGAATGAGGCCTCACTGCGTATACGTTGGGATCGAAGCTAACGTGAGAGATGTTGGGAGATTCCACGTCTCAAATTGTGATTTTGGAGAAATTCTTGGATGCAAATAGGGTATTGTACGCGTGGTACCCGACAACTCATTCGAGCTGTCCAAACGGGTTTTAAACGGTCTAAATCTGAGCAGCAGAAAAGAGCAGAGAGAATGGTCGGCTGAGTACGAGAGAGTGTACTCGGTTTTCGGCCGTCAAAAATACGTTTGGATGGCTTGAATGGGTGCGGGTACTACCACGCGGCATCCTATTCAGTATTTGCACCCAAAAATTTCTGGTGATTTTGAAATGTACTTAGCGCGTAACGCGGATCCGCCGTACGTTTTGGCGTGTATTTTTTTGGGCCCGGTGTGAGCATCGATGAAATTACACTTATAAAATGACAAAAGTTCAGCGTAAACGCACATGCATGTATTGTAGTCAATTTCCTTGCATCACGCTACAGAAGACAACAAATCGTTAGTGGAGGAGTATCAGGCCCGTTCCAAACACCGCCTTAAAAAAATAAGTATTTATTTTATATTTTTAAATTTAAAAATAATTAAATTTTTTTTTTGCACCGTATAAAAGATCTCAATGAGATCTATTAAATAAGATCCATATTGATTAAAAAATTATTTACGTAAACACATAATTTTTGAGTTTGAAATTATCTATTTAAAAAATAAGTACTTACTACCCTTTTGAAAAAGGGGCCTTAGTTTACAACTTCCTATAATGTTCTAGAGCACCTAAATAAATAATCAAAACGACCAATAAAAATTGCTCCACGATATGGACACTGACGCCACAAAATAGGTCGTGAAAATTTCCC
Source organism: Rhododendron simsii (assembly GCA_014282245.1). Lineage (NCBI taxonomy): Eukaryota > Viridiplantae > Streptophyta > Magnoliopsida > Ericales > Ericaceae > Rhododendron > Rhododendron simsii. Next base: position 36,012,286 of record CM024956.1, read on the forward strand.
TTCCTCTGTTTCCGCACCATCATGCATCCAAGTATCGGAACTGGGTAGCCTGTAGTGCGGGATGCACTGCAAAACCGTAGTGCACAATTTGAACTGTTTAAAATTATTTTTAGTGCAGGAGCATTATTTGTAAAAATGGACGACTTGAATCACGTAGTACATTTGTACGTACACCCTTGAAGTACACTCTCGCACTACAGGGTTCCTGAATCCCCCCCTCTCTCAAAACGTTGATGAGAGAGAATCACCTGCACACAAAGATGAGAGATAACATAGTGCTTTTTGCACACAAAGATGAGAGATAACATAGTGCTTTTTGGGTCACTGCCACATAGAGATGGGAGTTTGTGAGGGACTTGACCAATCAACCCTCAAACAAATGTTTACCCAAAAAAAAAACCCATCAAACAAATGAACTTCTAAAACCGTGCACTACACTCCTATAGAATACTCTTGCACTACGTACTAGGTCCACGAATACCCTCTCTCTCTCAATCGACGTTGATAAGAGAGAATCTGTGACACCCTGCTTTCCGGTGGCCGGCGGTACTGCAGGATGACAGGCTCCGTCCGGACGGGAAGAGGCAAGTCATGGTTTATAAAAAAAGGTCCCTCCTACTTGTACAAGGCCTTTTAAAGTCGTGAGGGTGGGCCAAAGCGCATAGGAACTTCACAGTTAAGCGTGCTCATCCTGAAGTAGTCCAAGGATGGGTGTCCTACTGGGAAGTCTATGGGCTTTGGGCGTCCAAAACGGACAATATTGTACAAAAATGGAGCGGATCGTTACAGAATCACTCACACAGGATTCGAGACGAGAGATTATCCAGTGCCTTTCGTCACCGGCATACAGTGCCTCAGGAGTGAACAATATAGGGTGAAAAAATTGGGTCTGGGGCACATGGGTACTAAATAAATTTTAAAGCAAATCGTAGACTTTCCCATCTTTGCAAAATATTCCCAATCCCAATTAATTAATAAAATCTAAACCCATATTCCGATCTCCCATCTTGGACCTGTTTTGATCATCCCAATTCCATTAATTTCCCACTTCCAGGCAATGTTTTTACCGTTCATTTTATAGTAGAGAAAATATGATTTCACTACAGACAATGTTCGACCGAGGAGATTTTTTCTATCGACAATTTTCTTTACTACGAGAGCAACGAGATGAGTGATGCGAGTTATTATTGTGAATCCGAGATAGAATCCATGAAATGATAAATTGGAGGAGTGCAGAAAGATGAGGGAGATCTAAAATTTCAAATTCTGTTTGCCGATGTAGGCTAGATTGACGAGTTGATTGTTGAAGTTTGATTTGAAACGATCTTTGACAAAGCCGAATGAGGGTCTGAAACCTCAACGACCTTAAACACGTTCAAGCTCGGGTTAATATATATATCGTGTTGTAGGGGTTCTTTTCGTGAAGATCTAGCTCCCTGCAAGCAACATCTTTCATCAACTAAAAATCCTTGAATTTTTAACGTCAAAAACTATATTATTGACTAACCTAACCACATACTTAAATCTTAGTTACTAGAGCCAATAAAATTCTGTTGGCCAAAAGGAATCCCATGATTTCTGGGATTTTTGCATAAGGGAAACCATTGAAAAGTACCTAACATGCAGCCATGCAGGTAGCAGATTCAAGGATGCTTCAAAATTTACTAGATTCAAACCAAACAAATTAACTCTACTAGAACTCCATCACGTGTTCAACGTTAGGGCTAGCTGCAATTCCATACTCGGCTGTGTTCGTAAACTTGTTCAAAACCTATTTTGGTATTCCATATTTTTTGTCACTTTATATTTAGTTTTTCATCGTAATTTTGGGGGTTAATCGTTTGTCTCAACGAGACGAATTAGAAAAGTATAAAAATATGGACCAATGTTGAAAAAAATTCATATAAAACGACACTTTAGACATATATAAAAGGCAGCTGTTTGATACTTATTCATTTTTAGCAGACTTCTTTTCTTTATCTTTTTTGGTCATAATTTTTAACATGTCAAACTTCTCTTGTCTAGACTGATGTTTAATCCAAAAAAATATAACGCAAATATAACAAAAATTCAAAAAAAAAACACAAAAAATAATGAAAAAACACAGGGTACGTAATTATTATTTTTTGAATAATTAAATCGGGCCACGTGACAACTGGAGGGGGCTTCTCAAGAAAACACCCCGGCAAATACAGAGTACCATAATGGGTAGATTTGACTATTGAGTGTTTTATATGAAAAGATTACAATACACACTCCAAAATGTTATGAATTGTAAAAAAAATTAGTGTTAGTCCGTACCCACGGCATTACGCATCCCGATTGGAAGGGGATGACAATTGTGTGATTTAGGTGAAAATCATGGACATTTAACCGGAAAGTGGGAGGATGCACTAAAGCCTTTAGATCAAATGAATCAAAGCCGTTCCAACAACTTGTCCTCACACCCTTCTATTTTATAATAGAGATGTTATGAATCGTATTACTAAAAAGTTATAAATCGTATAAAGGTTACGAGATACATCAAAATGTTATGAATAATAATAAAAATATTACGAATCACAATGCTGAAAGGTTATGAATTATAGAACAAAAGTTACGAAACATACTAAAATTAGTAAAATGTTATTAACGAACCATAAAATAGGTGCATATGGTACACCATTTTAAGGGGTGTGTATTGTAGACTTTCAATCCCATACAAAAATACTTTCAGCAGAGACAATCTGCAGAGATCCACGCAGAGACAAATGCGTTTAGCCCCATTTCGGATCCTGAAAAAATCTAGAAAAATATCCATAAATTTTTGAATACTATTTTATGGAGCCCTGTAAAAAATCAACTCCAGTGGATGTCGATAAGTATTATTTTTTGATTCGTAGAGGCGAAACTGCTCAATTCGCCTCTACGAATTCAAAAGTAACACTTATCGATATCCACTGGAGTTGATTTTTTACAGGGCTCCATAAAATAATATTTAAAAATTTATGGATATTTTTCTAGATTTTTTTGGAACCCGAAATGAGGCCAAACGCATTTGTCTCTGCGTGGTTCTCTGCGCGTAGCAGAGCTCCAATCCCATAATATTGATAAACTTTAGTTCGTTGTAAGATATAACTCAAACTTTGTGTTTAATTTTTGTAATGTGAGTTGAAACAATTAATGATCATTCCTAATTCAATTTATTGTTTCTTTGCGATATTTGAATACTTTGCCAAATTTTGTGTAGAAAATGTGAGGATGTTTAAGGTTTATAAATAGATACAGAGAAAGGCGAACGTTTCATAGTTTATATAAATCTCATTTGTAAATTTATTAGTTATATATTTTTTGAGTGCAACATATATATATGCATGATGATAACAACATATATCTCATTTTAGTACATATAGTATGACAAATCAAATTTAAATTTTTTTATACAATCAGAATTTGGAATCTTTGTATCGTATCAGCCGGTACGTACCATTTTAATCGAATCCGATACCCTGAAGAAGTAATTATTTCATTTTGCCTCAAATACCGATTAATAACGACCAATAAATGAACTTTTGAAAAATCTATTCGTTAACCTAAGTTTTTCTTCTAAATAAAGGAAATAGATCTATGGTCCATGCTCAATTTTCTAATGCAGGAAAAGAACACTTTAACCCGAAACAGTCCACGATATCTCAACAACCGGTACAGTATTCGTAACCTCGATCCGATTGATCCAGCGGGAGGACCGACAGCGCAGCGAAGAAACTCCCGAAAACTTAGCAGCGTGAGAAAGTTAATTAAAAGATATAAATTTCATGCACTCAGTCAGTCAGCCTCCCCCGTATCCCCTCTCTCCACGCAATGTGGAGAGAGAGAGAGCGAAGAGAGAGAGAGAGAGAGAGGCGGAGACTTTCACTTGTTTCCAAATCCAAGATATATAATCAATTCGAAACACATGGTTTCGATCCGCATCTTCGAGCAACAGCCTGTTGCTTTCTCCTCCCCATTTTCATTTTCCCTCTAACTCCCACCATTTTCCGATTTAGCTCGGCAAGACGATAGAATACGCTCCAGCAGAGAGTTAGATAACTACAGCACACCAACAACGTCGTTCCATCGACTTGAACTTGAAACTCGACGCGCTGAGAAGTAAAGTGCTCGCTCGCGGCCGCGTGAGCTACAGCTCTGGGTCGGGATTTCATCAACCTATACATAGACCAGAAAATGCTAGAGCGGTGCTTCAGTCCTCGGCAGCAATGGCACATCAAGCGAGTCCTCCGCAACGGGAAAGTAACGCTCATCTGCCTGGTGCTAACGATCCTCGTTATCCGCGCGAACATCGGCGCCGGGAGGTTCGGGACCCCGGAGCAAGACCTGGAAGAGTTCCGGGAGCACTTCTTCCGCTCCTCCAGCCGCCGCGTCCTCGAGGAGGCCGTAACAATAAGCAATGCCGCCGCCGCTGCCGCCAACGCCACCGATGCGACGTCGGAGTACAGCTACGCCAACGCCGACATGACGAAGATTTGGGCGGACGAAGGAGAGGACGAAAAACCCAAGAGTTACAGCGAGGCTTACACCCTGGGACCCCAGATACTTGACTGGGACGAGCAGAGAACCGAGTGGCTGGAAAAAAATCCTGATTTTCCCAACTTCGTGGGACCCAACAAGCCTCGGGTCTTGTTGGTTACCGGGTCGTCGCCGAAACCGTGCGAAAACCCGATCGGCGATCATTACCTGGTGAAGTCGATCAAGAACAAGATGGATTACGCCAGGGTTCACGGGATCGAGGTGTTCTACAACTTCGCTTTGTTCGACGCGGAAATGACGGGGTTTTGGTCTAAGCTCCCGTTGATCCGGAAGCTCATGCTGGCTCACCCGGAGGTAGAGTTCCTGTGGTGGATAGATAGCGATGCCATGTTTACCGATATGGCGTTCGAGATCCCGTGGGAGAGGTACGAGGATCACAACTTCGTGTTGCACGGCTGGGAGGTGATGGTATACGACTGGCATAGCTGGGTCGGGTTGAACACGGGTAGTTTCTTGCTGAGGAACTGTCAGTGGTCGTTGGACATTCTCGACGTTTGGGCTCCGATGGGTCCAAAGGCGGTCAGGGAAGAGGCCGGGAGGTTGCTCACGCGGGAGCTTAAAGATCGGCCAGTTTTCGAAGCCGATGACCAGTCTGCCATGGTTTATATACTTGCGACGCAGAAGGAGAAATGGGGCGACAAGGTGTATATCGAGAGCGAGTACCATTTGCACGGTTACTGGGGCGTTCTGGTCGACAGGTACGAAGAGATGATCGACACTTACCATCCCGGTCTCGGGGACGATAGGTGGCCGCTTGTGACTCACTTCGTCGGGTGCAAGCCGTGCGGGAAGTTCGGGGAGTATTCAGTGGAGAGGTGTTTGAAGCAGATGGACCGCGCTTTCAACTTCGGAGACAATCAGATCCTGCAGATGTACGGGTTCACGCACAAGACGCTCTCGAGCAGGAGGGTCAAGAGAACCAGAAACGAGACAACCAACCCTCTCGAAATCAAAGATGAGCTTGGTTTGCTTCACTCGGAATTCAAAGCTACAAGGGTGTCGACTCCTTGAAGGAAAAATGGAGGTATTGCTACATCGAAATCAACATAGAGGTGCCTTTACACTATATCACAATTCTTTTTTCTCAGTTTTTTGAGTTGTATGCATGTTCTTTTGTAGTACTTTGGTACTATTTGTATTGCTCGTTTATATCATTCCCTTTGATCAGTCTTTAAAATTACTTTGATTTTGAATGGAAACCAAATTCTAATGTTTAGAAATTGATCGCGCCCCAAACTATTTGGGAAATCAATCAAGTTGTTCTTTCGATTTTTGATGTCCTTATTGCTGCTCTTTTTTTGAACTCGGGATTTGGGCCGCTTATTTCGGCAATAAACGGCTCAAATTTCATCTTTCTATTTTGATAATACCATCGTCATGGCTTACACACGTGGTACTGCTCATGCCCATTGATATGTGTTCGTTACTACGATAGTAATATTCTAACAGGTGGGTGCACATAGAAAATAATCATAAACCAAGTTCATGATGTGGGTGCTATACCTCATTAAAATTTTATTACTATGAACTACTGAGAAATACTAATAATATACTAGTGACTGTTTGTGCACATAGAATGCACATTTAAAATACAAATCCGAGACCGTTAGATGTACAAGGATTAACATGCATCTAACGGTTGCGGATACGATTATGTTAGGAATTGTATTTTAAAGACGTATTCTTAACCTTTCGAATATTATGAATTCAAAATATGCAAAATGCATGTACATATTCAATTTTACTTGTGTGTCATGGACTCCCATTAATACCTATATATCTATATGTGTGTGTGTGTGTGAGAATAATTTTTTTTGGATTCAAATCATTTCTGGTCCATATTTTGGACTTGAACCGGAGGAAACAGTTCAAATCTAGATTATCTATTAGGAAAATCAATGGTTCAGATCTGCTAAAGACTCTTCATGTGAAAAATTCAATTCTTTCAGCGGAGAGTCTTTGACAAGATCCGAACCATTGGTTGCAATATTAGACCGCTCAAATTATGACAGTCTCCTCCAATCCAAAACATAGATAGAGGACATCCCTTCCCTTTTTAACTACCACCAATACAAATGGGCAAAGTTGTCATTAACCAAGGATTTTTTTTCCTATGATGTCATGCCTCTCATATACGATATTTTATTTCATCATGCTTGTCACATTCTTTTGATTACTGCTACTCTGCTAGTCTAAAGTGCCATCCATTTTTTCAAAGCGTATCGATAATAACCTCTTAACCAATTTTTTGATTGATTAGTCCAGAATTATTGAGATGGACACTGGAGATTGTTAGTACTCGTGTATTTTCAACAAGAAAATAACGAAAATAATTTCAGTGTCGGAACAAATACATCCATCTCTCTCTCTCTCTCTATCTCTCCTGTCATGCATCTCACTCTCTCTCCACCGACGCTCATGAGAGAGAATTCCCAACTGACACAAAAAAATTCTCCACAGCAAAGCTGAAGCGTAGACTTTCCCCCAAATCATTAATCAATTTTAGAAACCAATATTCCAAATTCTTCCCCGTGTCCCAGCTGTTCCGCAAATCCCCAATGCCAATTTCCCACCCCTAACCCTAATTCCCTATCCCCAATTGCTTCGATTCTCAGCTGGGTATCATCAATCTGACGCAATTGAACCCAAACCCTAGTCCTAGTTTCGATATTTTTTCGGTTTACGAGCTCAACACCTTAGATTCAGCTCCCAAAATGCTAGACCGGTGCTTAGGCTCGCGCAAGCTGTGGAAGATCAAGCGACTCCTCCGTAACGGGAAGTTAACGCTCCTCTGCCTGGTCCTGACGGTGATCGTCATCCGCGGCAACCTCGGCGCCGGAAAATTTGGCACGCCTCAGCAGGACCTCATCGAGATCCGCGAGCACTTCTATTCCGGAGGCCGCCGCTCCGAGCCCCGCCGCGTCCTCGAGGAGGCCTTGACGGAGAATAACTACGCCACGTTCGACATGGCCAAGATCTTGGTCGACGAAGGTGAGGACGAAAAGAAACGTGATCCAAACAAGCCTTATAGCTTGGGTCCCAAGATATCTGATTGGGACGAGCAAAGAACTGAATGGCTCGCGAAAAACCCTAGTTTCCCTAACTTCTTGGGACCCAATAAGCCTAGGGTTTTGCTAGTTACCGGGTCGTCGCCGAAACCGTGTGAAAACCCGGTTGGTGATCATTACCTGTTGAAGTCGATTAAGAACAAGATTGATTACTGTAGGGTACATGGGATTGAAGTGTTTTATAACTTCGCTTTGTTCGATGCGGAGATGGCCGGGTTTTGGGCTAAGCTCCCGTTGATCCGGAAGCTCTTGTTGTCTCACCCAGAGGTCGAGTTTTTGTGGTGGATGGATAGTGACGCCATGTTCACCGATATGGCGTTTGAGGTCCCGTGGCAGAGGTACAAGGATCACAATTTCGTGTTGCACGGGTGGAATGAGATGGTTTACGATCAGAAGAATTGGATTGGGTTGAACACGGGTAGCTTTTTGCTGAGGAATTGTCAGTGGTCTTTGGACATTCTTGATGTTTGGGCTCCAATGGGTCCCAAAGGGAAAGTTAGAGAAGAGGCTGGAAAGTTACTCACTAAGGAACTTAAAGATAGGCCGGTTTTTGAAGCTGATGATCAGTCTGCTATGGTTTATATACTCGCGACCCAGAGGGAAATGTGGGGCAATAAGGTTTATCTTGAGAATGCTTATTATTTGCACGGTTATTGGGGTATTTTGGTCGATAGGTATGAAGAGATGATTGAGACTTACCATCCAGGTCTTGGGGATCATAGGTGGCCACTTGTGACTCACTTTGTCGGGTGCAAGCCGTGTGGGAAGTTTGGTGATTATCCGGTGGAGAGGTGTTTGAAGCAGATGGATCGTGCTTTTAACTTTGGGGACAATCAGATTTTGCAAATGTATGGGTTTATGCACAGGTCGCTTGCTAGTAGGAGGGTGAAGAGAACCAGAAATGAGACGAGCAATCCTCTTGAGCTTAAGGATGAGCTTGGTTTGCTTCACCCTGCATTTAAAGCTGTTAAAGTTTCATCCTCTTGAGGGCAAATGGAGGTGGTATGTCTAAATCAAGATGGAGGTGCCTTTACACTATTACGATTCTTTGTTCGCTTTCTGAGTTGTATGCATTTTCTTTTGTATTTTGGTGATATTTGAAACTTGTGGTACGTCTAGTTGCTTTATTACTCGTTTATCTCGATCCCTATGGTGTTGCTACTTACCAGTCTTTAAATTACATTGATTTTGAATAGAAAGCAAAGTCTAATTTGTGCTATGTTCTCCAAAGTGCACCTTATTGACCAGTGATACAGTTTTCTATGGCAAAGTCCTTCCTACTCATATTAGCCTTTCTTTTTATCATGGTCATGTTCATGTAGCTTTCTTTTGTGGGTGATTGTCTTGGTGTAAACTTAACAGTCTTGTTTCATAACTAGACCAAATGCTCCGTTGCTTGTGTGAAAATTTAAGCTCCATGGTTTGAAGGATGCCTTAATTCCTTAATCCTTTAATTAGCAAACTGTCGGCTTGCTTAAATGAGTTTGAATGTGCTCAGTGTGACAAAGAAGGAAGAACTTTAAATGAGTTTAGAATGTTCGTGTTGAATTTGGGAAGGTAACAAATTCTCAGTTTGGGTCAAATGACGAGAATTAACAGCGCATAAAAGATAATATCTACAATTTAGTATGGTGGTGACGTTTTGGAGTTGGTTTTTTTTTTTTTTTATATTTAATTTATGACGCTTGAGCATTGAATATGTGTACAAAAGACCAATTAGAGGGCTGCATGGGAATTAGTTGGTGTAGAAGGTGCTAACAGGTTAGCCTGCAGCAAGTACCCAAAATGAGTGATGAAAATGACTTAGGACTGGATATCTAAAGTGATGCCAGTTTAGGTGTCCCAACTCATCGACTTCCACGGGACATTGATTCCTTCCCCTTATGGAATGATGACAAGTGGCAAGGACGATAAGTTGTGTTGGGTGTGAATTCATCAGTAGTCTGATTACAACGACATCCCTACTGATTATGGTTCTTGTAGAGGCTGCAGCTTTTAATTGTGAAGCTACATTTAGAGTCATGCTTCAGAGAAGCCACCCAAATAGCTTATGGTAAATGAGGAACTGATTACCCTTTCCATCTCCCGTTAGAGGAATCGGGAAGCAGAACCCTGAATCAGTGAGTCAAGCGTTACCTGCATTGAGATCAGTTGGGTATTGTGCACTGGGTACCTGTATGAAGGTAAATATCTAAAAGCCAATTAAGTTGATAGTTGATGTAGGAAGTTTCAGTAAACAACTTCTTTTGATTGCCAATCCTTTACGAGAACCTTTCCACTGAGTATGCCAAAAGTTTTGATGCATTGTTTGGAGGCCGTTAGAGAAAGAAACTTGGAACCATGGTGATTGAAGAATTTAGACATTATTTTGTAGGAATTAAGGACATTGAGCTACTCTATTTGCAACTTCAGTACCGTTATACTACCCGTTTGTTGGCCTTTCTTTTTTAGCTATTGGTGTGCTTCTTATAGTTGGAGACTTGGAAGACGTAATTGTTATGGTTGCCGTATTCCTTGTTAGTTTTAGTTGCAACTCTCGAACCGTAATCTAACTGGTACTTTGTAGACGAAGTGTTTCTTTAGCAAGTAGTATTAATTGTGGTCTGAATTTAGGCCAAAGACATATTTAAGGTTCTATATGGAGTCTCTAACCTCGATTGCCACTCTTCGCTTCTCGTCTAACATTAGCAGCAACACCTAGATTCCATGACTGAGTACCAGGATATTTTAACCATGATCTCAAGTTTTGGAGTTCACACAAAAGAAACCTCTCTGGTAGCTACGATGGATACAATTTGGTCACCAGATCATGCTTCCCGCTCTGAAGCCATACTTGGTCGAGGATCCTCACACATTGCCTGTTGAAAAATCCGCTCTAGAAGATCAAGCTGATGTCCGAAGAACCAAGCATGACAATGGACTCTCTTAATTAATCAAAATAAGATCATGCTGACTTTCCATTCGCAGATTTTCATTAGATCTGCGCGTCAGTTGTTTGACTACCATATTTGACAGCATTCTGTCTACTGTAATCTCATAATGCTTGTCAAATATATTTTAGGGTACAATCATTTCTGTCTCTCTTTTTTTCGGATGCAGGAAGTCTGAAAGATAAACCGATACCGGTGGAGTCCCAGCATTTTCAGTTCTCTGATCTTTTTATTGTTATTTTCACACGCAGCAGTTTTTCCATCTGTGGTATACTTGGGAGGGAAATTGCTTTGCAACTCAATTCGTGCCCATCCCCCTACATAACATATTCACTCTTTCTTCACTGAGGATTGCAAAAAGTCTTCACATACCGACGAAGGAAAAAAAAATCAGAAGACCAGGCCGACGTCTTAAACGGGAGGTACGACGGTGGGGTAACACAAAAGAGGTGAGGATAATTGTAGCTATCTTTAAGACACAAAAGAGGTGAGGATCATTGTAGCTATCTTTAAGGACATATTCTCGTTTTTGCTTAGACTGCGCATAACTTTAGTGGCTCTGGTCATCCTATGACTGGCTAATCGAAAGGGAAAAGTCCATTTTACTCCCTTGTGGTTTGGATCGGGTGCGCTTTACCCCCTCTTGGTTTGGATCGGGTGTGCTTTACCCCCTAACGTTTGACCTTAATCACATAACCACCATGTGATTTTCGAACCACATTTCAGCATCTAATATTCTCTCTCTCTCTCTCTCTCTCTCTCTCTCTCTCTCTCTGAAGAGTAAAATGCCCCGTGGAATATGAGAAAAGCAAGCCCCTTTCGTTTTCTCCTTCCCCGCACAAGCCATGGTGAATTGCTCATTGGGTGTCAAGAGATTGCCGCCACAACGGCCGGGATTTTGAGAATCGGCCGGGATTCTCAGTATTTTTTGTGATCTGAGTCCCCCATATGTGCACGTGTATGTATATATACACGTTCATTTATTACCCTTGTGGAAAATGATTTTGGCACTCTAATTTTTTATGATAGCACTCCAAAGTTTTTCTTTTAGTGTGAGCTATGTATAATTTTTACACTTAAAGACATGTTTGGGAGTGCCATTATAAAAAAGTGGAGTGCCAAAATCATTTACCCTTATGAATGTGTGTGTGATATGCATAAAGATAAAGCCATTACTTAGAAGAGATGTTTACAACGGGGTGAATCCGGACCGTCTAAAAGTGTTTTGGACGGTTCAAATTTGAAACAAACTTTTCCAACTCTTCCCCGGAAAAGTTTGTTTACAATCCGGATCGTTCAAAACACTTTTGAATGGTCCAAATTCACGTCCATAAAAACTTATTTACGGACTCTAAGTAGAAACTGAACAAAGAAATGTGATACTGTAAGGGCACCTCCATCTTTGATTTCGATGCATCACCTCTGTGGGCCCTCAAGAAGACGATAGCTTACGAACTTTAAATGCAGGGTGAAGCAAACCCAGTTCATCCTTAACCCTAAGAGGGTTGCTCGTCTCGTTTCTAGTTCTCTTTACCCTCCTACTCGCAAGCGTCTTGTGCGTAAACCCGTACAATTGCAAAATTTGATTGTCCCCGAAGTTGAAAGCACGATCCATCTGCTTAAAGCACCTTTCCATCGGAAAATCCCCAAACTTCTCGCACGGCTTGCACCCGACAAAGTGAGTCACAAGCGGCCACCTATGATCCCCAAGACCCGGATGGTACGTCTCAATCATCTCTTCGTACTTATCGACCAAAATACCCCAATAACCGTGCAAATAATAAGCACTCTCAAGATAGACCTTATTCCCCCACATTTCCCTCTGGGTCGCAAGTATATAAACCATAGCTGACTGATCGTCTGCTTCGAAAACCGGCCTATCTTTAAGTTCCTTAGTGAGTAACTGTCCGGCCTCTTCCCTAATTTTCCCTTTGGGGCCCATCGTAGCCCAGACATCAAGAATGTCCAAAGACCATTGGCAATTTCTCAACAAGAAACTACCCGTGTTCAACCCGACCCAATTCTTATTTTCGTAAACCTCATGATTCCACCCGTGCAAAACGAAATTGTGATCCTCATACCTCTCCCACGGCACCTCAAACGCCATGTCGGTAAACATAGCATCACTATCCATCCACCAAAAGAACTCGACTTCCGGGTGAGACAGCAAGAGCTTCCGAATCAACGGAAGCTTAGCCCAAAACCCGGTCATCTCCGCATCAAACAAAGCAAAGTTGTAAAACACTTCAATCCCATGGACCCTACAGTAATCAATCTTGTTCTTGATCGACTTCAATAGGTAATGATCGCCAACCTGGTTTTTACACGGTTTTGGCGATGACCCGGTAACTAACAAAACCCGAGGCTTATTGGGTCCGACAAAATTAGGGAATATGGGATTTTCTCCCAGCCATGCAGCTCTTTGCTCGTCCCAATTAGATATCTTGGGTCCCAAGCTATAAGGCTTGTTTGGATCAGGTTTTTCTTCGTGCTCATCTTCGCCCACCCAAATCTTTGTCATGTCCACGCTGGCGTAGCTGTACTCCGCGGTTGCAGTGAATTCGGCTTCCTCGAGGACGCGGCGGGTGGAGTAGAACTGCTCGTTAAGGTCTTGCTGTGTTGGGGTCCAGAATTTTCCGACTCCAAGGTGTTCGTGGATGACGATGACCGTTAACGTCAAACCGATCAGAAGCATTATCTTTCGGTTACGGAGGAAAATCTTGATTTTCCATAGCTGCCGACGTCCGAAGCTCCAGTCTAGCATTTTCGGGGCAGTGTATTGGTAAACCCGAGCTATGGTGAGCCAAAGGAGCCGAGCAAGTGGTTGATAAAACTGAGTAAAAAAAAAGTTCGAGCTTGGTTTATTTATCTAACAAACCAATCTTGAAGAAGTTTTTAACAAACGAACGTGAGCACGAACCCTTGTAGCAACATGAGCACGAACTCTTGTAACTTGGTTCGTTTAGCGGCCGTAACTCGGGCTGAACCGGAGATGTTGGGATGGGAAGTTGTCGGAATTAATGGAAAATGGAAGTGGGAGATTGGGATGAGGAAGATGGGTATGGAAGGCATGGATTTAAGGATTAATTATAAATTTGGGATTTGAAAGCAAAGGTAAAGTTTACGATTCCTGGTTGGCCCGGTTTGATGGATTAGCTGGTGGGATTGCGCTATCAATCCACCCACCCCCATTTTAATCATCACTTGCTCAAAAAGTGCTTATATATTTGTGGTAATAATCAACCTGCCCACCTCTTAACAAATGGAGTAATTAAATTTAGATAATCAAAACTAGCAATCTTTAATTAATAATCAAATTTAGTGGTTATCATATTTACTCAATCAAGTAAAGCCGTCCTTACACAAAAACTCTCTCTTCCGTTTTCTCTCTTTCTCTCTCCCTTTCTTTTTCAACAATGTTTGCAAAAACGGTTTTCGGAGGGATGAAATACTCGTGAAGTGAAGGAAAATTTTTGGAGGAAAGAAACAGCTGGCAGTAGGTTCATTGGTTTTGATTATGGACAAAAAATAAACAATGTGAAACTTGACATGGCTAACTTTAGCAACCTCTAAATCATCAAAATAATCGTAAAGCAATGCACTGGCCTCACGAGTGTCGGTTTTCTGATTTAAAAAATCTGAAAATTGTATCACCAGTTCATAAACAAAATCGACACAGACATATCATTATGTGAGGCCCACTCCAGGTCCTACACAAATGGTCTGAGTCATTCTTTAAATTTAAAACATTTTTTTGAGCTTCCATGAAAAATCAGTTCAATCCAATACCTATAAGTCTTCAATCCAATCATCTAACTTGTCATTCAGATCTTAAGATCCTAAAATCTGACTGAAAATTTAGACGATTGGATTGAGCACCTACAGGTTTCGGATTGAGCTAATTTTTTCGCGAAAGCACCTGAAAAAATCTTTTACATATAATGAACGGCTATGATCATTTTTGTGGAATCCAATATGGGCTCCACATCGCAATCTGTGCAACTATACCATTGGCTTAATTACCCAGGCAATCCCTGACCCTACCCCGCACTAAATTTTACTTTTACGAGCACGATTTTATACTAGAATACTAGTAGTCTAGTACAAGTTTTCGACCTGTTTCCCATCAAGCCGAAATCATCAGAATACAAAAATGTGACCATTGTTGCTTACAATAAGATCTTTTCTTTTTCTTTTTTTTTTATTGATAAAAAAAATGGGAAATCCCTTTCATGCAATGAGTCTGTCTGGCCACAATAATTGCTGTGTTAGATGGGTTTTTGAGAAGTTTTGAGTTTGATTTTTGGGTAACGAGTGGAGAGAGAAATTATGATAATAATTGTAGATAGGGATAATAAGGGCTTGTTTGGCTTAATAAACCATTTGACTTTTTTTTTATTTTTTTGGTCCTTATTCAAAAAAAATTCTCATTTGTTAGTTTTTCGCCATTTTTTAAAAGGATTATTGCTTCGTCACGACGACAGGAATTTAAAAATTAGTAAAAAATTACGATCGAAATCTAATTTTTTTAAATAAAGACAAAAATAAGTCAATAAATCAATTTTTTTTTGTCTTTCTTCAAAAAAAAGGTTTCGATAGTAATTTTTACTTTTTAGATTCCTCTCGTCATGATAAAGTAATAATCCTCAAAAATTGACGAAAAACTAACAAATGTAAAAAAAAAAATTGAACAAAGACAAAAAAAAAAGGCAATAGTCTTATTAAGCCGAACAAGCCCAAAGTGGAGAGAGATAGAGAGAGAAATAAAAATAATGATTGGAGACAAAGATAATGAGTGGAGAGAGAAATGACAATAATAATTAGAATTAAGAGTAATGATTATTTTTCGAGTTAGAAATTTTTTTTCCCGAAAGCGAACGACACAAAGCAATGTAATTTTGAGGTTTTAGACTGCCTGTGGAGTGTGGACGGATTAATCCAAATTAGTGCGGGGTTAGTGGAACATTAACGAATTAATAACTTAACAGGGTTCAACGTCTTTACATTAACAAACAGAGAAGTGCTAGCCGCACAGATAATTATAAAACAGATGACTCACAGATTTTTTTGGTGGGCCCACCTCGGATCTTGTAAAAATGATCCAAACCGTTTATTTTCTTTAAAATATTTTTCTATGGGTTTTTGTAAAAAATTAGTTCAATACGATATCAACAAGGGCTTCTTCTAAATTCGTAGGGTGAACTAGTTAGTTTCACCCTACGAATTCTGAAAAAGTCTTTTCCGATATCGATTGAACTATTTTTTTTATGACAACACTATAAAAAAATATTTTAAAAATAATGAGTGGTTCGGATCATCTTTATGAAACTCGACGTAGGCTTACCCAAAAATCTGTTTATTATCTGTTGTCAATATGTCTGTGCAAACAGACTTTTTGTAACAAATGCATTTTTTTGAACAACGTACATCATGTTGACTTGACCTTTATTTGGTTTATTTGAACAGCGTACATCGGATTAACATGAGCTTGAAGAAAAGACATATTCTACCATCTCATTTTGTTTGTCTACTCTTTTGAAATTCTTTAAGGACACATTCTCGTTTGTGCTTAGACCGCGCATAACTTTAGTGGCTCAAGTCATCTTCGATAGTGTAATGATCCTTGTGCCGGGACATCGAATCCTATTACTGGCTAATCGAAAGGAAAAACTCCATTTTACCCCTTGTGGTTTGGATCGGGTGCGCTTTGCCCCCTGACCTATGTATATAAGTATGAACTTGTGTATGTGACATGCATGAAGATAAAGCCATTACATAGAAATTTGAACAAATAAATGTGATACCGTAAGGGCACCTCCATCTTGATTTCGATGAACCACCTCCGTAGGCCTCAAGAAGACGCTATCTTAATGCTCCGCGGGTCCTCAAGAAGACGCTATCTTAATGCTTTAAATGTAGGGTGAAGCAAACCAAGTTCATCCTTGACCTGAAGAGGGTTGCTCGTCTCGTTTCTAGTTCTCTTCACCCTCCTACTCGCAAGCGACTTGTGTGTAAATCCGTACATTTGCAGGATCTGATTGTCCCCGAAATTGAAAGCGCGATCCATTTGCTTAAAACACCTTTCCATCGGATAATCCCCAAACTTCTCACACGGCTTGCATCCGACAAAGTGAGTCACAAGCGGCCACCTATGATCCCCAAGACCTGGATGGTAATTCTCAATCATCTCTTCGTACCTATCGACAAAGAAATCCCAAAAACCATGCAAACAATACGCATTCTCAAGATACACCTTATCACCCCAATTCTCCCTCTGCGTCGCAAGTATATAAATCAGAGCCGATTGATCATCAGCTTCGAAAGCTGGCCTGTACTTGAGTTCTCTAGTGAGTAACTTTCCGGCCTCTTCCCTAATTTTCCCGTTGGGGCCCATAGTAGCCCAGACATCAAGAATGTCCAAAGACCATTGGCAATTCCTCAACAAGAAACTACCCGTGTTCAATCCAACCCAACTCTTGTTATCGTAAACCTCCTGATATCGCCCGTTCAACACGAAATTGTGATCCTCATACCTCTCCCACGGCACCTCGAATGCCATATCGGTAAACATAGCATCACTATCCATCCACCAAAAGAACTCGACTTCCGGGTGAGACAGCAAGAGCTTTCGAATCAACGGAAGCTTAGCCCAAAACCCGGTCATCTCCGCATCAAACAAAGCAAAGTTGTAAAACACTTCAATCCCATGAACCCTACAGTAATCAATCTTGTTCTTGATCGACTTCAATAGATAATGATCGCCAATCGGGTTTTTACACGGTTCCGGCGATGATCCGGTAACTAACAAAACCCGAGGCTTATTGGGTCCGACAAAATTAGGGAATTGGCGGTTTTCTCCCAGCCATGCAGCTCTTAGCTCGTCCCAATTAGATATCTTGGTTCCCAAGCTATGAGGCTTGTTTGGATCAGGTTTTTCTTCGTGCTCATCTTCGCCCACCCAAATCTTTGTCATGTCCACGCTAGCGTAGCTGTACTCCGCGGTTCCAGTGGCGGCGGCGGCTGCGGTTGCAGTGGATTCGGCCGCCTCGAGGACGCGGCGGGTGGAGTAGAACTGCTCATTAAGGTCTTGCTGTGTTGGGGTCCAGAATTTTCCGGCTCTGAGGTGTTCGTGGATGACGATGACCGTTAACGTCAAACCGATCAGAAGCATTATCTTACGGTTATGGAGGAAAATCTTGATTTTCCATAGCTGCCGAGGTCCGAAGTTGCAGTCTAGCATTTTCGGGGGTTGCATACCGGTAAACCCGCGCTAGGGTGAGCCAACGGAGTCGAGCAAGTGGTTGATAAAATTTGGTTTGAAAATTTAATGAAAATTTAGAAAAAAAAGTTTGAGCTTGGTTTATTTATCTAACAAACCAATCTCGAAGAAGTTTGTAACAAATAAGCGTGAGCACGAGCCCTTGTTGCAGCATGAGCACGAACTCTTGTAACTTGGTTCGTTTAGCAGCCGTAACTCGGGCTGACCCGGAGATGTTGGGATGGGAAGTTGTGGGAATGGAAAATGGAAGTGCATGGGAGATTGGGATGAGGAAGATGGGTATATATGGAAGCCATGGATTTAAGAATTGGTTATAAATTTGGGATTTGAAAGCAAGGTGAAGTATGCGATTCCACGTTGGCCCTGTTTGATGGTGGCGCTTGCTCAAAAAGTGCTTATATTTGTAAAATAATCAACCTGGCATGCAATCTCTTAACAAATAATTAAATTTGGATATTTGGATAATCAAAATTAGTAATTTTTTACTAATAACTAAATTTAGTAGTAGTTTTCATATTTTCTCAATCAAGTACAACCGTCATTACACAAAAACCTTATCTCTTCTATTTTCTCTCTTTCTCTCTCCAATTCATTTTCAACAATATTCACAAAAACAATTTTTTTATATAAAATCTTTTTGAGGATTTTTTTTTTGAAAAACTATTTTCCGAGGGATGAAATAGATGTGAAATAAAGGAAGAATTTTGGAGGAAAGAACAGCTGGCAGTGGATTCATTGGTTTTGATTATGGACAAAAAATAAACAATGTGAAACTTGACATTGCAAATTTTAGCACCTTCTAAATCAGCAGATTAATTGTAAAGCAATGCACAGGCCTCACGAGTGTCTGTTTTCTAATTTAAAAAAATCTGGAATTTGTATCACCAGTTGATAAACAAAAAATCTGTCGACACAGACTGATCATTATGTGAGACCCACTCCATATCTTGCTCAACGGAAATCAACAGAATACAAAAATGTTTAAGACCATTGTTGCTCAAAATCAGATCTTTTCGTATCTCTTATAGATAATAAAAAAAATGGGAAATCCGTTTAACGCATTGAGTCTGTCTGGCCACAATAATTGCTGTGTTTGATGGGTTTCTGAGAAGTTTTTAGTTTGAATTTTGGGATGATGCTATGGTGTCCCCGGTCATTTTGGGGACATCGTAATTTTTGTCATAACTTTACCATTAGGAGCATAACTTAATTCAATTACAAGCATAACAAAACCCAAACAAGGCATAAACCAAGGAATATCCAAAAAACCAACCAATGCGTAACTAAACCCAACCAAGGTATAACAAATAAGTTATGCCTTGCTATGGTTTTGGTTATGCCTTGCAATGGTTCTGTTATGCTTGTAATGAGTTTTGGTTATACTCATAATGGTTTTGTTATGCCAAAAGTTACGGTGTCCCCAAAATGACCGGGGACACCGAAGTCATTCCCTGAATTTTGGGTAACAGTGGAGAGAGAAATTAGGGTAATAATTGGGGATAGAGATAATAAGGGCTTGTTTCTCTTATAAGCCATTTGGATTATTTTTTTTGTCCTTGTTCAAAAATATTTCTCATTTGTTAGTCTTTTGCCATTTTTTAAAAAGATTATTGCTTCGTTATGATGAGAGAAGTTTAAAAAGTGAAAAATTACGATTGAAACCCAATTTTTTAAAATAAAGACAAAAATAAGTCATTTTTTTGTCTTTATTCAAAAAAATTTGGTTTCAATTGTAATTTTTACTTTTTAGATTCCTCTTGTCATAACGAAGCAATAATCCTCAAAAAAATTGACGAAAAACTAACAAATGCAAAAAAAAAATTTGAATAAAGACAATAAAATAAGTCAAATGGCTTATTAAGCCGAACAAACCCTAAGTGGAGAGAGATTGAGAGAGAAATGAGAATAATGATTGGAGATAAGAGTAATAAGTGGAGAGAGAAATGAGAGTAATGATTATTTTTTGAGTTAGAATTTTTTTTTTCAAAAGCAAACCAAACAAAGCAATGTAATTTAGAGGTTTTAGACTGCCTGTGGACGGGTGATTCCAAAATCTAAATCCAAATTAGTGCGGGGTTAGTGAAAAATTAACAAATTAATAACTTAACAGAGTTCAATGCCTTTACATTAACAATAATGCATTTTTTTTGTGAACAGCGTTCATCATATTAACAGGACCTTTATTCGGTCTATTTGAACAACGTACATCACATTAACATGAGCTTGGAGAAAAAAGACATATTCTACCATCCCATTTTATTTATTTATTCTTTTGATTTCCTTTAAGGACACGTTTTCGTTTATGCTTAAATCGTGCATAACTGTAGTGGCTCTGGTCATCTTTGATATCGTCATGATCCTTGTGCCGGGACGTCGAATCCTATGCTGGCTAATCGAAAGGAAAAACTCCATTTTACCCCCTCGTGGTTTGGATCGGGTGCGCTTTGCCCCCTAACCTTTATATATATATATATATGAATGTGTGTATGTGATATGCATAAAGATAAAGCCATTATGTAGAAAACTGAACAAAGAAATGTGAAACTGTAAGGGCACCTCCATTTTGATTTGGATGCAACACCTCCGCGCGCTCTCAAGAAGACGCTATCTTAATGCTTTAAATGTAGGGTGAAGCAAACCAAGCTCATCCTTGACCTGAAGAGGGTTGCTCGTCTCATTTCTAGTTCTCTTCACCCTCCTACTCGCAAGCGACTTGTGTGTAAATCCGTACATTTGCAGGATCTGATTGTCCCCGAAATTGAAAGCGCGATCCATCTGCTTAAAACACCTTTTCATCGGATAATCCCCAAACTTCTCACACGGCTTGCACCCGACAAAGTGAGTCACAAGCGGCCACCTATGATCACCAAGACCCGGATGGTAATTCTCAATCATCTCTTCGTACCTATCGACAAAGAAATCCCAAAAACCATGCAAGCAATACGCGTTCTCAAGATACACCTTATCACCCCAATCCTCCCTCTGCGTCGCAAGTATATAAATCAGAGCCGATTGATCATCAGCTTCGAAAGCTGGCCTGTACTTTAGTTCTTTAGTGAGTAATTTTCCGGCCTCTTCCCTAATTTTCCCTTTGGGGCCCATCGTAGCCCAGACATCAAGAATGTCCAAAGACCATTGGCAATTCCGCAACAAGAAACTACCTGTGTTCAACCCGATCCAACTCTTGTTATCGTAAACCTCATGATATCGCCCGTTCAACACGAAATTGTGATCCTCATACCTCTCCCACGGCACCTCGAACGCCATATCGGTAAACATAGCATCACTATCCATCCACCAAAAGAACTCGACTTCCGGGTGATACAGCAAGAGCTTTCGAATCAACGGAAGCTTAGCCCAAAACCCGGTCATCTCCGCATCAAACAAAGCAAAGTTGTAAAACACTTCAATCCCATGAACCCTACAGTAATCAATCTTGTTCTTGATCGACTTCAATAGGTAATGATCGCCAATCGGGTTTTTACACGGTTCCGGCGACGACCCGGTAACTAACAAAACCCGAGGCTTATTGGGTCCGACAAAATTACGGAATTTGCGATTTTCTCCCAGCCATGCAGCTCTTTGCTCGTCCCAATTAGATATCTTGGTTCCCAAGCTATAAGGCTTGTTTGGATCAGGTTTTTCTTCGTGCTCATCTTCGCCCACCCAAATCTTTGTCATGTCCACGCTAGCGTAGCTGTACTCCGCGGTTCCAGTGGCGGCGGCGGCTGCGGTTGCAGTGGATTCGGCCGCCTCGAGGACGCGGCGGGTGGAGTAGAACTGCTCGTTAAGGTCTTGCTGTGTTGGGGTCCAGAATTTTACGGCTCCGAGGTGTTCGTGGATGACGATGACCGCTAACGTCAAACCGATCAGAAGCATTATCTTTCGATTATGGAGGAAAATCTTGATTTTCCATAGCTGCTGAGGTCCGAAGTTGCAGTCTAGCATTTTCGGGGCAGTGTATTGGTAAACCCGAGCTAGGGTGAGCCAAAGGAGTCGAGCAAGTGGTTGATAAAATTTTGTATGAATATTTAATGAAATTTTAGAGGAAAAAAATTTGAGCTTGGTTTATACCTAACAAACCAATCTCGAAGAAGTTTTTAACAAATGAACGCAAGCACGAGCCCTTGTGGCAGCATAAGCACGAACACTTGTAACTTGGTTCGTTTAGCGGCCGTAACTCGGGCTGAGCCGGAGATGTTGGGATGGGTAGTTGTGGGAATGGAAAATGGAAGTGCATGGGAGATTGGGATGAGGAAGATGGGTATATATGGAAGCCATGGATTTAAGAATTGGTTATAAATTTGGGATTTGAAAGCAAGGTGAAGTATGCGATTCCACGTTGGCCCTGTTTGATGGTGGCGCTTGCTCAAAAAGTGCTTATATTTGTAAAATAATCAACCTGGCATGCAATCTCTTAACAAATAATTAAATTTGGATATTTGGATAATCAAAATTAGTAATTTTTTACTAATAACTAAATTTAGTAGTAGTTTTCATATTTTCTCAATCAAGTACAACCGTCATTACACAAAAACCTTCTCTCTTCTATTTTCTCTCTTTCTCTCTCCAATTCATTTTCAACAATATTCGCAAAAACAATTTTTTTTATATAAAATCTTTTTGAGGATTTTTTTTTTGAAAAACTATTTTCCGAGGGATGAAATAGATGTGAAATAAAGGAAGAATTTTGGAGGAAAGAATAGCTGGCAGTGGATTCATTGGTTTTGATTATGGACAAAAAATAAACAATGTGAAACTTGACATTGCTAATTTTAGCACCTTCTAAATCAGCAGATTAATTGTAAAGCAATGCACAGGCCTCACGGGTGTCTGTTTTCTAATTTAAAAAAATCTGGAATTTGTATCACCAGTTGATAAACAAAAAATCTGTCGACACAGACTGATCATTGTGTGAGACCCACTCCATATCTTGCTCAACGGAAATCAACAGAATACAAAAATGTTTAAGGCCATTGTTGCTCAAAATCAGATCTTTTCGTATCTCTTATAGATAATAAAAAAAATGGGAAATCCGTTTAACGCATTGAGTCTGTCTGGCCACAATAATTGCTGTGTTTGATGGGTTTTTGAGAAGTTTTTAGTTGGATGATGCTATGGTGTCCCCGGTCATTTTTGTCACGCCCCAAATCCGGGAGCATGACCGGCCGTATACCATGAAGCAATCATGGGACACAAAGCCTAATTAAAAATAATATTTTATCAACTCGCAATCAATACAGGAAAAAACTAGATATTTTATTAAAGCAAAATCTGTGTGACAATAAACCAATATTTTTCCAATCTCCAAATTCCACAATGAACTGCCAATTAATAAAAGTGCGGAAGCTAATAAATAAAAGTGCGGAAGCGGTTTGACACAATAAAATAACTAAAAATGCAAACGCCCTAGAGGTCCAAACACAAGGTCCCGACAACGCCGCAGAGTCCACTACATTGCCCCATGCACTAACCTGAAAAGAATGTGGAATAAATCCGTCAGCTGACGAGCTCAGTGAGTAGTTAAGCATGCTAAGGGTGATAGTAAAAAGTGGCATACTTATGAACGAACGATAATGAGGTTTCCAAAGAAATTGTGTCAAATTAAGGAAGGTCGAAGGTTCAACGAATAATACCAACAAACTAACCAAGTCAATGGCTCAACAAAGAGTATCCACAAGATGAATACAGATTAATGAATAATATGAACAATAATCAAATCACCACATTAATTATACCAAACAATGAGCCCAACAATATCCGATCGATGAACAACGATAAACGGAAATCCAAACCAAAGTGGGAACCATAATTACCAATTACCAATTATCAAATGCCAAATATTTTCTCAGGGCTTAGCCCGTTGGATCCAACACCGTACTTAGAGTCACCACAGGATGGCGCCTGGGACCTTTTCCCTAAGCCGATCCGGAATAGGGTCACAGGGTATTCCACAAGTCTTTTCCCTATCCGTTGAGCACTAGAGTCACAGGGTATTTCACAAGTCTTTTCCCTAGTGGCCAAAGTCACCACGATATCTCACGGGTCTTTTCCTTGGACTTTAATAAATATAAACATAGTCCATGGTCCCAAACTCAAATAGAATCAACGGCGAACCGGAGTCACCTGACCGGCCAGGACTATTCCCCGTGTCGTTGTATAGTCACAATAATATCATGGAGTCAATGAATCGACGACAATAAAAGTAAGGGCAATCGATCAATCACAAATATTCTCAATTAACCTTGTATGCCAAAGGGTACGTCAATTGTCAATAATTATGAGAGCAACGAATAGGAATATTTATCATCAGATCACAACCAATAACGAACTGTCAAGAATCGATAGGCTCAAGAGGATTCCAAGAAAGGGATCACATGCTTAACCACTCACCTCGAATCCAAAAAAAATATGATATCACGATTGCTATGCAACTGTAACAGCGCCCAATCTGGATAGAAGTATACCAAATCATAATTAATCACACGATGCCGAACTGCTAAATATAATACTCCAAACCTATACTAGCATTAACTAATTACTAGAATTGCTTAATCCTAAACCTAGAATTACTAAGTCATCAGAATCATGACCACTAACTAAACCCACGAGTAAATCATATATGCATACACCACTGTCACCCGAACACACGCACACCCACGACACCCAACGAAACCCACTGCCACTGCCATCATCCAACAGCACACTTACAAACAACATGCACGTACCTCTCTTTCTCAAGCAACGAAACCCATACTCCAGTAGATTGAATAGAAAAGCTTAAAGGGAAAACTACACATAATATAATATCCAAGAGAAGAAGAAGGCTTACCCAAGAACCACAACTCCGGTGAAATCCTTCCCACCCCGCCTCACTATCTACTGGCGCTATTCCTGGCATCGCAACTCTCTAGAGGAAATAAAATAACCTAGGTCTCTCAACACTTATATACGCACAAAACAAAAGGACGATCCATTCTCCCACTACCCTTAAAACTCTCACACACTGATAAATAACTATACACATCTTATAAACTGACATTTAGTATAAAAACACATATTAGAAAAATAGTACCGATATTATGAAATTTAAAATAGAAGTATTTTATTTTATTAAGAAGTTTGAAAAAGAAAAATGAAAGATTTAATTATTCGCGTCAAAATACTATTTTTTTTAAATTGAAAAAGTGGGATGTCACAATTTTAGGGACACCGTAATTTTTGGCATAACTTTACCATTAGGAGCATAACTTAATTCAATTACAAGCATAACAAAACCCAAACAAGGCATAAACCAAGGAATATCCAAAAAACCAACCAATGCGTAACTAAACCCAACCAAGGTATAACAAATAAGTTATGCCTTACTATGGTTTTGGTTATGCCTTGCAATGGTTCTGTTATGCTTGTAATGAGTTTTGGTTATACTCATAATGGTTTTGTTATGCCAAAAGTTACGGTGTCCCCAAAATGACCGGGGACACCGAAGTCATTCCCTGAATTTTGGGTAACAGTGGAGAGAGAAATTAGGGTAATAATTGGGGATAGAGATAATAAGGGCTTGTTTCCCTTATAAGCCATTTGGATTATTTTTTTTGTCCTTGTTCAAAAATATTTCTCATTTGTTAGTCTTTTGCCATTTTTTAAAAAGATTATTGCTTCGTCATGATGAGAGAAGTTTAAAAAGTGAAAAATTACGATTGAAACCCAATTTTTTAAAATAAAGACAAAAATAAGTCATTTTTTTGTCTTTATTCAAAAAATTTTGGTTTCAATTGTAATTTTTACTTTTTAGATTCCTCTTGTCATAACGAAGCAATAATCCTCAAAAAAATTGACCAAAAACTAACAAATGCAAAAAAAAAAATTGAATAAAGACAATAAAATAAGTCAAATGGCTTATTAAGCCCAACAAACCCTAAGTGGAGAGAGATTGAGAGAGAAATGAGAATAATGATTGGAGATAAGAGTAATAAGTGGAGAGAGAAATGAGAGTAATGATTATTTTTTGAGTTAGAATTTTTTTTTTCAAAAGCAAACCAAACAAAGCAATGTAATTTAGAGGTTTTAGACTGCCTGTGGACGGGTGATTCCAAAATCTAAATCCAAATTAGTGCGGGGTTAGTGAAAAATTAACAAATTAATAACTTAACAGAGTTCAATGCCTTTACATTAACAATAATGCATTTTTTTTGTGAACAGCGTTCATCATATTAACAGGACCTTTATTCGGTCTATTTGAACAACGTACATCATATTAACATGAGCTTGGAGAAAAAAGAAATATTCTACCATCCCATTTTATTTATTTATTCTTTTGATTTCCTTTAAGGACACGTTTTCGTTTATGCTTAAATCGTGCATAACTGTAGTGGCTCTGGTCATCTTTGATATCGTCATGATCCTTGTGCCGGGACGTCGAATCCTATGACTGGCTAATCGAAAGGAAAAACTCCATTTTACCCCCTCGTGGCTGGATCAGGTGCGCTTTGCCCCCTAACCTTTATATATATATATATATATATATATATATATATATATATATATATGAATGTGTGTATGTGATATGCATAAAGACAAAGCCATTATGTAGAAAACTGAATAAAGAAATGTGAAACTGTAAGGGCACCTCCATTTTGATTTGGATGCAACACCTCCGCGCGCTCTCAAGAAGACGCTATCTTAATGCTTTAAATGTAGGGTGAAGCAAACCAAGCTCATCCTTGACCTGAAGAGGGTTGCTCGTCTCATTTCTAGTTCTCTTCACCCTCCTACTCGCAAGCGACTTGTGTGTAAATCCGTACATTTGCAGGATCTGATTGTCCCCGAAATTGAAAGCGCGATCCATCTGCTTAAAACACCTTTTCATCGGATAATCCCCAAACTTCTCACATGGCTTGCATCCGACAAAGTGAGTCACAAGCGGCCACCTATGATCACCAAGACCCGGATGGTAATTCTCAATCATCTCTTCGTACCTATCGACAAAGAAATCCCAAAAACCATGCAAGCAATACGCGTTCTCAAGATACACCTTATCACCCCAATCCTCCCTCTGCGTCGCCAGTATATAAATCAGAGCCGATTGATCATCAGCTTCGAAAGCTGGCCTGTACTTTAGTTCTTTAGTGAGTAATTTTCCGGCCTCTTCCCTAATTTTCCCTTTGGGGCCCATCGTAGCCCAGACATCAAGAATGTCTAAAGACCATTGGCAATTCCTCAACAAGAAACTACCCGTGTTCAACCCGAGCCAGCTCTTATTATCGTAAACCTCGTGATATCGCCCGTTCAACACAAAATTGTGATCCTCATACCTCTCCCACGGCACCTCGAACGCCATATCGGTAAACATAGCATCACTATCCATCCACCAAAAGAACTCGACTTCCGGGTGAGACAGCAAGAGCTTCCGAATCAACGGAAGCTTAGCCCAAAACCCGGTCATCTCAGCATCAAACAAAGCAAAGTTGTAAAACACTTCAATCCCATGAACCCTACAGTAATCAATCTTGTTCTTGATCGACTTCAATAGATAATGATCGCCAACCGGGTTTTTACACGGTTCCGGCGATGATCCGGTAACTAACAAAACCCGAGGCTTATTGGGTCCGACAAAATTAGGGAATTTGCGGTTTTCTCCCAGCCATGCAGCTCTTTGCCCGTCCCAATTAGATATCTTGGGTCCCAAGCTATAAGGCTTGTTTGGACCAGGTTTTTCTTCGTGCTCATCTTCGCCCACCCAAATCTCTGTCATATCCACGCTGGCGTAGCTGTACTCCGCTGTCATAGTGGCGGCGATGGCCGCGGTTGCAGTGGATTCGGCCTCTTCGAGGACGCGGTGGGTGGAGTAGAATTTTCCGGCTCCGAGGTGTTCGCGGATGACGATGACCGTTAACGTCAAACAGAGAAGCGTTAACTTTCCTTTACGGAGGAAAATCTTCAATTTCCATAGCTGCTGAGGTCCGAAACACCGGTCTAGCATTTTCGGGTCTGTATATTGCTAAAACCGGAGCTGCGCAGATAAAAAGGTGCCGAGCAAGTGGTTGATCAAATTTGGCTTGAAAATTTAATGAACTTTAAAAAAAAAAAAAATTAGAGCTCGATTTTTTTACATAACAAATCAATCTTGAAAAAGTTTTTAACAAACGAACCTGAGCATGAACTTTTGTTGCTTGGTTCGTTTAGCTACCGTCACCCGGGCTGAACCGGAGATGTTGGGATGGGAAGGGATGGAAAATGGAAGTGGGGAGATTGAGATTGGGATGAGGAAGATGGGTATGGAAGCCATGGATTTAAGAATTCATTATAAATTTGGGATTTGAAAGCAAGGTAAAGTTTACGATTCCACATAGGATCTCTCTCTCTCTCTCTCTCTCTCTCTCTCTCTCTCTCTCTCTCTCTCTCTCCGGCGTCGCTGTTTACTTTCCGATAAGCATAGTTACTAATGAAGTTCTCTCTTCTCTCTTAATTTTTTTTTACTTACCCAAAAAAAAAAAAACTTACCCAAAAATAAAGTTCTCTCTTTCTACAATCATATGAGAACTTGGAGAAAAAATATATATTCCCATTTTGTTTGTCTACTCTTTTGACTTTCTTATGTTTCAAAATGTTTTTTTTTTTTTTTCAATTTGAAAAGTGCAATGTTATACAATTAACTTTAAAATATAACTCCAGAGACAATTCTATATGTCCAAAATTGTTCGACACATGTGGATTGAACAGTTCCGAAAAAATTTATGTTTAGAGTTGTATTTTTGTGAATTTTAAGGAACAATACCCTATGAAATTCTCTTTTTGCTCCTCTTTTAAATAAATGTGATGACAGCTTTAGTTTAAATTGGAGGGAATTTTTGAAAAGTTCAAATTTGGAAAGTCTAATGATTGTAGTCTATTAATAAGTTAAATTTTCCATATAGACAAGCAAATAGAGACGGATAGAGAAAACATGTTGATTTGAATTGTAATCCTCTTAAGAGTGATCCAACCCTTTTTCAGCTGTAATCAACTTAAAAGTTAATCAACCCCTTTTTAAATGCAGTCAACCCTTTTGAAGTGTAATTAACTTAAAAGGTAATCAAATGCAATCAACAAGGGAAATCAACTTAAAAAGGAAAATAGTCTATCACAAAGAACTGAAAAATTCTAAATCAGGTCATTATAATAGCAATAAAGCCATAGGGACCGATGGTCCCCATACCAAAATCTCACCGATGGCCGTGCCGGGCCATCTCCGGCCATCGGACGGCCGATTCAAGCTGTGTAAAAATTCTATAAAAAAAAAAAAAAAAAAACACGAGGGACTTACGCTAGAATCATCGGCATCCGATGTGTGTAGGGTACTTGATCCAAACACCTTATTTTTCGTACATGTATGTGTATATATATATCAGTCATTTTCAAATGAGGAGGTCCTTATTTTAATTAAAATAAAGACCTCTCCATTTCTCTCATTTTTCCTTTCGAATTTCGATGATCCGAGCTGCTCAATGTGTTTAGAACGTGATTTTAAGAGTACTTGTGAGGAATCAGCAAAAAAAATGATCGAGAGGGATCTATCCGAGCAGTTTTTATTTGAACCGTTCAATAAAAAATAAACAAAAACTGCTCGAATGAAACCTTTCCGGTTTTTTATTTTTTTTGTTGATTTCTCGTGAATACCCTTAAAATCACGTTCTGAACATATTGAGTGGCTTGGATCATCGAAATTCTATTGAAAAAGGGAGATCCTCATTTTATTAAGTTAAAGTGGTTCTTAGAAGAATGAGACTCATATATATATGACCGGAGATGGCCCGACGCAACTGTCGGTGCGATTTCGATATGGAGACCGTTGGTCTCTGTAGCACTACTGATAAACTGTTACAAAAGTCCATGACGCGGCGCATTGGGATGTTTGTAATTAAGCCCGTCCGGACGCCTTTACATAACAACTTGGTCCCGAACATCGTGCGGATGGACGGAAAAAACAGCACCCTCAGAGAATTTATATCTAGCTTATCTAAAAATTGAATGAATAGTATCCAGTATGCGCGGAGTTTATATTGAGTTCACTTCAAATGACCAACTCGTTCGTTATATAGGACACCTTTTTGGGGGTTATTTTTATAAAAAATTAACTTAGTTGGATATTGTTAAGGGCTTGATTCAAGTATTGGCCCGACATTTAAGACTACAAATGTGAAAAAAAACAAGTGTTAATTATCTGATCAAAATGTTTTCCAACATGCGTTGAGTTTATTCTTTGCAAGATTATCTTAAATTCAAGCTCTACAGAATGAATATATTTAAGTTTTTAATATCTCTCAACATTTTTATCGGACCTGGTGTCCCTACAGTGAGGGATAAGAGCTGCAAATTGCAGCCCTCCCAAAACGACGTCGTCGTTTTGGGGTTTATTGAGAATATCGCGTGAATCTCTTCTCTTTCTCCCTCTGACTCCTCTGTCTTCTTCTGTCTTCTTCTTACAGTAATTCGTTTTCTTCTTTTCACCATAAGAGCAGCTTAACGCTGCACGCAGGAAATAATTGGCTCTCTCTCTCTCTCTCTCCATTGAGCTGTAAGTATTTGGGTCCTCAACCAATACAATCCTTTGTTGGTCTTGTAATCCCAAAATTCCCCAAAAATTCAAATCCCTCACTATTTTTGAAGAGCAGCTTTTGATTTTGGTGGTGTTATCCCATTTGGCCCCAAAGTTTGGACAAACCCAGACATGGCGGTGGGTTTAGAGGTAGAAATTAGAATTGAACAAGTTGTTAAATAGTCA
This sequence comes from Rhododendron simsii, assembly GCA_014282245.1. Taxonomy (NCBI): domain Eukaryota; kingdom Viridiplantae; phylum Streptophyta; class Magnoliopsida; order Ericales; family Ericaceae; genus Rhododendron; species Rhododendron simsii. Next base: position 36,042,892 of record CM024956.1, read on the forward strand.
ACTGAAAAAAAGGTATTAATGGAATTAATTTGTTTGTAAAGAGGCATCAGGAGAGATTGAAGCACCAAGGGAGGAACGGAGAGAGGGAGCATGGGGATGGAAGTTTTGCGTGGGGTTGGGGGACGGGCATTAAGATCAGAAAACGAAGAAAGAAGAAGAACAAAGACAGAAGAAGATAGAGAGGTCAAAGGGAGAGGAAGAGAGAGAGAGATTCACTTGATTATTCCCTGTACACCCCAAAACGACGTCGTTTTGGGGGCTGCAATTTGCAGCGCTTCCTTCTCACTGCAGGGACAACGGGTTCAGTCCTAATGAATCACCTTCCACCTCTATCGGTATAAATCCTAAAGTTGCCGCGAAAATTAAACGCATATCAACTAATTCCCTCCCTGGTTCTGTCAAAGGCAGATTACCTACACTGGGACTAGAAAATTCACAAGAATTTACTTTTTTGTGACCTGACCCCAAAAATTTACTTGGCCTGTTCTCAATACAATTTAATTTATCATGGTATGTTGGTTTAAAATAAAATAAAAAAGAAAAGACGCAAAAGCATGGCATTTTGCCCACGAAACCATGCTCCCATCCCAGTTTACTTACCAGTTTGGGTTTTATTGTCCTCTTCTTCTCATACAAAAATCATCAACACTATTCATTTTGCAGAACTTATCAGTCATGTTTCCATCACACATTTGCGTGATCTTACCATAAAATGTATAAAGCTCACGTAAATATGTTGATAAAGTTTGTTTGTTTGTAGGTTTCAAAACTTCTGTGCTCCCTTAGGCCACCGAATAAGCTCTCGACCAAAATGGATATGTGCAATGTAAAATTTGAGTAACAGAGGCTAAGTTCCACTAAAGGCTTTTTTGAATTTTTTTTCTTGTTTTAACATTTTTAAAATTTTGCATATTTGTTAAATTTGCAGGCATTGAAAGCTTTATTTTGAATATTTCAAAAAAAAAATTGAGTAAGTCATTAGTTTTTATTTTTTTGATTTATCTTGATGAGACGAATCAATCATTTATAAAAATTAAGCAGAAAATAAACAAATGCAAAAATAGTATTTAATTAAAAACAAAATAAGAAAAAATCCAAAAATCTTAACGGAAACTTCCAAAATCTGATACATACATGTGTACTGTATACAAGTACATACTATATAACTGTCTTTTCCTCTTATATCGGCGCCTCTCATAAATCTCCACTTCCCGCTTTTATAGAAACCCTAATATTCTCTCTCTCTCTCTCTCTCTCTCTCTCTCTCTGTAAACACTCATACATGTACGTACCCACAAACACGCATATATAGAGATCAATCCGAGGTCTGAGCTTGAACAACGTTAGCAATGGAGGTTTCAGTGGCGCAAAAGCAAAAACAGATAGACTTCGAATTAGCCTCCGTATCGGAGCTCTCTTCGTCTTCTTCGACGCTTCCTCCTTCGCCAGTCGTAGCTCGTTTCGGATTCGATTCGGGAGCATCGGTGCTTCGCTTTCACCGTGATTCCGAATCAAACGAGGCCTTCCACATTGATCTTCGATCAGCTCAGGTCGAATTTCATCGTCATGATGCGTGTCACTTTTGATTGAAGCTGTGGTATTAGTTGAGCAGTTGTTGTGAAGTAATTGAGGCTCGGTTTGTTAGTAAATGAGCTGAACTCGAGTTTTAAGCTTGTTTAGTAACAGGTTGAGCATGAGGTAGTTGTAACTTGGCTCATTTACAGAAGTTTGGCTTGTTCGCAGCCTTGGCTAGTTTTAGAGGCTCGTTTAGTAAATGAACGAAGCTCAAATGCTTAGGATATTAGATGAGCCGAGCTCGATTATTTTGGCTTGAATTCTAGCTCGAGCTATGCTAATTTTATGCTAATTTTGAACGAGCCGAGCTCAAACACTTCAAAGCTACTACTGTATCCTGGATTTTCTAAGCAACCGAATGGAGTGTATGTTGTGAAATGTCTAGTATTTACTGTAATCTCAGATAGGGTTGCAAATGATTCATTGAGCAGTTCGCGAGCAGCTTGAGGCTCGGCTCGGTAGTAAACGAGTTTAGCTCGAGTTCTAAGCTTGTTTAAACGAGCCGAGCTCAAAAACTTCAAAGCTAGCCTCACTCGGGGCTTGTTTGCAGCCCTAATTATATGTGTCCCTTTTTTTACTGAGCGCTACAATATTTGTTAGCGATTTTGAAGACTTCTTGAAATTTTGAGGGTACCATATCCTGCACTTTCTTAGTAACCAAAGAGAATCTATGTTGTGAGGTGTCTTGTATTTTTAGTGGGGAGGGCTGGGAGAACGTTATACGAAGCCTGTGTGAGAGATCGTAAGTGGTATAGCATATTGTGGACTGTTCTCACTCTTCCCATTGACGTAGGCACATTGCTGAATCATGTATTTCTTGTGTTCTATTGGGTTGTTGGATTTTTATTTATTCATTTATTTAGTTTTAATGTTTTGTTGTGATCAACAGATACTGTCTTGTGTGACTGTTTCGTCTTTCTTTGATGTTACTGTTGCCTAATTCTACTTGTTCTTGCATAGCAGTCTGCCATGTAATTTTGGTTTATCTGATGCTTGTTTTGTAGTAGTGGTAGTTTTAAATTAAATTATATAGCTATAGCTGTTTTAGGTGATTGTTCTTATAACAGGGAGAAGTGGGAAACTTTATTCGACACGACTTTAATCCATTTTTTGCCGGTACTGTTTAATTTTCAGCTTTTCAGATTGAGCCCTGTTGAAACTATATGCATATGTGGAACTTCTGAAACCAACACAGAGGTATGGATTTGATTATTTGTGTTGGACAATATTGTGATGTTGTCTCATATCGTAGATTTTTTGATCCATTATTTGGCAGCTTACAATTTAATTATGTGCTTGCAAGTGTATTTTTCGACAATACTTTGTTTGAAGGTTATATCCCTGTTCTTGTTATGGTATCCAATGATTGTTTTACTGATTTGGATACAGTGATTTTGGTGGCTTTATGGCGTGTTATTGTTTTTCTTTTCCCTGTATAGTGCTAATTTCGTTAACCTTGTAATTTTGGACCAGAAATCCTATTCAAGGGGAATCACAATTCAGTTTAGAAAGGAGGAAGAAAGTAGGGCCTTCCATTTTGCATTTGACCAATGGAAGAAGGAATTGGTTCTTCAAGGTGCTCTTCTGTTATCTACCTATAGTTCTGTTCAAAAGTCGAATGGTATATCTTAGTCACATTTTGGATACCATCCTTTATGATAGTTTATCACACCTTTTCTCATAGTTTACATTTTTGGCATTGTCTAGTCATTAAAGTTCTTTGGTGAGTTGCTTGTGATTTGTATAAATAATGATCGTATCTTGAAAGTTTCCTTTTTTGGGTGGGGTGGGGTTGGGGTTGAGGTGGCTGATAGGTCAAGACCAACTCCTTCTAAGTTGTTCAGTTTAATCTTCTTTCCCTTGGTAACCTTAAAAAGACTTTTAATGAGCCTTTCACAATTCCTATTTCGGTAAATGGCTTAGCATATTTTTTTTAGAAAAGCAATCAAAGTCTAAGGATGAGGTTGAGGACGGCTTAGAAAATCTCATTACGTCTTTACCTAATCTTAAGTCCTGGATATTTGTGCATTTGATTATAGTTGTTTAACTACTTCAAAGTCTTGTATCTTTCTAGGCTCAATTTAGGAGTAAATGTTTGCTATAATGAGAATAAAATTATGGCCAAGGCTACATTTCATACAACTTTGTATTTGGTTGAGCTAATGAGTACAATCACAACATTCATGCATGGGGAGGCCTAGTTTTACTTGTGCAAAGCTCAATACATGATTTCTCTTGAGTCAGTTATTTCAAACACTATTGTATGTAGCAATTAACAAGCACAATTGCAAAGAGAGGGACATGTATTTCAACAAAATCTCGAAATGGACTTGAAACTAAGCAACCCTCAAGCCTAACTATTCTAAGTGAGACTACTGAACAAATCATACATGCCTACTCATTACCTGTTTTGATTTGCGTTGAATATTGCCCTAACAAGTGCAATTATTTATATCCAGAGTTGTATCAGTGTCAGGCATGTGTTTGATACCGGTACCTCAAGGTTACTGTGAAGATAATGTCTGATAACGTGATTATATTCCCCAACTCAAAACAAATTGTGCTTTGGGCATGATGCCATCGTGTCTCAAATACTCGTCAGGATAGTAGAAACTAGAAAGTCTCTACCATTTCCCTTATTCTCACCGTTAAGAAAGCAGACATATTGCTCATGGCAACTGGAATCAAGCATGCATATGCACTTAATATTTATGGGATGAACAGATTGAAATATTCAAGACATTGAACTTAATGAGGGACTACAGATGAACTTCGCAGGGGAATGCGAGCTAAACCTTGACAAGTTCATTTTGATTGCAAACATTCAACAGAAGTTTGTTTCTTATTCCGGACATGAACAATGGATTTTTTAGTACTTTTCGAGTCACATCAATTAGATGAATCTTACGGGACAAGGTCAAATGGCATAAGTTTTGAATCAAAAGTTGAGTTATGGTTTGGATACTTATTGTTTCTTGTTTTTCCTTCCAGAATCGTGTCTACCAAATGGGATATTATCAGCTTCTAAAAGCAAGTTTGATGATAAGATAGAGGCATCTTCAGCAAAAATGTATTTCCATTACTATGGACAATTGCTTCATCAGCAAAATATGCTACAGGATTATGTGAGAACAGGTTTATCACCACGCTTCAACTTGTTTTTTGCTTCTGATCTTGTCGTAGGTGTTCACTCTCTGGGTTTATAAATATAATCTTGGTTAATGGCTTATAGAGCATGGGGCTGGTGAAATGCTTTGTATCTTGTCTGTTTTCTTGGCTTGTTTTTTAATTTGCATTGTGGGTGACATGGGCAGCTTTCTTGTTTTAGGTACCTATTATGCTGCAGTCATTGAGAACCGTGCAGATTTTGCTGGTCGTGTGGTCGTGGATGTTGGTGCTGGTAGCGGTATTCTGTCATTATTTGCCGCCCAGGTTGCCTTGGCTCTTTGTGCACAATCAGAGATATACTGTGATACTAGTTTATCTTTTATGTTTATTCTTTATATAATGACCCCAACCCCCTGATTCCTCTCTACCTTGCTCTTTTTGGTATACCAGGCTGGTGCTAAGCACGTTTATGCTGTGGAAGCATCTGAAATGGCAGAATATGCCCGCAAACTTATTGCTGGGAATCCATCATTGGGGCAACGAATAACAGTGAGATTTTTATCCTTGGATTTTAGTTTAATTGATACTGTAGTCAACGTGCCGTTTCTTATCCTGGTTTGGGGCACTTTCTTATCTGAATTATAGGTAGTCAAGGGTAAAGTTGAAGAAGTTGAATTGCCTGAGAAAGCTGATATTCTGATCTCTGAACCCATGGGTAAGCTTATCGTGCCATATGCTATTTGGTCATTCTAGTTGGAATTCCCTTGGTATTGACATATTGTGCACAATGCACATTTGTTAATGCTTGTGGTGTTGGTTATGGTAATATCTCCATACCAACAATGTTATGAGCAAAATCTGATTTAGGATCTCCCCCGCCCTTCTCCCTCCCCCCCCCCCTGCTTGTAGGGACTTTATTAGTCAATGAAAGGATGCTTGAGACCTACGTAATTGCAAGGGATCGGTTCCTTGTTCCTGATGGAAAGATGTTTCCTACTATTGGAAGGTAATCAAGTGCACCTTAATATCCAGATCTTAATGCTTTTCTACCTAAGATAATACGCTCTCACAAATGGCCAATGGTTCTCATTATCATGCTCTCCTGGTTTCTTTTAGCCATTTTATTGTAAATAGTTCCCCCTCCCCTCAAGCCTTCATGCGCGAGGGGTTCTAAAAAATTAAGGGGCAAAGCAAAGCCAAGAGGAGGAAGGGTAGAAAATTCTTATAACTGGATAGATTTTGATGTGTATGACGTTGTTGCCTTGGTGGTGCGATGCACTCTTGCTACTCCAAAGGCTGTTAATATTTACTCAAGGAAATTACCATGTTTCTTACCATTAGTAGTTGTGGCTTATCATGTTTCTGTGTTTTGTCATTGATGTGGCTAGGATTAATTTGTACTCTGTTACATGTCATTTCCTTTGGTTTCTGATGTTTTGATTTTGTTGCTCCTGCAGAATACATATGGCACCATTCAGTGATGAATATCTGTTTGTTGAAATGGCAAACAAGGTATGTAAGTGAATTGGATTTGTTGAAGAGTTTTTTTGTTGGGTCAGTAATGGCGAATCACGTTGGTGCTCTTATGTTTGTGAGTGGAGAGAATACCTTCACTAGAGAAGATTGTGTGGTGTTTAGAATCAGTGATTTTATTAGGGCATCTGTTTATTTATTTATTCTTTCATCGGCAGCATCTGTTTATTTCTTACGTGCCTCAATTTCTTTTGTATTGTGCTTATTCCGTACTATACGTTCATTATTATGTTCTTGGTAATGAAAGGAGTCTATTTTTTTTACTGTTATCTATGCAGGCCCTCTTTTGGCAGCAACAGAATTATTATGGAGTTGATCTAACTCCCTTATATGGATCTGCATTCAAGGGATACTTTTCACAGGTTTGCCTTACTCTCTAGCGTGGAAGTTTGGGATGTTGTTATAGTTTTTGCACATAATGGTCGGCTTGAATGTTAATAAATGCCTTGCAATGCATCGTTTTTGTTGAAGCTGTTACTAACTATGTTTATAATGTTTTCAAATGTTGAACTCAAGAACAGCAATTCCCGTACCCCTCTTCATAATTTTACCTTTGATTATTTAGCTGTTGTTCATTGAGGGTGGAGGTTGTAGTTCCTTTGCAGCTTTAAGATTCATCCACCCGAGAAAAACTTTCGCAGCTTTCAATCTTATACCATGGGAAGTTGAATCTTAATAAACCAAAGCTATTATTTGTTGTACACCGAGGCTCATTTTTCTTAAATTGCGTAACCAAGAATAACAAAATTACCACATAAAAGTTCGGGAAGGGTAAATGCAAACCAAAATATCCATAGATAATGTAGAGAGAGAAACTCACAAAAAGGATACAAAAGAGTTTCTTCAAAATGATAAAACTTCCAAGTGAAGGGCTCAAACAACTATTTATAGACCCATTACTACTAAGAACACAAAATGATATAAGTACCCTAACATCAACGGTATCTTGGTTACTGAAATTCGTTAATAACCACTTATCACTGAAGCATTGTCATTTTCCTTTGGAATTAATTGTCACGTGGGATTTTGTCATTTCTACATTGCTATGTGAACGCAGAGCTTATGGGTTCTGTTCTACTTGCAATAGTGCCTTTTTATCAAGTAGGAGATTTTGTCGACATCTAATCACGCTGATCTTAATATTTGATTGGAAGCAATATTATATTGGTCTATCATCCAAAGATTCAGTAAATATTCTTGTCTAGCTAGTATTTAAGTGCACTGACATAACTCTCCCATTTTCTTGTCTAGGTAATAATTAAGTGCACAAATAATCAAGTGAAGTGTAGAAGATATAACCTAAATTCTAATATGATAAAGGTACATATGTCACGACATAAGTTATAATACTTAACCTGTCAACCATATGGTCTTATGTTATATTTGAGAGGATTTTTTGTCTGGCAGCCGTTTCCTTCGTTGGGACATTCTCTGTTTTCGATGGTGTGGAGGTACAGCTGTATAGGTACAGGATGACGAGATTTTTTTAGGGATTATAGTTGAAGATGGAAACTGTGAACCATCTCATTGTCTAGACTGTAGTAAGCTGTGATACTGTCATTTAAGGAGGAAAGCTTTGTGCAGCTTATTAGTTGAATTAGGTCAACTTTGTTTCTGGATGTGTAGATGGAAAAATAGGTTATAGGGTCTTGAAAGCTGAATCTTTTTTTAGCACAAAGTGTGGTTGACTGCATTCCTTTCCTTTTTTTTGACAATAATTATACTGCTTATACTTGCGTGACCTGTATTTAAGGATCTCTCTGTCTCTCTCTCTCTCTCTCGTTTTTTGTTTCTTAAATGCCTAATAATCTCCTTACTTCCTTTACAGCCTGTAGTGGATGCTTTTGATCCTAGGGTATTGGTTGCTCCTGCAATATCTCATGTGATAAACTTCACTTCTATAAAGGTATTATTTAAGCATCTGAATAAAAAACCCTCCACTTGCCCAGTACAATACTTGTGTTCTGAATGTGGTGAATTGGTTTGTCAGATTATTGTGACCGGCAATAATGATATTACAGCATGCGGTTTACTTGGTACTGGCAAATCTAGTGCACATCATCGCTTATTTGATTCCGGTGGTTCAAGTTAAAAGGTTTTCGTGCTATGAAACTACTGTTTCTGTAACTATGGACCTGCTGAAATTTTAGATAACAAAGCGAGTCAACAGGCTATGAAAACGTTAGAGGATGTCATAGTTGTTTGAGGTCTCTTTCTTTCTATGATACAAATAACCTTCTGTTTCGGAAATTTCACAACCAGTAAGCTAGATTTGTTGTCATAACCCCCACGTTCCAAAAAAATCGATATATTTAACCACAGCTATAATCAAGTGCACATATATACTCCAGAAAGATGAGGGGATATATGAAGTCATGTTGATGAGAACTATCTAGTTCTAAATATCTTTGGTATTCCAATGCTATGTATTGGTCCTATGGTATTATTTCTATGGATCTATTATTTATACGGAACTATCCATGGCATCTCTAATTTTATCCATGTTGTACGCGATTTACGAGTTGAGTCTGATGCTCATCAATTTAATCCCAAAACTCTTTTGTGCATCCATGTGTCAGGAAGAGGACTTATATGAAATTGATGTTCCATTGAAATTCAAAGCCGCCGTGGGTGGTAGAGTTCATGGGCTGGCGTGCTGGTTTGATGTTTTGTTTAATGGGAGGTAATCATTTGATGGTAATAAGTAAGGTCATTATTTTTGTTCTATCTAGCATTGCATCTTCATATTGAATAGAGTTGAGGTCACAACAGACGTTTTACTGCTATTGTTTCATTGTTCTAAAGCACTGTACCAAGATGGCTGACAACAGCTCCTGGTGCACCTACAACCCACTGGTATCAATTGCGTTGTGTTCTCCCACAGCCGCTTTACGTCATGCAAGGTCAAGAAATTACAGGCCGACTTCACATGATCGCACACCATGCACAGAGTTATACTCTATATCTAACATTGTCAGGTGGGCATTCATGTTATAGTTATAATCGTCTGCATTTGTTTGTTCATTTCAAATAAATTGTCTTTATTTTGTATTCTCTTTTGTTTTAGACATTTTTGAAAACTTGTCTGCAAGAATTAATTGAGATCTTTTAATTCGTGAAAAAGATCTGGAATTGTTTCTCAGAAAGATATTATATATGAAGCCATATTAAAGGGCATGACTCCCAAAAAAAGAACAGAGAAATTGTGATGAAGTACCTTGTTGAGGGGTTCAACCGTTATGATCTAACTAGTCATAAATAAACTTGAATAGCTAAAATGTGGGGCCCTGGTGCTGAACAAGGTGGAATACTTCAGACTTCGTCCTGCAAATTTGATCTCAAAGAGCCCTATTACCGAATGTCTCAACCCCAAGCCTATCCAGTGGCTCAAGATCAGCCAACACATCATCTAGTAAATACGCAGGTATTGATCCTTGTGATTTGCAGTCTGTTTTCTTTGCTCTGTATCTCTTGCTTGACTTGCAAAGTAGTTGGGAATTAAATTTGACACAGCATGTACTTTGTGCATAATTTAGTTGGAAGGGAAATGCTGATCACTGCCCATTGGGCAGTGGATGCCCTCGATATGCATTTAAAAAGTATTTAGAAATATAGGAAGGCATTAAAAGTGTCTAGAAATCTGTAGAAGTTTACGAGGATATGTAAGAAATGTCTATTGAACTCGGAACTTTTTTGGCATTGCATAAACCTTAAGAACTGCCATTGCACGGCGGTTAGCTCCATTCTTTATTCTTTCCCAAAAGAATGTCAATGGAGAGTTGAAAAGGTGCATAAAGGGTCCTAGATATCTGTTTGCTTTCTTTGTGGATGTCCTCTTCCTTGGCCTCACTCTGTTGCTTGGGCAGCCAGTGAACTCCTAGGGAAAGTTTTCCACAATATTATTGGGGAATTATCTTTGGCTGCAACTATCTACTTGCTATGACTTTATTAGAGGAATGCTATGGTTTTCAAGGGTATCTTAGGCCCCACCTCTGGACTATGGACTATGTTTGTTTCCTGTACCAAGGCTCTTCTCCTCGGAAGTCAGATCAGAAGAAATTAAGGGAGAATTCCACTACTGTGCAGGAACTGGACAAACCCTTTGATTGTCTTTTGGCCATGCTAGATCTTATTTTTCCCCTTTATTGCTTTAGTTATCTTGTTCGCTTGTTGTTTGAGTTCTTTCTTCTCTTTTGCTTTGTTTCTTGTAGTTTTAAGTCTTTGTATTTGGGAGGTATGCCTGCCTTGTACTTAGTTTTGTTTGTTCATGCAATGACACTCTTAGTTATTGTAATGACCTGCATCAGCTGACCTGCTGACCCTTAGCCTAACCATGTGGCTCGAAAGGTTAACCTCAAATTACCATAGCTGCTCGCAATTCGTTATATACAAACTCTATTTTCATTGCCTCCCTGATGTGGGACTACAATGGTGGGATCTCACAGTTACCCCAAAAAAATCAAAAACAAAAGGAGTCCTAGAAAATTAGAATTTAGCCTCATCAAGAAGCTATCATGTTGAAAGCCAATATCTGCATATTCTGATCAGTTTCAGGTGTTTACATCTATTTGCGCCTCCTTTCCAAATTCCAACTTTCACCTAAGTTAGAGTTCGGCAAAAAAATGGGATTTTGCATATGCAGAAGCTCGTCCAGAATTTCAATAGCATCTATTAATGTTCTGTACCAGTGTGTCCCGAGTAGTGCAATGCTGGTTTTTGGTTTCTGGATTTTCAAATGAATTCTCTGTTTGCCCGTTTGGTGTTTAAATGTTATTCATAATCTAAGCATATGACTATTGACTTTGTGTACCACGACTTTGCAGGATATACAAACACAATCCCTGGATGAAGAAGTATCTGAATTTCTGCAACAACCGCCCCAAAAGTCGGATGCTGGACTCGATTGAGTCACCCGGGAAAATTCCCCGGATCGGTTGTGCGGGGGCTCCCATGTTTTAAAGGGTTACCCTAAGAGCAGGGAATTTGCATGAAAAACCTTGTCTTAATCAACCTTTTCTCCCACCACTACTCGTCCATGTAGATTAGATTGGAATGATCAAAGCATTCTTGTTGCGAAGCTAGCGATCCTGTAGAGTATTCTAAGGTTCAAATAATCAAATGTGGCTTTCTTTGATTATGATTTCTAATTTTCCGGTTTCTGCAGGCTTAATAATGAAGTGATTTTTAAAGGAAATTCAATTCGTTGTGAAATCGACTACTGTGCTAGTTTGTGGATGCTAGAACTGCTATTGTTACTTGTGGACCTGATCCCGTGAAAAGATGGGACTGAATTGCAGATTCGGGTGGATATCGGGTGGTTTTGGACACGGGGAAGAAAATGGAGTAATTATTCAATAGTTCGGGAATACCGCTGTATAGTACTCCGAATCACTTTATAATCACACGTTCCTGTGGTGTTCATACACTTAATGGTAGGTTCCACAAGAATGTATGGTTGTGTCCGGCCCAAGGTATATGGGTGCCCAAGGCCTGTAATAAGAATGATGTCTTAAACGTTTGACAAAAAAAAAGCCAGAAAAAGCCAAAAATAGTATTAAATCCACTTTGCCAATAGTCTTTCCTCTGGCGATGTGGGACAAATAAGTTGCAAAACAAACACCTTGTTTGGTTCCCATCTTATTTTCCTCTCTACACGTTCTCAATACCTTTTTCTTTCTATCTCTCTCTATTCATTATCACTTATTACATCAAAAATAACTTTCAAAAATGAGAACCAAACAAGGTGGCCTCCCACCTATAGTCCTATATCGCTAATTGAAGGAAACAATGAAGGCAAATAATATTTTATAACTAGAAAGTTTTACTGTTTCAGTATCAATACTCAAGAGACTGGACCTTACTTTTGAAACTTGGACTGGATATTTCCTGAAAGGGTCCTACCTAACTCAAATACTAAAAAAAATTGGGGTGCCCCCCAAAATTGGGCATCTTGGGGATGCCCAAGGCCGAGGCCTTGTGGGCCTTGTGCCTGGGCCAGCTGTGGTTGTAAAGTGATCCAGAGTACTATATATAATTTCACAAGATGATATGAAAAGAAGTCCCTATCACTTTATTATTCGACTTGTTTATCGACTATCAACTGAATTTGATAGTTCGCAACAGGAACCGTCTCTTTTTTCATTTTTGAAAATAAAGAAGAGAAAACTCTAATTACAAAATGAGAAAATTGATTTTGACTTCTCATAATTGGATAACCACTCCAAAGTGTCTTTTGATATTCAAAATACGCGTAGCACAATCATCAAAGCATACTAAAAGATCAATTTTAGAGTGCGATTATCCAAAAGTGAAGTGCCAAAGTCGTTTCCCAATAAGAAAAGGAGGTAAGCAAAACAATTGTACAGTAACTTAATTCTTTCGTCGCTTTCGTTAAATAATCATATGCCCGAAGAAAACTCGAAGAAGAATGTACATGTGTACAACAAATAGATCAGCTTTCCCTTCTATCCTGAGATATTCTCTCCGGTATATTCTCTCTACAATGATGAATTACTACCAATAATCAGAATTGAAACCTATAAAATCAAATGCGACAAAAATTGGCTCAACGATCCTTGTTTCAATGAATCAGCTTTTGGAAAATTTTGTATCCAATGATGTGTTTCAAAATGCCAGCCTCCTTATGTTCTAATCTAAACTCGGCCATTGGAAAATTTTGGTGGGAAAATGGTGACGGGGGTGGGAAAATACATTGGGGGGCGTGGGACAAGCTAACAGAGGCTAAAGGGAGTGGTGGTATGGGGTTTCGCGATTTTGAGGCTTTCAATGATGCATTACTCGCTAAACAATATTGGAGATTATTGAATAATCCAAATGCTTTCTGGGCTCAAGTGTTAAAAGGAATTTATTTCCCTAATACATCCTGCATGAAAGCTGGAAGAGGGGCCTCCCCTTCGTGGTTATGGAGTAGTCTTCTAGTGGGAAGAAATCTTCTTGAAGATGGAATGAGATGGAATGTGGGAAATGGGAACAGCATCAACTTCTGGGGTGATCACTGGATACCCTACTGGGGTGAAGGTAAACTTTCATCAGTTCCAACAACAGACTGCCTAGGTGCCAAAGTTTCTGACTTTATCAAAGGGACAGCCAACGTTTGGGATGTGGGGAAATTGAGAAACTGTGTAACAGAAGACGAAATTGGTGCCATTGTCAAAATACCAGTGAGTGTTACAGGGGGAGGGGATAAAATCATTTGGAAACACACTAAGAATGGAGCTTACTCCGTCAAGTCGGGATACATGCAAGCTCTCAAGACTAAGAACAAGTCCAAGATTAATCGACCCTCCTGCTCTCACCATCCTCCTAGAAAATTTTGGGCAAAGATTTGGACTACACCGACAATTCCTAAGGTACGAAATTTCATCTGGCGAATAGCTCGAAATTGGGTAGCTTGCAAAGAGAATTTGTGGAAAAAGAAGTGTGCTAACTCAGCCCAGTGCCCCATATGTGAGATGGAACCCGAAACGATTGAACATATTTTATTTAGGTGTCCTTGGACAGAGCCTATATGGTTTGGTTGCGGGCTGTCTTTTTGGATTAGAGGCTGCCCAATTGCTACTGTGGATAAATGGTTGGAAGATCTGTTATGTGGGGAACTAGCAAAGGAATCAACTCCAGAACATGTGGGCTATATTTTCCAAGTGTGTTGGGCAATATGGAAAGGTAGAAACGAGTATGTATTCAATGGAGTCAAGCCAATCCCGGAGAGAGTAATCAACGTAGCAAAGGATGTGAACATGGATTACTTGCAAACTACTTTCGAGGGGGATAAGAAGCAAGTTACGAAACCCAACAGAATCAGGAATTGGTTACCTCCTCCACCTTCTTTCATTAAATTCAATTGTGATGGTGCTTTTTCCTCCTCCCGCAACCTAGCTGCCTTTGGTTGCTTAGCCAGAGATAGTGGTGGAGGGATGCAATACTACAGATCAGGCAGAATTGTGGCGTCGTCAGCGTTAATGACTGAAGCCTGGGCCCTTCGCATAGCATGTGGGATGGCTGTGGATTTGGGGATAGAAAACGCGGTGTTTGAAGCGGACTGTCGAACTGTAATTGATTGCCTCAACAACAAGATTGATCATAGCCCGTGGGAAATAGCAGCAGTTGTGATAGACATCAAACACTGGGCCTCACAAAGGAACTGGACTTTCTCCTGGGTTTGTCGAGAGCAAAACTCGGCGGCTCACTGGATCGCTACTAATTCCTTAAATAGAGAGTTTAATTTTAATCCAGGTTGTATTCCGCCTGGGCTGAATCACCTTGTTAGGAAGGAAAGGCCAGTTTGATCTTGTAATCGTTGTTTGACTTATCAAAAAAAAAAAACTAACTGCTGCCAAAGCTGGAATTGGTTGATTACCGACAACATTGTAACAGCGGGTGCAAAGGGTGGGGTGCTCCGAAAAGGAACCAACTTGAAGAGAGTAATTCCAGCATCTTTCACATTTTGAGCCCTCTGCACGGGACACTCCAATCCAGATTTTCTTCTTTCCTTGAATGAGGTACTCTCCACGGTATGGAATGTCCCTGGTCTGTACACTCTCCAAAGATGAAAGGATCTGTACCTGCAGATCACCATTCAATTGAGTCACATTAGAAATTTGCTACTTGTTTTCGTGTAATAACACGGTGTTACTTGTATAATCACGACAAACCCAAAAATGTTTCACATTTGAAGGTAGAAAAAGAAAATATTTTCGGGACTACTACCACACCTACCACTTGACACAATCACTACCACCCATCACCATCTATACCGTAGCCACTGGCACCATCATTTTCAGGGAATGCTCCGAAACAAATACTTCATAGAGTTTCCAAGCACGTGAGATGAAAAGTTGTACCAATTTTGTATCGTGCGATGCCCAAGGTTGCTACTGCTTAGGTTGACGCAATGCTACAATGGAAACTAATGGGAACTATGTTGAAGAGGAATAATACAGTTCTGGTTCCTAAAAATATTTCACAGAATTTATATTTAAGTAGGACAAGACACCATTACAAGTCAAATCAGTCGCGAAGTCGTAAAAATGTACTAACGATAACAGATTAAACCTATTCTATGTAACACATATTTTGAGATGTCCACTGTTGGTCATTGAGACAGACCAGGGACCATAAGGGCTACTGGTTAAATATTACTATTTTGCTTTGCGAATTGGTCACCAAAATCTTTCCTTGTGTTTTACAGAAAAAGATACTTGCAAACGCCAGCGTTATAGTATTACTGACAGCGAGTTGGGTGAAGTCACCAAGAAAACACAGGATAAATTCATTTACTGAAAGGGCAAATACCTGAGATGTTATGAATATCCGGTGCAAAGTGTCGGCATCATTTTTGGCTGCACTCATTTCCATCAATCTTGCAGCAAGGCTGTCATCCAAGGTGTGAAGATAGACCTTTGCTTCCAAACTTGAACCAATCAACTTCTCAGTACGAGCAACCTCCAGGACTTTATTCACCTCGGTTCGCAGCTGGTCAAATTTACAGAAGAAACATCGTCAGCAATTGAAAAGTCCACATCAGGAATGCAAATCTTATAACCTAAACTAAGAAACTTCCACTTGAGCAATACTATCTTCACCATACCCGGTAACCTTGTGAAGTCAAATGTAGAACCAGGAAAAAAAAATTGATGGTTAGCCGGTAAGACTACTTGGGAAAAAGTGACATTCTCTCTCTCCTTTGCTTAGCAAGGAGATGAGGATGGTCTCAAGCTTAGGCATTGGAAACCCAGGCTGTGACACAATACTGATCTGAACAGCATCTATCAACTATCTAGAAGGTTTTTCTTTCTTTTCTTTTCTTGAAGATAACTAGATGGTAATATATAATACCACTAGTGCTTGCCCGTGCCTACAGCACTACCCACCCCGATTGGAATTGGAATTTCCCTTTGGAATTTTGATAGTGGCTCAATTGATGGCATTTTTGTAATATATTTGTAAGAATGTGGGTGCTTTTTTAAGAGAGTTGGGGAGCACACATCAGCCCTTGGATCAAATGAATCTCAGCCCTTCTAACTTGTGTTTGTATGGGGTCCACAGTCTTCTGTTTTATAATTGAGATAACGTGCAAATCAAGATCCAGATTCAAAAAACAAAGGTTGAATGATTCTAAGAGATTATATGGAATATCCATTAGTTTTTTCGCATGATTATCTCCTAATTACGATAGTTCTCCGAGATGAGGAGCAATACAAAGGCTTGTTTCACTAAGCGACTTCAGAGCTTTCTGGGTCTGTGAAGAAGCAATGTGAAAACTACAATAAAGATTTTTTCCGGAAGGCATACCCTCCTGTCAAAATAGAACTATATGCATCATCTCATCCATAACTGAAACAAGAGTTTTCATTTTCAAATCAATCATACATTGGATTTGCAAAAGGAGTTATTTTAGCTTATTTGGTTATCTACTGTTGATAGACAAAGAACTTACCTCAAGAATATTTTCCCAAAAGTTAATTTCTTCGTCAGGGAAAGCAAGCCATCTTTCATTTAATGCTGGCCATCTTGATTCAAAAACAAATTTGGGAATAGAACCATCTTCAGTAGTATACTGGAAAGGAAGATGCTGCCAAACATCCTCGGCCAAATGAGGTAGTATTGGAGCAATTACCCTTGCAATGGAAAGCAGATGTGCAGCAAGAACTGTTTGACAACTTCTCCTTGTAAAACTTGTAGAGCCCCTGGGAAATAAATGCATACATAAAAATCGAATCCCTAAAAACAACTCTTCAGGTGGCATGAAATTAATGCTATAGTACTGATACAGTTACTCATGAATCATGATCGATATGCTAGAGTATGCACAAAGGTACTGCTGCAGTAATAACCATATTAAGGTCTCTTCTCTCCAGATTAAGGCGGTGGGGGTACCAATGATGTTTGAAATCGGATGGAGATGTCTCTGCTCATCAAGAGGAGTTGTATGTGATACTTGTGTGTCTCTGCTCAACAAAAAAGAGTTGTCGTATGCGATACTCATGCGTCCTTACTTTGAATGGAAATCCAATGGTTAGACTTAAGACCACCACAGCTCATATACGCAGTGCACTTAAAATCAAGGGGTGAAGCCGTGAAGATAAAGTTCGATCTTGCTACAAGGGGCGCTAAGTAACCAGCCAATAGTCCCTAGAGAATTAGCAAACTTAATTACAAAAAAAATATTCAAGCATTAGGTCCACGAACTATATTCATTAATTGATGTAAAAGCAAACAAATATACTCCACAACATTCCAGAAACAATGTACACATAGGTCATCAAAACTCTCTATAATAAGTGAATGCATACAACACAAACTAATTTATGACGTGGGGATAAGCATATAGCTAATATTGCACAGGCCTTAGGATATTGAAAAATAGGGTGTCCCATACTAGGTTGGCAACCGAGAATCATAAAATACTAAACAAAGTAAACTAATTGGCAAATGGAGTGTGCATTCATTGACCTTCAATATTGAACCTAGTTCCTACAGAAAAAAATGTAGTGTCATAGCTGGAAGGGAAAAAGGAATCAGGTAAGGAACGTTTAGTTCTTTTATGAGGTCAAATAACATACCCGACATAAAGTCGATCTTTGGCAGCATTGAAGTAAAAATTTGATAGATCAACAATCACAAATCGTTGAATGGTCTGAAAAGGAGAAAAGCAAAGGGTTTAGTTACCATGAAAGAGCATTTAAACTGATTTCAAGATCTCACGATAAATTAACTCCAACTGTAATAAAATAAAGGAATGAATTAAGCAATAACCATGGACAAAAAATAACTAATCTTTATCAGTCCCGAAAGTGCAAAAGAAGTTATAAAAGGAGATGCAACTACAAGAACACAAAGTTAGATCTTGGGTGTTCTGGTTTGAAAGAGTGTTATGCATCACCATATGTGATTCTGATTGATAAATGTCAAAAAACACAAACAATCTAAGGATGGCTTAGGCTAAAAAGGCTTGAGGATCACGAGTTCACAAAACTTCAGTTGCCTAATGTTGAATTTAGGCCCACTACAAGTCAATATGAGGTCATGAACTCTTAGGGGTAAACTACGCCTTCTAATGTCAAGTAGTTAATCTTCACTTACATAACCCATGTGAAGAATGAAACACTAAAAGATGTCATCACAGCATGGGAGCCATGTTTATGGAAAAATAAAGTTCTGCAGTTATTTGACATGGTCCATATATCATTCACTTGAGAGTGAATGTATGGCAAGAGACACGGGGGGAAGTACCACAGCGATTAAAAGAGATTGGTGGTTTTGTGGGGTTCTCATAAAGTGATACCGTACCAGCATACCTGGAATATTTTGGAGAACTGATAATTTTCATAGCTTTCGTTAATGTTCTTTACAACATTTTCAAGTTGAAATAGAGCATGCTGATCAATCACTGGAAGATCGCTATAAGGAACAGCATTATCAGCCTGCAAACAAAAGACACAGACTCTTAAACAAACCTACAACAAAAGATCAAAATCAAAATCTCTTCTATAGCAGTGCCAACAACTGAGATGCAGTAAAGAATGTCATATGAAGAGCAACAGACAAAAGGAGAAACCAAACGCAATGTGAGCCGTTGTTTCTGTGCGTGAGCAGGATTGCCTCAAGAACATACGCCAAAAGAATCAAAGGGCCAACAAGGAGAAAGAATACTCTTTTTTCATAGAATAGATGGTGTTAGAATAGTTGGACTAAGTCCCACATTGGTTACTTATGTTATGTAACTAGTCACCACGTAATATAAATAAAAGCTTACTTGTGTTAGGGTTAGTTAACACCCTAAACACTTCTTTCTCATTCTCTAAACAACATGGTATCAGAGCGGGATTTTAACCTTAATCCACCACAACCCTAGCCTAAACCCTAGCCTCTGTACATAATCCCTAAAACCACAATCCACCACAATCCAAATCTTATCCTCTGCCAAAAAAAAAAAAATAATAATAAAATAAAATAAAATCTCATAGCCTCTGCCTTAACCCTAATCCTAACCCTCGCTCACCAATCACCATCCTCCGCATCCATTTCATCGCGGTACTGTTCATCGCGAGGGTACTGTTCATCACGGGGGTACTGTTTACTGTTCATGGCGGTTACTGTTCATTACGGGTACTGTTCACTGCTGTTACTATTCATCGACACAGTTCATCGCTGATTTTCAACTCTCGTAATGGTTTTCTAACTTCGGTAAGCCTTTGGTTTATGGGTTGTTGTTTTGGACCTGTTGTAGTAAGCACTTGGTAAATGTTGGTGATGTTACAGATCTGTCGTGTTTGATACTTGGTTGCTGATGCTGTTGGTTGAGTACGGGTTCTTAATTAGTTATTTTTTGTTGATTCTTATTGGTTGTTGCCTCCTTATTGTTTGGTAAAATGTCTGAGCAAAAGTCTGATTCTGTTTCTAGTTCTACTAATGGTGTGGCTCGTTCTTCTCGATTTCGGGAGAGCTTATCTATTACCTCTACACGTTTGAATGGCAAAAATTATGTTGTTTGGGCCAAGGCAGTTGAAGTTTATTATTTGGGTGAGACACTATATCATATTTTGACTGATGACCCTCCCGCAGCCATTGCTGCCACATATGGGGCATAGGTGTCTGAGGATGCCCGAATTCGATCTGAGTTATGGAATAGTATGGAAGACCATATTTCTAGCACATTGGTCTTCTTACCTACAGCCAAACAAGTATGGACACAGGCTCAAGAGATGTATTCTGGTGTTAACAATCTCCGTCGCACATATGATCTTCATCAGTCCTTCTTTTCTATCGCTCAGGGTGATTTATCCTTGGAGTCTTATTATTCCAAGTTCCGCGGTATCTGTGAGGAGCTCAATATCTGTGAGCCTATTTCTGCTGATGTTCAGGTTATGAAGCGCCAGCGTGAGCGTATGCAGGTGACTCGGTTTATATCTGGTGTGTCATCGACTACTTATGGTCCTGTTTGTAATCAGCTTTTGGGGTCTCGAGATTTACCTTCTCTCAGCGAGGTTTTTAGTCGACTTCGTCAGTCTTCTGTATCTGTGCCTGTGCCACCTCCTGATCGTTCAACATTAGCTTCCGCTGTATCTGGTGGTTCTGGCTCTTCATTTAGCCGTGGTCGTGGTCGCGGTCGCGGCCGTGAGTCTGGTTTTAATAGTCGTAGCCGTGACTCTGAATTTAGTGGACGTGGTTCTGGCCGTGGTTTTAGTGGGCGTGATTCTAGTCTCGGTAATCGTGGTTCTGGTATTGGTGGTTTTGGTCGTGGCTTTGGTGGTCGCATGTCAGGGGGAGGTAATCGTGGTCGTGGCTATGATTCCCGATCATGTACTCATTGTGGGGGGACCAATCACACCATGGAAACGTGCTATGATCTTCATGGGTTTCCTCAGGCTCATCAGGCTGCTATTTTTGAGGATGCTGAACCATTTCCTCACCCTGCTGACTCTGTGGTGACTATTTCTGCAGAAGAGTATCAACGCCTTGTGTCAAATCAGACTTCATCTTCTACTGCTGCGCTTGCTCAGACAGGTCCCTCCGTTGCTTGTGTTGCCTCTTCTCACTCTTCCACTCCTTGGGTTATCGATTCTGGTGCTTCAGATCATATGACTGGTACATCTACTATCTTTTCCAGTCGTCGATCTGTTGGTTCACCATCTCATGTCACCTTAGCTGATGGTTCTACTTCTGCAATTACTGGTTCGGGTCCAGTTTCTGTTACTCCATCTCTTACTTTGGACCCTGTCTTTCATATTCCTCGTTTTCCATTTAATCTTATGTCTGTTAGTAAACTTACGAAATCTTTAAACTGCTCCATCACTTTTTCTTCTCATGGTTGTGTGTTTCAGGATCTAAAGACGGGGAGAAAGATTGGTGGGGGTACTGAACGTGGTGGCCTATATTACTTTACCAATGACATCTGTCCTGCATCTGTTGCTCTTCAGTCATCCGTTTCTCCCTATCAACAACATTGTCGTTTGGGTCATCCCTCACTTCAGAATCTGAAGCGTTTGGTGCCATCATGTAGTCATGTTAAGGACTTGCAATGTGAAGTCTGTGAGTTTAGTAAACACCATCGAGTGTCTTTTTATCCTAGGGTTGAGCGTCGTGTGTCTCGTCCTTTTCAGTTAGTACATTCAGATATTTGGGGTCTTATTCATGTTCCCACTTTAGCTGGTTTTCAGTATTATGTTATTTTTGTCGATGATTTTTCTCGTGTTACATATCTTTATCTTATGAAAACGAGATCCGAGTTGTCTTTTATCTTTAAGTCATTTTATGCAGAAATAAAAACTCAGTTTGATACTTGCATTCGTATTTTTCGTTCTGATAATACACGTGAATATTTTCATAATGCTCTTTCTCGATTTTTTGATGATCATGGGATAATTCACCAGTCTTCGTGCGCTCGAAGTCCACAACAGAATGGGGTTGCTGAACGTAAGATCCGCCACTTATCTGAAGTTATGCGTGCCCTGTTAATCCAAATGCAGGTCCCTAAGTCTTACTGGAGTGAGGCTGTTCTTACAGCTTGTTACTTGATTAACCGTATGCCATCCACTGTTCTTGGTGGTCAGATACCTCACAAGGTTTTATTTCTTAGTCGTCCTCTCCACTCATTACCCCCTCGGGTATTCGGGTGCACATGTTATGTTCATGCACTAGATCCTGACCGGGACAAACTTGACCCTCGCTCGATCCGGTGTGTCTTTCTTGGCCCTCTATGGTCTTAAGATGATCACTTCGTCGTCAGCTGTGTGTGCTGGCAGGTTTAATGATGTCTGTCCTTACAGTTTCGGACTCCTGCAGTCTGAATATGTCCTCTGTCTGAGTATGTCATTCCTGTCGATCTTCCTCTATTCCAGTGCACCCTGGTATGTTCGTCGGGGAAAGCTAGTGCCTGATTGTGCCTATGTCGCTGATACATCATTATGTCACCTGGTCTTCCTATGATCTTCGAAAGGTATTCGATGAGTTAAAACAGTCTTTACTAGCGTCAGTTTCAACAATCATCTTGGGTAAGTCTCTCGTGCACTACTTTCTTGGGTATTGTCATGGTTCCTAACACTGTCAAGGAAGGCTATCTAGTTTCTGAGTCCCAAAGGACAGCTATGCACTGAGATATCTCTAGATGGAAACTGGTTTATTGCGAGCAAAGTCTACCGTAGACACCCCTATCGGGTCCATCAATGTCATAATCCGGATGGTACTTGATCACGGGGAGATATTCCTTCATCCAGACCGCTATCGTCAGACTATGGTAGGTTGATTATGCTGAGATTATCTCGATGGCCAATTACACTGTCGCATCTGATATCTCATTTGGCCAATCTAGTTATTGGTAAGTCAGTTCATGTCAGCTGACCTGCTGAGGTCTTCCACATTGGAGCACCTCCTGGGTTTCGTATTGCTCAAAGCGTATCTCATGTGCTCATCTTGGACGGGCCCTCATGGTCTTAAGCAGTTCAAATCGAGTCATTTGCGTGTTGGCAGGCCTTTGTGACTAATGCTGTTAGTTTGGTATGCGGGATCGCACCCATTCTGATCATTCGGTCTTCTCTATTCAACTAGAAAGGTACTTGATGACTTAACAGTTGTTTACAGCGTCAGTTTCACACCAAAGATTTGGGTAAGCTCCGATATTTCTTGGGTATTGAGGTAGCAAGAAACAAGGACTGTGGATTAGCTCGGTCCAGTGCCAAGCAGAGTATCGTGCACTATGACTTATACTACATGCGAAACTGGTTGTATTGGGAGCAAAGCCCGTAGACACCCCTATGGATCCAAATGTCAAATTGTGTCTTGATCAGGCGGACAGTATACCTCATCCAGACCGCTATCGTCGCTTGGTAGGCAAGCTGAATCATCTCACCAATACACGGCCTGATATCTCATTTGCTATTAGTATCGGTAAGTCAGTTCATGTCAGCTCCTCGAACTTCAAACATAATGGGAAGCTAGATCTGTCATATTGTTCGGGAGAAGATCTCAAGGCTCATCCTGGACGTGTTGGCCTCTTTTATCATTCAAATGGTCATTTGCGTGTCTGAGGCCTTTACTAATGCTCAATTGGGCGGGATCATCTTCATCTGATAGACGGTCCTTTACTGGGTAAACTGTACTTTTGTTGGTGGAAATTTGGTTACTTGGAAGAGCAAGAAACAAACTGTGGTTGCTCGGTCCAGTGCTGAAGCAGAGTATCGTGCCATGACTTATACTACATGCGAGGTTGTATGGTTGAAAGCTTTGCTCGAAGAATTGGGGTTTGGCGTACAGTTACCTATCCCTATGTATTGTGATAATCAAGCAGCAATACATATTGCTTCAAATTCGGTATTTCATGAGAGAACCAAACATAATGAAGTAGATTGTCATATTGTTCGGGAGAAGATAGATAGTGGTGTGTTGGCTACCCCTTTCGTGTCTACAGACGCTCAATTGGCAGATATCTTCACTAAACCTTTATTTAAACCACGTTTAGAGTTGTTATGTAACAAGCTGGGATTTTGTGATATTTATTCTCCAGCTTGAGGGGGAGTGTTAGAATAGTTGGACTAAGTCCCACATTGGTTACTTATGTAACTAGTCACCACGTAATATAAATAAAAGCTTACTTGTGTTAGGGTTAGTTAACACCCTAAACACTTCTTTCTCATTCTCTAAACAACAGATGGCATGAAGCCATGCACAGAATGGCTATGGTTATAAAAAATCATGGACATACCTCCCAATCGTGAAGATTTGCCAAAAGAAATCTCAATGTTCCTCGCAGCTTCCTGTATATGTCAGACATCTGACGAAGAACTTGAGAACCAATCATCACATCGCCGGTATAATCCACACTCGAAACCCAGAGCCTCAGGACATCAGCTCCATAGGAAGGTGCTTCCTGTCAAGACAAAATCGTAACCCCATTGAACATGTAACAACTGAGAAGATGAATCGTAATATGTTCAACATGTGACTAACCCCTGGTTTATTCCCCCCTCCAATCACAGTAGCTGGGTCTACAACATTCCCCAAAGATTTGCTCATCTTTAAACCTCTCTCATCGAGTACAAATCCATGCGTTATCACACCAGAATATGGAGCCTTCCCTGAAAAATGGTCCAACGTGTCAACAGAAAAACATGTGGCAGCTTATTATTTTAATTATAGAATAACAACCGCTTCCAGTATGAAAGATAAATACATGCCTTACTGAGTAATTTTTCTCAAAACTAAGTAAATTTAAATGCCTTCTTGCCATTTGCTAATCAATCATTACAAATGGAGCATGGATAAGTGCAACAAAGCACCAAGTTTTCTTATTCCAAAGATATGCAGGTAACAAAAAAACGCAAGTGCTCAGAAAAACAACAGTTGAACCCTTCCAAGCCATGGAATTCCACCTACTGTTTCTAATAATTGCTAAGCAAAGCTTTTGGAGAAAAAGGAGGCCAACGCAAAAACCAAATGACTGATCAACTTAACAAATCTCAGATTCCAATATCTTTTCCCTTCCCTTTCATGCCACATCATAAACAATTTGTTCTCATACTTCTCGCCAATGAAACCTTTCTCAAATGACCCAGGCCTCTAAATAGAACCATGCACGCCAACAAAGCTAGATTTTCACTTTCCTTTAATAAAAACAAAACAACATTCTAGTTTGGCCCCCGTCTTTTCCCACCCAAGATATGCCTATAAAGTGTAAGAAAGAAAGTACTAGAACTGTGATCGATGAAGGCAAAAAATTAAATTGTGCATAGTAATTTCTGGCAAAATGCTAAATGCGTTGAGTTTGGTTTTGTTGTGTGGTTGCAGAAACAATATAAAAGGAGAATGATCGAATGTTCCACCAAAGTAAATTTCACTTGGGCAATAAAAAGCATATTCAGATGATTTACCCCCCAAAAAAAAAAAGTATATTCAGATGTACATTACCTTTTGTAGCAATACTTGTTAATAAAGAACTCTGGAACCACCCGCGATGTTGATCTGTACCTTCAAGATATAAATCTGCAGGAAAACTAAGTCTGCTTCTTTTCGCCAACACAGCAGCCCAAGAAGAGCCTAAACTAGATCATGAGCTATTAGTCAGTTTGGTGAGTCGACATTTTTTAAATGAAACTAGACTGCGGTTTCAATGTAAAAAGCATCAAAAGCTAAACACCAATGTTACTATGCTTCATTAATGACTATGGCTTGATATCTAATAAAGTAATGACAGATATGACGGCAGGATTGTAAGATGCAAGAGATGTCATATGGAAAAGAATGCACCTTATACAATCTATGTGCAGCTTGCGGCAACCAGGTTAAAAGAAATCCTAAAAATGAAGTAACTTCCGTTAAAGAGGATTCATCAAACGTCCACTTGTTATACAGAGACAGCATGGAACATCAAAGCACTAGGGTTTCAAACAAGCTGTTTCCTGAGCTGTCACCCAACAGCCACGAAGTCCTTTTCGCTTGGTAGATTTTGAACATAAGGAAACATAATAACCCGCTTAATTGAAGCATCAAAAAGCACATGATAACAGAAATCCAACTACTCAAGATTTTAAGCTGCAATTTGGTGTGAAATATTCATGCTGCTCTACAACATCTTGATGTGCCTTTTGGTGCTCATCCTATTCGTTGTTGCAATCTACTATTCTCCAGATTCCACAACAAAGTTGTTCAAAAATGTTATTTTAACCCCTTGATTGTAGGGAATTCTTCTGATGATCACATTGACTCGCCTTCCAACCTTAATGACCCGTAGAGAGAAACTCATAACTACAGGTCAATGCATGTGCATATGTAAAAAACTAAGTTGAGAGAGAATTATTCAAGCAAAAAGAAAGTAGAAATTCCTTTTGAACCTTCCGACCCATTTCTTCTATGTGCTTGGTTCCCAGATGGAGATTTTTGGAACGTCCAAAGTTAGGGGAAGAAAAGAAAAGTAAACATTTCAAAATTGATTGCATTTTACACCATCATCATTCTTAAATGAGGAAACAAGAAAAACTTGGCAAATTACCAGAGAGCAAACAATTACTAGAAAAAATCTCACTACAGTTTCTGAAAGGGATTCAAATTTATTTTCCAATATATATCTGCATCTCCCTCGATGTAAAAGAATTAAACTGAAACATCCCAACAAACTCAAAAAGTGTTCATAAAAGCTTAGCCAGTTGCCTTTCTGATGCCTTTAAGTATCTATATTTGTAGACTAAATATAAGGGAAACAACAAAGAAAGATACATGCAAAAGGATTTTCTCTGCACATTAAACAAAATAAAAGGCAAACAAACAGAAAGGTAAATAACATATGGTTTTTCACAAAAAAAGGTGAAACCCAGATGAGAAGCATTTGCTCCATTGGAACAACAACGGTCGGGCCTGAGAACGAAGTAGTGACTATAAATTCGATCATGTGCATAATTCCCTTCTCATTACTGTACATTGATTTTGAATGCCTCCCAACTGAAGAGGAACAACTTAAAAGTGCTGTATCTTAAAAGGATGTCAGTGAACAAAATTCAGAAGTACCAAACAACATCCGTGTTTTAGCAATATCGAACAAAATTACGTTCAACGTTAAATATTTATACCTGAATCAAACCAAACTTCCATTGTATCAGTTCCCTTTTCGTACTCCGGTGCTTTATGACGATAAACATCAGGAAGTAAATCCTCCACGCTCATGTACCACCAGGCGTCGCTACCCTTCTGAGAAATTATAGCTGCCAAAACAAAACAATCAATAGTGAAACAAACCAAAATTTAGATGCAAACTTTTAGTAGCTTGATATAAACTCTGAGACTACAGTAATCAGGAGAAGGGAGACCAGTAATGACTACAAGAGCATACCAAAGATGCTGACAAAAGGGGAAAAAAGAGGAAATAAAGAATTTCTACATGAGATGCGGAATAACATTGTTGACGGATTTTATTAACTAAGTGACCATCATATTAGAGTCAGCCTACACAGATTATTACCTACGATACCAAAATGTAAATCAGAGAAGGAAAAAAAAACCAGTAAGCAATGACCTGTTTTACGAGGTCCTTACACTTAATATGGTCAACAGTCTCTTCATTCAGGAGAGGTTCTCTTGATTCCACGTGATAAAAGACTGGAATAGGGACGCCCCATGTTCTTTGCCGTGAAATACACCAGTCAGAGCGGCTAGAAGTCATTGCAGAAATTCTGTTTTCAGCCTGAAAAGGGTATGCAATTTGGAGAACATCATCAGACAAAGAAAATGATATATTTTTAAGATGAACATTAAAAAAAGCACCTCATAGAAGTGGATTATAGGCATCCACATAACTTTGACCCCTTAGCAATACAATGACTTCTTTTCTATAAAGAAAAGAATTCAGGTACCCCATAGCCA
Source organism: Rhododendron simsii (assembly GCA_014282245.1). Classification (NCBI taxonomy): domain Eukaryota; kingdom Viridiplantae; phylum Streptophyta; class Magnoliopsida; order Ericales; family Ericaceae; genus Rhododendron; species Rhododendron simsii. Next base: position 36,070,474 of record CM024956.1, read on the forward strand.
TAAACATCCATGACCCATAGTTCAACATGCTAATATAGATTAGGGTTCAGAAAGCAGCTATTTCTAGTTCTATTCATTTAATGGATCAACACAGTGCACAAATACACCAATAACTTCTTCCAATATCCTCTCAACAGAATTACAAATTGCTATGGAGTTGGATGCTTTAACATGATATCAGAGCTAGAGTTTCGGAGACTATTCCCCTTTGTCTGTGCCATAGTTGCACTTTCTTTCATTGTGATCCGTGTGTTCGGGATCCTTTGTTTACCTCTCCACGTGCGAGTCAGGGGTCGCACGTGCGGGGGAGTGTTGGGATTTGTCCCACATCGGTTAATTATCTACTCCAAAACTAGTATATGAGCCTGGGCGGCCTCTCCACTCTTTGCCAATTGGTTTGGAGTTGGATGCTTTAACAATTAGGCTTCAGAAAGCAGCTATTTCTAGTTCTATTCATTTAATGGATCAACACAGTGCACAAATACGCCAATAACTTCTTCCAATATCCTCTCAACAGAATTGCAAATTGCTATGGCATGGTCTGATTCATTAACGGGTTGATGTAGGACTTCAATATAGGGTTGCTCATTGTCACATACAAGTATACCATGATTTGCTTCTATAGAGGACCTAATACCTGAGATGGAACCCACTTTACTTTGCTTATTGCGTCCAATGCAGCCTCCTTAAATCCTTCTACAGATGCAAACCATTGATCAGTTGCCCTAAAAATCGTAGGCTTCTTCGTTCGCCAATCATATGGATACTTGTGTTCTGCAGGAGAGGAATTGTGTGACCTATTATACCACCATGCCTAACTCATACTACTCTCAAAATAAAATAAAAAAGAGATAGTTTCATGAATTTGGGATAAAATGAGATAAGAGAACTTACTATATGGTTTTACCATGATAAGTGATGTGTATTGATCCAAATACTCAATTACAGCAACATTACCATCCCCAAGTACATCAAGCCCACTAAACCTTCCTGCTTCTTCAGTAAACTTTCCATCATCATCTACAGGGGAGAGTAGGGGCAAACCATATTTCAAGCCAGTCACATAATCTTCCTGCCCATGACCTGGAGCTGTATGGACTAGTCCCGTTCCAGACTCTGTCGTAATATAGTCACCCCCCAGGACAACTGGACATTCTCTGCTCTCTATTGGATGAATATACCTGAAGCCAAATTTGAAATCTACAGGTTAGACAAATGTCATACGAAAAATTCCAAAGATCTGACTTTCTGATGTAAGTATAGACATGGAAATTATATGAACTAGAGTGAAAAATAGAACAAAATTTTGAATGGCATGACTCCCTAACAATATAATACAGTCGAAGTTCATATTTATGGACTTAACTTGTAGTTTTCAAGATCTGAACCTAGTAGTGTTTTCTTCACAACAAGCTTTGCACCCCATTTTTCTTCTAATGTTGACAAAAGGTCTGATGCTATGATAAGGAAAGGCTTCTTCTGCTCCTTCAAAACATTGCCGAGCCTCTTCTTTCCATCTCCAGGCGTTGTTGAAACATTTCCCAAGAGTTCATGTACCTCAACGACAGCATATTGAAGCTTAGGATTCACCGCAACAGCTGAGCATGAAAAAGGAATATATAGTACATGTGTGAGATTTATAAGGGAAAAAGTGGGAGATAGAGATGTGAATGCTTTTTGCCACCACAGGGAACTGTTGCTGAGGTAAAAAGACATGTTAGAGGACTAGCAGCGAGTAAGTTTCTGCCATATGCCATGTCGCATATAGTAGTAGTGCATACTGTCAGGAAAGAGACCTGAACAAAATTCCGCTGATTAATGATTTTATGGGATGTGGAGATGGTGGATCACCTTCTCATTCATTGCCCGGTAGCTTGGGAACTTTGGTCCATGGTGTTTTCTTGGTTTGGTTTAAAATGGGCCATGTCAAGGAATGTTATGGAACTCTTAATTGCTTGGAACGGGGCTAGAATGGGCAAGAGAAGGAAGCGTGTGTGGGCCATGATCCCTCTTTGCTTTATGTGGACTACATGGCCTGAAAGGAATTCGAGGTGCTTTGAAGGGGTTGAAAAGCCTTCATTTCGAATCAAAAGTTTTGTGGTAGTAGTTTGTATAGTTGGGACAAGGGAGACTTTAATCCCTCTATTGATCAATTTTTAGATTGGTTTGAGCCTTTTTTGTCAAATAGGGGTGGTGTATAGGGCCTTTTTGTGTTGGTGGCCTTTTTTGTATACTGGCGGCATTCCCTTAATGCCATGTTTCTAATATAATTACTTACTTATCTATACCATACACTATGACAACATTATTTCTTGTTTGATAAGCAACATGAATGACTATTGTTGGAATTCGTCCCACATCAGTTAATTATCTCCTCCACAACTAGTATATGAGCCTGGGTGGCCTTTCCACTCTTTGCCAACTGGTTTGGAGTTGGATGCTTTAACATGGTATCAGAGCTAGGCTTTCAGAGGCTTTTTCCCTTTGTGTGTGCCATAGTTGCACTTTATTTCATTGTGATCCGTGTGTTTCGGATCCTTTGTTGACCTCTCCACGTGCAAATCGGGGTCGCACGTGCGGGGAGTGTTGGAATTTGTCCCACATCAGTTAATTATCTCCTCCAAAACTAGTATATGAGCCTAGGCGGCCTCTCCACTCTTTGCCAATTGGTTTGGAGTTGGATGCTTTAACAACTATTATTTCCTGCCAAGTCAGGATTCAATTTTCTTGGAACTGTGGGTGGATGCAATTGTCTATGGCTTAAATATATGCAGATAAGGCCATGGAGAAAATGTATAGCTTCCTAGAATTCAGATAAAAGGGATGCATATACGTAGCACTTGATCAGGAATCAGGATACACGCTTTATTCATTTGGTCATAATTGTTACAGTTCAACCTCTTTCCCATCTCAAGAAATATTCCCATACTACTACAGGCAACAAAGGATAACTATAAAAGAAAATTTTACTGCAGTAAACTTTACGGGAGATGGCATCATTTCCCACATGAGCACTTATTTAGGCTGTACATAGCCCAAAGATATACCTAGATGGTCCTGCTTTAGACACTGTTTATAAATACAAAGAGAACAATCCGAGTAGGCATAAGGAAGCTGCATATCAAACCTATCTATTCTCTAATTGGAATCGCATTACCTATTACCGTAAACAACAAAAAGGAAGGGTCACCAAGGGGAAAAAAAGAGAGAACAAAGTGACATGAATCGCTTACCAGCATTGGCTGGAATAGTCCAGGGAGTAGTAGTCCAAATGGCCAGGGACAAGTTGGGAAGAAATTCTCCCAATAAGTCACCTGAAGTTGAAGATCTGCTGACTAATCTGAAAATGGCATATATGCTCTTTGAAACATGCCCCTCAGGATACTGCATATAATTTTGAAGAAGAGAATGACTCATATGAATCCTGATCCATTATCTTTTCAAGCATACCATGCAAAACTAGTGAAGAACATGACTACTGACAAATGATTTTCTCTTTTGAATATTTTCCTTTCTGATGGTTCAAAGTTCAAACCTTACTCACTGGAACAAAATAGAACTAGATAGGAAACTCAAACAAAGCCATGCAAGAACTCACCCACCCTCCTCGCGACAATCACAATTCTCCTCTTAAAGTTAAGCAAGTGTATGCACACAGGTACGCTCTGAATGCTTCTAATAGGCCAATTTGGAAAGACAAGTATCTCCTGTGTTTTTTTGCTTCGCCGTTCAAAAAAAAAAGTATCTCCTGTGTAAAGTAAGTCCTAAGCAATGGGATCACTATGAAATAGGAATGGTTTGACCCAGCCCACCAAACTCCTACGTCACCCTCAAACCAAAGGAAAATGGGCCCATAAAGGAAGTTCCTTCACTGTCTCCAAGAGTCGTATGGTCTCTATTTTCATAAAATGTTCTCTGATTTAGCGCATTTGGAGAAAGCTGACTAACATCACTTATCAGCTCAACCTTTTTCAGCGACATTCAGTTAGACAACTCTGAGCATATGTATCAGATTCATTGGAAGGGAAGACAACCGCAGGGGCCAATTACCATCACAACAAAAGCTACAAATATCTCAATATTAGGTTCAAAGGCAACCTTACAACTTGTGCTAGTGCATGGAGATGTTAAGGTATGAAGCCTACAGAGAACACCTTTCCAGGCAGTAATCACTGCTTTAGAAAGGAAAATATCTTACAAAAGTCTATTGGCCATAGGAAACCATACCATTTGTGCTAGTACAGTCAAGAAGAGATGTTAATGTACAGAGAGCGCCCTCTCCAAACTGACGTCATTGCTTTTAGGCCAAATGACACAATCTCGACCTTCTGTTTGTTAGTCTTGTACGTGAGGATAAACCAACTTCATCATTTTCATAACTCAGTAAGCTTCTCTGCCGGTTGCCTATCTAAACACGTTAGTTTGAGAACAAGAATGGATAGGATAGCGGGAGAAGGTTGCTCCTTGACTGGATCCAATCAACACCTCAAACTAGCAAGTAATTAAAATATGAGAAATCTTTTTCCTATTTATTTCTACACCTAAGAAGAGAATGCAGTTTAAATTACAGGCAGTCCCACCCATTACTGTAACTTTCAGCTTTGAATCAATTTCCACAGTAAGAAGGGGAAAAAAAATACAAGATACTTTTACACTTAGTTCAGTGGAAGAGAAACAAGAACTTAAAAGGCCCATTACCTCCAACTCAGCCTCTGCAAGAGCAGTTCGTGACGAGGGACTCCAATGGACTGGTTTTCTGCCTCTATAGATATACCCTTGAAGGGCCATCTCACCAAACACTTCAATCTAGTAAAGGGAGGGTGCAGAAGAAACAATATCCAGGAGATCAACAAATAATTATATCAGCATCAAAAGGATAAAAAAACAACCTTTTCTATATTCCATGTAAGCTAAAAGGCATCTGCAATATGTTTTTTCGAAAGTGGTTCGACTAGATATTATGCGGAGTAATATTGAGCAAAATCACAGAATTAATGGCACTACAAAGCGTTACAGTTCATTCTACAGGAACTTAGATGTACTTTCAACAACCCCAAAAAAGATCCTTCAGAGAATGTTGAAGTCGCTACCTGAGCAGCCTCGTATTCTGGATCGAGAGTCAGATAAGGATGATCCCAGTCTCCCCAGATTCCGAATCGCTGTTAAAATTAAACAACAAGACTCAATATTCAAGTATGCCCTGAACTAAGCATTAGCGCTGGTTTGCAAGTGAATAGGTGTAATTTTTTGGCGATCAAGTAAGCATCTAAGAATTTTGAAATGACTACAGAAGAAATATGGTTTTTAATGGAGGGTGGCCCTAATGCCACAATTACTTTTTTTGGAGCCACGACACCTTTCTGTTATTGACATGTTTGCCCTTGCATGTTAACTCTCTCTCATTTGGAAATCATCACAGTTGGCTTAGCGTAGGAGTCTCACACTAACCACTTCTCTCGTCAGCTCTGCTTCCATTTCAATCTCCTTCGAATTCCATGAACGTCCAAATGTCTTACTGAATCTCTGACTTCCAAGCTATTCGACACAAAAATTGAACTTTGAGAGTTCCTCCAATGAGTACTGATTTTTCTTCCCAGCGTTCGGATTACTTCGTCAATCAAACTGAAATCACTTAATTCCACCGAATAGTGCAATTTTTGTTCAGAAATTCGATTATCTCGATCATTCAAAGACCTCAGTATTAAGGAAAAACAAAAACGCAGAAGATCGAGCAACATCAAAATGAGGGCTTTTGGAAAATATTCTGAGAGCATAGCAAGAGAACTTGAATGAGTTTTCTAGATTTACGGACGGGATGGTGGTGGTGGTCCAGGGGATAAGATTTGTGCGGGCACCAGAGAAGAGAGGAGGAGGAGAGGATTATTTGCTCTGTAAATGAGAGGAAAAGAGTATATAGAGACTCAGATGAGAAAGGAAAGTGCGCTAGTTCAATTAATGGGCAAAACTGTCAAGCAATATCAATTGTCGAGGCAGCAGAAAAATCAGTTGTGGCTTTATCATTAACCTTTAATGGACTACTTCGGTGTTTTAATATGGATAAAGAAAATTCAAGGAAAACCTTAAATGATGCCATTTGAATCTTAACAGTGGCTTTTGCAAACTTGGCTGCCTTTGACCTCAATTTTAATGGTGTGAGATCCTTTCTAGCATCGTGATCCAACGACTGCATCACTGACATAATTCGAAGCAACAGTCAAATTACTCATCAACAAGAATTAGCAGTTTTCTTTATGTTTAATAGAAAGCTATGCAACTGTTAAAGCATCCAACTCAAAACCAATTGGCCATGAACTGCAACTAAAGGTTTAATGACTGATAGCAATCTTGAAAAGAAAAGCTCACAAGTCACATCCAATATCAAAAACAAGCAACCATGTATAATGCCATAAGCTTCCACAAAAAAATGGGTAAATGGTATTATTACAATCATTTCCCAGTCCTCGAGATCAATGAAACATGTCGACAACAGACCATGAATTTAAAGAAGAAACAGAGGTCTACATGATGTAAGCTAAATATCTAATGAACAGTACACTGCTACACTTCTTATTAAGATCCATACACAGTGGTCAATTACTTTTTTAGATGAAACTAAGTCTGTTTTCCCTTTCCTGGCAGCTAAAGTGGCCAACATAGATGGGAGGAACTGAGTTGGGATCAAGAAGGGAATGAATACATTTTTTTAAGAACTAAAAGATCCTTCACAAATTGCATCTAAGGGAATGCCACCCACATATAAACAACAGGACCAAAAATATTGCATCTAAGGGAATGCCACCCGCATATAAACAACAGGACCAAAAACAAATAAGGGCTCCAGAAAATCACAAATTGCTCTACAGAAGGGCTTTCAGTCATTCACACCCATGACCCAACTGCACATGAATTTGCCTTTTTGCAGTTAACTGCTAGCAATAGCATCAACAGATGAGTTCAGATTATACAATACTACCAAAACATAAAGCACGCATAAACTAAATACTTGCCTTTCAATTCAATTGGTAGGCCATGGCAATCCCAACCAGGTACATAGTGAACCTTATAGTTTTGAAGAAGCTGCGGCAGAAAGAGAGTAAATACAACACAACAAAAGCAAAATCAATAGTGGCGGTACTTCACATATTAAAGTCGAAAAAGTGCACAGAAATTATACAACCTTAAGGGTATGTTTGGTTCGATGGAATGGAATTAACAATGAAATGGAATTTTGGTTGGAATGGAATCAGAGCAAATGAGAGTGGAATATCCTTTCCATTCCCAAGTTTGGTTGTACTTAGGAATAGTCATTCACATCCGCAATGAAATGGTGTGGCAATAGTAGTTTTTGGAGTGGCAACAGTAATTTTTGGAGAGACAATAGTAATTTTTGGTGTGGCAATAGTAATTTTTGGAGTGGCAATAGTAATTTTCGGTGTGGCAATAGTGAATCTTGAAGTGGCACTAATAATTTTGGTGTGGCAAAGATATGGAATGACAATTCCTTTACTAAGGTGAATAGTGATTTGGGATTTCATTTGGAATAATCATACCATCATTTAATGGTGAACCAAACATGGGTATAAGTATTCCATGGAATGACAATTCCATTCCAACGTTGATTCCATCGAACCAAACATACCCTAAGATCATAACAATTCCGGATTACCAACTACCCAAAAGTGCTTATTCAATGCATCAGTAACACTATAATATACATCTCTCAAAATAGGCACCACCAATCTGAATTTGAGAGACCATGGATACAAACAAACAAGCTCTTCCAATCCCCAACCTTTCCCACTTGGTTATAGTCAAGCTCCATACCATGCTCTTTGGGTAGAACATAAAAGTTGCTATTACTGAAGGTTGGATAATAAGGCTCCAGAATCAACTCAGCTTCCCTCCACCAACCACAAGGTGTACCAAATTCCCTATTCGGCCTTTTGAGTTTCTTTCTCAGACACTCTAACAATCCCCTATCTGCCAAAACTTCAACTTTTAAGGTTTCCAAAGAGGCTCAACAATTTGGGGCAAATTGCTTCATTTTCTCAACGCCATCGTATAGTTGGCCAAACAGAGGCATTCTTCCCAACTATATCGAGTTGGAAGTAGTCCTGGTTTATCATACATACATATAAAGGCCTATTAACTCTCAATAACCCCAGTCTTGAAGATACATCTGAAAGATATGTCCCAAAGCATATAATAACTCTCCTTACAAAAGTAGCCCAACAAAGAAGCCCCCTTATCACTTGCAATCCTAAAAAGAGCCGGACTACCCATCTGTAACTTCCCCTTCCTATGCCAAAAATGCCACCAAAAACTTTTCCCTTGCTCGATTCCCACCCACCCATTGAGTTTAGCCAGCAAAATCATTGATACCTCTTCTACCTCCCAAAGGCCCGCCACATAAAACAAAATCCTACATTAGTCCAGCCTCCATACAGGCAACCATATTTCAACGAGACAACCCCTCCAATAGCAGTCACGAGTGCACACATGGCTCCACAGCCAACTCCTTGGCTATAGGCCTGAAGATGATACGAAGAAAATCACACCATATTATGAAGGTGGGGTTACTAAACTAAGTAGTATTGTGAGCCAAAGAACACAAAAGGAAAGCGGAAAAGGATGATAGTTGAAGGATACAACTAGATCTTGTAATTTGTTAACATATTAAGGCATAATAAAAAGGTGGAATGCTAAGAGTTAATTCCAATCCAAACAGTAGTTCAAGTATTGCACTAAGATCGGAAGCACGCGCTTCATACCTCTTAGCATCAATTAAGCCCAATAAAGAATAATGTCTCTACAATATTATCATTTTCCAAGATATCCAAGCTACCCGCAAACTTTATATTTGGTGATATTAGGCCTCAACAGAGACCATGCTACAGTCTGCAATTGGCATCGATCAGATATTCAACCAACAACAGGCTCCAATCTTCATCAGATTAGCCAAATCAAAAGCACCATGGCATCCCTCTATATCGAACTAAATTTCCGGGAATACTTGAGACTTGAAGTCCAAAAGTATGAAACAAAATGCAAGTACTATAATTATGACATCCATCCATGACATATTTTCTATATCCCCGCTTCAATGTGTTCCAAGATCGGGAGGACATATAAGTTCTGTTATGTCCATGAGACATCAAACTTGACAAGATGAACATAAATAAAAAAGAAAAGGCATGAAATTTATGTTGAAAGTACGCAAAAATCACACCTTATAGCGATTAATAATATCCTTCAAAATTTTATTCAGAGCATGACCCATGTGCAAATCACCGTTGGCATAAGGAGGGCCATCATGAAGAACGAAATTTCCCTGTCAAATCAATTCACCGTCAATTATATTTACACAACTATAGTTAAACAAATCCAAAGCCAGTCTAGAAAAAAAACTCACCCCATTATTCCTGTCAGAAACTCTCTTGAACACCTGATTTTCATCCCATAATTTCTGAATCTCGGGCTCCCTCACAGCAGAGTTTGCCCTCATGCCAAATGCCGTCTTAGGTAGATCAACCGTATGTTTGTACCTTCCTTCCTCCTGCTTTGCCCCTGAATAATGGTAAGCACATCAACGAACTACAAGGATAAATTTCCCTCATTGGAGGGAGGTATGACAAGAAAGAAAATAAATCGTCATGAGAAAAACAACAAATAAATCTACAAAGTTGACACATAATGAGCAACATATATCCCAAATGATGAGCAGTATTGGAAATATGATATTGTATACCTTCAGATGCTTTCTTTGCTGCCATGACAGGTCCACGAGCTCTTCGCTTTGATGAATAATGAAACTCATCACTGGAATAGCTTCTCCTAAAACACAAGCAGCTAATAGAGGGGGTCTTCCTAAAGGATGAACAAGTTCTCAATAACAGAACCTGAACACAGATAATACACCATTTCAGCTGCAACTTATTGAGTACTATCAGAAACTTTAATTCATTGAAAATGACAACCAAACTAAATAACCAAAGCCTCGAGCCAAAAAGATTCTTAAAGTAGATCCACTAGCTTATTTTCCTACACAGGGACATGCACACAAACACACTGAGAGACGTATAACAAATGCAGGTATACTCTTAACTCTCGTACTAGTAGGGAGCCTCGAATGAGTTCTCTCTGGTGCGTATAACAAATGCAGGTATACTCTTAACTCTCGTACTAGTAGGGAGCCCCGAATGAGTTTTCTCTGATGCCTTTTATGCCCTCCTGATTGCAGTTCACTTTTGGGAAAAAGGGAAGAAGATAATAAAAAGCAACGGCGTCAAGTAATGACACCATCATCCATCACTAGACACATCACTTGTCTAGAAGAGATATATGAAGTATTGAAGTATATAACCGTGAAGGCACCTTCACTTCAATAGCTACCTTTTGGAGTCGATTTCTACTCAAGATTGTGTACCATGGTATTAGAGGTACCAGGGACGGTAGGGTGTGTGTCCCTGGCTTGCGCGGCAAGTACTGCCAGGTGAGCACGCTGCGCATAAGGGAGGGTGTGAAGCACAATCCCACATCACCTAACTACCAAAACAAGATGAAGTGTACAAGTGTGACGATACCCAAGACCGTGTAACAATGGAGTATCACATTCAGTGCAAGGAACATAGCAAAGAAGTTTCCTACGTCCGTACCATCACCGACCCATAACCAGACAGATGGGAAAAAAGAATTATTGTATACGATGCAAATACAGCTTCAAACATACTCCCCAGACAAGGGTCAATTCTGACCTGTGAAATGCATCCAATGTCAATTCCACCTAGATTGGTAAAGACCCAGCAGTAGATTTAAGTAGCTCTCAACAAACATTTCCCAGGAAAAACCAAGTTGTCTGCATGCCACTAACCTTAAACCTCTACACTCCATTTGGCTTTCGATCAAAGACCAAGAAACTCACTAGATCAACGACCAATATTGTTTTCCTCGTCAGCTCTGTAATGCTTTGAAAGAATCTCAGAACCAATATACTCTACACCTCATCCTAGAAACAAATGGAGTTGCAGCTAAGTCAAATTTTCTTTCTTTCTTGACACCTCATTGCAACCCGTCCAAATTTGCATCATCTTTCCACTTCAACCCACCGATATACCACATCTAAAGAACTGAAATCCATGTTTTCAGAATGTGCAACAACCACGAATTAAGGTGAATTATATAGGCACATTGCAACAATAAGCACCATAGTGACATTTTAGTCAAGCAATCGGCATTCCAGTGATGTTGTACTTACGGTAAAAAATTCATCAAACAGACACATGCTGTACGCACATAAACACACACCCAAGTGATATCAGCTTATGCAAATTACCGCGGAAGCTGATTTATTCTTAATCAATACAAACTAACAACATTTCTTGGAAAGGTCACGAAATTGACCTAACTAAAACGAAGTTTACAGTGAACTGTTGAACACGAAGTTCCACTGGGCATTATCATCTATACAAAGCAAGTGTAATTACTAAAAACAGAAGAAAGCTCTCTCCTTGATTCTCTCTCCTACATAGCATATTCTCAATAAAGTTCGATTTTTTCTTCTTTTCTACCCTTTGTAGAATACGAAAAACTAAATATTAAAAAATGATCAAACTTTTTTTTTTTTTTTTTGTAATGCAGGGTGTCCTAGGCCTCCTTGCGCGCACCTCGGACTAATCCTTACCACCCCTCCCACAGCTGTTTCACATGCTTGCGTATGGGAATGAGGTGGCCCCAAGAGTTGCAGGCAAGGTGAATCCAACCCGTTAGAGGGAGCAAGCCCCTAAGTCACATGCCAAAACCTCGAGGCCAATCCCTGGGGTTATCAAACTTTATTTCGTATACAAACTTTTCTTTACCAACTTCTTTACAGGTTTTCACATCTACCGCGCTAGTACGTACTTTATAAGTGTGTATATATAAATTCATGAAAACAAGTTAATATATACCTTATGCGAAGAAGATTGAATCGCCATTTGAGCTCTGATGGGAATAGTGGTGAGCAAAGTTGCCGGCGAAGGTTTTAAGAATGGATTTGGCTTCCACCCATTTTCACTATCTTTTGGGAAGAAGATAGAGATTTTGTGGATAAATGAACTGAAAACCTGAGACTCTGTTTCTGCGAACTGGAGAGGTAACAACAAAATTGGAATTTGCACGAAAGGTCCTCTGCAAATAATAATAATTCACAGGGCTGTAAATAAGCGGAGCGGAGTTTTGTTGAGGTCGAGCTCAGCTCATTTATTAGACGCGCTAAAAATTTGAGTTTGAACTCAACTCAAACCTTAAGAATCGAATTGAGTCATTTACTAAATGATCTACCTGTTTATACCCATTTTTTGCCAAAAATCAAGAAATGGATTTACGGGTTAAAAGGTAATCTCGAGGGTCGAGGCCTTAGCCTTGAAAGACCTTACAACCAGTTGCCCATGAATTAGGGCCGGTTCTTAAGAAATGATGAATGATGGGCCTTCCATATAGGTGATGTGAAATTGTAATGTACTCGCAAGCGCACGAATCGTACCGAGGTATAGTAATGCAAGAGCGAGGTCGAACCCACAGGGACTTGTGATTTTTAATAGGAAAACTAAATAATTTTAAACTGATTAAACCCTAACCTAGTTGACAAAAGTTGTGATTGGTTTTTAAACTAAAAGCGAAAAGTAAAAACAATGAACTAAATTATCAAAGACGAGAAAATTAAAGTTTAATCAATGGAAAAAAATACTAAGGTTTCGGAATCCACACCCACTAACTCGTATCATTATATATTCATGATCATTAACTTTACCCAAAATTTCTTCATGATAATCTGAAAGCTAATCCTGTTACCATGGAAAATATCATCGTGAAAGTTCATCAAAAAGTCTAATGTTTGTTCCTCTCCACTCGCAAGTATAAAACCAAATCATTAATTGTATCCGCTTTCAACAAATCACAATAAATATCCAGTTTTATAATTAACGGTGAAAAACCAGCTTTTAATGCTAAAGACAACTCAAAATCATGAGAAAAATATGATTGAACTCATATCCAGAATTTATCCCTAACAATTGATTTGGAGTAAGAACAATTTTAATCATAATCGAAACCGCATATTCGGGTAAAACCAAATCTCATGAATATATAATTGATAGTCATTAATGGGGTTTCATCATCAACCCTAGTTAAAGAGTTTAGCCACTCATAGAGTCAAAACACATAATCACGTTGAAATAAAACTCCATTGAGTAAAACTTACAAATAAACGAATTAACAATTTCTCCAAACTTTTTCTTCTCTGCCGTCGATCGTGATAGCAAGGCGTGGCTTCCGTGAGCTGCTGCCAAAATGGTGATGTTACTGTGTCGAAGAAAAGTCCTTCGGAAAGTGTGTCCCCCGAACCCTCCTTTTGCTTCCTATAAATAAGGCTAAGACTTCCCTTTGGAATCTCATTCCACTTCCATCGATCTTCTTGTTAAATCGGTAAATACCGATTGTATAATATTCCTTTCCCTAAACAATTCTTGCCATAGGAGTTTGAGTCAAAGCCAAATAACTCTTGTTACCCAATTAGCTGTGCAAGGCCATATGCAGAGAATTACCAAAAATCCTTGCAATCCAAATCTTCTTAAATCAATTCCATCATAGGAAAATTCCGTGAGCTTGATTTTGGGTTTTGCTCTTTTGAATCTTCTAATTTAAATTGGGTTGAGACCACTTGAATCAGACTTCATCGCATAAGTCTCGGAAGAAATGTTTTTGCATGATAAAGCCCAAAATAACTACAAAACATAAATAGATGATAATACGACATAAATAATTATAAAGTCAAGACTAACAATGCAAGTATGAGCGCCTTTAAGTACTACATTTTACGCTCATCAATAGGCCCAAATCAGTCAAAGGCCCAAGGCTTGAATCAGTCCACCAAGCCTGAGTATTTCGTCCAGGCCTAACCTAAATTCCTAAAAGTGACAAGGCCTACGAAATAGGCCCAAATTGGTAGAAACCTTGGTTTTCTCACCAAACTTGGGCTCAGAAGGGTTACAATGAACAAATGCCCATGATTTACCACAAGTTCAGGCCCAATTGATGAATAGGCCCACTGCTTTAAGAGCATCATTTAAAGCCTTTAATGAGCAAGAAGGGGGTCTTAAGCTGCTCACAAGTAGCTCAAAGTCCTTAAGCTGCTTACAAGCAGCTCAAAGGCCTGGAATATTCTTGCTAGACAGATATGGGTAAGCTGCTCACAAGCAGCTCAAGGTTTGAATTGGTGGGACCCCATTCTTCAGCATGAAGCAAGACCAAGGACAGGTGGCGTACACGCAGCCCTTGGAGCTGCAGGTAAATGACTCATGAAGACCTAAGCAAGCTGCTCACAAACAGCTCACCCAGGTCTGCTTTATCTTTTGTTTCTCGATCCTTCTTCCATAAGGAGTTAAGCCTAGAGGATTTAAGGGCCCACAAGGGGTGTAAGGTCCAAAAAAATGGTAAGAAGGCCCGGAGAAGTATTGGTCTTTAGCTGGGGTGGGCCCGGAAGGAGTCCATTCAAGCAGTAATTTGATTATTGAAGCAGCCCAAATGGCCTGGATGCTGCAGAGACTGAAATTCTTTTTGCCCTTTTACAAAGTTTTGTGCAAACAAAAAGGATTTTCAGGCCTTCACCATTTTGCTTGGAGTAAAAGGCACGTTTCTTTTACTCGAAGGAAATGGTAAAAGGCACGTTTTGGCCTTCACCATTTCCTTGGGCTGCAGGTAAAAGGCACGTTTTACCTCAATTTTGAAGCCCAAAATGGAGACGTTGGCCCAGCCCACAAATACACATACTTTCTACTGTTCTACGCGGGCACTCTCTCTCTCTCTCTCCTGCATGTAGCGTAGATGTTCCTCCGACTCCGACGAAGATCTCTTCCTCCCCCTCTGTTACGCCAGACTTACCTCACATCTCTCTTCTTTCCTTTTCTTTTCTTTATGGGTAATTAAAGTTTCTATTCACAACAAACAAGATACAAAATCAAAAGGGCATTCCCAGTGAACCAAGCCCAAAAATTGCTCAGAAGAACACTCAACAACAAGCCCAAAAATTGCTCAGAAGAACACTCAACAACAGAAAAAACAAGTAACTCAAAATTAGCAACTATACAAGCTACTCGCTAATATCTAGAGTCAAAAATACGAGTAGAGAAACGCCAACAAGAGCAGAAAGCCAAATTAACTCCTATTTTCTTTACTCCTCTCCAAGAGGAGAACTGATACAAGCTCTAACCTCTGTACAAATCTTAGCTTCCAAACCCCGCACATCCAAGCCTCTATGCTATTAAAAAATACTTCTATTACTCTCCCAAACATGATAAATCGTAACAACAAAAACCACTTTAGCCATAAGATTCAAGAAAAGAGTGCCCGTATGGCGGTTCAACCACCTGTGAAAGAACAGAGAGGCTGCAAAAGGAACTAAACTTCATTTGCAACCATCTCAGTTCTTCCAAAGCAGGTACAGTCGTACTCGACCCTTCTTCTTCTTCCTCAACTTAGATGTGCAGACAGTGGAGAACAGAGTTGTTACGGATATTAGAGCTTGCATAAGCTCTTGGAGAAGGGTTAAGAAGACAAGGGTCAATAGGGCCATCTGTGCTATTTGGCGCCTTGCAAATAGGATTTTTGATTCGTGAAGCTTAGCTGTTGATAAGTTTGATTGTTTTCCATGATTGTATAAGTTGCCGGTCTGGTTGGACTTGCAAAAGATGTTCTTTTGTAGTTAGCTTGTGATAGGGCCGGCTCTGAAATTTTGAAGACCTAAGACGATCTTTGAAAGTGAGACATTTAAAAATTGTAAACGAAAATCAAATAAAAAGTCAATCACATTGAATAATTTTGATTCAGATATAGTATTTGTTTGCAATGAGAAGTACCGGAGTAGTTGCGTTTATGGGGGAAAAAAATGCATCCATACACCCACCACACTAAATAATTTTAAAGGGCCCTAGAGATTTTTTGCGATCCTGTGACCTTTTACTCCTTTTTGTTTTTGTTTTTCCTGCATTCTGTGTTCCATTTTTCTAGGCCATTGGAGCTTAAGTTTAAAATATTTTCTTGGGTTTAAAATTGAGCTTCAAAACAACACATATATATTATATCATAAAAATAAATGGGGGCCCTATTTTTTGACATTTTTGGGGACTTAAGGCCCACGTCTCTTGGGCCTTAGCCCAGAGCCGGCAGTGGCTTGTGGTTTATTGGTCATAGGGGTATGTCCCTCTGACTTCGTTTTTTCCTTTTTGGTTCAATAAAATTTTCAATTACCCAAAAAAAAAAAAAAAACTTAGAGATGACTCTCATTGTTCCAATGTGTCCGATTTTCAACTGTCTCACCCGGTACATATCCCAAAAACAGGGTTTCGTGTATCATAGGGACTCTCCTGGCTTAAACTGCGGACCATAGTTTTAGCTTCACAGTATGTAATACTACTATTTTGATACTGCATTCTAACAATGGTGACAATTGCTCGCAGTTGGCAGCCATGTCGAGGTCCAAGGTTCAGAAGGCAGATGACGACGACATGGATCCAGCAGTAAACCCCTTTTTTTTTTTTGGTTTCGAATTGATTTTCAGGTTCCCGTAGGATATATTGTAGGTCTATACCCTTTAGTTTCTTGAACTTTATGCATTATTTTTCCTGCAGCAATACTGCGAAAAGAGGGTGAAAAGCCTTGGAGCTCTGAAGAGTGCTGGAATTAATCCCTCTCAAATTTCATGTTTCAATGTCCATCCCTGAATATATAGAGAACTATAAGGCCTTACTAATGAGGACGTTGAAGTATCTTTGGCTGGTAATTTATATATAAGAATTTGATTCCCATGTAGGGTATTTTCTCTCAATCTCTCTCACACTCCTCTATTGCCAGGGAGAATCATGAACAAGCGATCTTGTTCAGCAAAGTTGTTCTTTTATGATTTGCATGGTAATGGTGCCAAAGTCCAAGTTATGGCCAGTGTCCAAGATATGACCAATGCAAGGTATTTAATCCTTATAATTGATTGTGATAAAAGAAATTCTGGGCTAAGTTTGTTTGGAGCAGACACGCTTGAGTCCCGACTAAATTGAGCTTATATACTCTGGCCCGATAATGTAATGTTCGATTTATGCCCACTCAACCTCGTACCCTACTTGTTTGCGAGGATTGGCCATGACTGCATTTGTCTGATCTGAGTCAGGCATCCATGTTTACATACTTAAATGCAGTGGATGACAATCAATTGGATATGCACGCCATTTTGAATCTTTTGATGAGTTGTCCTAATTCTACTGGGTTTTATCTGGTATAGTGTTTTTTATTTTCTATTTCATAGATTTGTGTAGTATTTTTTGTTGGTTTTTCTTGCGAGTTGGTAATTATAATTATCTGGTTTATACAGCCATGAATGTAGGTTTTTTCCCCTTCAAATCAACGCCACCTTGTGACAGTCCTAACACACAAACTTCTATTTGAAACCAACCCTTATGTCTTCACTCGGATGTTTACTTGTAACCTTTACAGTTTTTGTTTTTCAAGACATCAGTAATTGTCCATCATTGCAGGGTTTCAGAATTGGATAAAGCTGAATTTTCCAAGCTCCACTCAGGTGTGAAGCGTGGAGATGTTGTTGGTGTTATTGGGTATCCAGGTTTGGAATTTTGCTGGCTCCTATAATAGTCAATAACTGTCTAAGTTCACCAATACCTTTTGCTTGTTCGTAGAATAGGACTAAATTGATGAGAATATCTTTTTACTATAAGAAATCTGCTTTATGAAATCTCTTCAACATATTATCTTGATCATAAGATTCCAGTGCGGGGTGTAAGGAGGTGTCGACCCCTTTGACCGGCCATTTCTTGCAAAAGCTAGAAAAAATAAAGTTCCCTTCTTTGCAACCCTGAAAACCAAAAACCATATACTGAGTGTTAGACAATCAAACTGAAAAGAAAGAGAAACCTCTCTAAGAAGCACTGATAAGGACACAAGACACAGATACAACTAGGACATTTGGACATGCCATTCTTCCAAAAATAAGGATACGCAGTCATAGGTACTCATATCATGTGTATCTAATAAACTCATATAGAAATAAAACAAACTCTGCATTTAAATTAGCATGACAAAAAAAAAAAAAACACAAATACTGCTGTCCAAAAAAAAAAACCAAAAAACAATGGCTAAGCAAGTGTTAATGAACTAAGCATCCTAATATGTTCCTAATGTGTCCTACCATATCACCTGTCTGTCCGCCTAGAAAAAACATAACGAAAAACTTGAACAAATATTTAAGCCTGGTTGGAGCGTGTCATGTCATGTCCATGTTTCATATGTGTCACCGGTTAAATGTGTTTGTGCTTCTAGGCCTTAAACACTTTCGGATACAATAAATTACCCCACCTTTGTTCATTATTTCCAACTTCTGTTTTTGAACTCTTCACCTTCAGCACGAGGCTTGGAGTGGAGGCCCAACTGTAACATTTCTCCAAAGCCGTCAGGCTAAGTTGTTCTGACAGTTGCCCAAGAGATCCAAATTCAAGTTTCTTAGATGAAATGCAGAACTCTTCGTCATTGGAGTTTAGTCCAGACTTCCCACCACGTGGAACCTCACAGGCCACTTCCTCAGACAACTTCTTCTCTGGCAAGGTAGGACCACTGCCATTGATACGGGTATGTCTTTGGACCTGACGGTGATTGGCCGGTGCCTGCTTCTTTCCCCTCCCCTGTGGGGACCTCTCCCTGCATGAACAACCATTCTGCAGATTTCATGTGTAAGATCACTGATAATGTGAAGCTGTGGATAAAAACTGGCACATGGCCTAAAATCGGAACAAGTTTGACAAGACAATACCAGTTCCGATTTGGGAAAAAATGTGCCAGTTTCACGCGCTTTTCGCTTTTCTTCCAATCTCAAGCAATTGAATGGTTTGCTATCGGTCATGGAATTATAAGTTGATCCCAAGACAACACCATTTGTGATTATATGAGAACCCTGCTTAATCAGCATGGATTGACTAACAGTATTCCATGGCCTTTTGTAAGGGAATGTCGGAGCATTGGGCAATACATGGGCATATAAAGCATATCCATGGCAACACTGACCATATAGCAAACTCCTGATGTGACTGTCATAATCCCCACTAAGGTCAGACAACGGATTAAATGCTTCTGGGCTTCCGGCAATATCAATTGAATCACTTTCTCTAAAATCAAAAGCCAGAGCTTCTGAAATAGTGGCATCTGGACTTGAGATTCCTGACAAACTATAGGTCAAACCGTCGTGATGATTAGTACATGAACGGACTGCTCAACTGGTGCCAAAATTGTTCTCTCTGTGTCCCATACATGGATCAGAACCCGTATTCTCATCTACAACAATCCATGAATCAAAACCCATCTTCTCATCCAGCCATTCTTCACAGAACATCTCATTTTCTAACTTCCCATTCTCCTTAGACGATCCAGATAGAGAGAATTTAGGTGGATAGCAACATATACCAGAAAGAGAATCACTTAAGTCACAATTTGATGGTGAACAATCAGAAGTATCGCTTATGATTCTTGAACTGACTTCTCCATCTAGGTGAGATCCTGAAACAGAACTCCCATCCGTTGAGCAGGCCATTTTTTACACCACCTTCATAGAATCATCTTTCGTTGAGGACCTATATAGCTCACTATTTAGTATTTGATATTTCCAAGCCCTGGTATATTATTGTCCAAATCTAGATCCACTAAGTTCAGTTGAACCTCTTCTTCAAAGGAAGGGGATAATGAGGAAAAATCACTAGATTTTTGTAAATGTTGTGCCAGAGTGTTTGAAAAGAACTTCTTGATCTCATCAGCAATTCTCGCTCTGGGTAGAAGAAGGATTTGACCAAGCTTCCGGGCCCCATATTTGAAAGCACGACGGATTCGGTAGAAATTACCTGGCCCATGTTCCATATATGACCAGAGAAGGAATATACACCCATGCTACATTAGATATTATCATGATCGGGTGCTTTCTGGGAATCTGGATGTACTTCACAAATCAATAAAAACACTTCTTTTTCATTTATATACAATTTTTGGAGAGCAGAAACTAGAAAGAAGGAAACATGTTCAAATGCCGCACGAAAAGATTCTGAGAGCAGAGGCGAGGTCAATGGTAAGTGCTCTTACAGTGATGATAGAGTTTAAGGTGGTATTTTTTGTAAGGCCATCAGCAGTGGGCGTGGTCTATGTGATTCAACTTTTCCCCCTTTTTTTGGCCTTCTATGTGATTCAAGTTTTCTTTGCATCTAGAGCTGGCTGCCTCGATGTACCATTTGTCGAGTTCAATAAAATATTGTTGCCAATCAAAAAAAAAATTAAAACAATGGAAGAGAGAAATTTTTAAATTTCCCTTGTCTTTTCGTCTTTTTAACATCTTCCAAACAAACCCTAAAATACAAAATAAATACCCATATTATGTACTATAAGTTTTTTTTGTTTTTGTTTTTGTTTTTTTTTTTTTGTATTTTTAACCAAGATACCCTCATAAGAAAATTAATTAATTAATTCAAAGTATGAAAACATACTCTTTTAGTTGCTAACTTGAAAATATTACTCCTGGTAAATGACTTCATTCCCCTTGCAATTGCCTTTCTTTTTTGTAAAATTCATTTCTTCATTATTCGTAATGGTTCACTACTGGAACCTTTCTATTCCATACACATTCGTGCTTGAGCTTTTTGAAATAAATATAGCAAGAAAGATTGAGAATCTAACTAAATGTAAATCGACATCAGTGGCAAAACTATATTGGGTCGGCGAGCCGGGCCGTTACCACCCCAAGTTTTTATTTTTGTTTCTCCAATACGAAGTAAAATACTTTGAATATGTTTGTTACTCATAATTAGTGCATTATATCAATTTTTAGGTTTTTTCGTCATCTTATATGGTCTTTTTTCAACTTTGGTCTACTTCTATATTTTTTTACTTTTTTAATTCCTTCGTCGAGACGAAGAATATGATGTAAAAATTTGATTCCGTATATAACAATTAAAAATAATAAAAAATTAGTCTTAGGTCCAGTATAGAGAACTTGTAACCTAATTAGTCCACTTCTAATATTTATAACTTCACTAGTCTATTAATATAATTTGGGAAAGCTTTAAGTCCACTTTTTCTTGAAAAGAAATTATACCACGACAAAAATAATACCCTCCTATGTAACCGGTACAAGAGAGACACTGGAGAGGTTACCAAAAGATGGGGAGCACGCCTCTCTCTCTCTCTCCCTCTCTCTCTCTCAATTTGCGGAACCAAGCCGCCCAACCCGTCGGCTCTGACTCCCAGCGCTCCAACCAGACCAACTCCTTCAACGCCCCCGCCGCCGTTCCACCACCCCGTTCAACGGTGCCGAGTTCCTTATCCCCGGAGGTGCTGTGGTTGTTCTCACGGATGGTTAATTAGCCACCGAGAACGAGGCGGACGCGGGCATTACACTCCTCAAACCCCTTCTCCGGTAAGTCGTTTCGTTTCCCTAAGGTGAGTCATCAAAAATGTAACCATTTGCCATAAATTTATACCCTTAAGGTTGTTTTCTCGCATGATCCTTCCCTGATGCCCAATAATGACTTCGTTGTCGCGGCAATTTTTGATATGCCGAGGAGTTTAGCGTACATCAAACCAGGCGACAATAAGTGGACTTACATACCGCCCATAAAAATGTCCCCTTTGACGGATGCCATATATCATCTCAAAAAATTTTATGTCGTTGATGGCTATTCTGGGATATACTATAATAATATATAACGTTATATTGTTATATATAACATTCTAGATTAAAAATATTCTATGTTATTTAATAAAGAGAACATATAACGTTATATATGACATTTTGTACCGTGTAATGTTATATATGAGCTTTTGTCATATATAACCACGAAGGTATCTCTCTCGTTCGTTCTTTCGAAATCTGATTTGGGTTTTGTCCAATTTGGGTTTTTTCAGTTAACTCGAACAGATCGATCGAAGAAGAGAAACGACTGGAGGGTACCGCACGAAGACGATCGACTGAGAACAAGGTAACTTCTCTTCTCTTCTCCTCTTCTCTCTCTCTCGATCTCTGTATTTTTTTATTTCGAGTTAGGGTTTTAGCTTCTTCTTTTCAAAATTTCGAGAGTGACTCACATCTGGAGGAATTCCCCAACATTGCTGGTTATCAAGTTGATTTTTTGAGAACTTGGAATACTTGCTAAGTGCTAATTGTAATCATCTTTTACATTTTTGGAGTGTAGAATCATGTAGTACTTGGTTGATGAAGTATCTGAAAGATGTAAGCCATTGACAAAATCGGGACTTAACCGTGACCCACAGTTCGGATTGAAACCAAACCGCGAGATTTTTGGTTTGAGCATGGATTTCATTTTAAAAAAACCATGACTCGCAGATTAGGATTGGATTCATAGGAATCCAATTCGATCTGATCAGAACTGAACGGTGCGCAGTCCTAACTATTTCTGTTTTATGAATAGACTAAGGGTGTTCCGCTTTTTAAATAATTTTCCTATCAATATGCATCTTGTTTGATAGATCTCATTAACAACTTTTAAACCGTGTAAAACAAATTAAAAAATTATTTTTTATTTTCGTTATATTTGAGTTTGAAATTACCCTCTTTTTAAAAAAGAAGGCTTCGAAAGAAAGTGGAACGGGTAATTGGATCTAATTTGTTGGAAATCTCATATAAGGAGTAGGAGATTAGGAAGAGAAAAAAAAAAAAAAAACAGAAGCCCCAAATGAACATCGTTTACAACTAATCGGATTTTGGAAGTCAACTGAGCAAGACCATTTCAATAAGGTTTGCAACTGCCTTGAGCTTCAAATCTCCATTCCAACCTGTACTTTCGAACTTCCCTTTGCTAGCACTCTCTTGTGTGTGTGTGTGTTGAACTCTCTAATGAGCCTTACCTGTTTGTAGATATGCCTCTTCAAAAATTGGTTTTCATATGAACTTATTATACCCTTTGCCGAATGGTTTCTTATATCAACTTAGGTGGGTCTGAATTGTTTTTTCTTCCAACCCAGTCTAAACTCTGCCAGTTATGTTTCTTCGTCAAGTGATCGTGGCATTGCCTCTGTCAAGGAGGTTCTTGAGCAGTAAAAGCAGCCATGAATTTACCAGTGCAATCGTGGAGCTCAATAAGGTATCCTACATACATTGTTTTTCCTCATCTTGGCACAGAAATTATTCGAATGGGTAATGGGTTTTGCAAGTAAGAGCTGAATAAGAGTCAAGACACAATGGTGTTGTAAGTATGTCACTAGAGGATTTGGTTCACGGGGATGTAGTTGATGCTTCATTTGTTGTTTGCACTGTTAGATATCTCCACTGATTGAGTAGCAAGAGCAGTGCTATAGGTACATCTTTTTTGTTTGTAATAATTTTAGTATGTGTTATTTCTTATTTACTTGTTATGATTAGAGATACGTTGTTGTAGTTGGACGGAAATCCATTGCTCTGCATTGTATTCAGTAGCTAGCCATGTGCTAATTCTATTTCTCATCAGTTTACAATTGAGGCTTGCATTTAGAAAGGAGTCTATTTGTAGAACAGCTGCAGAGAGTGGCATTGTGTAACCAAATCTGGGGGCACTATGGGCCCAACAATTCCTCTCTCACAATGACGCTCCCACAACTCGAACCCATGACTTTTTGGCTTTAATACCATTTGTCAGACATCTTTTCCACCATCTCTCCTAAAACCAATTGGTGTTAGGAACATTTTCAAGTAAGTCTTTTATGGCATTTGACTCACACCCGCAAGTCTGTTTTTAGAGCGGTCGCAGGGGTTAGGGAGTGACATTGTGTAACCAAATTATGGGAGCACTCCGGGTCCATCACCACCCATTCTCCTTTTTCCTTCAAAGACCTATTTAAATGGTTTATGCATGCATTCGAATGGAGACACTGATGGAGCTTCTCCTCATCCTCTTTCTCTATAGAGTTTTTAGTTTCATGTTTTCCTACTTCTTGATGTTATAATGGTTCATGCCACAATGATCTGATGGGTTTTTTCACATGTTGGTTGTGGTTTATCAGCACACAACCCCCCTCATTTCTCCGAGCTTAGGATTGACTGTGTGATAGATAAGACTTAAAGCATGAAACAGACACAGTTATAAATGTTACAAGGCTACAAGGATTTTGAGTGTTAGGTAATTATAGGTTTGTGAGATTTGCTTTGCTGTACAGACGCAGCCTTGAAGGTCGTCGTATCATAGGGAAAGAACACCAGTCTGGTGCAGAAGGGATGTATCATTGTTCCTAGTGAATTTTCACGTGTTTTGACCACCCCGGCATGATTTCCTAATGGTTTCTCTATGAATACTATGGGTTGATTATATTGTTAACTATTATTGTTATGTTGAGCTTTCTGAAAGAAAATCCTATATCGCGAAAAGAAGAAAAAATTTCCAACACAACATTCATATAGCTCATAGGGTTCCGAATAGATGCAATGGGTGTGGGCCCCTCCTACAAAATGTCTGGCTAAAGCTAAATTTGTTGCAATGAGCAGTGTCTAATTGTTGCGTTTAAGTGATATTGCTCCAATGCTCCAAATGCTATTTCTTCAGTTCTCTTGACAAAAATTTTCAAGTGTTCCCATGATGTACGTGTGGTTTTGTGTGTGTGTGTGTCTGTGTGTGTGTGAGAGAGAGAGAGAGAGAGGCTATGGCGGTTATGGCCAAAATTTAGCTATAGCTAAAAAAGGTTTAGTTATACTGACATTAGCAGCTTGTTTATCTCATCCTTCACTGACTATGGAGCTTGAGTAGCTCTTGGATGGCAGTTAAATCTAAGTGTTGGAGGGTCCGCTTCCTTTTGTTGCATTATTACTGGTAACAGTACATTGCATCGTTGGAAGTCTAGTTGCTGGGAAAGTTTTTGTTAAATTAGTGGTGCGTTCATTGCTTTGTATAATGTGGACAGTCCATGGCCCAATGCAACAGTAAGGCTTGTGTACGGAAGGAGCTGTCAAAAGAAAACAAATTTTAAGGGGAAAAACTGATGATACGTTTGAGTATGGGGTTAAGGGTCAAATCCAGTTGTAGTGTCTCTTTGCTTGCTTCACTTGCATGCACTCCTCTAGACCTGTTTGTTTACTCTCTATTATTGTGAAGAAAAATGCTCTCATTTTATTTGTTAACAGCTCTGATCAATAAAGGGGATCTTGCTATTATTGCGTGACATGTTCCTCACAGTCTGGGTGACTAGAGAAAAACCAAATCCAACATAATTAAATCTAGACTCATGTCGAGAAGATTCTGGTCAATTTAATCATGTCATCCTGCATTAGACATTATTTGTATTCTTGTCCCTCAATCTATAGCTATGGATGCATTCAACCTCCGTGGATGCAGGAGATGGAATCTGTATTTGGTGAACCTCCTTCAACTACTCTCGCCAGCTCTAGCAGTGACCAGTTTAATTTTCAAGATTCTCAATCTGTATCTCCAAAAGTAGCGGATAATGAATTTAGCTTGACCCACATCGGCGACGCTGGTGAAGCCCAAATGGTGGATGTCTCTTCAAAAGAAATTAGCAAGAGAGTGGCCATTGCTAGTTGTAAAGTTATACTGGGCCAAAAAGTGTTTGATTTGATCTCAGCCAACCAGATGGCAAAGGGAGATGTTCTGAGTGTGGCAAAAATTGCAGGAATAAGTGGAGCAAAGCACACAAGCGACCTCATACCACTATGCCACAACATCAACTTGACTCACGTTCGTGTTGATCTGAAATTGAATTCAATGGATTATAGTCTTGATATAGAAGGGGAAGCTGCTTCAACTGGGAAAACTGGTGTGGAAATGGAAGCAATGACAGCGGTGACTGTTGCGGGTCTGACAGTATATGATATGTGCAAGGCTGCTTCAAAGGATATTCAGATTACAGGTGTAAGGCTTGTACGCAAAACTGGAGGGAAAAGTGGGGATTGGCCCAGAGAGAAATGATTATGGAATAGATTGGGGTCCAAATCCCAACTTGAATGGCATAGAGGTTGGTGCCTCAGTTTGCATTTTGTGCTATACTTAAGCTAGATCTTCCAAATTATGAGAGTTGGGAGGATAACTGCTTGATTTCAGATGTTCATACTGAAATGAAATGAAGTGTTAGCATGCAGTTCTTTTTAGCTTTGGGTCATATTATGGAGTATATCGAAGTTACTCTTCAGAGAGCAACCAATAATTCTTCCAAATCCTATTCGGGCCCAATTACTAGATAATGTATCATAGCCTCATAGGTAATGTCAAGGTTTATGAGCCATATGTCCCTATATAGAACCTTAATCTCGTCAATGGATCCCTAACATTAGTATTTGAAGTGGTAAAGCCATGGATAATCTGCGAGGACAAGTTCATGTCTATTTGTAAGATTAATAAAAACCTGGAAATCGAAGTGTGTTCACCATATCTAAACTACCCCATCAAGTGTGAGAGTATGTTGAAGGAATTGGAAATACGTAGATGGTTTCTTTATCGAAACTGCTGTCAATGTTCTTATAGCGACATATTTAGAGTAGTTTTGCACTATAACTTGTTGGATCTGTACACTTGTTTATCTCTCTTCGCTCTTTGTTGAGGCCCAAGGGGTTGAAAAAACAAGAAGTTGGGTTGATGTAACTGGAGGTTGGTAATTTGGTAGTCATACAGACTGTTAGTTATGTTAGTGGCTTGTTATGTTTGTAGACTAGCTTAGACGGCAGACCTGTTACTTTAGGATGGTTGCTTGGTCATTTGTGGCTTAGTGCTGCCTGTTTAGGCTGTTAGCTAACCTAATTTTGTGGAGTTCTTTTGACCTCAATGAATCTTATATATAGCATGTGATTTAGCCCGCTGGTGAACAACCCGAGCATCAGAATTGCCATTTTCTAGTCATGAAATGAGACTAGATGGTCTGACAGTAGTCATAGTTTACATATATCGCTTAGATATATGGACAAGATATGTGTGTGAATGTCTTCTCTCTCTCTCTCTCTCTCTCTCTCTCTCTCTCTCTCTCTCACACACACACACACACACTCTTCATAGTTAGCACTTAGCAGTATCTATTTGAATAGTGTTGTGGCTGACTACTACATGGTTGTGCTGCATTTTTGAACTCGAGCAATGCTGTACAAATAAGTGGATGGTGGGATTAGTCTCAATGATTATTTGAGGTAAACTGGTCCGGATACTTGAGCTACCAAAAAATGATTTAGAAGTAAACTTTGCTCGCTAATGTAAGTGATAAATTGATGCGGCAGTTGAGTTCTTGTAGTTTCAGTTTGTACAAGGAGTTTGAGAAAAAGAGAGGCAGTCGGAACCAGGATAGTAATTTTCACACAAATTTTTTTTTCTATTACCACACTCCCTTTTTATTCTCTTGTGTCGTAAATTTACAAAATTAAACTTTTATTTGTATACTCTTTCACACTTGAAATAACTTCTTTAATTCATATCACTAGAAGACAAAAAAAGAACAGATATAAAAGAGAGGATGTGATCACTTAACGTAGGAAAATGTATATCGAAATGAAAGCCTCAAGACCCAATATAAATACTCTTCGATGTACATTGTTACATCCTTTCTAAGCAAAATAAAGTAGTGCTTTGAATAATAATAATGGTTTTAGAATCCTCTCAGCTGAAGAACTAGTGGCCCCTTTTGGCAGTGAATTTAGCTTTTAACCCAAGTCATCTTTAATGCCATAATCATCCCAACAACTCTTCTTTTATTCTTTTTCTTTCAGTATAATTCTAGATATGCACCTGGTCCTTTACCACACTACGAGGCAGAATCATCACTCCCCATGGCATTTTAGAGGCTGCTAGATGATAATCCTATCATCGTATTTATTTAGATCATGGTTTTCGGTGGGAAAAGTGAAAATAGAATGAAAAAGTTAAAGGATATACCCGTTGTGAGATGTATTTAAATCAAGCATTTCGGAATCCTTGATCCAAATACAGCCCAAGGATGACATATTTGGTGTTTACATATTTATTTCGCTACATATGGTTTTTTTTTTTTGTAGCTTTCTTTTTTGTTCTTGTTTTTGGAGGAATTGTCACAGAATGAGCCAAGGCGCATTTTTTCTTGCGTGGTTCCCTGCAAATCGTCCTTGCGATTAGAATTTCCGTAGGGGGAAAATGGGACCTTTTCTTTCAAACGATCATCTATCGAACTTATTTTGTTCCATTCAATGGCCCAAGAGAGACAAATGGCTAATAGTGTCATTTCTGGTTCACAGAACAAGAGATTTTAATACAGGGTGCCACTTAAGCAAAGGAAGATAATCTTCATACTGAGAGAGAGAGAGAGAGAGAGAGAGAGAGAGAGAGAGAGAGATGAACTAAAAAGTACAAGAGAAAACTAGACAGACCATTCCAAGAACCCAAAACCCATGACTCGTTAATTGACTCATTTCCTTCTCAACAATACAAAATTTGTTAGACGAACTCAAAAGTAGAATAGACAACTAAATCATTACAAGAACCAGGAACCCATGACTTGTATAAATTCTCATTTGTTTCCCAACAATGCAAAAGTTACAACCAAAAACATAGACAGGAGATGAGTCATGAGACAGAGAAGAAGGGCATCAGACAAAGTTAAGAAACATCACCTACTGGGTTACGTATTTCTCACCGAATCCCGGGAAAAAGTTCTGGAAAATGGCGTTAGCAATCGGAAGAATACCCAATAGCGCGATTTGAAGTTGGTCCGAGCTGCTTATCCTAACAGATACTTGCCCATTTAACTTACTATTCAGTCCACCTCGAAAAACGACTTTAGAACTTCTTCCAATGGACAACTGCGACTGCAGACTTCCACCCCATATAACCTCCCCTCTCCATCTCATCAGAGAAAGGCTCGCCGTGGTTTGGTCCTGTCTGATAGGGAAATCCTTTTCCCTGAGTCGCAATTCGAAGTTTCCCCCACATGCTGTGTCCCCTTGAGACCTGATTATTCCACCACTTCCCACTAAAACCAAGCGCTTTCCAATGGTGATTTGGTCCTCAATTTTCACTCCAGTGGCAACGTTTTCACCCAAGAAAGTTGCCGATACCCCAGCGGAAGTCTTATTTGTTTTCAAAATTTTCAACTTGGTCTGACCCGTGAGAATGTAAGCGAGCTGGTTTCCAAAATTTTGGATGTTGAGTCCTGCCATTGTTGATCCGCTCTCCCCATGCTTCATTGCAACAGAGGAATCCAAATGGATATTGAAATCTTTCTTGTCTTTTGTTATTTGGACCGCTATCACAGATGGGAGACGACCAGCAATTGCGAGATTGCTCTCGAGGATGACACCGTCGTATCCACAGTCGTGGTCCCACACATGTGAACCCATAACCTCCCTTGTAAGAAGGTGCGATGTGTGCTCCAGAAATCGGTACCTGCAGGGACGCAGCCAAGATTTTATCTCCAAAAGCAGTGAGCATGCACACAAACTAAAACAAATAGTGGAGACAATATTTACGTAGTTCAAAACCCATTTCGCATAAACAAGAACATTTTACAAGAACTGCATCAATAAAAAGAACAAGAAGCCAAAACAGAGCAACAAAACAATGGGCAAATGAGAGAGAGAGAGAGAGAGAGCTTCTTTTTAGGAAGCAAAGCTTTTGGGGATCTTAAAATCACTCACATTATATCTTTCAAAAGCAAATTTTGAAGGCATGTGGAATATACAAGCTACATATAATCTTATTAGCGAATTCATGGTTCCGAGTACCTGTAGTGAACAAAGTGTTAGGGGGCGCAGTGGTGGGAGTGGTAGTTTAGGAACAACAAAGTGTAAATAATTTTTCTATAAAAAAAAAACTAAAAAAGAAGTACCTGTAAGTGTGATTTTCTCCGTCAAAAGAAGGTGGGAGTGTCATATCAGGTAGAGGAACTGCTACGGCTGATGGACTTCCACTGTCCTCATCACTAGCTTCCTTTGCGTAACCATCGTAACTGGTTTGGCCATCTTTGCCTCTATTCTTTTCCAACTCCCTTAACCTTTTCACCTCCTCCCTCAACTGCTTCTTTTGAAGATGCCTCACCCGGTAATCATACTCCTCAAAATAAGCTTCCTGATGCTCCTTGCTAAGCTTAGCAATCTGTTCTTTCTTCAGAGGCTTGAATGGTGGGAGTTGTAGATCATCTTCATCTTCATTGTCAGAAGCGGACAAATCACCCAACTCAGTATCCGAATCCACATTGTAACCACTTTGCTCATTAGGAAGTTTTGGATGGGCATTAGACTGCAATAAAGACGACAAGAAGTACGGCAGATGTAGGGATGGCACCCTGAAGCCAAAGAGCTTTCGATGATCGAAAAGGTCTTTAGTTTTCGCCACAGAATTTGCCTCGGTTAGAATCTTTATTGAGTAGCACAAAAGCAATAACTGCGGTCTCCAACTTTCTCCATTGGGGAGTACCATTAGACAAGATGGGTGGTTTTCAACAAGAGACACTGGACTCATAAGACTTGGACTCATCAAACGAAGATCGCCAACTGCTTGGCTAATCAACTGTTGAATAACGCGTGATCTTTGGGCAACAAATAAATCATAGGTTAAGGGCAACCCAGTGGTCCCATCAGGAGGGTTAGAGGCAGCATGGGTAAGAGTAATAATGGACTTGTCCCATATCGACGAGCCAAGTAAGCTAGTAATTGACCTTAATAAAGGCAAATCATCGAGGTCTTTTGTCTGCGTGTCCAACCGATCAATGTATAGGACAACATCCGGGGGGAATCTCTCTGTTAATTTCCTTATGGACAACAAAATCTTCCGGTTAACCATTTGTTCCATAAGAGAAGATCTCAAACCAGGAGTGTCAAATATTCTAAACTTAATTCCATCTATAGTTCCAACAATGTTATTTACAGAGGTCGTTCCTGGTTTGAACGAATCGACTAATGCTTTCTTTTCACCCAAAATGGAATTTATGGTTGCACTCTTTCCGACTCCAATTTTCCCAAGTACCAAAATATTCAAGGAGAAATCTAGGTCATTTTTACCTTCTGCCTCAAGCTGCATAGCCTTCCTCTTGGCCATTTCAAGGCTGAATAATTGACTTGTGGGCCTTCCCGCAGCAAGG
This sequence comes from Rhododendron simsii, assembly GCA_014282245.1. Lineage (NCBI taxonomy): Eukaryota > Viridiplantae > Streptophyta > Magnoliopsida > Ericales > Ericaceae > Rhododendron > Rhododendron simsii. The sequence goes on from CM024956.1 coordinate 36,101,569, forward strand.
ACTAACCGGTATAAAACCTGTGAAGCTATGGAATCTTCAGAAGACAGTCCTAGTCTGTGGACAAGCCTGAGAAATTTCACTCTTATTATTTGCATCTTGTCAATCTTCTTCTTTTCCTCTTCACTTAGGGTTGCCTCAGATTCAACCCCGGAACTAGCACGTAGCTCTGAATTATCAGTAGGTTGCTCCAGAGAAATGACTCTCGAACCATTAGCAGTGGTGACTGTGAAATTGCCACCACCGGATCCACCACCTGCAGCTGCTTTCAAAAGAGCAGCCCATATGGTGGAATCAAACAATTCTTTTCCATCGTTTTCCTCGTTTGTGTCCACTTCAGCGTCCGAGTCCACAGTAATTGCCCTTTCAGTCTTCCGTAGGAGATCCTGCGAACTCTCACCAAGAGAAGTGGGGGTTAAATTTTGTCCAACATCATCTATAATTATCTTGGTTTTGTCCGAGGCTCCAATGACCAAACCTGGAAAATCGTCTAAAGAATCTTGTGAATTTTCTGAATCGTGGGCTGCTTCATCTTCCACTTCTGCTTTTAATTCAAGTTCGGGGTCTAAATTAGAACCAAGAGTCTGTTGATCTCTGTGCAGCCCATTTTCGATTACTTTGCCTTCGGAAGTCTGTATTGAAAGATCATTCCCATGACAGTTTGCATCCAGAACTGAATGTGGTTCTGAAATTCTACTGCTGTCTGTATTCTGAATGCCATTTTCGGCAATTATACTGTCAACTGGTTCAACACTGCCCCAATCAACAGAATTATGCAATTGGACACCCGACTCAATTCTTTGCTCATTTATACCTTCCAATAGATCATGATTGCTATCATCAACAACTTGGTTTTCACTGTTTAGGCAATTCATACCAACTTCGGCCAAAGTTTCAACTTCACTACCATCAACCAAACCTGAATCATCTTCGTTCATTTCTGAATTTTCGTGGAGAACATCATCTTTCTTTGCCACAAAAGACTCCACTTTTGCTTCTTCGGCATCATCAGGAACCTCATCTTCAATCGATTCAGATAGAACAGAGCCATTATCAACAACAGAGTCCTTCACTCCAATGCACACTTCAACTTCAACTTCCAATGCTGGCTCAAACTGAGACTCATCCTCTTCTTCTTCATCAACCCCAAGACCCTCAACTTTAATAGCACCAGCAGTCCTCCCAATAGTATGAATACCCGGTACCCTAACTGCACCAGGAAACCCATAATCATCCCCCTCCTCGGTACCCACAGAATCATCGTCGCTGTCCCTCGTCAACATAGCAATGGGGGCACCCACTTTCCCAACATCAACAACGGCCAGTTCATCAGAAAATTCATCCTCTTCTTCCATGGTGCTTGTTGCTAAGGTTTCTTCATCTGAATCTATCACAAGAGGCCTAGAAAGAGTACAATCCTCATCATGACCATTATCTTCCCTCCTTCCTCCACGTGGGTCACTAACAAAAGGCCTGGAAATCCTATAACCCTTAACAAAACCACTCTTTTCTCTGATTCCTCCATACGGGTTCATCTCAAAAGGCCTAGAAAAGTCATCATCCTTACCAGAACCACTCTCTCCCTTGATTTCTCCATATGGGTTAGTCACAGAAGGCCTAGAAACACCATATTGCTCGACAACATGAGTCTCTTTGAGGGTTTCATCATCTGGGTCAGCGAAAAATGGCCTTTCCGATGCCGTTTCAAACTCATCCTCGCCACTAACAAACCCCTCAGACTCAAACCCACTGCTTTCACTGCTACTACTAGTGTTCTGGTTTTCATAGCCCTTAGTTGAAGCGGAATATTCAAAATCAGAATCGACAGTTAGGGGAGCTCTTATAGGAAAAGAAGAACCTGGTGGGGTGGAAAGAAAGACCTTTGCTGGTGGTGACGGGGAACCGCCGTGGTTTGAGTCCATGGACGTGAGAATTCTTGTTTCTTGTATATTTTCTTTTTGTTTTCTTTTGTGCAAGGAAAAGGGGGGAAAGGCACAGAGAGTCTTTGGATATGATGGGCTAGGGTTTCTTTTTGGGTTTATCTATGGTGTTTGTTTTGTTCTGCTTGTTTTAAGTATTTTATGTGGCGGTGATGATTGGGTTGTGGTTGGTGTGTGGAGAGTCTGGAGACTGGAGAGAGAGAGAGAGAGAGAGAGAGAGAGAGAGACGGCGGGTAAAACATGAAGGACCCAGATATGGATTTGAGGCTTATTAGGATAATTTGCCCCCGAATTGATTCAACAAATGCAATGTAGGGTTATTAGGAACTTAGGCTTTGTTTGGATTCTATGGAAAAGATTAAAAAAAAAAAGGAAAAATAATTTACCCTTGTTTCGTTTGAGAGGAAACAAAAAGAAAAATAACAAAATACAAAAAAATTCCTCCCTACTTTCCTTTCCTTTTTTTTTTTTTTTCTTCTTTTTTCTCTTAAGTTCCAAACAGGCCCTTCACAAAAAAAGGAGGAAAATAAAGAAGGAAATTTAAAAATCTCTTTTATTAGTATTTGGTTTGGAGAGAGAGAGGGGGGAGAGAATTGAAAATTTTTATTCTGTGCATATTAAAAATTTTCTCCCATTTTCTTTTCCTCTACTTTTCTAATTTTCCTCGAGTTGCAAACACCGTGGTGAAATGTCATTGCTCCAACTGATATCTAATAGAGAAATTGCTCCTTCAAACTAAAAACTTTTAGGGGAGAAAGTTTCAAAATATGACATAAATACCAAATTAAACTATTGACATCCATTCAAAATAAAGGACTCAGTGCCCTGCTATGCTATGACTTGAAACATAACAGGTTGTTGTGTCCTCATTTCGGGTCGTATCCCGAGCTCAAAAATACAATCCAAACCGTTCACTGTTTAGAGCTAGACGTGAATAATGACATTGACCAAAATCAAGTTGATCAAGGCATCGGTAGCTTGAATCAAATGATCTTGCTACGTACTTTTGAAATTGGATTTGATGTTATTTTTACAGAATAAAAATGTGATTTGTTTAATAGTAGTTTTTTTTTTGAAATGGATTTGTTTAGTAGTTAAAGATGTCCGATTGACTTTTTTTTCCTGGATTGATCTCAAGGCACAACAAAGGCCCTTGAGTCCCAAAATAAACATGCATATTACTCTTTCCCTCATGAACGCCACAATGGTATGTAGACTCTCCCGTAATCCTATGAAGAAAAATTGCATGAAACCACCTTCTCGACAATGAGATTGAACTATAATGTAAAGTATGGTCTGCCCAAAAGAATTCTGGTAGGAGTTCCTAGCACATGGACCAGCAACAAGTCCTTAATTTGGACTAAACGGGACATTCCAGATTTGGATCATCCATTGTTGTAGCCAATGATTCGAATTTGCACAAGGACTCTTCCCGAACCATGAATTATATCAATGTATGATCTACATTTGGACTGTCTTGTTCAGTCCAAAACTCAGACAGGAAAGAATCCGAACCTTATTTTTATTCTACCAGTAGTCATGGCTTAAAAGAACAGTATATTGTCATCCTCATCAACCCTTTACTTAACCAGCAGTTTAATAAGCGGCCACAGAAAAAATGTATCACATTAGCAGGATTAGGTGAGGAACTCATTTTTTTTTTTTTGAAAAAAGGTGAGGAACTCATTTGCTTAGCCTCCAAATCAAATATGGCATTCAAAAGAGGTGGAAAAAAGACCACTCTCATATTGCAGTGATTCTTGTTCAAAGTACATGCCTAACACAGAAATATCACAAATAACTTAAGAAAAGAGGCCAAGAACTGTATTGCAGCAACACATATCAAATAGACACCGAAGCAGCAACACATATCAAATAGACACCGAAAATGCTACACTTTGTGCTTCAAAATAAACCAACGCCCACCAAACCGCATATATGCAGGACATCACAGGCAAAGAGCTACTCCTGTAAAATATACAGGTACTTCTTCAAATTCTGCAACTCCGATGCCTACACCAGCAACTTGTGTTCAAGTGATATGGCCATCTGGATTATCCAAACCAAAACGGAATAAAGTTTTCTATCAATATACAATCCAGCGTATTGGGTACAGACATTAACGGAAGGTAAAAGGAGGAACATTTATGCATTTGAACCATATAACAAAGGCATCTGAGTTAGAAGAAAGTCTTCCCCATCCCAATAAGACTTCCTCTTGATTAAGCCAAACGGTATTGTGTCACTATAAATTCAGAATATTCGGAACTAAATGCCAGCGCCAGTAATTGACTTACAAACTGTTGACTCAATGACTTTATACTGTACTAACATCTAAAGGTTCGCCTGAACAGATTAGGAAGCACCTCCGCAACTGTTGATTTTATAATGTGCAAACATCTAAGATTTATTACTGAACAGATTAGGAAGTACCTCCACATGATGAAATCCATGTGTTTTATAAGTATTCACGAGATAAAAAATGCATATTGGCTCCGGCTCTCTATCACATAAATCAAAGGGTGCAAACCCCACTGTTTACAAGAATGCATGAGAATAAGGAACACATATCGACTGGCGCTCTCTATCACGTAAATTACTCTCCAGCAAAATTGCATGGGCCTTGTGCGACTGAATCACCAAATAAGTATGGCGTAGCCAGTAATCAACATAAACGACAAGACTGATGTCATAAGGATCTTGACGCATGCTGAGACTTTGCTGTTTCCCTCAACACAGCACCCACTATTGCCGCCTGCTCAAGACAGTCAGCCTTGTGCAAAGCATCCAGAAGAACTACACAAGTCTTGGTATAAATGTTACAACCTTTCAACCGAGTTTCCTCAAATAGCGAGTACGCTTCTGTTGCCCTGTTAGAGATGCTCAACCCCTCAATCATAGTATTATAACAACCAGCATCAGGCATACCCCCATTTGCCTTGAACCTTTCAAAGAGTCCATTTGCCTCCAATATGTTTCCTGCTTTTGCAAGACCTGAAATCATGGTGGTGTAAGTGATCATATTGGGTTTAAACCCTTGTTTCTGCATCTCCTGCCAAAACACAAATGCCTTATTGAACTTTCGAACCCTACAAAGACCATTTATGAGAATGCTGAAAGTTATGGCATTAGGAGGGCATTTCAAGTCTTTCATGGAATTAAAGCAAACAAGGGCTTCGTTAATTTCCTCTGCCTTTACCAATGCATCAAGCAAGCAATTCCATGTGTATACATTAGGCGTTAATCCCTTTTGCATTAACTCTTCCATTATCAGATACGCTTCATCAATTCTACCCACCTTGCCAAATCCATCAACGAGACTACTATACACAACTACATTTAATTCCACACCTTTAGATTTTGCTTCTTCAAAAAGCATATAAGCTTCATCAAGCCTGTCAATCTTAGCAAGCCCATCAATAACAGATCCATAAGTGACCACAGTGGGTGGGTGACCCTTAACCTTCATCTCTTCCAGCAGCTGGTAAGCTTTATTAACCTTACCCGATTTGCAAAACCCATCAATAACTGTGTTGTAAGCAAGGGTATCCAAAACATATCCTTGTTCCTTCATAGAGAAGAACAATTCATTAGTCTCACGTGCAAAGCCTGCTTTTATAAGGCCATGAATTAATATAGAATAGCTCCGCACATCTGGGGAGCTCTTATAGGAAAAGAAGAACCTGGTGGGGTGGAAAGAAAGACCTTTGCTGGTGGTGATGGGGAACCGCCGTGGTTTGAGTCCATGGAAGTGAGAATTCTTGTTTCTTGTATATTTTCTTTTTGTTTTCTTTTGTGCAAGGAAAAGGGGGAAAAGGCACAGAGAGTCTTTGGATATGATGGGCTAGGGTTTCTTTTTGGGTTTATCTATGGTGTTTGTTTTGTTCTGCTTGTTTCAAGTATTTTATGTGGCGGTGATGATTGGGTCGTGGTTGGTTTGTGGAGACTGGAGAGAGAGAGAGAGAGAGAGAGAGAGAGAGAGAGAGAGACAGACAGACAGACAGACAGACAGACGGACGGCCGGCGTTTAAAACAAGAAGGACCCAGATATGGATTTGAGGATTATTAGGATAATTTGCCCCGATTTGAATTCAACAAATGCACTGTAGGGTTATTAGAGCATCTCCATTGTAATAATAAATAAATAAGTGTGGATAAGTAAACTTAATAATAATGTTCAAAAAATACCTCACATTGTAATAAGCAAAATTACAAGTTTTTTAACAAATAACCAAATTTCATCCATTCCATAACCAAACTTAACAACTTTTACCAATAACCAAAACTCAATAACCAAACCCAATAACCAAACTTAAAACTCAATAACTCAAAAATACCCCACATTTGAATCGTCTTATCGAGATGAATAATTTGGTGTGGTCGGGTGCGTGATTAAAACTCATTTGCGAATGGACATAGGTGCATTATGTGTTGTGGGATTTTTTTGGTTAGAGGTGCAAAAATAACCAATGTGTAGGTAAATGTTATTAAGTTTGATTATGAACTAAATAGATAATCAAATGTTGACGTGACACATTTTGGTTATTGGTTTTGATTATTCCCTGTGGATGCTCTTAGGAACTTTAATAAGATAAGAAAAAAGGAGGAAAATGAAGAAGAAAATTTAAAAATCTCTTTTGTTAGTATTTGGTTAGGAGAGAAAGAGGGGAGAGAATTGAAAATTTTAATTCTGTGCATATTAAAAATTTTCTCCCATTTTCTTTTTCTTTACTTTTTCTCATTTTCCTCTAGTTGCAAACACCGCGGTGAATGTCATTGCTCCAATTGATATCTAATAGAAAATATTGCTCCTTCAAACTAAAAACTTTTAGGGGAGAAAGTTTCAAAACATGACATAAATACCAAATTAAACTATTGACATCCATTCAAAATAAAGGACCCAGTGCCCTGCTATGCTATGACTTGGGACACGGCAAGTTGTTGTGTCCTCATTCCGGATCGTATCCTGAGCTCAAAAATATAATCCAAACCGTTCACTGTTTAGAGCTAGACATGAATAATGACATTGACCAAAATCAAGTCGATCAAGGCATCTGTAGCTAGAACCAAATGATCTTGCTACGTACTTTTGAAATTGGATTTGATGTTATTTTTACAGAATAAAAATGTGATTTGTTTACTAGTTAAAGATGTCCGATTGAATTTTTTTTTTTTTTTTTTCTGGATTGATCTCAAGGCACAACAAAAGGCCCTTGAGTCCCAAAATAAACATGCATATTACTCTTTCCCCTCGTGAACACCACAATGGTATGTAGACTCTCCCGTAATCCTACGAAGAAAAATTGCATGAAATCACCTTCTCGACAATGAGATTGAACTATAATGTAAAGCATGGTCCGCCCAAAAGAATTCCGGTAGGAGTTCCTAGCGCATGTACTAGCAACAGGTCCTTAATTTGGAGTAAACGGTATATTCCAAATCTGGATCATCCATTGTTGTAGCCAATGATTCGGATTTGCTCAAGGACTCTTTCCGAACCATCAATTATATCAATGTATGATCTAGATTTGGACTGTCCTGTTCAGTCCAAAACTCAGACAGGAAAGAATCCGAAACTTATTTTTATTCTACCAGTAGTCATGCCTTAAAAGAACAGTATATTGTCATCCTCATCAACCCTTTACTTAACCAGCAGTTTAAAAAGCGGCCACAGAAAAAATGTATCACATTAGCAGGACTAGGGGAGGAACTCATTTGCTTAGTCTCCAAATCAACTATGGCATTCAAAAGAGGTGGAAAAAAGACCACTCTCATATTGCAGTGATTCCTGTTCAAAGTACATGCCTAACACAGAAATATCTCAAATAACTTGAGTAAAGAGGCCGAGAACTGTATTGCAGCAACAAATATCAAATAGACACCGAAAATGCTACACTTTGTGCTTCAAAATAAACCAACGCCCACCAAACCGCATATATGCAGGACATCACAGGCAAAGAGCTACTCCTGGTAAAATATACAGGTACTTCTTCAAATTCTACAACTCCGATACCTACACCAGCAACTTGTGTTCAAGTGATATGGCCATCTGGATGATCCAAACCAAAACGGAATAAAGCTTTCTATCAATATACAATCCAGCGTATTGGGTAGAGACATTAACGGAAGGTAAAAGGAGGAGCATTTATGCATTTGAACCATATAACAAAGGCATCCGAGTTAGAAGAAAGTCTTCCCCATCCCAATAAGACTTCCTCTTGATTAACCCAAAACGGTATTGTCTCACTATAAATTCAGAATGTTCAGAACTAAATGCCAGCGCCAGTAATTGACTTACAAACTGTTGACTCAATGACTTTATACCGTACTAACATCTAAAGAATTGCCACTGAACAGATTAGGAAGCACCTCTGCAACCGTTGATTTTATAATGTGCAAACATCTAAGATTTATTACTGAACAGATTAGGAAGTACCTCTACATGATGAAATCCATGTGTTTTATAAGTATTCATGAGATAAAGAATGCATATTGGCTCCGGATAAAGAATGCATATTGGCTCCGGCTCTCTATCACATAAATCAAAGGGTGCAAACCCCACTGTTTACAAGAATGGATCGGAATAAGGAACACATATCGATTGGCGCTCTCTATCACGTAAATTAATCTCCAGCAAAATTGCATGGGCCTTGTGCGACTGAATCACCAAATAAGTATGGTGTAGCCAGTAATCAACATAAACGACAAGACTGATGTCATAAGGATCTTGACGCATGCTGAGACTTTGCTGTTTCCCTCAACACAGCACCCACTATTGCCGCCTGCTCAAGACAGTCAGCCTTGTGCAAAGCATCCAGAAGAACTACACAAGTCTTGGTATAAATGTTACAACCTTTCAACCGAGTTTCCTCAAAAAGCGAGTACGCTTCTGTTGCCCTGTTGGAGATGCTCAACCCCTCAATCATAGTATTATAACAACCAGCATCAGGCATACCCCCATTTGCCTTGAACCTTTCAAAGAGTCCGTTAGCCTCCAATATGTTTCCTGCTTTTGCAAGACCTGAAATCATGGTGGTGTAAGTGATCATATTGGGTTTAAACCCTTGTTTCTGCATCTCCTGCCAAAACACAAATGCCTTATTGAACTTTCGAACCCTACAAAGACCATTTATGAGAATGCTGAAAGTTATGGCATTAGGAGGGCATTTCAAGTCTTTCATGGAATTAAAGCAAACAAGGGCTTCGTTAATTTCCTCTGCCTTTACTAATGCATCAAGCAAGCAATTCCATGTGTATACATTAGGCGTTAATCCCTTTTGCATTAACTCTTCCATTATCAGATATGCTTCATCAATTCTACCCACCTTGCCAAATCCATCAACGAGACTACTATACACAACTACATTTAATTCCACACCTTTAGATTTTGCTTCTTCAAAAAGCATATAAGCTTCATCAAGCCTGTCAATCTTAGCAAGCCCATCAATAACAGATCCATAAGTGACCACAGTGGGTGGGTGACCCTTAACCTTCATCTCCTCCAGCAGCTGGTAAGCTTTATTAACCTTACCCGATTTGCAAAACCCATCAATAACAGTGTTGTAAGCAAGGGTATCCAAAACATATCCTTGTTCCTTCATAGAGAAGAACAGCTCATTAGTCTCACGTGCAAAGCCTGCTTTTATAAGGCCATGAATTAATATAGAATAGCTCCGCACATCTGGGGTGAACCCTTGAGCCTTAATTTCCTTGAATAAACTCCTGCCTTTCTCAGTTTCACCGGACTTGAAAACACAATCCATGTACGTATTAAGTAGAGTAAGGTCAGGAGAAACACCCATATGGACCATTTCTTTGTACACTTTGTGACCGTCATCTTTCCGGCCACACTTGAAAAAATTCCGAATGAGGGATGTATAGACTATAGCATCCGGAACCCTACCAGAATCTAACATCTCTTCATAAAGCCTGTATGCATCATCTACTCTGCCATTTCTGCCCAAACCATCTATCAGAGAACAAAATGTAAATGCATTTGGGGTACAAACTTTGTGATCCATTCCTTCAAATAAAGAGCAAGCTTCGTCAATTTTTTGAGCCTTACATAGCCTATCAATCATTATATTCATGGTCAAAACGTTTGGAAATAAGCCAGCTTCTTTCATGGAATCCCGAATCTCCAAAGCAGATTGAAGTTTCCCTGCCTTGCAAAGCATGTCTATGAGAATATTATAGGTTGAAAGATTGGGAGTAGCATCTCTCTTCATTTCCTCAAATATCCTTAAACCCTCATCTACTGTCCCTTTCTTCCCAAGGCATGTGAGAATACAATTATAAGCAATCACACTAGGAATGCTACCCTTCAGCTTTTGTCTTTCAAGCAAGCTGTAAGCTTCTTGGAACTTTCCAGCAGAACCATATCCCATGATCATGGTGTTATAAGCATATGCACATGGCACTTTTCTGTTAAGTTCCATGTGTTCAAATAGCTCCACAGCTTCATCCAGCCTATTAGCTTTGCAAAGAACTCCTATCATGCTTGTATACGTGACATCATCGGGCATAAGGCCATGCACTTTCATCTCATGAAAGAACTTCCAAGCCATATCCACCTTGCCCGCTTTGCCAAAGCAGTCTATACATACATTATATAGAACAATATCGGCATTTAAAGAGTTGCTTTTCAAATCGTCTAATAAAGAAAGAGCAGCATCAATGCGACCCTCCTTGGCAAATACACGAATAAGGGTGGTGAATAAATGCACATTTACTTCGTAGCCTAACTCTTGCATCTGATGAAAAAGAGTGAGCATGAGGTCAGGTTCGTGAACGGAAGATAAAGCACCGATTAGAGTTGTATAAGCTGAAAATGCAGGGCGAATTTTGAACTTTCTCATGGACTGTATGAGGTCAAATGCTTCTCGCAGCTTCTGAGACTTGACGCAACTCGCAACTAACTCAATACATGTATTAGGAGATGGGCCAAACCCAGCTAGGCTCATTTCTTCCAAAATCTGTTCCAAACAATCATAGTTTTTGCTTCTCCCCATTAGCATGATTAAAGAATTATATGCTTCTGGACAATGTGCCTGGTTGCTTTTTGTCTCCGCCCATCGAAAATATTTCAATGCTACATTAACATCCTTAAGCCTCTTTAAAACTCCAATGACTAACTCTGTCTGAGGTTTTTCATTGCACAAAGAGAGAGCATTTTCCATGGAAGGTCCCCAGGGACCACTCTCCAAGATCTGACACACACTACTGACCCCTCCTCTTACTCCATCCAATTTTGGCAAGCGTTCTGCATTACCCCCATCAACAGAAGAGACAGCTGTTGAATCGTGATCAGAAGGCCCATTCCAAGATGATGATAACTTTACGCCAAATGCGAAAATGGAACAGCAGTTTGGAGAACAGTGGAAGATTATTCCTGTGGCACCAAATAAATACCATTAGCAACTAAATCATACTCCTAAAAACAAAATGCACCTCGAAATTGGAACATTTGGTTGCAATTTTCAGTGTTCATTTTCTGGAAAAGAAACAATTTTTCTAAAAACATATGCCAAAACCATTGTGCTCAGAAATGTGAAACGGTGAGTGTCCTTGTTTTCAAAACGAATTTTCGGAGAAGTGATCTACGAGATCAGTTTTGGAAGATGCAACCAAGCAGAAGGGATAGAACTCGCAAGAAGAACTCCTTCGTAACACAATCTATTGAATGATTGTGACAACAAATTGTCTTTGGACAGTCGGCATCTCCATTCCTCCATCAAATCGCTCAACAAATTCAAATCCAAGGATAAAGTGGTTAAAAACCAGCTCCAATCCTTCATCAAACTGGTATTAAATTCAGGGAAAACCAAGTCCTTACTCAAATTAAAAAAGGCTCAATTATAAGTATAGCCTGATGAAATGTCTAAAAGATTAAGGATTGGAGATGGCTTCTATAAAGATTTATACGGGGAAAACAAGAAAGAAGGGAGAAAGGGACTTCAGCGCCTACCCTGGCTCCATTAGTCCCTTGTGCTGGAAAATCAAATTCATTGAAAATTTGGATCATCCATAGACGTATACGTCATGTACATCATGGTTTTCTATTCTACAGATTTGTATGTAACAATAGAAAGTGAAGATATTCTACGTCATGTGAACATTCCATCTACAAGTTATCTTTTAGTACAAAATGAGGGAAAATCACAATAGATCAAGCTTTTAACCAAGTTGTTCAATCAAAACAGACGAAAAAAGAACAAGAGAATAAGGATTGGAGCAAAAGCAAAAAGATACGAATTTCCTCTACTTATCGTTGAAGCGTAAAGAAAACAAAATTTAAGAAAGTAAAAACATGATAGTAAAAAACCAGATTTACCTTGGTTTCTAAAGAGACTCTTCATCCTTCCAAGCTGCTAAATTTTCATTATTTCTCTGAATCCCATTTTCGTATCATTGATTAGTCAAGGGAACTAGGGATTTTTTTTTTTCTTTTGATAACTCGGGGGTCCGGGCCAGTTTACGCGCACCTCGACTAATCCTGGGCCCAATCACCGCCACTTGCGGAGAGCCCAATTAAAGCCGGAGCAAAAGGGAACTAGGGATATTGCACATAACCTATGAAAAGAAAACCCATTTCAACTACTGAACTGCACAATCACAGCATCTAATCCGTCTACAAGATTAAGATTGGAGATGGCTTTCTTTCATGGAATTTGATTTATAGACTAGCTTGGAACTTTGTAAAAATACTTGATGAAAGAAAACAGCTCGGGTGCTTCATAGTAAACCAAGCTTTTAACCAATTTTTAGACTCAAATCAGATAATAAAAATTAAAAAGAAATGAAATTTAAGGGAATAAAAACATGATGGAAGACAGCCAATTCACCTTGGTTTCTAAAGAGTGTCTTCATACTTCCAAGCTGCTTAATTTCCCTCTCAGTAACATTGAGTAGTCAATGGAAATTGCAGATAACCTACAAAAAGGAAAAACCCATTTCAACAGCGAAACGATACAAACACAGCATTTGATCTGTATGCGATAACAGAAAAGACCTCTAACAAAAATCCCCATTCAAGTTTCTATGATGCATATGTACGCGTGCAAATATACAAGAAGCAATGGAATTCTTGAGAAATTTGACGAACCAGGGCGTTCTCGGGAGGCAAAACTGTTGAGATTGAATTGAGAGAAGAGAGAAAGATTTTGAGTAGGGTTTTTCAGATAGGGGGAGAAGAAGGAGACAGAGGTTGTATAGAACTTCTGCCATGCCCTTGGGGACAAAGGCATAATCAAAATGGGTAGTAGAAAACCATGTTAATTGCAATTGAAACAACAAGAATAAAAATAGGGCAATCGATTCACCCCACTTTTTTATAAAATGCACTAGCGTTCAACCCGTTCTATGCACGGGCAAAACTAACCCGTTCTACCGTTGTGCCCGTTCTATACATGGGAACATTAATAAATGTAGGTTCGAACGGGCACAACGCTAGAACGGATTAGTTTTGCCCATGCATAGAACGGGTTGAACGCTAGTTTATGAAAAAATATAATAATAGCGCATGTGAACATGAAACACAATTACTGGTCGCAATCATGCATGAAAAAGAAAATGGTTCATAACGACACCGTTTTGCACAAAAGATTATTTTCAAATAGCTTACACATTTTACCATTTTGTAGTAAGAACAAATCATTTGAGTCTCATTGCTATGCAAGTATACAACTGTAACTGCTAATCAGGCTCCAGAAGGGAATGTGGGCAACTGTTCTCCAGTTGATAATAGCTCAGAAGCAGCAAAAACAGAATCAATGCAAAACCTAAATTCTAATTCAGATGGCACCCCTAATCACCGTTCCCATGGCAGTAGCAACAACTACGACATGGGCTTTACTACTAACAATGCTTTTACCAAGCCAACAGCTTTTAATGATCGGCCAATGTCCAAATTTGGAGTCAACACTCATCCAAGCTCTGCATTCCAACCAATTCCGAACGGCCATGTCCAAGTTCAGCACCACCATCATTATTACCACCACCATCACCATCATGTTCACAATATAAAGCAAGAACAAAAGCAACATGCCGTACCTATGCCGCCTACTTTGCATGGTATTTCTGCGTGGGAAAAACGTATAAGACCAAACACTTTCCTGTTCTGTTTTCCTTAGTTTTTGCCGTACATAGAGATTACCCAGTTTGTATTACTACGTGCCTATAAAGGTCCCGGTATTTTGCATATAATTGTCCCATGCATCAAACGGGAACAACGCTAGTTTAGGAAATAATTAAGTGTGCTACCCATTGAATTCAAACACAAATTAGCCAATTAATAACTTTCTCAGGATTCTAAACACAAAGCGGTGCTGGTGATGGTGGGCCAGTGAGAGGTATGCAGCGACAGAGAGAGACGGACATTGATGGTGGGACGGCGAGAGATGGGCCGCATCCATCCTGAGTGCATAAATTTCAACCTATTAATTTTTCACAATTGACCAAATAAAAAAACAAAAGCAGAAATTTAGGATAATGAAGTGTGCTACCGCTTGAATTCAAACACAAAGCATTAGCCGATTAATAACTTTCTCAGGATGGTGAGAGGTAGGCGGCGACAGAGAGAGACGGGCAATGACAGTGGGACGGCGAGAGATAGGCCGCGATAATTAATAGTAGAAATGTGACATCTAATTTAGACAACTGACCTTCGAGCAGTGCACCTTTGAGAAGTGGATGCGCACTGAAAGCAAAGGTTGTTGAACTGAACTTCTTCAATCTAAACCTAGAGACCAAAAAATGGAAACACGATTAGGAAAGGGCATGTGGAAATATTAAAAATACCAAGGAAGCCGAAAATGTAGATAAAATGTACATGAATGCTCACAAAGTTATCATGCAAACATTGCTCAAACTCAAAAAAATAATTAAGAGAATGACCTATACACAGTGGTGGTTCGTTCTCAGCATGTGGCAACGCTACTCTTGCTCCCTTGTGGATTGATGGCCAAAAATAATGGAAAGGATTACTTATACACAGTGGATGGAGATAGTTGAAAAGAAACGTGGGGGAAAAATGGTTTTGGATTAGTGGAAGAGAAACGTGGGGACAACGGTTTGCATTAACGTGGCTGTTTCTTTTTTTTAAATTTGTTTGTAGCAATGACAAACAATATTACTCTTTTGACGTGGCTAGCCATTGAAAATGTTACGCAAAACCGTAATGAATACTTAAATTGGGACAGAGGGGGTATTATGAAAATGTACTATAAACAAAACAAAACAAATACAAAATCGAAAATGTAGTATCAATTTATGTAAGAGTAAAATTTATTTACTAAAATCTCTTCTCTCTAATCTCCATAGAGTCACAGACACGCAATTAGACAGCTCCATTCCTCTGAAAAAACAGTCTAATTGAAAGGGGGGAAAAATGATATACTGCTACACGCAGAACTGTTCCCACAACGGTTGTGCGAGTGGAGGCTGTTTGTAGGCAGAGAATTATGTTTTCATTTCAAAACCAAAATGGTTGCCCATTTTTTTTTTCATTTGCAAAATGAATCCTGCCGGTCCAATTTTTTAGTGTATCAACCTTAAAATCTCAAATTCTCAATCATCCAAAATCTCTATCATCCATTCTGAAAAACGGTTTGCTAAGTATTAATTCATTGTCGAAAATTTGTTCCGTGATGTACTACTTCTAACTATGATCTCATAATCAATGGTCATCCCAAATGTGAATAATGTAAGTACTACCCCCAAATAAGATGTCACCTGAATTAGCAAAGAAAACAAACTATGTAATGATTTTACACTACTTATTCGGATATGTCGATTTCACATCTTTAGCAAGTGTAGAAACATAAAATGGCTTGTCTCAATTGCGAGTTGCAACAGCTATAAAAGCAGACATTTTTTAGGGAACTTTTGCAGCAAACAAAAATAGAGAGAAAATCATACCTAGTGATTAGGTGAACTGAGCGGTGCGAGATCCGAATCACTTTCAATTGTCAAGACTCTAAACCTGCCAAATGATGTCGTACACAAAGGATAGGAAAAGCATTACGTTGAACACGAAAAAGACAGTCAATTGTAAATTCAAACATCTATAAGAGTTAAACAAACGAAATTACAACCAAATTTTGAAAGAAGGATCCATGACTCAGTTCTACATTTTTTATGCACGGGAATAAAACAGAATGGTGAAGAGGAAATCAACTTACTCGGTTGAATTCAGGAAACCCTCGCCTCTTCTGAACCTTGCCACTAAAACTCGCCTCTAAAAGACACATATGAAAGAGAGGATTTTATATGGGGGAAGACGAAAAAGAGAGATTACAGGAGTGAAGGAGTAATCCTACCTTTCTGTCAAGCGCAGGGAGTGGGACGGTTCTGTCAAGAGCAGGGGCGGGTCGGTGGTTGGCGGCGAAGCACATCTGTGAAAGATTAAGGAAGGAGTGAGGAGGGGATATTCATAGGTCATGAGAGAGTGAGGAGTGGGGGTGTGGAAGAGAGGCGTGGGTGGTGGCGGTTGAGGAATGGAGAGAGCCAGAGAGATGGATGCTGGAGTGTCGTGGGGGGCTAGGGGCCTAGGGCTGTTTTCAGCCGATTTGGAGGAGTATTTGCAGGAGTCGTGGGGGTTTATGTGAGACAGTGGATTGAAGGCACAACATTTTTTTTATGTAGAAAAATATTGGATGTGAGAGTTGTGAACGTGTTTTTTTTTTTTGTTTAAAGAAATGGGAAATCTAGTGTGAAGGTGGGTTTTTATTTTTAAAGAAAATGGAAAATCTAGGAAATAAGGATTAAGGGTTTGGAGCCTATTGAGAGCTCAACTACATTTTCTTAGGATATTGATAGATTCTTAGGATATTGATAGATGATAGATAGATTTCAATATTTGTATTTTAGTGTTTAAAATACAAATGGCAAAAATACTAAAAACCAAATATTAGAGTATAATTATAAAAAAAAGAAGAGTGTCAATATCATTGTCCTAAATATAAATACATCTGTATTGCTCCATTAGCGTTTTTATTAAATTCTTCGCTCTCAATCATAAATTTATAGTTCAAAAATTGTGTCTCGTCGAAACAAATCAAAAGAGTATCTCGTCGAAACAAATCAAAAGAGTAAAATAATAAAAAGCTAAAAGAATTTATATAAGTATGAACTAAGCTAATTTACTTTAGTAAAAACTTAGCCCATTTAGCCTAAATTCTTCCATCTTTCTATCATAATTTTTTTGGATCAATTATTGGTCTCAATGAAAGAAATCATAAAAGTATACAAAAATATATACCAAAATTTTTAAAAAATACACATTTGTACAATTATTCCCTCGCATTATAGCGTGCAGTGAGGCCAATTTGGCCGTCCATGTGCGACGATGAAAAAATTCAAATTTTAATCCGAGCAATGGATGATCAGATATGTAAATGTTTGGATCAAATCTGAGTCTCTTGCAACAAAATGAATAGGGGGATCCGCCACACCAAAGCATCCCAAAATCTGACTCTATTAAAGAGTTATGTGAACTAAGATCCGAACGCATTATGGTCTTCCTCCCTACTTTCCATAATTTTGGAACCTATTTTTATCTATGAAAATAGGAAATTATCTCTAGTAGACTGGTAGTTAGAAGAGAATGGTGCGTGGTCCATTCACATGACCATTACCCTAATCATCTTTATACTTTTTCATTCGTAAATGAGATTCTATGTTATTATTTAGGACATTTCAAAAAATTATTTATATCTTTCAATCTACAATGCTAAAAATATCTAATATGATTTTGTTTGATAGATTTTAATTAGTTTTATTAGATAAAAATTTTAAAATCAAAAAAAATATTATAAATTGAAAGATATGAATAAAATAAAAATAGACTCTCATTTAGAAACAGAGGAAGTAATATTTATCATCCTTTGTATCCTATCCCTTCTTTATAATAATACCGTTTGCGGTTGAATCTGAACCGTTCAATTTATTTAAATATATTTTTATGTCAATGCATTTTTAAATTCTTTTATAAGGATACAAAAAAGGAAGTGGATTATCCGCTCCAAATATCCACAAAATTTATTCCAATTTTCCCCCTCACTCTCAGGCGAGCTTCGAGAACGGCGTCGATCTACGTTACCCTCCCCGCACCAATAATAAAAACCATGCACTTCGCAGAGAGAGAAATGAATCCGCCGCCGCCGCCGCCGCCGCAGTACACGAGGCAGCATCGTCCGCAAGGCGGAAACGGCGGAGGAGGGCTAATTCCGATGATGGAGACGACCACGATGAGGCGGCAGGCGTCGTCGTCGCAGCACTCCGACAACGATCGGAGCAGCGGAGAGCTGCGTGCGCTCGACTGTAACCTAACTTCTCTCTGCGACCACATACAGCTCGAAGGGTTCAACGGTGGCTCGTTCTCCGACATCGTCGTTCATGCCATGGGCTCCACCTATCACCTCCACCGCCTCCTCCTCTCCCGGAGCTCCTACTTCAGGTATCCCTACAGATATGTACACAGTCATGTTTATCTATACATGTGCATGTTTTTGTTTTTGTTTTTGTTTTTTTTTTTTTAACTCAGTGTACGTGCTAGCTTAATCACACCCCAACTAATTAATGGCGGGACCAATCCTACTTTCTATTGGCGAGGGTCAATTAAAGCCGGAGCAAAGCTTCCTTATTTGCACGGTTTGTTTACAACTCGGAGAGTGCAATTTTGTTCATCCTCCTTAATAGAGTGTTCAAGGTGAACATTACCCTATTGGTTGAAATGTTGTCTACAAAGTAACGTCAGGCTTACCATGCAATACACTTTTTGGTAAGCATGACATCACTTTGTGGTGGGATCCATACCATTTCAACCAATAGGAAGTAGGATAATGTTCACCATCGTAAGTGTAGGGTGAACAAAACTCAACTCATAACTCGGGTGTCTAGACCAGCTTACTTGCGTCTCGATTTATCTGGAGACCAATGCCCACCGTCCCCTAGCAGGGGCCGTTTGAAAAGGGAAAAAAATGCTTGACAGGATGGTCGCTTGACAAAATTGGAATAGTGCAGTTTAATTGGTATTTTTAGCTTCCCCCAATTTTGTGCTCATAAGTAATGCCTTGTTACTTGTATGAAAGAAAGGGGAGGCATTCATGCGTCGCACTGTTCGTTTATCTATGTGTTTTGCCTATTCATTTAGGTTTGTCATGTTGTTCGCATAAGCTGAAGGGAAAAGGCGTGGTTCTGGCTATTGGTAATAAAATTCTGGTGCCAATGATGCCAAACTTCAAGAAAGGTAGAAGTCAGGGCTTAATTAAGGCAGTGGGAAAGGATACGTTTATGGTTGACAGAGGAATAAGGCTAATTTCCCAGCAGATGTAATTGCTATATTTGGTTTTCCAGGGTGGACTAGAGTTACTGTTCTCTGAGTTATTTGATGACTACTTATTTTGTCTTTGAGTAGCAGTGTGTAAGCCTATCATCTACAATATGCCATTGTAAGTAGAAAATGTTTTACCAACTATGTGTTATTTCTTCATTAGTTGCTATTTGCTGGCAGGAACATGCTTCACGGGCCTTGGAAGGAAGCTAATGCTCCAACTGTGACCCTGCATGTTGATGACAAGAATGTTAATGTGGAGGCCATATCAATGGCTTTGGCATATCTTTATGGCCATCACCCTAAGCTTAATGACAGTAACGCCTTCCGTGTGCTTGCTGCTGCTTCTTTTCTTGACCTTCAGGTATCTCATACGTGTAATCAATGTTGCTTTCTTGAGTTTCTTTCATTCTTAATGAACTGAGGAATATGAAAGCTGGTGAATCTTCCTGTCTTACGCGCCCTCAATGATGTAATCCCTTCCTTTATTGTTTTCTCCTGCAGGATTTATGTGCAATTTGCACTGATTTCATTATATCTGAACTTTGGACTTCGAACTTCTTAGCATATCAGGTTCCAGATGCTTGTGGGCTGTATTAGTTTTGTGGACCCTATTTTAGTGAACTAACTTCTCTATTTGTGATTTAGATTTTCGCGGAGGGCCAAGATTACGGTATACATGGAGAACGTGTTAGAAATGCTTGCTGGGGCTACCTTTGCCAAAGTGGTGATATGGAGTTGAAAGAGGTAATGAAGGACAGAAGGAGATATTACTTTCTGAATTGCAGGCTGTGAGACATCATCAAGAAGCTAGGATGGTTAAAAAATCATCTAGCCAATCTATTTAAAAATTTACAAATACCCAATTGTCTTCTTGCAGAGGCTCTGTTTTGAACAAATTGTGATCTTGAACACGGCATTGAATACAAGGAAAAGTTTTTTTTCCTGGCCACTTCAAACCAACTAGCAAACCCAGGAAAATTCATTGGAATAGACTATTGGTGCCCAATTTGTCTCATCTCCATCCAATACACATTCAATCTTTTTCCTAGTGGATTTTTCTTGTACTCAAGT
This sequence comes from Rhododendron simsii, assembly GCA_014282245.1. NCBI lineage: Eukaryota > Viridiplantae > Streptophyta > Magnoliopsida > Ericales > Ericaceae > Rhododendron > Rhododendron simsii. Next base: position 36,121,912 of record CM024956.1, read on the forward strand.
AGCTTCCCATCTGATACCATGTCCGTTCCTTTGATCGGCAGTTGGCACTCAGTTCATCTTGAAATTTGTTGAATTGCTACCTTCGTTGCTATAGATCTTTGCATAGTGAAGCCAAGACTATTTAGTTACAAGTAGTCCCAAAAGCTTAAGCTGATAGGAAATTGACCCAATATGTCAAGCTATCACCATTCTCTCTTACGTGCAACCTCGTCTTGCATGTGGAGATGCAAATTTTTCGTAGATAGAGCGAAACAGAATACAAAGGGGAGAAGAAGAATTCGAACGGGGAATAACTACAAACAGAGAGACTTGAACTCAAGACCTGTCGCACAACTTGTGCTCGGATACCATGTTAAGTTACCAATAATCATAAAAGCTTAAGCTATTAGGAAATGGATCCAACAATGTATATCAAGCTATTCAAGAATGTTGGGGTGAACCCACTGTCCAGGACACCTTTGATACGAACCCTGTTATGAATTTATTTAAAATAAGTTACAGGGGAAGAGGGTGCCCACTTTGAGTAAGGAAACTAACCCACCAACGTACCGCACTATTTAACCCATTACCTAGAACTGGTATCGCTATTTGGTTGCTACTGTATATTGTGACAAAATATGTACCTAACAAAGAAACGCATGCTATTCAACTTTTATGAAATGTTAGTCGAGTATTTTGCACAATTACTTCAATCAGGTATTATATGCATCGCAATTTCTCGTTTAAATATAGGTGCTTCCAAAACTTTCTTCGCAAACTTTGCAAGCACTGCTGACCTCAGATGAACTCTGGGTACCTAGTGAAGAGAAACGGTGAGGGCAATCCTAACTGCTTTCTATGCTATTAATATGAAGTTGAATTCTGATTCAGCTGAATGACCACATTTTCTCTTTCAATTGAAAGGTTTGAATTGGCATTTTACACATTTCTTGCGAAAAGTGCTTTGTGCAAAGGAGAACAGCCAGAGGAAGGATGTTTGTCTGCTGAGATGGGAACAAATTCTCATCCTGATTTTCCTAAAGTAGAGGGAAACAACTTGAGCTATAGGGGCACTGATAAACAGTTGGAATCTGAGTTAGGGTGCATGAGTTTGAAAGATGACCTTGAAGCTCTTAATGGTGCTCGTAATGTTATGGTTGAATCTGCAGATGGTGTGGTTGGTTCTGAAACTGGGGTCCATAGTTCAAAACAACAGTTGTTACAAGGTTCACGCACAGATTTACATATGGAGCCAAGATACAATGGTGACGTTGAACAGCTTTCATCGAGTAACTCACTTTCATATATGGATGATGTTAGATCCTTATCTTCTTATCTTGAAATGCCAAGTGGTGTTGGAACGAGTGGATTGACAGGTAATGGTGTTGCTATGGAAGGGCCGTCTGAAGAAGGATCTTGCTACCAATTGAATAACAATAGTTGGCTTTCCAGGGACCAAAGGCACGGCAATACGATGAACGCTTCATACAATGGGTTCATGCCTGGTGAATGGGGGAGATGTGGCATGCCTCCTTTATCATGGGGTGGCAGGGTAGTGGGTCGAAGACAGGTGAAAGGTTATGCCAAAGGAAACTGTGGTATGAGTGAGGAAGAATATGATGCATTCGTCAATATCTTTGAAGGAGGTTCTCTTTTGTATTGTAATATGTCTTTCCAATCACTTCTAAATGTGAGAAAGCATCTTGAAGAATTGGGGTTCCCTTGCAAAGCTGTCAATGATAGTCTTTGGCTGCAGGTCTGAAACTCATATGCATTTCCATACTGTTGTTAGTTGCCATGTTTAAAATGCTTCAGAAAAGAGAAGCGTCCCTAGTTCGTGTGACACTTTTCTTGATGCATATAAGATGGCCCAGACAACATGAGATAGAAAAAATAAGGTGTTTCAAGATTGATCCTCGGTAGTATTCTATCTCAAACATTTCCTAACCCACCTGGATTCTGGTTCATGACGCATGTTTTAAATGACCAGGAAGTAGGAGCACTTAATGCTCCTTTTGTTTTGATGCAAAATATTTTCCTCAAATATGTCTTACCCATTCTACAGTTTTTGGTTGAATAAAAGTAGAATGGTTTTACAGGAATGTTCGTCTTGAGGCTGTGAATGATTGACCCCACAAAGCTTGTCCGTCATTTGTATGATCTTTTCACTCCTGTGCCATTGTCTTAGTCACTTCATGCCCATTGACTCTCAGGTGTTGGAATCAAAACACGCATCCAACCAATCCATTTCATACCTCTACTAAACTTTCACCAACACCCTTGGCACTTTCCCTAGTCATATTTGGATGCAATTTGGATGGCCTTCATGCAGCAAAGGACCATGTTTTGACTTTTGTGTTGAAACATATTTTCCATTTGTGAACCAAACAACGGTAAATAAAATGAAAAAGATTGTTTTCTGCAAAATTATTTTGCAGGGGAAATATTTTCTGTTGTAAAGTACGTCAGACGGAAAGAAATGGAGCCTTATCTATTACTTTCATTACATAAATGATGGTATGTTCGGCGTTGGCAATTTCCATTATTTGACCCATCAGACTGGATAGGACATTTGCATATCTGCCAGAACCAGAAGTTTGGACTGCTCTGCCATTTTTTTAGTACTCCCTGAACTAACTGTTGTCTGTGTTGAATCCATCAATGGGAATGGGATTCTAATGCTCTATTATTCCGTTGCTTCTAAAATTGCATGCATATCTTGCAGATGCTTTTGAGCCAGCGGGTGCAAGAAATTGGTGCTGACACTTGCAAAAATTGCTGCCTTGTCAGTATGGCCTGCACATGCAGGCAACATTTTGGATTTTCGCGTGGAGTTGCTGCTACTGGTTATTATGGTCAAGGGCATGATCACAATAATCAACCAAGTAATGTAGGAAATGTTTATGTCACTGATTCTACCCAAGGTGATGGAAATGGAATCTTTAGGCCTGTGAGAGTTCATGTGAGAGGGGCCATTGATGGGTTAGCTGGTATTGGACGTGGGACCACATTTGTGCCAGCAGATGCTTGGCCTCCAACACGTTTTGTCTTTTCCCGTGTACCATTTGGCGTGGGCAACCGAAACTGCCAGCAGTCTCTTGCCAATGATGATTCAGAAGCTAGAGGTGACCACAGTGGTGATCCGGCGGGTGATGGATTGACTGCTTTGGTTGGGCTGAGCCAAGGTGTAAACATGGTTGGTGCTCATGGAGAGCAAACGGAGAGTGGGTATGAGACGGATCTACAGAGTAGATTGACTGGACCTGGGCCTTCTGTTGCTGGGCCTAGTACTACTACTAGTGACATTGCTGTGCAGATGCTAGAGTCACCGGAGCACGCTATTGGAATTGAGTGGGAAAATGCGAACAGTTCTATATCTTTGGATATGAAGACACCTTTGAATCACTTCCCTCCGTTCCGTTTTGCGTAAGTTATTTTTTGACGTGCTGATTAATTTCACATCTGCATACTGTTAATATTGAAGTATTTTATGTTGTGGGAAGACGTTGAACAAGGCAGCTTCCTTGAGGAAACATATTTATTGCTCATCCCATGTCCCAATTTGTGACAATACTAATAGGATCAATTTTCTAACTCTTTAAAACTGTTCTGGACAGAAGCAAGGCCACTGTTACTTTTAGGGTACTATTCTGCTCAGTGCACTTGTATCTCCCGCATAAACCATACCAAACTAAGCCTTGCATTCCAATCTATTGAGGTCGGCTTCATGAATGTTTTTTCTCTGCTCTGTCAAGAGCTATATCATCAAGTATCATAATTTCATATCCTGTTTTATCACAACTTCACATGTCAATTTAGGTCTTCCCCTCCCTCTTAACACTTCCATTAACAATTATTTTATCACTTTCCTTTAGTGAGATATCTATTAGTCTCTGACTCTCTGTTAGTTGAGTTTGCGTTTTTGTTCACATCTTCTGCTCCTGTAACACGTAGTCGATCAACCCAACAAACTATTGTATATCTGTTTTTTCATGAATCTTATTTGATGCGATTGCAGTTAGTTGTAGTATCATATGGACAAGCAAATGACTGCTATTTTTCTGAGGTTATTTTATAAAGTTGAAAAGGAAATCCATGAGCACTTGTGCTGACAATCCAATATTTGTTCTGTAGGGTGGAATTCCAGGATGTGCACAGGCTCAGTGATGGCCAGGTCAAGCACTCTTCAGAAGTATTTTATGCTGGTTCTTTATGGAAGGTATGTAATATCCTTCAGCTGATGCTTTTTCTGAAATATTATCTCCTGAATGCTATGATATCGTTTACATGGTACCTCAGACTAGGGGCGGAAAAATTGATTAGTTGTTTCTATTATATCATCTAGGTTAGCGTTCAGGCTTTTAATGATGAAGACCCTCAAGGACGCAGGACTCTTGGTAATCTCCCAACTACCTAAAGGATTTAGCCTTAGATTTATCTTTGATGCAGGCAGGAAAGATTATGTTATCGTGTGTTGAAGGTTCCTTCTAATTGTATGCAATTATTCAGGATTATTTCTCCATCGACGGAAGGCAGAGATAACAGATCCCCTAAGAAAGGTCAGCCTGCCTTGTTCTTGTTTCTATAACCCGAGGCAATCCATTGACTAAAACTTTTCGACGACAGTCACCTTTTGCCATTTTTGTTAATTTCCAGTCACAAATCATATTTACATAGCCATCAAGCTTCCAGTTGCTTAATTTGCTTTTGTCAACTGTCATAACTGATTTTTAAGGCTCGAGGACGAAGGTTAGTCCTCTGTCCTCAACCCCACCAGCATAGAGCAAGTGGGCAATTCTGGCCTCTGCATAGGGGTGCGCTGGTTCGAGCACCACAGGGGGATGGGTTTGCAGAGGTTGGAACCCAGCCTATGGGCTGCAGCATTTCATTTACGATCGTAGCACTGAAACTACGGCGTCAACTACCAAAAGTAGAAAGTGTTTAGTCCTGGAGTAGTACGCTATGAAAGTTTTAAGTGTTTGTATCCTCTGTTTTCAGGTTCATATGTATGTGGATGCTCGCGAAAAGGTTACCGCACGATATCAAGTGAGTTCGGATGACATTGACCAAACAAAATTTTTGTATAGAGTTTGTCTACATTATTTGATGTGGCCTTTTGCAGTTCTTTCCATTCAAACCAAAATTCTCACCTTTTTGGCTAACAATCTTGAACATGCCACTGCCACATTATTTTGGATGAATTTTTTGTATGCGAAAGTTGTATTTGGACATTAGCTTTCGATAATCTTTACATGACGTAGGCCATTTTCTCTACTTTCTTTGCAAGTCGTACTTGCATGTGGAGCTTTTAAGATAGCATATTTGAGTTGGTTTTCGCTTTCTGTTACAGTTAATTTGCCCATCAAAAAGAGAGGTAATGGTGTTCGGAAGCTTCAAGCAGACAGGAACTCTTTTACCAAAAGCACCCAAGGGGTGGGGTTGGCGTAGCGCTTTGTTATTCGACGAGCTTGATGATCTCCTCCAAAACGGGGCCTTGCGAATCGCCGCTGTTGTGCAGCTCGTCTGACACTGCTGATGTACATCAATAGTCGCCTAACTTTAATCATTTGATTAAAAATTAGCTGCCTCTGACCCAACTTAGTGGTTTATGCAGTGTCACTCATAACTACTGGAAATTTCTCTTTATCGTCCATAATATCGTTCATATTATAGGTACCGTATGATCGTCTTGTAAAATATAGTATGCTTACATTCCAATCTGCGATATATATAGGTCAGATCTACGCCGTTTTGGGTAGCTAAAAGCCTAAAACCATAGTATATTGTGTGTGTGTTGTGCAGTTGCTGTAAATAGAGTTGGGTCTTCAACAGTCATAAACTTCTGGACCAATGCCCCTAATCTAGGGAGTAATACTGCGTTGGTCCGGTGCATCAATTATCAGTTTTTGGGGAACCAAAAATGGATACATGGGCTAGCCATGGATTCTGTCAACGAGTAATTACATGGTCATTCATGGGAGCCTCCGCACCTATGACGAGGCTGAAGCCAAGGTCTCACCGTGTGTCGTACGGGATGAAAGAGTATGTTAACTCTATCAAGTATGTACAAAGACTAGAAATCATTGAGGGAGAAATTTTAACTTCTTATCAATATTAAAAAAATCACTAGGAGCTAGTCGAGCGAAAAAGAGGTGCCTATACGCCAATTAGTCGGCAGCCTAGCGCCTAGGCGGGGACTAAGCCACTTGTCCCTATTCAATTAACTTGATATCAAGTGACGATCGATTACGCTCTGATTCCTATTCGATTAACTTGCTATGAAACTAGTACCAACTTAATATGAAACTGAATTATATACTCATCGTGATTCATAAAATGAACGTTTTAATTTAGCGAAATGAGATCCGCATAGAGTCTCAATTTTTTTACGAGAGGATCATATCCCGGGTGCGAATAGTAACCAAGAATTTGACGTACTGAATGAGCCGGACTTGGAGCACGTGCACATGCTACGTCGTGCCTTAAAACTGATCGAATTATGTGGATATTTATTAAAAATGAGAGAGAGAGAGAGAGAGAGAGAGAGAGAGAGAGAGAGAGAGAGAGAGAGAGAGAGAGAGAGGCATACGTACAGTTGCTTCCATCGGCGATGAGGAATCAGATAGATGCGTGTACAAAGATCGAATTTAAGGATTTAAGGTAGAGGTGTCAATCTCAACCCATATTTTTTAATCCGTCCAAATTTGTCCACTTATAACCCAACTCAATCCGTCCATATTGTATAATGGGTTGATATGGGTTTGACCCATATCAACCCATATTTATCTAGGTTTAGGTGGGTTAAAAATGGGTTCAATATGGGTTAGGATTAAAAAACACAGACCAACCCAACTCACTCTTGAGAGTACGTACTGGAACTTGGAACTCGAAGATGACGGGTTGAACTATCTCGTGTTTTGTGGTCTTTTTCTTATGTATGAATTTTCATTTTCCCTTTGTGTATATTTTATTTGCTCATAGGGTTATGGAGTCAACTAGCGTTGCAAGTCGTGTCTTCAATACAACCAAGTTTAATTCATAGCTATTCTTTTGTGGGGCTTCTCGCTCCTTGTATGGAAGCTTGAGTGGTAGATGGGTTACCGGTGCATGTCAAACTACCCTTTTGTGCATTTTGGGATTGCATTGTTTTCGTTCCACTTTGGAGTGTGAACTATCTCGTGTTTTGTGGTCTTTTTCTTAGGTACGGATTTTTATTTTCACTTTGTGTATATTTTATTTGTTCAGAGGGTTATGGAGTCAACTAGCGTAGCAAGTCATGTCTTCAATACAACCAAGTTTAATTCATAGCTATTCTTTTGTGGGGCTTCTCGCTCCTTGTATGAAAGGTAAGCAATAGTTTTTCAATAACAAGTGTTATTCAATCCATGCAACATCTCTATTTTTCAGATTGTATTTTGACCGCAGCTTATCCTTCTTTTTTGTTTTTGGCGTAAATTAGCATGTCCTCGATAGCATTTGTGTATCCTTAATAGAATTATGCCACAAGCATTGAGTGTCGTTTGTATTGTGGCTATGCAAGTATGCCGGCATTTAAAGGGGCCCTTGATATAATCCATAACGACAGATTTAGATCATAGGTATGAATTTCTAGACAGTTCTTCAGATTCATGGAGGTATTACTAGAGAAGATGTACTTGATCATTGGGAAGAAGTGGGAGCAAGGGAGGAATTAGTGATGAAAAAAAGCTCAATGCCTTCTATTTCCATCTCTTTAGAGTGATTTGCTTTCTTTATGGCAGGTTGCACTATCTAAGAAAGTGAAGATGGTGGTGTTCACAAAATCGATACCTAGGTCAGCGGCTGGAAAGATTCTTCGACGGGAACTGAAGAACTTGATTTTCAAAACTTAAAAAAACTATGCGGGCAGGCCCAGTTCCGAGAGAAGTTGAAGTGCCTAATTTGGTTAAATTGAATGAGCATTGTACAAAATTGCAATGAAAAGGATGTAGACTTTGATCAAAATTTGGGAATAATTTGTTCTAATTGGGAACTCGAGTCTGGGGAATCTAGACCCGACGTCTATCATGCCTCATGTGATGCTATCCTTTGTTCCACTTCATTACCAGTTCTTCCAAGTGTATGGATACCATATTCATCTTCATTACCAGTTCTTCCAAGTGTATGAATACCATATTCATCTTGCAATATAGAATAGAGTTGATAGTTAATGCAAATTTTTTTGGATTTTACGTACTGTAGTACTATGTCTCTAACTTTGTTTATTAGTTTGTGTCGGTACCAAAACTTACTGGTTATTTCTCAAAATACTTAGGTAAGAGTTAAAAAAAAAATTACTTTTCTGATTTAATTTTCTCGCCGAGACGAATCAATAACCCACAAAAGCTTAGCGTAAAACTAGCAAATTTAAAAACAATTTAAATAAGAATAAAATTCTCAGATTTAAGTTAAGTTCATAAAAACGTAGCCTTATAGAATCATGTATTTAGTGACTGATAACTCTTTTCGTCGAGGTTTGCTTACGGCATTTTGATTTTTTGGCTTGTAGATGATCTACGGATAACTACTGTTTATCTGAAATTATTGCAAAAATACTACCACATCGGCTTTCAAGGCTCTTTGGGATGCGTGGATATTATGAAGACACAGGTTTATTATGCGTCATTTCTAAGTACATGATCTTAAGTGCCCTTTTCTCAGTCCTCCGGTCACTACCAATTACACCAATGAGCACCCGAAAACGTACAAAACACGAGGATGAACAAACGGAACTTTAAACCTCAACTTAACTTCCAAATTCATTGGTTTGTACTTCCGTAGCGAACATCGTCATGTTTATGTTCTCGTGTACTTCCTTAGCAAGAGTCGCCATGTTCACCTACTCAAAACAACAACAATACAATTCTGAAATTTTTTACTGAGCACGCGATTCGTGCGAAGCACGTCGCATGACACTAGTTTCCTAATAAATGGTGCTATGTCTTTGTCAGATCCCGAATGACCGTATCAAGAAGATTTGACAGTGACTAAATAGTGTTTCATGGTTGCTTTTTCTAACCACAAATTGGTGCAGGAGTTTTACAAGTTTTGTGGTGGAGCCCATCCGACTCAGCAGTTCTTAATAAAGTTTTCTTTTTTGGCATTTATATGCATAAAAGGTTACATTTTACTACTATTTTAGTATATTCCTCTTTGGCCGGCTCTTCTTTCATTTTACTATACTAAATCCACGTTGACGCATAACCTCTCTGACTTGGAATTTCTCCATCTTCTAATTTAATTTACCCAAACCTATTTCTTTGAGGAAATAACACTGCATGAGATAGATCAATCCATGATGCTATTCAAAAACTCAAAAGGAGGTTAAAAAGATCGAAAAGGAAGATTCATAAGAAGAAACTTTTTACTGAGCACATGGTGAAAGCTGTCAAATTGAAATATCGAAATATGGAGCTAGCTTATAGGTTCGTATCTTCTTCTTTATCATCTTTTGACATTCCGAACAGAAACTCTATTTTATGTTAAGCAAGCTCATAAGGCGATATATATTGGTTCTTCGTTGAGAGTTAAATTTAAAGGGAGAATTAAAGGACTTTTACTTAAAGAAATTTGTTAAAATGGAGAAGGATGATTTTGTGGAAAGAGAGGGATATATGATTTTGCTGCCCTGGAGGAAGGTGCCCCCCCTTCTCTCTCTAGAGTAATTTCTAGGTTGTATTCCCGTCAGCTTTTTGTACGTGGTTTGGATGTTGGATGTTTCAGGTGCTTGTTTTTTTGGTTGTGTCTTGGAGGTTTGCCGGCTTTGGGCTTTTGGGTTACGTCGTTTTTTTCCCTTTCTCTTCGGTTCTTATTGTTTTGGTTGGCGTCTTGTCTGGCTTGATGTTTTGGGTATCGAGTGGTGGTTGTCGATGTGCCCTTAATCCTTTTAAATAACTTTTGGCAGAACCATGTAGTTTTAAATATCTCTTAATCAAGATTCTAATGCTTTAGTATTTGTCATGATAATATGACAGTACTCGAACAATTATGTTAATGGTACTGTAATCACAGTTATTGTATTAATTGATTGCGGTAACAGATATACATGTGTAAATGTACATCTGCATAATTATGATGACCATGGAAATCTCGTGGATTAGTACAAATGATAGTAGCTTTTTTAGTACAAAATTAATAGTGCATCGATTTGATCTTAGTAGGTGAAAACGTTCTCCTGCTATACTATATATTATAGATTACTAGTAATTATCTGTGCTTACGGTACTATCCATCCTGATTAAAATTGGAATTCCTTTTTGAATCTTGATAGTGGCTCAAATTGTTGAAAATTAACCCGGTACAAAGAACTTTGTTATCAAAATTGTATTTTTCAATTTCCATGGAGAAAGCATTAACAAAGTACAAAACCACCGAATACAACCAAAGAACTCAACTTCAATATTCCATATTCATGACTTTTCCCTTCATACTACTACACTATTTGCTACAAAGCTAATCCGGCATTAAACACGACTACACTTAGCACTCTTTAAAATGACCAAAAGAAAATACTAATCTCCAAAAACAGAAAATGAAGGCCAAAACAAACAACAAAGCAAGCCTGAGAAGAAGATTGAAATAGATATCGACAACCATCAATCAATCATAATTGGGATGTCAAATGCTAGGTGGTTGTATTCTACTGGACCCCATAGAGGACCTGTTAAGTAAACATATTAGGAAAAGAAAATTCTAAATTCTAATTCAAATAGATGAACTTAGTTTAGAAACAAATAAACCATTGCAGATTCAAGATTAAAGTTTGTCATATCTCGCTAGAAGGGTGCTATCGACTGTATATAGTCTAGCTGCAACGACCAAAACTCACCCATTCTAAAAATGCACTAGCTAGTAAATTCTTTTATTCACAACACACAAAAATGTCCAGCTTGAATTCTCACCTTCAGTTCTGTTATCTCCTGCTCCCGTTTTGCAAACGTTACAATGAATCTAGCTTCCTTCTTTGCTTTTTCTAGCTGGTAGACAAATTGAAAAAGGATGATGTCTTGCATAACTACTGCCAATTTCTATTGCAGAAACAGGAAAGCAAAAAAGAACAAACACCTCAAAGCAAATACAGATACACCAGCGCACAAAGACAAATAGCACATATACAGTCATCTTGAAGCTGTGAGTGGAAATAACCCAAAGGATATTTGCATGGAAACAACTTCATAATACAAAGTTTCGCCCCAAAAATGGTTCTACCAACAAATTCTTCAAGATAAATTATGCTCCCTCCGTCCCTTTTTTAGAGTCCGGTATTTCATTTTGGAATGTCTCTTAATAAGTGTTTATTTTGTAAAGTTAATGGGTAAAAGTTGGTACATTGTCTATTTTATCCCTAAAAGTAGATTCCATTTTGAAAAGTTAGTGAATAAAAGTGTAATGATGATAGGTAAGTAGGGAAAGTAGAGAAAAAAATTGATGTGAAAATGTATAATGATGATATCTTTTTAATAAGTTGGAATTACGAAGCAGGACACTTAAAAAGGGACGGAGGGAGTACCTGAAGATAAATTGCCTAAAAATGGTTCTAGAGAATCAATTCTCCAAAATCCAAAACTGAGAAAATTGGTTTAGCTTTCTATTAGTAAATGAGAAAAAAAAGAGCCCAAAAATACTACCTGAAGTTGCAAGGATTTTATCATTCTTCATCAGTTGATTTCATGATAATTAATGTGCCCATGTCTATTTCTTACCTTGAACCAAAAGAATGAGTCAGCCTACTGCGCTTTCTCCGTCTACGAAGAAAACATCCAACATCAAACTTTGGCAAGCCGGCGATGCTCCAAGAGTCTGAGTGAAGATAATAACGAAAAAAGGGAAACAAAAAATAAAGTCGTGTTATTGCAGTAGCCAAAACTTGTACTCATACAAATAAGGAAACAAAGAAAGGGTATAATGACGCACTCAAATTGTTCAAAATCATGGTTACAACTTAAAACTTTTAAGGGAGACAGACACGAAAACAAACTTGTAAGCATATTCCATACCTATTTCAATTCGCCATCTAGAAGCATGCTCTCAATTGCACGGATATGATCTATTGAAAATTCGATCCGATAGTTGTAAAGGGCATTGGATTTGTATGAATATACAAAAATCGCTTTGTTTTATAATAGAAATATTGATGATATCCTCTATTCACTGTCTTTCCCATTCTATGCTACTGCTATTTTTGCATCGTCTCTCCCATTTTTTTCTCTCTCCCTTTGAGTGATATCCTCTCCTATTTTACTTGTCTTTCATTTCATAATTTTGAAATTCCTACTGTACAAATGGTAGTAATATGCTTCAGTAACGAGTTACCGATTGATCGAATTATTTTTTTTTCCAATTCTATTTCGCGGCGGCGAGTTGTTATCCTTTGAGATTTCTCTCTCTTATGCATGCAGCTGTGGTGAAACGAGGAATACGTACTAGAGTACTGAAAGAAGGCGATGAACCGAAGCTTTAATACCCAGGAATACAAGCATAAAAGGTGTTTTGCTTATTAAAAGGTGTTTTGCTTCTCACAATACAAGAACTTTATTTTTTACTAAGAACCCACTTATGAAATCCCACATCGATTGGGAATTTCTAGGAAAAATGAAATGGTATATAAGGATTCATGACCAACTACTGTATAACTCGAAATTAATCTTTTGAGCTACGTGTTTAGGTTAAGGGTTAAGTAGGTTAGCTGACGCGGGTCGTTACAGTTGGATAGTATATAATTGTTTTATAGAATAGATTTTAAACGAAATTTCCAAAAAAGAAATTTATATTACTCCATATCTTTTCAACTTTTAGCAAAAACCCAAGTATAACGTGTCCACTGAGTGTGTTTTTTTTGTTGTTGGTATTTGATGGATTTTAATTTCTTATATTAATCTATTTCTCACTTTGAAAGACAGTTCTTCACTTCTTATTACTTATTTTTCAGGGTTTTTTGGTGGATAGGGGTTGATAGTATTTCAATTCACTTTGTTAGTGAGTGGTTTTTCGTTACCCAAATATTGAGTAAAAACATGAGTGCAACTTAGGTTTACGAACAAACACTGATAAAAAGGAAATGCTACGGGTGCGTTTGGTAATCTTTCAGTTTTTTGTTTTTAAGAAACTAGAAGTAGAAACAAGTTTATGTTTTCATAAAAACAAAAACAAGAAATATGTTTGGTAATATTTATGTTTCTCAAAAAAAAAAAAAAAAAAAGGAGGAAACACCTCTTTGTAGTTTCTATAATTTACAAAAACTCTAAAAAGTAAAAACCAAAAATTGAAAACTAAAAAACAAAAAGGTTACCAAACGCTCCATACGTATTTTTCTAATTTGTTTCTTGATAGATTTTGCAAGCGCGACATATGGGAATGATTGCATGTCTCATATAAGATAATACGGCCGTGCATAGCACGGGTTATTGCTAGTCCTAAGAAACTATATATAAAATCAACAATTACGATACAATGGCACTGCAAGCTATATTTGTTTGGTCAAGCGGTATTTAATCTTAATCGCTGTAAATTTGAAAGTTCATGATACTAAATTCGTAAAATCGATAAAAGGACGTATTTAGTGCATACGGACCAACAAGTAGTTGTGTTCAATACCATCTCACCCCAACGCGCGTAAGCATGTGAAACGATTGCTGGAGAGGCTGTAGAAAATAGTCCGATTGAGGTGCGCCTAAGCTGGCTTGGAACACCCTGTATTACCAAAAATAAATAAATCGTGTTCAATAGTTTTTTTTAGCAGATAGTAAAAGAAAATACACTACTATAATTCTTACCTAACCTAACAACATAGATATCAAAATTTTCCTCTACAAGGATTAATCAACAGCTTTTTAGTGCAGTTACATAATCATCGTGCCAACCTTTTTCTAATAGCGAAATAACCAACTTTTACTAGAACAAGGCAAACGAGAAAACTTATTGAAAATCGTATTGAGAGAGGGGATGGTTCTGGACATATCAAGTGATCAAAGTGCGGTGTCCCTCTTATTATGAGTTTTTTTTTTTATTTGCTTTATATGTCATCTAGTGGGTCTCCTTTGGTCACATAATAACGTAGCAAGATCATTCGTTACCATTTTTAATCTTTACTCATGTTCTCACTCCCGAAAATTTCAATAAGTTGAGATACTTTCGAAAAGTATTTTCTTGCTCGCATTCGTGCTCCGATTTTTGGTCAGGCTCTTGCACGCAAGTCATGGAATCGAGTGATTATTCGGTGTCCCTAGGGTATGGTAGGTGGGTGGGTGCCCCAACTGACTCCCTCTTTACGTACCACATATTTGTGTTGACTTCACACATTTTTGTGACATTTAATTACTACCATGTCCCGGGCCATTGAATAATTCTTCCATGAAATCTATATACAGAATCCGAGCTAGATCTAAATCAATCCAATTAACATAACATTTATTTATATTTTATTTTGATTTTATTTAGTACTTTGGAGGGATCGAGGTATAAATGTTAAAAAGACATCAATTAAAATTAAGATTCTGAATTATCGAATTGAGAGAGATATTGAGTGAGAGATCAAAATTTGTTGTTATGTGTCAGATACATGGACCGAATTCAATTTAATGGGATCTTGTGTGGCAAGGAGAGAGTTTGCGGCATTTATCTACATACCGTGCCCCGGTTCATCGAGTAGTTTTTGCATGAAATCTTCTATATTTACAACGGAGAGCGATTTTACAAAATGTACTACTTGGCACTTTAAAGTTTAAATGGTTCTGGTTGAATTGGTATTGAAGGGTCAATATTGATTCCCCGAAAGGGAGTTTAATTGAAAACGGCAAAGGCATATCTCTCTCTCTCTCTCTCTCAAATTTTAAAATTCTCATATCACCCACCCAACTAACAGCTTCTTCAACATTTACTTCAAATTTGAATTGTCAATGTTTTTTGAAGGTCGGTGTGACAATTTGACACCCAACTATTGTTTCTTCAACCATGGTGTCAAATTTGCTATCAAATTTTTTTTAAAAAAAAAAGAAGACGCCAAGACGTTATTTTTGGTAATTCAAAAAGGCCGATTTTACATTTGACACTTGATGCCAATTTTTGAAGCAAATTGGTTGCCTTCAAATCCATGTAGGATTTGACTTTCATTTGAAGGTAAAGTTGAAGAGGGTTTATGATGTCAATTCCGGCAAATGGAGTTCCACATAGGATTTGACTCCTCCCATTGGCCGGAGATGATGATGTGAACAAATATTCATTAGGTTTCAGGTCTGATTTTATACATTCTTTTGTTTTTTGAGGTTTTCTTTTTGGGTATGATATAGAAATCTCTTTTTTGTTTTATTTTACCACGGTACTCTAATTCTAAATCGTGTATGAATTAAAAGCGCGTTATTTAATTCTTTTAGGTAATCGGAAAATAAAGTCGGTTCGAAAATGGGTCGCTATTACAAAAATGTTGGCCCGATTTGTGTTCAAACTTTGATATTAACTAATTGTGTTTCAGCATACTTATAACTGGCATATATGCTTAAACTCAACTCTAAATTCCTCATAAAAAAATTTCTCTCTAAACATGATCAATAAAGCTTTAAATTAAGCATTGTGTCGCTTGGATAATTGTTGTTTTCGAAAAGGTCATACATTGTTCTTATTGTATACAGTAGATTTCTTTTCAAGAAATTTTGTTTCAAGAACTTTGCACTGAAATGTTACAATTTATTTTGCAAGTTCACTGTAATTGGTGTGACAATCTGTTGATTTTAATGTCTAAGATTACGCAAGTGATTGTGGCTGCAGTTAGGGTTCGAGGTGGTGGAGAACGGAGTCATGCGATTGGTTAAGATTTTAAGACCCGGTTTACGCTAGTGATTAACTTATGTGCCATAACTTTTTGGTTTTGTCCCTATTCAATTTTTTTTTTCACATTTGTTAGTTTTACGCGAAACTTTAATGTAATATGAGTTTGTCTCAACGAGAGGAACCGAAAAAGTAAAAAAATTTTGACTTTTATACAATAATTTCGTTAGCAAGTGCCTTGCACGGGCAAAGGGCTAGTCCATATGCAAAGTATGAGCTAGAGCAATGCGTGGGCTTTCTGGAACTTGATATTGACACAAATAAGGCACGCACAGATCATGCACTGATCTCGTTGTGGGCCCACTACAGGTCCCATACAAATAATTCGAGCCATTCATTAAATATAGAACATTTTTAGGGGGCTCCGTAAAAAATCAGCTCAATTCGATACCCAAAAGTACTCGATCTAATCATCTATTAACTTTTTCAGGTTTGAATCTAGATGAAAAGTTAAATGATTAGATTGAGTGCTTCCAGATATCGGATTGAGCTGATTTTTTTGGAAAAAACCCCCTAAAAATATGTTTTAAATTTAATGGACGACTTGGATTATTTGTGTGGGACCGTAGTCGATCCCACATTGAGATCAGTGCACGATCTGTGCGTGCTCTATCTGTGTCTACAGACTTGCTGTTCATTTAAGGAGGACAAAAATCATGTGGCCACATTTATTACACTAATCTCCCCACCTAGCTTCAGTTATTCTCTCTGTTTCTTTTCTATGAGAGTTTATATTTTTTTTAAAAAAATTCAGAGGAATAATAGTACATAGGATGAACAAAACTTGTCTTTATGTTTTACCCACTTTTGGGTTTCTTTTTTTTTTTTTTGCTAAAGCACTTATGGGTTTCTAAAGCTTTTTTCTTTGATTGAGTTAAAACCAAAAAAATGGGATGAGTTTCGAGTTGTTTTACACCTTTTACACTGAAATGTACAGACTAATTTTCCCTCCCTCCATTTCCAAAAAAAAATTGTCTGATCTGCAAAATAAAAACTTTAAAATAATTGATTTTTGTCTAAAAAATTCGCCCGTTGTGCCATGAGTTACAGCGAGTTCTTTTATTTGTCGAAACAGAAGTTTAAACTTTTCTTGTCTAAAAGAATCTTTAATAGATTTGTCGTTTTGTACTTCATTGACTAGTTTCGGCAACATGGGGTGGGGAGTAAAAACACTAGCTGTTTTAAAATATAGCAATGATGACACATATAACATCTGACATGTCTGCATCTTTAGTAAATAAATTTAGAACGTACAGATTCAGATATAAATATGCTCACTATCCATGTCATTTTATTATCATATGGTTCTCTCAAATGACTCGAGAAGTATGTGTGTTCGGGTGTCTGTGTTTCTACCGCAACGCTCTCTCGACCAACACTAGTAGTGGAATTCGCACCAATCTCTCTCGATTCTCGTTTTTGCAGTTAGGATGCTATTGAAAAACTCGTTTGTACTTGCTCATGCACTCGCATTATGTGACTTAGTTGGAGTTACATAGGAAGCCAGTGTACAATAGTCAAGCCTTTCAAGAGCACACCGTGGTCCAAACTTCCCTCTCTTTGAATCAAGTTTTGTGACCATGGTTCAGTAAGAGGAGAGAGTGATCTTTTCGTACTCTAACCACCTAGTGTATGCAAATCTTTCTCTCTCTCGCAACTATTTGGTTGCTTATCAATGAATTTGGATCACTCCACGTAGAATACTGATCAAAATAGAAGTTCTTCTCTTCTTCCTCTATTGCTGTACTATATGTTTATTTTCATTTTTTTTTGGTAATTCTTTAAATTTGATTTGTACGTCACTGAATTATGATTTTCATGGTAAACTGCTAACACTCTGCTTCAAACCTTGATTTCAACTTTCAACCCATTTGATGTTCTATTAATTTGCTCAATCTGCATGTTCATCTCATTGAATCCATGTTTTCCTCAACTTAATTATCTGAAATGGGTTTTGGATTTTGTGACCTGTTCTTCCTTTCTTGATTTGGTTTTAGCACATATGAATTACAGATTGCTGCAATGGTGTTTGTTCATATTTCTCTGTGATGATTTCAGGCCTGTAGTTAAATCCATACCTAATTCTTGTTCTTCTTTTCCAGGAGGCTGGCTAGTTAGTGTATGAGAAGAGCAAGTTTCAAATATATAACTATGTCATCTGTTTCTTGGCTCACCTCTCCTGAATGTTCAACCTCAATCATTCAATCCTCAGATAGTGTTTCAGCTGCAATCCAATGGCTGGGGTTCATCTTCCTATCTCCATGTCCCCAAAGACTTCTCTTGTCGGCCATTGATGTGCTATTCTTGTTGACCCTTTTCGTGTTTTCGATCCGAAAGCTATATAGTAGATTCTTTCCCAAAAGCACTTCCAATTCCTCAATAGACAAGCCCCTACTTGAAAGCAATAAATCCCATTTCAGAGCCACCACCTGGTTCAACCTCTCTCTAGTTCAAACATTTCTGTTAGCAACATGTTACACGGTGCTATGCATTTTAGCTTTTATTCGAGGTACCGAATCTCCATGGCAGCTAACAGAAGCTCTATTTTGGTTAGTCCAAGCGATAACCCATGTCGCAATTTTGATCCTTATTGCATATGAGAAGAAATTTGAAGCTGTTACTCATCCTATGTCCCTTAGGATCTATTGGGTGGCCAACTTTGTTCTTGTGTCCTTGCTCACTGCTTCAGGTGTCACTCATTTTATTATGGTTGGTGACAATTTCGACACCGCCATGAAAACTGATGATATAGTTTTCTTTGTTGTGCTTCCAACATCTGCATTCCTTTTTGTCGTTGCCGTTCAAGGATCATCTGGGATTGTAGTTAGAGAACCAGAAATAGATACAAACTCAAGGCCACAAGTAAATGGGACTTCTTCGATAAATCCTAATGTGTGTGGCTACGCTACTGCTTCTTGGTTCTCTAAAGTTACTTGGCATTGGATGAGTCCTTTATTAAGTAAGGGATACAAATCCACTCTGAAAGTGGATGATGTTCCTTCACTTTCACCTGATCATCGTGCTGAAATAATGGCGGAGGTTTTCGAAACAAATTGGCCTAAACCAGGAGAGAATTCCAAAAACCCACTTCAAACCACTTTGCTCCATTGCTTCTGGAAGCAGATTGTTTTCATTGGTTTTCTTGCCATTGTCCAGTTGTCTGTTATGTACGTGGGTCCGGTTCTAATCAATGAATTTGTAAATTTCACATCTGGGAAGGGAAGCAGCCCCTATGAAGGATACTATCTGGTTTTGATCCTCCTAGTTTCGAAAATAGTTGAAGTCCTTAGTTCTCACCATTTCAATTTCCACTCACAAAAACTAGGAATGCTAATCCGGTGCACTGTCATTACCGCCTTATACAAGAAGGGTCTAAGATTATCTTGCTCATCGCGACAAGCTCATGGGGTTGGACAGATAGTGAATTACATGGCGGTCGATGCTCAACAGCTCTCTAATTTAATGGTACAGTTGAATTCACTATGGCTAATGCCATTTGAACTCGGCGTTGCCTTAGCCCTTCTTTATTTCTACATGGGCCTATCCATGTTTGCAGCATTGGTTGCAGTTATCGCAGTTATGATCTTTAGTCTCATGCGAATGCGCAAAAACAACACGTTCCAGAACTTTTTGATGACGAGTCGTGATTCTAGGCTCAAGGCCACTAATGAAATGCTGAGCAGTATGAGGGTAATCAAATTCCAAGCATGGGAGGAACATTTTAACAAAAGAATTCAATCTTGTCGCGAAAAGGAATACGGGTGGCTTAGCAAGTTTACCTACTCAATGTCCTGGACCATGATTGTGCTATGGAGTATGTCTGTTATAATGGCAGCTCTTGTTTTCTGGGTAGCTATTGTCTTGGGAGTCACTCTTGATCCAGGAAGAGTTTTCACAGCAGTAACTGTTCTTAGAATTATAGAGGGACCCGTTCAGACATTCCCACAGGCTCTCATATCAGTTACTCAAGCGTTGATCTCGTTAGAAAGGTTGGAGGGGTTTTTCATAAGCAGGGAGTTGGATGAGAGAGCTGTGGAGAGAGAGGATGGTTGTGATGGTAGGGTCGCAGTGGAGGTGAGAGATGGGTATTTTTCATGGGATGATGAGGGGGAAGATGCTGCTCTGAAAGGTTTGAATCTAGAGATCAAGAAAGGGGAGCTTGCTGCAATTGTTGGAACTGTTGGGTCCGGAAAGTCTTCCTTGTTGGCTTCAATTCTTGGTGAGCTTCACAAGAAGTCCGGAAAGGTTTGAATCCTTCCGTTTCTTGAAATTATCTCAGACCAAATTTTGCAGATGTTTTGTGGATTCTCATCATCAAGATTCAATGGCAGCATAAACTTTTTGTTGCAATCCTAGTTAACTTTATACAGTGGATAAGGGTATTTTACATGAAGAAAGTTGTTATATGTTGTTTTCAGTCATCTATGACTAAATTGGTTGCATTAGTTTGTCCCTTTTACGCCTGATATTGGTTTGTACATGTAATGGTGTATACCATCAAAGTAGCAACTTAAGCAGTATATTTTGTTGCAGTGTACTTAATGCCGAAAGTTAATATTCTCTAAGCGGAAGGCAACAGTATCCCTACTTCTGCTTTCAGAATATTTGCTCTCTTTTTTTCAGCTTATTTAAGCTACTACTACTTTTTACCACATTAGCTGTAGGCAGAAGCACCAAACGCAAAGACATTTAGTCCAAAGGTTAAAAGGCGGAGATAGACTTGCAGTTCTTCTCTCTGTTAGAATAGTTTGATTTATACAAGGAGAAAAGTCTGACTACTTTATCCCTAATCTGTTAATATTTTCTTGAAATTTCTTCTCTTTTTTTTTTTCCCTCTACAGGTCAGAGTTTGTGGAACTACTGCCTATGTGGCGCAAACATCATGGATACAAAATGCAACTATCCAAGAAAACGTATTGTTTGGTTCACCAATGGACAAGGAAAGATACAATGAAGTCATTAGAGTTTGTTGTCTGGAGAAGGATTTGGAAATAATGGAGCATGGTGACCAGACCGAGATTGGAGAACGCGGAATCAATCTTAGTGGGGGCCAGAAGCAGAGGGTACAACTTGCTAGAGCTGTTTATCAGGACTGTGATATCTATCTTCTTGACGATATATTCAGCGCCGTTGATGCTCATACTGGATCAGAAATCTTCAAGGTTACACTGAATTCTACATTGTCATAGTTGATATTACTTGCAATCACAATGCTCTTTCTTTAGGTGATACTGTTGAGTTGTCCACATCTCATATCTGTCTTGCGCTACAACTATAATGATTATAGGAACTGAAGCATAGATGATTAAATCCTTCTGGGATAAGAGTGATCATATCTACCCCAAGGCAGGATAATACAATACTAAATCATGCTGGACTCTGATGAATTTTTCCAACATTTTTGTTTTCTTGAGACAAAATAAGAGATCTAAAAGCTAAATGCTCCTTTAATGTTTTAATGCTTCATGAGTTCTAACTTTCACTATTTGCAGGAATGTGTTAGAGGAGTTCTCAAAGATAAGACCATTTTACTTGTGACACACCAAGTTGACTTCCTACATAATGCTAGCCAAATATTGGTAAGTAGGATTCATTTTCTTCATCGGTTATCCCTGAAATTGATGGAAGAATGATCTTGATATTGTAGTTTACATGACTTTTTTTTTTGGGTAAATAGTTTATATGACTTGGTTGTAAGTGATCGATCATAGACTCATACTTCCATGTTTCATGGTCATTTTATCACTTAGCCAGATATGCTGATTATGAGAAGCATCATCGCCTGTATTGTGATGTGAATACGCACTCTAAACCACATGGTAATAGGACCAGTCCATTGTTTGATTCACTTGTGACACATTTCACTTCTACCTAGGATTGGGTGTCTGAGAGATGGTAGCCTAACTTTTACTTGACGTTCTTTTATTTTCTTGTTTTGGTTGTGTGTCTGCGGTTTGCATGTAGGGAGACTGATACCCATGACTCAAACCTGCACCACAACATTTGGGGCACATAGTGCCTGCTATTAGGTCATGTCACGACTTCAGACTTCCAAGACACCACCTTGACTGCAAAGCATAATTTCTCATCATTAGTGTCTTAACACAATTTCTTAATAACAAATTACCAGGTCATGAGAGATGGAATGATCGTGCAATCTGGGAGGTATCAAGAGCTTCTTGAATCTGGCATGGATTTTGGTGCAATTGTAGCCGCCTACGAGACCTCCATGGAGCTTGCAGAAATGAGCACTACCATATCAGCTGACAGTCCACAGACACCAAAGTCACCCACTACCCCCTTAAGCCGAGGGGAGTCTATTGACGAAAACAGGTGATGTGGAACATACATGGGTATTGAAGCTTTTACTTAAAGTTTTCAAAATGTAGTTTGGTACTTAATTATTTTGTGTTTATGTTCTTTTCAGTTTTATTTATTTAGGAATTAAGGATTATTTTCCTTTCGGATTAGGATACTAGCTTCCTCAGTTAGAGTTCTTAGCTTATAAATAAGATCTGTTGTCACTGAAATCGTTTGAGTTGATTATTGAATCTGGTATAAGGCTGTGGCCGTTTGTGTTAGGGTTGTGGCCCTTTTGTGCTACCTTTTTCCCCCTTCTCACCCCTCCACTTGCTGCACCAACAGGTCTTTGGATCGATCCCAGTCAGAAAAGGGTACCTCAAAGCTCATAGACGATGAGGAGAGAGAAACTGGCAATGTTAACTCAGAAGTGTACAAGCAATATTGCACAGAGGCATATGGATGGTGGGGAGTTGCAGCAGTGATAGTGACATCTGTCTTTTGGCAGTTATCTTTTATGGGGGGTGACTACTGGCTAGCATATGAGACCTCCGAAAGTACCATTTTCAGACCTTCTCTATTTCTTGGCATCTACTTGGCCATAGCCGGAGTTGCATGTGTGTCGGTGGTGATTAGAGCATTTCTTGTAGCAATTTTGGGTCTTAAAACAGCTCAGAAGTTCTTCAGTCAAATTCTTCATAGTATCCTCCATGCTCCGATGTCATTTTTTGATACTACACCATCGGGAAGAATTCTAAGTCGGGTGTGTTTTACCACCTTCATTAATATATTATGTGACTTTACTTTTGGTCTCTTGAACCTTGATTCTTCCAAGGTAGTGTTTGGTTTTTCTAAAATAACTTTGGGAAGGAATGGGATGGTAATTCTCCATCTTCGCAACTGAATAGCCATTCAACAAAGTTGGTGGATGGTGATTCCATTTGTTTTGTATATTCCCTTATTTTTCTAAACTAACCAAACGTCACCATGAGCATCCTAAGGGAATGACCATTCCATTCTAGCTTGGTTCCAGTGAACTAAACACTTGCTAATTATTCATGGTCAATAGATCCTGTCAAATAAATCAAATTGCTTCATTCTTGCACTAATAAACAATTTGCTTTTTCAGGCATCAGCTGATCAAGCTGCTGTTGATTTTATTATCCCACTCTTGTTAAGTATGACACTAGTGATGTACTTCAACTTGCTCATCATTGTGGTTGTTACATGCATGAATGCTTGGCCAACAATAGTCCTTGTAATTCCTCTGGTCTGGGTGAATATCTGGTACCAGGTATGCGAGCTCTTTGCTTCGTTTTCGTTGTGTCATTTTACTATTGTTTTGTGTTAAAAAAAGGTGACCAAAGTTGGGCGGGAGCTGAGTGTAATTCCTCATGAGTTGCTATTAGCAATCTCTTAACAAAACAATAAAGTGGTTGTTTATGATACTTATTTCAATGAAGCAGGTCCTACTATTTCTAACTTTCCGCATTTTCTGATGTGCAGAGATACTACCTTGCAACATCACGCGAGTTAAGTCGTCTTGATTCAATTACTGAAGCCCCAGTCATACATCACTTCTCAGAAACTGTCTCTGGTGTTATGACAATCCGCAGCTTCAGGACACAGGAAAAGTTTTTTCAGGAAAGTGTTGACAAGGTCAATGCAAATTTACGCATGGATTTCCACAACAATGCATCAAACGAGTGGTTGGGATTCCGGTTAGAACTGATTGGGACTTTTTTCCTGTGCTTTGCCACCATTTGCATGGTCTTGTTGCCAAGTACTGTAATCCAGCCAGGTAGTTCTCTCATGAAGTGGTATAAATAGAACAGCATGTAACTAATAACTCTTCTTCCAAACACATTTGTGGGTCAAACATTGATATGGACAGGCAATCAATCTACCAGAGTCTTTCTAATTTCATTTGTTGTTGAATTGATTGCCTAGACTTACTACTTCTCTTTGCTAATTCTACATGGATTTGGGGAACTAAACCAGGAGTTCAGCTCTATTAACAACAATGCATGAGCTCTATGCATATGTTCATAATTCTCAGTTACATGGACTTGGGTACAAGTCGAAAGGGTTCAGGTTCATTTAGTTTTTCTCCTTAAGGACATGGGTATACGCTGGTAAAGTCAAATTGCTTGGTACATACTTGTTGTTTTTCTAGAATTAATGGTGTTTATAATGTGCCTAAGGGCATTTCATGCATCACATTGAACATCTATGCATGGTTCGTTGTAAATTGAACTACAAAATATCTCTGTTAGGTTAATATGTAACGGAATATGTCAGAAACGAATGTCATACCCACATCCCAGTGTCAAGTGTCCGCGACGAGTACTTTAGACATTTAAAAGACTCCATGTAAGATGGACACCATATATTGGTTTCTGGTGTCCATGTTCAGAATATTGGAATTAACAACCTGACTAATGCTTTTGTGTGTGCCAGAGTATGTGGGCTTGGCTCTTTCATATGGCCTTTCCCTGAATGGTTTACTCTTTTGGACGGTGTATATTACTTGCACCGTGGAGAAGCAAATGGTTTCAGTTGAGAGGATAAGGCAGTTTATAAGAATCCCATCAGAAGCTCCATGGAGGATACCTGACTGTGTTCCTTCTCCAAATTGGCCCCTTCGCGGTGACATTGACATAAAGGACTTGAAGGTCAATTACTCTAATCCTTGGCTATAGTTTGTATGTTTTTTCTTATAAATCTTGTTTATTCATGGACGATGGAGGTCCTATAGCATTTTAGTTTACCATTTGATTGGAGACTTTAACAGAACAAGGGGGTATACAGGTATTCTTTCTTTTAAGGTAGTTGAATATCATTTACTTGAGAATTCAATAAGTTTTGGTAAGTACTTTATGCAGAAATATCCTGCTGAAAACAAAAAACACAAAACTTACTATATCACTATTTTCAGTCCCTCCAACTGTGCTACGCTTGGTCCTTTACTGAAAATGACCACTGCTAGTCGCTTGCTTGGATATTGCTGCCTTTCCCTTTTTCTTATAATCACTCCTGTTTTGCCATCATTGGCTTTAGTAGTTTTGTAGCTGCCATTGTTGTTGCTGTTGTTTCGATCAAAGCTATCGTTGATACAATTGCTCAATTGGATTTCCATTTGAGCTAGACTTGGCATTTTCGGTTATGTTGCTCAAGTTATTCTTATCTTTCTCCTTATTAAGAGGGAATATATTGCATGGAATTGTGAGCAGGTTAGATACCGACCGAACACTCCTCTAGTTCTCAAAGGCGTTGCTTTTAACGTTCACGGAGGAGAGAAGATTGGCGTTGTTGGGCGAACTGGGAGTGGGAAGTCAACTCTGATCCAAGTGTTCTTCAGGCTAGTGGAGCCTTCTCATGGGAAAATTATCATTGACGGGGTTGACATTTGCAAAGTCGGCCTACATGATCTTAGGTCTCGATTTGGGATTATCCCACAGGACCCAGTGCTTTTTGAAGGAACAGTAAGGAGCAATATTGACCCCATTGGGCTGTATTCAGATGACAATATATGGAAGGTAAATAATATGTTCCAACTGTACGATCTTATCTGCATTCATTAAAGGTCTAGTGGATTGGCATTTGTATTCAATAAGCTGACAACCGTTTTCTATTTCTCTAGGCCCTTGAACGCTGTCAACTGAAAGATGTGGTGGCTGCAAAGCCAGAAAAACTTGATGCTCCAGGTCTCTCTCTCTTCAATTCCTTGAGGCGCAATTAGGCTCCGTTTGGATAGTATGGATTTCTGATGGAGAAATTTGAAATGATTCCCAGGAACTAGCTCAAATTTGGATTTAATAGCTTACATATATTTCTACATGAAGTCTGTGACCTTTATAATGTGGATTCGGAATAACTACTTAATAGGACTGAGTTGAAAAAATCCTTTACGTCAACAATTCTATCTATTCAACGATCCCAATAACTGCACACCTCTTACAGTCTTACCTTTACGTCAATAACTACCTGTAAACATCTTCCCCGGCAGTTTTACAAGCTACCTATAACTGCATACCTCTTACCTTTTTGCCGAAATTGTGATTGAAATCTGTTCGTTGAAAGTCCATATCTATCAAAATTGAGACTTGTATTTTACATCAGTTATCTTGATTGTCTAACAACACCAATCCAAATAGTGGGAAAGGGTGATAAAAGAAAGAAAAGAGAACCTTTTCGCTTATTTCGATAACTAAGAGAAGTTAAATGGTGAGAAAGAATGAGAACTGAACAAAAAGGATTAATCTTTACTGGTCCATTTTGTTTCTTACCAAATCTCACCACTTTAGGTGAGTTTTTGTGGTGATGAGATCTAGTGAGAAACCACAATCCATTGTCTTCTCTCCCTTTTCCTCACAATCCAAAGGGGGCCTCTAAGTGCCTGGCAAAAACCCAACCATTTGATATTTGATGATTCTCTTTCCGTTTTTCGTCTTCTATTAGTTGCTGATAGTGGAGACAATTGGAGTGTGGGACAGAGGCAGCTTCTGTGCTTGGGGAGGATCATGCTAAAGCGCATCAAGATTCTGTTTATGGATGAAGCAACAGCTTCTGTTGACTCCCAAACTGATGCTGTTGTCCAAAGAATCATACGCGAGGATTTCGCAGCTTGTACCATTATAAGCATTGCTCACAGAATACCCACAGTTATGGACTGTGATAGAGTGTTGGTGATGGATGCGGGTATGTTTTTCACTCTATTTGCTCTTTCGGGCATGATTAGTGACTTTCAGCTTAAAATGCATCATGGTGTTGGCTATTATAGTTTCAGCTTCTGCATAAGTAGATGAGTGGGGAAACCATGTTTCTTGGTCGTTGTTAGAATCTATTTTCGGAAACACTTCCAAGAAACTTGTGGAAACTTTATATTCAAATCAAAAGCTTCCATTTGATGGAGAGGTTCCAACATTATATGTGATTGTTGGTTGGCGGTGTTCAAAAGTTGGGGATGAGGTGGCTGGGACAACTATTTTGGTTTGGTTGTAGAACCCCTATGCATAGTTTGTGAAACGGATTGAACTTTCCGGTCATATGTTTCTCGTCTGGTTTCTGTGTTTATCTTATGTTTCGCTGAATTGTTTCTGTTTTTCAAATTCGGGTCCGTTTGTTTCGTGCAGGACGGGTAGAGGAGTTTGATGCCCCGTCTCGGTTGCTGGAGAGGCCTGCTTCCTTGTTTGGAGCATTAGTTCAAGAGTATAAAAGCCGGTCAGAAATATGAGCATTACCGAGAAATTACTCCTGATTCTGGGAATACAGCTACATTTACCGACCTTGTCTCCGGACAACACAAGACACATGGTTGGCGGGCACACTACGCGACTGTGTTCCCCGGATACAAAATAATTTCTCGAGCACAACCATTGCTATAGGTGCGACATATTTAGAGAACCAGTTGGTGGGAATCTCTTGTTAAGAAGAGCTATGCACTTGTGTTATTAGATGCTAGGATTGCCCAAATTGTAGCCTAATTATTAGGATCAATTTTTGTGATGTCAATAGTTTACTTTTATGTGTAAATTTATCCTTTCTTCTAAAATTTATCACTCCCTTCATTTAAAATTGCCGCACATGTTGCTTATACCGCGAGAGAAAAGCACCTCTAAATAGAGGTAAAAACGCCGCTATTAGTAAAAAGATTAAACTTTATGTCCTCTTTTTGTCTCCTTAGTAAAATAGATTCGTTGTAACACACTTTAATAAATATTCATTTCTCATTTCAACGAAAAATAAATATTCATTTCCTTTCCATTCCATTTATGTAGACCAATAGAAAAATAGAACAAATATAATAGTAGTAATATGTTATGTAACAGTTATATACCAGCCACAGTTAGAAACAGTATAAGGCCTTCATTTTCATTTACCATTTTTATATCAATTTTGTACAAGGGTAAAATTGAAACATAGACATTTTCAATCTAATCTTATCCCATATAAAACAAACATATTAGATAATAATCTTATAGTTCAATCCTATCCCATGTAAAACAAACATGTTGTGAGTAGTGATACAGTTGTGAGAAGCGATGCAGCTGCTCAACAGGGTTGCCAATGAACCGAGCTGTTTGACTCGGTAGAAACTCATTCGAGTTTGATTCGGATATTAAACGAACCAATCCCGAATATGACAGTATTCGGCTCGATTAGACTCGCATACTTGGAGTGTGTGTATATACGGAGTATATGTATGTAAATATAACTCCTAAGAACTTTGCATATAATATTGAGTTAGTAGAAACAACTTGACATCTTTGGACAACAAGAAGTTGAGCATAACATACTGGTTAGTGTCCAACGGAGAGATTATCTTCAAACTCGAAAATGGCCATAGGATTGATTCCCTAGGAGACTTGAATTCCAGCTTTCGTAACAGCATCAACGTCTGCGACAGACAGAATTTCCAACCGTTGGAGGCCTAGCCGTCTCTTCATCAGTTCCAAATTCTTCTCCACGACCTCAGCCATGCAAAAAGGCAGCTTCAAATCCAAGGCTTGAACCCCAACTAGAAGGCAATCTGTCTTGGAATTCAAGAAACGCATCAAGTTCTGCTTGGAGTTGCCTCGCTGCCAAATTTTACTGTGCTGCAGTGCTTCCGCCGTCTCCTTGTCCACTGAAAACCTGCTTCGCAGCGTCTCCAAACATTCGTTCTCCCACCCATCGTATTGCTCGGCCACGAACACAAGGGCAGCCACCCTCGTCGGTCTTTTTGCATCACCAGTTGCACTTGATCTATTTTTCTTGAGCTGCTTCCTTATTGAGACAATCAATCCTTGCAAATAAGTGTTGGCCTTTTTAAGGGTCATATCAGGTGCATCAGCTACAGGCCATCCTGCTTTAATGGCGTAACCGTTCTTCTTAAGAATCACCCTCCAAGCGTACTCAGCGTAATGAGGGCAAACGGGAACAATGAGCCTTGTCTGAGCATCCATAAACCGCCACAACAGATCACGGCTCATTCCCTCTGAGCCACAAGAAAGCCTATACTCGTCCCTGGCAGCTTGTAAGTCGTAGAATCCAGTTTTGAGAGCCTCCCGAAACATAGAGTCACTGTAGTTCTTCTTTGTCGTTTCGACTGCGATGTTTATATCATTGGAAAACACATGATCGGAATAAGTCGAAGGTGGACCACTTCTTAAAGATGACTCTGCAGCAATGACCCCCTCCATCCAGGATAGCTCTTTTGTGAGCTTTAGGACTGCAGGATTAGCAGTCTCAAAAGCAAAGTTGGCATCGTCCATGCCATCACCTGCATCAGCAATAGCAAATCTTGTGGCAGAAGCTGAAAATTTCTTAATCGCTTCGCGAAGCATCATAAAATTCCCTGTAGATTTGGACATCTTCTTAGAATTTAGCATAAGATGCCCATTGCATCTAAATCCCCTAGGCCAATGACGCTTGGCCATAAGGGCAGTGTGATTGTAAATGCAAAAACTAAGATGGTTTTGAATTAGATCCTTGCCGGAAACCCGGAGATCCATTGGATACCAATAATCAAACTCCTGTTTCATCTCTTGAAGAAGACAAGAAGGTATATCTGCCGACTCTGGGTACAACCCACCACAAAATAAGTAGTCCCAGACCTCATCTGTCATCTGTTCTGGTCTTATAGAAGCAGTATCAGAACCACCGTACATATCTCCTCGCTGCAATAGATGAGATATGGTATAGTATGCCATGTAAAGAGTGGAATCGGACAAAGAATCAACAAGAAAATCCTCATCCCATGGGATGCGTGTCCCATCCCCATAACTACGAGAACAAGCCCATGCATGAAGCCGCTCCAATGCATACTCGACAGCAAGTCGTGTATCGTCAGAGTAGAGATTCATCCTTGCCAAGCACTCATTTGCAAGCTTCTTCCATTCTGGTAGCCCATAAAGGATGCACCACTGATCGGTCAAAGCCACGACACACTCGTTCCCTGATCTAGACATGACCTCCTTCTCAGGCTCGCAATAGATAACAGCTTGACCAAGCTCTGAAAGCTTTGTCTTGACCAAGCTCTTAGCCTCCTGCACTTTCATTCCAGCATACTCTCCCACAATCATGGTCCCAAGACAGAATCCTCCCTTGTAAACTTCTTTCTTGGCCTCATCTAGTTTATCCCTCTCATTCTGACTCTTTATCTTCATCTCCAAGCAAATTTTCTCAGCAGAGTTATCTCCAAAATCAGGGTGGTTGATGATTGGTATGATCTCAAACGGTAGGACCCACTCATCCTTCACACCATACTTCGCCCTAAGAGCTGGTTTTGATTTCAAATCATGTAACGCCATGTAATCATCTGGAGAATCACTGGGCACACTAGGAACAATTCCGGTACCTGTGTCAGTGAGAACCGACAACATGGGGAGACAATATATAATTTCATTCAAGGCCAAAGGAGACCTGAGAGGCAAACCAATGAGGTCATGGCCAGTCAGCTCAAGCAAACAAGTAGGCTTTTCTGGGACACGCGATAAACCCTGATAAGCCATATTAAGGGCTGCCCTATCAGTTACAATATATACCTCGGTCTCATTGATTTCAAAAGCTCCATACTTTCCTTCGGGAAACACCCATGAATTCATTTGGCCATACATGGTTTCAGGCCGCAATGTAACTGCTGCAAGATAAACTCTCCTGGCTTCCAAAGCACTCAATTTTGGAGGAAAAGGTGGGACAACCTCCATCTTGATTAGCGTGTATTCTACAGGAGTAACACCTTCGCCTGAAGCCCGATCATGATCAGCACATGGCTGGCCATCCAAAGGAGAATAGATAGCGTATCTCAAGTCCTTCACCATCTTGCCCTTTTCTTTCAACTTCCTCATGTGCCACTGGACAAATGAATTAAAAAAAGGGTTTCTATCTGTAGTTATAAACGTGCGCCTCCAGTCACAACCCAAACCAAAAGCCATCAAATCCTTTACCGCCGAAGGAGGAAGATGGTTCATCCAATGAGATGGGACTTGGAACTTTGGAATTTCCTCTTCAGACTCGCCCCAAAGTTGCATTATATCCCATTGGTGCTTGTCCCCACAAGATTTAGCTGCTGCCTTGGACTTCTTACCATTAAATTTCCGCTCAACATCTTTACTTCCTTCAGTTTTTGACCCAGGAGTCAGTTCCTCCTCTTTAACAATGGGAAACTTCGGGGGACAACCAAATGTCTCAATCTCCCGCTTAAGCTTATCTGCTGCAGCCTTGATTGGCATTCCAGTGCAGTGAAAAGCAAAAGGTAACAACACATTTGCACCCCTTAATCGGTGAAATGCTGCAGCAAATTCCAATTTGGAAAGGGTGAATGCATGCCCCAAGTGAAGATGACCGTTCATATAAGGCATTGGAAAAGTTCCGAAGAACTTTTCTCCTGGTTTGGGAGCTTCTGCTTTAGAATCAGCCTTAAACACATCACCTTCTTCCCACCACTTTTGAACCTGGGATTCAATTTCCAACAACTGGTCTCTCCTAGCAAAGCTCTTCCCACCAATCTCATCAGCCATTTCCATACCACGAAAGAGTTGACAAAAACTGCACAATACACACAACAATTTAGATACACTCATTCATAAAAGTGAGCAACAAATTTTTGACACATTCTTGGCTTCTAGTAATGAAAATTAGCTATTTCTTTCTTTCAACCAAAGAGTATTACGCCAAAACAATCATACAACACCCAAGGCAGCCGAATTCCCAGAAAGAGACATTATTAAAAAAGACAAGGCCACAAGGGTCTATGGGGGTGGGTGACAGCAAGTCTTTTCTCAACCAGGTTGCCAAAAGGGGCTGTAAGCGTTCAAATGACCAGAAACCATAACAAACTATCGCGGAAAAAAAGGTAAAACGAAAATAATATCTGTTGCATAAATAAAGAAATACAATTAAATGACACCTGAATTGCTATCTCCTAATCAATGGCTACTAGGGCCAAGGCCCCCTGGCCTGCTCATGTATCGAATGCTGTAAGTACCGATATGTAGAACTATTGACAATATCGATGCAATTCTATCGAGAACAATGGGCATGCAGTAAAAACTACAACTCTAAATTGATTTGGATAAATTTTCATCGAATCCGAAAATCGAAGCTAACAAAGTTAATATTAGCTCACAGGAGCAGAATTCCAGATGGGGTCCGAAGCTAAACCGCTGGAGGGCGGCGAGAACGAAACAATAGGGGCAAAATGGGAGAAACTATGAGAAAAGGCAAGTTCATACCAAAAGTGGGGGGAAACAAGAAACACAGTGAACATAAAAAAGCAAGTGAACAGAGAAATTAAATGGGTAGAAAGGGATTTGAAGAGAAGACCTTCTTCGATTGGAGTCGAATTTGCAAGGGAGAAGGCGCCTCGATGGAACCATTTGCTGAAGAAAGCGTCTCATCGAGGTGTAATAATAAACCATAGTGACACCCAGAACGCGCACACACAGAGAGAGAGAGAGAGAGAGAGAGAGAGAGAGAGAGAGAGAGAGAGAGAGTTCACTTCACTAGGTTTTCCCTTCCCAAAGTTAAAATCTTGGTTAATTATGTGGCGTTTGGTGAGGAAACAATTCTCATGCCTGAAGTGGCTTCCCACTCTTGATATTTTGATCTAGCCTCGTGGAATCGAGAAAATAGCTCTACCTATTCTCACGCTAGTGGTGGTAGAAGGAGGTCGATGGGAGAGACGGTGGTAGAGTGGTGGAGGGGGGAGGTTGCGGTGGAGTCCGAGGGAGGGTGCCTTGCGACGGCGAGGGTGCATGCATGGCGGAGATCGGCAGAGGACAGGGAAAAGAACATGAGTTTTAAGGAAAAAGTAAATTTTGAATATTTCTAAGAAAATATTCAGGTAAATAAAATTTTACTTTTCCAATTTCTTCTACGCCAATTTCTGTCAATTAATAAGACATAAAATCGATTAAACATTTATCAATATCCAACGGAGTTTATTTTTTCAAGAATGTTTAAAAAAAAATTTTGAAAAAATTGTGTAGGATTTTGAGTGGGTCCCATAGGAGGTAGTGTACAAATGGTGTACCTTAGTTTTAGGGTTTGCTAATGTGAAAATTATTTTTATTTGTTCTAAAATTGTAGTGCATAAAACCTTTGTTGTATGTTTAAGATATAAGGCTTTTATGAACTAGCAGAATTTTGGCACAAATAAAAAAAAATTTGGCATTATCATTATCCAAATTTTATTGACATTGAAAACAAGGCTAAAGAGTTTAAATTATATACACCTTAGGTGAAAATCCCAAGTTTTCAACCGCCACTAGTTGTGGGCCCAATTGTGCATATGATACATTAATCTGAATCGTTCATCTTATAGGGTTCGCAGGACAGTATACGTTTGACAAAAAAATTCAGTTTTATCGGGCACGGATGACTATATAAAAAATTGAAGTTTGGTTTACATCATCAATGATAGATAAGTTTAAAATTAAACTATCTATGACCGTCTATTTTATAAATTAAAATTTAATCTTTGATGTACTTATTAACATTCGAAAAATATATAATTTTGCGTGAATATACTACTTTGCGTATTCTATAAGATGAACAGTTCAAATAATTAAAAATAAAGCACGGTGGAGTCCGTAATGGGTGGTGGTCCTGGCGGAAATCATGGGGTTGTTTCCATCCATGGCAGAAAGAATTCAAACTCATGTCATGTTTAAAATGTGTACCAAAATCCTCAAAAAGAGGGGCATCCAAGTCATTTCCCATATTCTTACCCAAAAAAGCCAGAGTCATTTCCCACCACCAAAGCACATCTCTGAGCCGCCATTGTTCTTCGATTCGTAGATCTCCAAGATCACGTATTCACGTATCTCTTTTCCCTCACAGATAGAAACCCTAATCACAACCAACTTTCCTCAAATTTAGGGTTCCCATCCAATTTCTTCGAATTCCACACCCCATTGTTTTTTTGCTGAAGAAATGGTACACCTCAAGCAAGGTAACCTCTTTCCCTTCTAGGGGTTTCGCAATTTCCTTCAATGGGTGCCCTAACGACCAACCGAAAACGCCGCGACGAGTACTACACCTTGGATTACAAGCTCCCGTCATCATATTACACGCCCAATGACGACAACCAGATCGATCTACACGTTTCGAAGAAGCCCAGATTTCAACCCCCCTCGTATCCGATTGCAGAAGCTAGGGTTTCCTCGAAAAGTGCGGAAACTAGGGTTTCGAGAGTGTTTCGGTATCCCGAGCCGGTTAATCGGATCAGGAGGGAAGTTCATGCTCCTTGTAGGTTTCCAAAGTTAGGCTTTTTGGCGGGTTCGAATCGTGGTAATTCGAGGCCTAGTGGAGAGGGGTTTGGTGATGTAATTGGGAGTATACCGAGGTTTGGTTATAATTGGGTGAAGAATCGGGCGCTTGAGGCTGTGAGGTATTTCCAGAAGGATAAGGAAGTTGTTCATATTGATGTTGATGTAGAGAACTATGAAGATGATGCTTTAGAGGACTCGAGCATCGAGAAGGATGAGTGGGCGAAGAATCAAGCGATGAAGAATTTTGTGTATAGGAAAAAGGATAAGGAAGTGATGGACGTTGATGTGGAGGACTATGGAAATGATGATCTGAAGGGCTCGAGCATTGGGAAGGTTGATTGGGCAAAGAATCACGCGGTAGAGAGTTTTGGGTATAGGAAAATGGATAAGGAAGTGATTGATGTCGAGGAAGAGAAGTGTAGAAGTAATGTGTCGACGGGCTCAAGCATTGAGGAAGTTGAATTTATGGAAGATGAGGTGGTTCCGAGTTTGCAAGGATTGGATGGGAAAGTTGTGGAGCATAATTCTCGACCATCTTCGTCATCAGTGTTTTCTGAGTTGACGAAAGTGGATAATAATGCTGCAATTTCATTGGAGCAGAAATTGGAAAAATTGGAACTTTTGGGGTTGCCAATGTACAAGAAGTTGCTCCAAAATGTGGAGCGGCGAAAACCTAAGTTGGATAGCTTGAGTTTTGAAATTGAATTAAATGAGACGCGCCGTGCTACGCTTCAATTACTGCGCCCTGTGAAGAGAGTGGAGGAGGTGAAATTTCATTACAACTTCCATTGTTGGGAGTGCCATATACATATTTCTGTTTTTAGTGTATGTTTGCTTTTACTTTATACCATGTTAATTTTTTTTTAGGACGTGCTTCAAGATGCTCTTCGTGAACCATTTTTGCCTCTTACGAAGGAAGAAGAGGCTGAGGTTTCTCGGGCCTTGTCTAATTCCTCTAGGTAGGGTTTTGATGAGTCCACCATTTGCTTTTGAAAAGGGACGGCTATTTGCATTTTGATCTCTACGGTTCTTACTTTTGCAGGAGGAGAGTTTTGGTTACTCATGAAAACTCTAATATTGAGATCACTGGAGAGCTTTTGCAATGTTTGAGACCGGGTGCATGGTTGAACGATGAGGTAACAACTGTTAACATGTCAGATGTTGTCGGTTTCTATATAATGTTTTGTAATAATTGAT
Organism: Rhododendron simsii; assembly: GCA_014282245.1. Lineage (NCBI taxonomy): Eukaryota > Viridiplantae > Streptophyta > Magnoliopsida > Ericales > Ericaceae > Rhododendron > Rhododendron simsii. Next base: position 36,157,482 of record CM024956.1, read on the forward strand.
TGAGATCATCCAGGCATATATTTAACTTGTAATGTTGTTTTGTTAGTTTTGAATGGAGTTTCCTGACAGGAAGGTTTCCTTCTCTTGTAGGTCATAAATATTTATCTTGAATTGCTCAAAGAGAGGGAAAAGAGGCAGCCCAAAAACTTTTTGAAGTGTCACTTCTTCAACACATTCTTTTACAAGAAGGTTCGTACTGCTTTGTTGCCTAAGTTTTCAGATATGTGTGTGTAATATTTCTTGTATGGTGTTATTTTTTGGGCCTAACTTTTGAGCATTCTTTCATCATTTCACTTGCCTTTTGACTCTTAATTCTATAACCATCATTTAGTCTAAGAGACTTGTGTTTGTTCAGAGAAAATATAATGTATACATTGCATCATCTTGCCATGCTGCTGATCTAAGTGTGGACAGGAGATTGCATAATGTAATGTCCACTTTACCCTGTTGTGGTTTAGTCCAGAAACCATACGGGGGTTATGTGGTCAAGTCAAAATTTCAGGGAGACGGACTGCACGAGGCCTAAACCACAAAGGGGTAAAGTGGACTTTTCCCTAAATGTTTTACTGTAACGGACTAGACTCGTGGTCTGAGGATATATTTTCAATGCTTACAATGAGGCAAATAGGTATTATTGTTACTCGTGGTTGATTTGTTCAATGAATATTGCTTATTTATGTACCATCAACATATGCTTCCATTTAAGCATGACGAGGCCAGAAGACAAACGGGATATGATGATCCTTATAGTCCATCTTTATCCGCTAACGCCCCCGTTTCCTGGAAGGCAAGAAAGAATTTTCAAATATGCTTTTATGAATGGGAGATTGTACTTTTTGAAGTTTCCTTTTAGGTTGTATTTTCCTAGTGGTAATTTATAAGGTGCTATCACCTAGGTATATGTCTGTTTCTAGCTGTGTGGTAACCATTTAACAAACGAGGACTTGCTTTTGTCACTTTTAGTTGGGTCATCATTTTGCATTATTCAAGTTCAGTAGTGTTGATATCCTAATCTTCTTCTTCTTAACATCAAACCAGTTATTCAGTGGGAGGAAAAGCTATGATTTTAAATCAGTACGAAGGTGGACAACTCAAAGGAAGCTGGGATACTGTCTTCGTGAGTGTGATAAGGTGAGTGGTGTCATGTGTTCCATTTAGTAGTTTTTTCATTGTTTATTTGTCTTCCCTTTTCCAATAGTATGTTTATCTGCATTCTAATTTTGTGAATATGCTCAGATATTTGTTCCCATCCACAAAGAAGTTCACTGGTGCTTAGCAGTTATCAACTTGAAGGATCAGAAATTCCAGTATCTTGATTCACTCGGATGTTTTGACACTCAAGTGTTGAAAGTACTGGTATGTGTTTTATTTTTATGCTTTCGTGTACTTCATTTATGATCCATCTGCTGTAAAGGTTGTATACATAGAGCTTTATTTTAACCTAGTGTACTCTGGTGGCACCCCCTTGTTGGGGCCCTGTGGTTGACCTTTTCAGCTTCGGATAAAATATTGCACCAATCAGCTTTCATTTTCAGGCACATGGGAAGTTCTAAGTTGTTCTATTAAAGCATCCAATTCAAAATCAATTGGCAATGAATGGAGAGGTCGCCCAGGGTCATATACTAGTTTTGGAGTTTATATTTAACCGATGTGGGACAAGCTTTAACATTTTCCTCCTGAAGTACATTAATTTGTGCGGGTTTCTTGCTGCGAATGATACATGTTTTAGTGATGGTTGGTGTTGTACCAGGCTACGTACTTTGTGGATGAGGTGAAGGACAAGAGCGGAGACCACATTAATATTAGTTCCTGGAAGCAAGAATTCGTGGAGGACCTTCCCGAACAGGAAAATGGGTGTGTATGCTTTACAACTTTGCTTTTCTTTTGCTTTCCAATTTCAACAAATGCCGATTTTAGATTAGCAAATGGAGTTTTTATAGAGAATGTTTGTTGCATGGTACTTGCCAGAATTTTATTTATCTGGCTAGAAGCTTATGTTTCTCAAAACTCGAAAGTAAAAGAAAAGAAAGCACGTTTGAGCTCATGTTAGTCTTGTAGAGTTGTTTATTTTTGTGTTTGCCTTCCGAAAATAGCTTCGCATGATTTGTGTTGAATGGTCAATGATAACCTTTTACATTTGAATTGGGCGGAAAGGGTAGCTTTCATGTTGATAAATTTCCGAACTTTAAATTGCATGGACTCATCATTATTAATAGGAACCTGCAGCCCGGTGGTTTAAGCCTTTAAGGCCATCACTGGATCAATGTAAGTTGAGGTTGCGTGTTCAACTTCTGCAAGCAACCCTTTATCTTGCGCATGCATTTGTGCTCTCCCTGGTTTTACATGTTGGAGTGGGTCCAGTGTGAGTGTGTAATACCTTATTTGTCATGCAAATGAAGATCACCATTTCCATGTTTTTATTTCCACTTTTGTTATCGCTCATTTAATTTTTTTTCCAGCGTTTGTGTATTGAAATGTATCTAGCATTATTGAATGATGATGAAACATTGAATTGGATGCATGATCTGGATACAGGATCTATGGGTGATGCAAAAATCTCACTTGCATGCCCTTGTTTTAAATGTGCAGAAAAAGTTGTATGTTATTTCTAGGAACAATGGAATGGACTTTTAGAGGATATTTTACCTAAAAACGTGCGTGCTGAATATGTTCAATGTGTTTGTTTAGGGGGTGCAAACGGTGTTGTCAGTTACGTCCCTGCTTTTGTTTCCTTTTTATCCTTTATTTTCCTGTGCTTAACATGTATGCTTATCTTTTATCATTTCTAGGTCAGTCTCCTTTCATTAGAAAAGCACGTATACATCTTCCATTTACTAATTTATTGTCACTTCATCTATGAACTTTCAGCAACGAGGATGTTGCGGAAATGTTATCTTGTGCTTTATATGTTATCTTCCATGCACATGGAAATGTTTATTCCGAACTGATAAATGGATGATATTTTGTTTCTTGACAGGTGGGACTGTGGCGTGTTCATGATCAAGTATGCTGACTTCTATAGTAGAGGTCTAGGACTCCATTTCAACCAGGTAAATGCCAGAAAGCATACTTTCTACTCTTGTGCATGCATGTCTCTTTTAGAAAATGTGGGTCTCCCTGTCCTAGTTTGGCTACATTTCAAGTGTTAGCTAAAGTATCTGGCATATATATCCCAAGCAGGGATTTGAAGCACATCATTGTGCCTCTGTGATTTTCAATATATGGACGGAGTGTGAAATATGGAGTTAGAAGGAAGTTTGGTGATCTTTCTTATCACTGAGCTATAACTATTGTAATGGAGGGGAAAATTATTGAATGCCCTGGGGCACTGCCATGTGGTGCTCCAGGGGCATGGAATAATTACCCAGATGGAGGATAGTTTGAGCGAAACCGTGTGAATGTGTATTTCCCCCCTATATTTGTTTGATTTGATGTTTCTTTTGGTTCTGTCCTTGTAGGAACATATGCCCTATTTTCGTTTGAGGACTGCAAAGGAGATTTTACGATTGAAAGCCGATTGATGATTTAAAACTTGAGCGCCTGATGCATGTGCGTTTCCCTTTATAAGATTCACTGGCACATTGAATCTGCATCGAAAGATCGTCTAGATTTTGAGTGAACGTGTGTATATGCAAATATTGATTGAGGAGGCTTAAATTCAATTGAGCTTCTGACGTGCTGGCATGCGGCAGTTCTATGCTTAGAGTTGCTCAGTTCTCGAGCTAAGTGATCAAGACTCGTCAACCCTGGTAAGGTACAAGTGCTGTCTTCTTGGGAAGACATTCACGATGTTTTGTACCACTTTTAAGCTTGTCGGAACTTACCTTTTTTAGGTCCGTGAGGTTGGAATTAGGATCCTTTATGTAATTCATTTTGCATTTCAATTTTGTTTATTTTGGCCCCATACAAATGGTGATTTAGCACCTCTTAGTTTAATTGTTTAAAGCAGTTTTGCAATTGCAAGGACAGTCAACGCCCCTGAAAAAGAGTTGTAATATGTTTCTCAATAGTTCGTGTGGCCATCAAACATTTGATCATATTTGCGATATGTTAGGATCTCCCTCGCATGATTTTTTTCTCTCTTTTAGCTCTAATCGCATGCACAGCATCCCAAATCATGTTCTCAGCATCAAACACGAGCCCAGATCTCTAGGAGAGAGAGAGAGAGAGAGATGTATGTACAGATCTCACAAAGATACTCATTCTGGTTACATGTACATGGGATGGGATTAGAGCTAGGGTTTCAGAAATTTGTTTGTTGTGATCCATGTGTTATGGACCTTTTGTTTAACTCTCCAAGTGCAAGTCGGGGATCGCACGTACGCAGAGTGTTGGAGCTTCTCTCGCTCATTGTCAATTGGTATTTATTGGATGTTATAATATGGTATTAGAACTAGGGTTATGAAAAATTTGTTCCCCCAAGCCTTAAGTGCACCGTTGTTTGTCAAGATTCATGTGTTATAAATCGTTTGTTTACCTCTCCACATGCGAATGGGGGCATTTCCATGCTGGATCTTTCTGTTTGGAAAGAGTTCCTTTATGTTGAATTTTCCGAAGGTAAACTTCGATTCCCTTCCATTGGTTTGGATTGCCACTCCACCAAAAGATTTTTCTGTGTTTCTGTTCTCAGAATGGGACCAAACTGATCCAAAGTCATGTGCTTCGAGTAGGCGTAGAAAAGGAAACCGAGAAAGGTTCCGAAATAGAAACAACTGCAGTATTCGAAATATACATACACATGACATTATGTCACAGAATTAACAATGTATGTTCAACTTCTGTTTTCCTTTTTCTGGAAAGAAATGTCTTTATAATTCAACAGAGCCACCAGTCCCATCAAACAGCCGAAACCCTCAAACCCAATACGAACAAACCTTGAAATAATACATCTGTTTTTTATACACCCATCAGCAACAAAAGCCATGAATCCTCACCATAGTTGCTTCTAGCCTTGATGCGAGCAGCATGCATGCCTCAGAAGCAGTAGTTGGGCTATGCTTCCTTAGTTTCCTCTCCCGATGACCTCTTTCACCAATTCGACCCCTCCAGAGGGAATCATGGATTAAACAAAAGATTCAGAAGAAAACAAAGCACGAGCACCAGATTTGAAATAAACATTTCCGGAGCATCAACGAGGTACTCTCTTGCGACTGAGTATCTCCTGTTCTTTGAGCCGGTGCTGGAACCTGGCGAGGCGAGCTTGAAGGCTGACAAGGCTTGCTGCTTTGCGTGACAACACAAAACTCAGCTGAGATACATAATTGTCGATGCGACTACCTGGTTGATCCACTTCCGCCAACAGTTTCATTTCCTGCCATATAGAAAGCACAACACGGGGTATAAAACTGCTAGATACTTGGGAAGTTTCATTTTCTTAACATTTTCTCCTGATAGATTTTGCAATCATAACGACTACAGACATTCAGCTAGAAGCGCACACATTTAAATTCTGCAAGGAAAATATAAACCCCCCGCGTCTTCAAATGCAAATCAAGTCTCAAATCATAGCAAAAAGTACCAGGCAACCAGTACTTGAAATCTAATCACATAAACAAAACACAAAAGGGCCAAAAAAAAAAAAAAAGAGAGGAAAAAAGAAAAGAAAAGAAAAGCAATTATCGAATGCCATTCATATGCCCACAAAATTGATGCCACTATTAAATGACAAATACAGAAAAACAACTACCCTAATTTGATCGTGGGCTTAGAAAACTACTAACTTTCTCCTATATAATCCATAGCTGAAATTTCAAGATTGCTGCAAGTGCTGGATTGGTCTCTCTCTCTCTCTCTCTCTCTCTCTCTCTCTCTCTCTCTCTCTCTCTCTCTCTCTCTCCATGTATGTCAGTTCTACAACATTTGGAAATCATACACCTATGTCATATTCGAGAAAGAAAATAGAAAAACCAAGCCACAAAATAATGAAATTTTTCGCATACACTTCCTTGAGATAAACACAGACAGAAATACAATTCTAAGTGACCCAAAAATACTTATTATAAATCTTTTTAGAAACTAGATTTCTTTGAATGCGGTCCGGAAAAGGAATATCATTCACTTGGATATCAACATATACGCAGGAAAAAGATAGAAAACTTCACTTACTTCACGAACGATCTCCATAGTGTCTTCGATTTCTTTTCTATGAGCAGCAATTAGGGCCTCCTCTTCCTAAAAATAGCAAGTATTATAAAGACAAAACTTAAGCAACAGTAAAAATATCTACTCATGCGATGAAACAACAGACAAGAGTGTGCAGCTATAACCAACCTCAAGTATTTCGTTGATATTCCCATCTGAAATAGGAGGCTCAGGTTCATATTGTCTCGATCCTAGACTCTTACTCGCGAAGTTACTCATGTTTTGCTGCTTGTAACCTGTCGTAGAAAGATCAGATCCAATGCTATCGTTTTTCAACCAATTCCCCAGCTTTTCATTTTTTTCATCTCTAACTTTCCGTCGAGGAGGGGACACCTTCTGGACCTTTTCTTCAGCATCGATTGAGTTTTGCAAATATGATGAGGTCTGTGTCTTTTGACTGGTCGAAAAACCAAAATTTGGTTTATCAACCCTCTCCCTTTCTGCAGGGACGGTCTGCGTCTTTTGACTGGTTGAAAAACCAAAATTTGGTTTATCAACTCTCTCCCTTTCTACAGGGCCAGATGTCACCCCGCTATCCTCGCGACTATTGAAGGCATAATTAGATGAGGTCTGTTTGTTGGACTCATACTCTTTTTCTGCAACCCTTCTACCAGTGTCAACTACTTTAACCTCTTGATACTGCTCATAATCATCCTCCACATCAGCAGAAACAGGAAAAGTTGATGCTGATATAGATTCCTTGTTGGAGGGTGGTAACGAGCTTGCAACTTGATCCTTTTTTGTATTACTGCTCTTCGACAGACTTTTAACCCTGTTCATATGATTATAGTCTTTTAGCCAAAAAATCTAGATAGCAGCATACGAAACTGTATGCCCAATACAGTTGAACCCGTAGTAAAAATGAGATACCTGTCAGCATATCTCAGTGTGTTGAGAGTATGTTCACATGAGCCCGCATTTGGAGAAATACAAGAGATCATAACAGTCCTTGAGTTTCCAACAAAGGAGTCGCGAAGCACTTCAGTAAGCTTGCTTCCACGGAATGGAATATGAATCTGGTCATTGTCGAGAGCACGGATACACTCCTTAAGAGCCAAAAGACTCTTGTTAATTTCAGCTCCCTCAATCCTACCATCCAGCAAAAAAACAACATTCAAAATTAATATACTAAGAAAAAGGCATTGGAATATGAATAATCATCTACTGAGATTCAAGATAAACTCTGCTTCAACTGAGAATGAAAAAAAATATTGTCCAAAACTGCTTTAAAAACTAAGTCAATAATGTAGAAACAGATGATTACTGGGTGAAAGACTTGGATTAGCAAGGTAACATAGAAATCAAAAGAACCATAGTAAACCTAGTAATACATTATGGAACCATTCACGTCAAGGCTTTGATTTTACAAGAGGCCACTCAAAAGAGTGCAAGCTTTGGTCCGCCACAAACATCTTACAAATCCATTAGAACCTCCCTTCCCTTCCGTTATTTCTATTATATCAGGACAGTGCTTCATGTCCGCTTCACTTTTCTAATCAATGACCATACAGCAGCTGCACTAAGAGACGAGCTGATTAAATATAGAATGACTACATTCAAACAAATTGAGAGTAATCAAAGTTGTTTGACAACCCCGTGCAGCTCAGAATGAGCTGGGTTGGGGTCATGGCACCTTGTTCAGTTCCTACTTCCGAGGGTTCTCAGTTGGGCCTCAACCTAATCTAATCGCATGCTTGAAAATGTTCACGTAAGTGAGAGTTTATACGAAGAGCATGAAGGCAGGTGTTTGGTTGGAACAGTAGAAAGTTCGCTTCTTGATGTTGCATTGGCTCTGATCCCGGAAAGAAATGTTGTGCATACAAATGACACACGACAATCGGTTGGATGAGTAAGCATGTATGGTCTTCATATGATGGCTGGTCTGGACATAAGAACTGGCCAGGGTCACATTAGAAATTGTTTTAAGTTACCAATTGTCTGAAAAGGGCCAAAACCTTAAGTCATTAGGGTCCCAGACCACTCTGGAGAAGTCCGGAAGGTTGGAGAAGAGTTTGGAATGTTCTAGAAGATTCTAGAGAAATCCAGACATTCTGGGACTCTCAAGAGAGACAGACTCTACTGGTGGAGCCTATCGATTTATTGCCCATGACACCACGGACTGGAGAGCTCCATAAGCCCCTGAATGAAATAAATTAATGGCATAATCGGATATGTATCGAGCATACAACCAACAGTTTATGCCTATGAGTAAGGTACATTTAATAATTTAATCCCACTACTACATAAAGAAATTACACAATAAATCTTAATCCTAATAGCATTAAGCATGAGAAGAAGTCTCATCAAGCTAGCTTGTATGAATCAAAGTATTTTTGCGACGGGTGCAGCTTTGGAATGTATATGGTACTTTGGGGGTGTGACATAACGAAAATTGAAAGTGCATGCAATTTGAGTACCCAGTACAGGTACAAAATGTTTCTTAAAGTACCCAAGCTAGCCTATCAGCCAGAGCCAAGCTTAATTAACAATGTAACAAAACAAATAAATGTGTGCAATTATGATCCACATATATGCAATAGAGTGAAAATATTTGTTATCAAAATGTGAGCATATTCCCACAAAAATGTACCGTGTTTGTCTGTCATTATCAGTTGTGTCAGCTCCTCTTTCACTTCCAGCAAGATCAATGAAAGAAATCTTCCCCACAACTTTTCCAGCCTTCGCCTCATTTCCATCATTGTTCCGCCTGGACTCTTTAATCTCACTGTGCTTCTTTACAACCAGCTGCAATATAGCATGTGACCTTGAAGATTCTTCATTAGCACCAGTAGAGCCTGTGCTTCTTGCTGCATTTCCCCTCTCAATATATTCTTTAACAATCTGTACATCTGAGACTTCAAATTCTTGCAGTCCAACGATGCAAACTTGTTGACGCCCATCTTCTCTCATACAAAGTTTCCTATGTAAGACCAACAAATTAAGTTGCCTAAGCCATCATGGTCTAGTCCAAGTATTTCCAAACTTCATATTTTCTAGTTAATGCCAAGCCTCGTAAAGTTTTTCATGGATAAGTAGAGGTTAGGAAACTTAAACCTCTTTATTGAGGGATCATGAAGTTTTTCATAGATACGTACAGGTTAGGAGACTTAAGCTTAAACCTCTTTATTGAGGGGATTCCAACCTAAGCAGCCGGGGTGTCCCCTAGGGAACAAAGTGCGACGTCATAACCACTATAAACTAAATTTGCGTACATCCATTACAAATAGATCTCTACTCAAACAAAAGAGAAGACTAGATCAAAGTTAATGACAATACTAACTTTCTATCGCTGAGAAGATCAAAGAGCTTTCCTCCATATATCTCAAAAAAACTAAGCCACAACTTGAATCTCTGGTTGCGGTAAGTCGGATGGTGTAATAGTCTGACAAGATCTTCTGCAGCTCTGAGAGGTAATGGTTGCATCGTAAATGTCTTACCGCTTCCTGAAGTTACACAGTAGTACCATATCAATCATCAATGTGACAGTTTGAAATCAGCAGAGTTTTTTGGACATCCAGACTGACAGCAGAAATCACAATTTGAGGACACAAGGGGAAGATACAAGATCATTTTCACATGAATAAATCAACAATGTTTTTTGTTAACATGCAAGTGACAGCAAACATTTACTTGTAGGGCCACATTCTTCTCCCCTTTGATACATACTTCCGACAACAAAAAAGATAATCTCCTTCATGGGTTATCAATAATGACAGAGATTGTTGTTCATCTTAGTCCATATTGCGTGGTAACAGCAATAATGATACCTGGTTAGTTATGATACAGGGCTACGCTAGCACTAATGATTCTTGGTTAGATACGATACAGGGCTGTGTGATTACTATCACTGTAGCTCTATTCTGTTCCCTTAATAACAACATAATTAGCCCCTGCAAATTTTTTAAAACAATTTGAGGATCCATTTAGATCGAACAAGGATTTTCAACATCAGCACATCTTCCCAATTTGCTGCAGGAGTAAGATCGAATATATACTTAATATTTCCATTTGACCAAAAAAAAAAAGAATATCAACTTAATAACTGATGGTTGAGATACAAGGTTATTTGTCTTTCTCAAACATGTTTAATAAAAATGAGTGCAAATTGGAATAACTACCTTTTCCTTCATATTCTTGAAAACGCAAAGTTCAAACAGTAAGACCGGCACTAGCGGGTATATTGAGTATAACAAATCTTAAAATAAAAAATCATTAGATCACAAAAACACTCACATTACTTAAAATTTTGGAATAGTTTAAATAATCAATAAATGGCACGCCTTACTTTCATATTGAATTCACGAATTCCAGGAAGGGACAACAATGATGCAGATGCTTATAAAGCACCAGAAATGCATCCTAACCTCTCATCAGCTATAGATATTTCTGTAGGAAAAGCATGTAATGACAGACTAAACAACATGGGAACGGTCAACATGGTCTCTACACACCTGTCTGGCCATACGCAAAACAGGTTGCTTTTGTTCGCTGGAAGATAATGGGTATAATTGGCTCTACAGTTTCATGATATACCTGTTGAAGCAAGCAGGGGAAAAGTTCATTTGAAACAGAAAAAACTAGCTGAAGAACAGAGAGGAGGCTTAAATATAAGATGTCCAATTTCAAGATTTCTTTTTGCAAGAAAAAGAGTTTAGCAACTTCAATCTCCATTAATAACTGTATTACCTCATCATTGGTTACATTTTCATCTAGTACAGCATCGAAACAGAACTCATGCTTCTCCACATAAGCAGTCAGGTCCACCTTCCGCATCAAAAATCAAAAGTCAGTTCCTCCAGTGGAAGAAGATATAAAGAAGAACAAGAGGATGCAATTGTATACCAAGCAAGCAACAACCTTGAACATCAAACTCATGTCCTTCTTCGGAAGCTGGATGATGTACTAACCTTTAGCTTGGGTTCGTGGACAGTTAAAGCATTGTCGTACACAGTCACAATGTCCTCCTCCTTCCGAGAGATCTCCTTCTTGTTTAATGGCCTTTTCCGGACCTGAGACAAACATCAATATCGCTAAGCAAAGAAAGGGCAAGTGTAGCCAACGGAATCAAATATGCAAATATTCTACCAGGTCACTCCCAAAACTGGAATACATGGAGACAGAGAAAAGCAGATGTAACCGACAGAAAACATACCACAACTTTTATCTTAGCCACATTGTTTTCCCTCGTACTGTTCTCCTTCTCACTAGTTAGTCCAAATGATGCATCGTTATCTGCTTGCCCCCTTTCCAGCCTGCTGGTCATCACATTGAAGTCATTGTCAAATGCTTCTGTGGCAGCAGGCATGAAAGGTGATATCTCAAAGGGTTCTGAGATGACATGCTGAAGAAATTAAAACAGTTAATCAGTAAGCTAGGGAAAAGTAAAACAATATCAGCAGATTTCTGTCACAAGGACTCAGATTCAAGTCTTGGTTGGATGCGGCCCTCCATAAATTATGAATAGTCCATGCAAGAGAGCAGAAGAGGAAATACAGGTACACGACATTTCCAAAAGCACGTGAAAGGCCTGGGGTAACCCTTTACTAAATTTGCTTTCCATCAACTCGTTTTAAGATAAGAAACGACAAGAAAATTCCAGACACCAAAACACCAAGGAAAATTTCAATCAATTTGCTTGTAGAAGGCAGTACTAACAAATTGCAGCCAATGGTTAGATAAGCATTCGTACCTCAGATAGAAGCTCTGTATCATCCATAGCATGAAGGTCCAAAAGCCCCGCTCCAAAATCTCCCCTGAATTCAGGGGAGTAAAACCCTTCTCCCATCCCGCCAGAACTTTGGGCGGTCGGAGTGTACGGCTCAGAACCTGATTCTCCATTAAAATTGAGGTTTCTCATTAACTTGAAAAGCCTCTGCTTTTCTTCAGCCGACTGCGCTCCATAACCCTTCAGATTTTACACATTAAAATTCAACTGTACTACATGAGCCAAAAGAGCATCTAGATATAGAAGTATCCAAAGTAACTTGTGACAGTTATACTAGCCAGTATAACTGACTAAAAAGAATCTAGAAAAAACAATAGAAGAAAATAAGTAGTGTCAATCAAACTGAACGACCGGTAAATATAGGTAAAGATCAGTCTTGCATTCGATTCAAAATGCATTACTCCATGAAAATATATTGAAATCCCTTCGAGCATCTCCTACTTAAGCCATTTCCAATGCCACAGTAATCAATCTAGCTAGATCTCTCAAACCTTCACCTCCAACCCTACGTCCAATCCATTGCCCAACTATATCTTTGACAGCTTGTGTTAATTTTGGTACAATACTAGGGTAGAGCCACATTTTTTCTTTGTACCTCTGCTGATGAGGACCACAAAATGGCTCTGCTCATTGTTGACATTTATTTCACTTCTACAATTGGACTATTGGAGCAACATTGGCTTTTTGACACTGAAGAAAGCCAAAAACGGGCTTTGGCTATGAGAACCAAATGTAGTTGATAGTCAACATAATTGATCTGAAGTGTCAAACATTGAGTACAGAAGTAACTGTTGCATTCCATCATAAGCAAACAGGCATAGCAATTGATAGACAATGTTAAAATACCTGCATGAGAAGGTTAGGTAGGAGACGATGGTCGATTCCATTGGAAGCCAAGGGTGAGGCCAGATGCTGCAAGCCAGCGGACTGGAGCCATCGAGCCATGACAGCATCACCGGCATCGTTCCCGGGTCCTCCACTGCCGCCAGGGTGATCATACAGAGCAGTTGCCGCAGCATTGCTCTGTTGCATCTGACCACCCATGTGGCGCTGTGATCGGCGTTGAGGAGCCAATTTTCAAGATCTACGACCAACCTAAAAGACAAAGTCAACACGTATTAAAATTCAATCAATTCAACAAACAAAAAGGACATCGGCCATTACAGATCACACAAATTTATTTATTTTTCTTTATTGTTATTACAAGCAGTATCTGAATTACATCAAACGGCAACCGGACATAAGCCCAACTCGAAGCCCATTAATTGGACAAATAATTAAACGGAATGACCACCAAATCGCGCAACTAGCAACTAGAGACACGAAATGGAACAAATCAGTAGATCCGAGTATTACAAATGCACTCACTAGGAATCAAAAAGTCAATTTCGAAATTCGAACCAAACGCATTGAAATCCAACGCTACCGCAATTCAATCCACTTCGATTGCAACAAGTCCAATGCAGATAATTCGATTAACTTCAGCCCTAAAAAAAAGACAGAAAACAACAACCGAAGGTTACAGAAACACAGATTGTCTATATCAAGATTCATGTTTGTGTTTCATTCAATATATATATAGAGAGAGAACGAGAGAATTTCAGATTCAAAAGCAAAAGAAAACAGTTACCGAGCAGATTGTGGTCACGAAGATATCTGTTGGATAGGAACAGGAATTGTGGTTAGATCTGAAGCGTAATCAATTGAGCAAAACCCTAATTTTTGGATTCAATTCGAAGGAGGAAACGGTCCCAGGATGCGTCCTCTCTCTCTCTCTCTCTCTCTCGAATTTGTTGAGAGCGATAATTGCAGTGTACGCCTCTCTCACCTATGCTTTTCTGACAGATAGTATGTATGCGTCCATAGTGGATATATTTGGTCATATAAACATTTAAACGGCTAATTTTTAGTTCAGTTTAGCCCAAGGATTAATATACCCTCCACCTTTATTGCTAAAATCACTTTTACTGTAACTCACAATTTTCAAACTGTTAATTATGGTAACATTTGTAATTTTAAAAATGTTAAGGTACAACAAACGGGTATGCACAGCTTCAGATATAGATATATTCGGGATAGTTTGATTAGAGGATAGGTACACAAATACTCTTTTTGGGCCCGTTTCGGGTTTCAAATAAATGATCAGAGCTGCTTATTTTGTTTAAAATGAATTTTTTTTATAGTCTTCACAAGAAATAAACTAAATTCTCTATAGGTGAAGAAGTTCACGAAACGTACAATTTTGTTCTAAAATTCAGGCCTGAATTCTCTGTTTGGATGATAGTTTAGTTTAGTTTTGGTAGTGGGTGGAGAGAGAAATAAGGTAATAATTAGAGAGAGGGATAAAGATTGGAGAGAGATGAAGAGAGAAATGAAATTAATAATTGAAGATAATAGGGTAATGATTAGAGAAGGATATAGGGTATGATTGGAAACAAAACTAAAATTAAACTAGCAACCGAATACAGTGACTCTTGATAAACAATTTTGCCCCAAAAAAAAAAAAAGAATTTCTTCGTAAGTTCTATTTTGAAGGAAAGTGTTTTCTAATGAGAAAAATAAAATTGCAAGTCCTACGACTTTCTCAATAATTGAACAATAAATAGGAAAATAAAAAATTATAGCGTAGCTAATGGAATTTTTAAATCCTCAGAAGCCACCCAATGCCGATGTGTTGTAAAAATATAAAATAAAAGCCGGCAGTTTTTTTTTTTTTTGCCAATATGAAATAAAATATGAGAAATTCAACTGAATAGCCGGCCAAAAAGCTGAGCTGGACACTGGACATTTGGACAAAATGTTTTCAGGAAGGACCAAACAGTGCCGGCCTGCCTAAGTTGGAAATTAAAAATTTAAAGAGTACCAAGAAATTTTTTTTATAAAAAAAAAATTAAAATTTTAAAAAAGAGTACCAAGAATATATGTACTATATATTCGATGGTGGAGCAATTGTGGGGTCAGAAGCCCCCGGCCCCGCCCACTTTCTTTTTTTGGAGTACAGTTTTGCAAATCTTCGATAGATAATTAGATATGTATAAAATCATTGCAAAATTTCAACCGTAATTAAGAATGATTTCCATTTTTCGTTTGAGCAGACTATTAAATTATGAAGAATGGTATAGTGCGATAATCATACTATGTTGTCGTCTATTGATATCATAGCAATAATACTCGAGATCAAATTTTCAAAACCGTTTCATAAAAATTGGAATGACTGGATTTAACCTTAAACAATTTTGTCATGGTTTGGCCCGTACGACTTCGTTTTGTGGCTCTGCCACTATGTATATTATAGTCTACAGCAAGATATACATCATTATCAAGCCCTGTTCCGTTAACTAAAATAACAACTTATTTTTTAAATTAAAAGTGATATATTATGAGAGAATAGTATATCTCGTAAAATAAAAAATAAATATTTAAAAAACAAGAATTTTAGCAGAACGAGGCCGGCCTCATAGTGTTGGAAGTAAAACCCATCAGAGTCCTATATATATGCCAGCTAAATATAAACTTAAGCTATTGAAATATTGATGATTAATTAAGTATTAATACCTTGGTGTATGCACGTGAAGTTGTCTGTGAAAATATGATCACACAAACTACAAAAAGGCTCTAATCTCGATTACGATATTGATCTTACTCCACTTCCCAACATGATTTGGGATTCAATGATTTCCTACGCTCTCTTGTATCTAGGGTTCCATTTTCCAATAATCGTTTTATTTATTTATTTTATTTTCTTCTTAATTATACATATAGTTAGCACACATGGAGCACCTTAATTGTACAATTTTTTTTTTTTTTAATTCGAAAACCTATTTCCACCTATGCGCTGCAAACGCGCGGCGCGGTTGCACCGTAAACATAAAACCTGAGCCCCTTTCACAATTGTTTCGCACAAAGCTTTCGCGTGTGAGGAAAATGGCCTAACAAATTTTGCTCTTAGTGTAGCTCGAACCAGAGGTTTGTGCTTGCACGGTGCTCACTTTTGTACTCTTTCTGCTCGTTGTAGTTCTCCCAACCCGGGCAAAAACCTCCTAATGTACAAACAAGCAACTAACCTAAATATCCATAAATCTAGAAAAATATCTGAAGATTTGCAGGGAACCACGCAAAGAAAAATGCGTTTGGGCCCATTTCGGATTCCACAAAAACTCGCAACTACGAATCCAAAAGTAATACATACCGATATCCGTTGGAGCTGATTTTTTATAGGACCCCATAAAATAATATTAAAAAATTTATAGATTTCTTTCTAGATTTTTGTGGAATTCGAAATGAGCCCAAACACGTTTTTTTTTTTTAGTGATTCCCTACAAATTTTCTTTGCGATTTCCAAGAGACTAGTAGTCATGCATAGGGATGGGAAAAAATGTTTTGAGCAATGATTATGACAACTATGCCACACCAAGTTGAGCAGCGTGATATTTTTGTAGTTCGCTTTATTTCCAACCAATTAATCTTTTGCGACTCATTACAAATACTGCCATATCATTTTACATGGGAATTTAATAGTTTAATTTGTTATGATTTGTGACATAAGTAGATATGAATGTACTCCTTCGGGCTACCAACTCATCATTTGGGCTATAATTAGGCGAGATGTACATAAACTGGCACAAACACTTAAGCGAAAAAAGAGAGGTAAGAATCACCTCCTAATTTTGGGCATTTAGTACTCCACCCAATGCTTATATGGGAATTGCCGTCCTAGCCTAGATAGTAAAGTTCACCCACTCCCTCAGTGGAGGCAGAGGTTCGAGCCCCGCGAGGGGTGTAGGTGGGGTTCAGGACTATAGACAGCTTTTGGACCTCCTATGAACTAACATGCTAACTCCCTCAATCTCACTGATCCCGCTGATATATAAAATGTGACAAAAAAAAAAGCTTATAAGGAGGTTAGAGGGGTATTGTGGGGAACATGAAGGAAAAAGGAGAATGATGTTGGTGGATCTCAATTATGTGGTCCATTGTACATATCTATATTTCTTTTCTTTTTTGTGCTTTGATTTTTATTTTCCAGATGTGGCCTAACTTCTCATGCCTTGAACTGCACTTTTCCTTTCCAACAAGTCGTTATTGCTTTTACTTGAAGCATGCAATGTGAGATTGAGATCATTCCAACAATTAGGAGCGGATATTTTGAATTAAAGCTCCATTCCATTAGCTCATAATCAACATGGCTCCATTAATTATGTCACCAATTCAATTAATTACGACTGTTTTACCGACTTCCGTCCACTAAGCCGAGGAGATTTCCACTAAGCCAAGGATAATCTGCTAGTAAATCCAAACAAGTTCGGATATCAATACATATTTTATGCCCACTAGGTCGAGGATAATCCGCCAATAAGTCTAAACAAGTTCGGATATCAATACATATCTCATGGACATTATTACATTTTTACAAATATTGATACATTTTCACAAATATCAATACACATTTTTCGAATATCAATACATATTTACTTATTATTTTCTGCCCTTAAGGCAGAGATTAGCGTTTTCCAAATTACGAAAGGAAAAGTCTAACTCGCACTCCCATTTTTACAACCAAACTTGCAACCGATTTGTCACATTAGCATATAGGCTTCGCCATTTGATGATCATTACTACCAAACTTACAAACGACTTTAGACCGAGGGGACACACTCTCGCACGAAGTCAAATTGAGTTATTTACAACCCAATTTTCCCTCATTAAAAACATGTAGAATTCCTTGTAACCCAACTGGCCTAGTGGCCAGGGATGCTTCGAGGCAGAAGTTGCTACAATTGTGATTGCTAAAACTCTTTGGTCGTGTTTCGGTCGATGTTTGCCAATAATTTATCGAGAACCGGATGATGTTTGCCAATAATTTATCGAGAACCGGGTGAAAAATGTAGCGCCATTGTTCACTTTCAGCCGATGGCAATCCTTACTGGGCATGACGAAATGAGCGCGTGCCCTCCGAGAATGCTGACAAGATGGACTCCGGCCAGCGAAAGCGTCAACGCGGGTCACCAAGCATGAAAAGGTTCCAGCCTCATACCTGGGGTAGTGACAAGAAGCCAGTGGCTTAAATCTTGTAGGCATGAGTTTCATTCCCTCGTGTTGCTCAAGAGACACAAAATCATGTCTACCTGGTCACCTAACACCACGAAAATAAACGCAACCTATATTGTTTTTCTCATCAATTTCCCTTCCCTTAATACATCTGTCACATCCATCATTGACATGCAACCTATATTGCTTTCACCACATGATGAGACTTCCATTTACACTTACATTTCAGATGTGTCGTAAGTTGTCCATATTATGGAAACGATAGCTCTCAGCTCTATATTTTCGGGTGAAGAGGATTTACGGCCTTGTAAAATCTAAAATCCCCAGACAAGAACACAACATAAATGAATGCATAACAAGCTCAATGGGCCTCTGAAAAAAAAGAAGAAAAACCCTCAGATTAGTGCAGAAGACCATTGGTGACAAACTAGAGTATTTCTCAACCAAACCAAAACCGGAATACAAATTTACACGTACCTATGTGTGTAAAACCCCAGTGGTAGCAACAGAAATGAAAGGGACAAACTCTAAGTTGCATGGTACAAAAACCAAAAGAGAAACTGGCAAAAATAATGAAAAAACTTAAACATGTGCATCCCAATATGAAGCCGGGCAATTACCATTTCATCTTCTCAGCATTTGACTTCCCTCAACCCATGGCCGAAGTACAGAAATGTAGGGTCGGTAGCACCATCCTTGTAGTAAGCAAACACAAGAGTGGAGTCATCATGCATGCTCTCCCCAACAAAACTGCAGAAAGCAAGTGCATTAGTTCACCCAACCAAGGATTCAAGGGACTATAAGCAGCAATATTCAAGTTTTACCATCTTAACGACCATGTTCTTTCGATCAAAGATTTTTGCAGGGATTGCATGAGATAGAAGAAAAGACGGCGGAAACATATCCCTACCCTTTCCCTTTCATCCACAAATCCCTCTACAAATCCTAAGTCCAATCTCCAAAATCAACCTAAGGCTGTGTAGCCTGTGTTTGTGAGCATCGGATCCTTGGAACATTCCTACTCCGTTTTCTTTTACCTTCCCAAAATCTTTGATCAAAACAAACTCTAACGGCAGCCTGGAATTTTCCAGGGCCATTATTATTCTAAACATACATTGTTTTTCTACCATCCAATAGGAAATAAAGCCACCCCTCCGTAAGAACTAAAGTTCTTCTGGTCAGGGTATTGTGACAATGGAACTATGAAAGGAACTTACAATTGGAGGTCACTGAGCTTCGAGAGCAAGAACTTAGTTGCCCCCTCGATGTTCTTCTTGAACTCCTCTTGCTTCTCCCGTTCCAGCTTGGTTGTCAGCAATTTGATGTACTTCTTGATGTACGCAACAAACTGCTTCTTATCCAAAGCAGGTTGCTCCTGCAAGCGTCAAAGTGTTCACTCATCAAATTCTGCTTTGACATAATTTTAGAGCTATGCAACGAAAAATCTGTAAACTGACCTGAAGCCTGAAAGTGTCAACAATGTCGACCACTTTGACAGCTCGATCATCAACTCCCTCCTCTTCTTCACCACCAGCTTCCGCAGAAGGGTTTGCACCAATGTCTACATCAAGTGCGCCTTTAACAACCCACTGCAACGGCCAAGAGAACACAATGCAATTGGAGGTTATAATACACCTATATCCCCCTAATGTACAAATACTGTGAATAAGCTGTATTAACACGAGTAATGCAATATCATGGTGTTATTGGACCTAAAATAGCAGGAAGGGGAAAAAAGAACTAACCTTCCCTTCAACTTCCCACAACACGCCATTCTGGATTTCCATGTATGGAAACGAGTCCGAGAGAAGCTCATCACCTAGTTCATGAACACGATTCTAAGAATAGAAGTAGAGCACCCTAATTCTTATTAAGAAAATTAGGAGAAACCTACCCAAAGATTGATACAGATGGTGATCAAGCAGAGAAATGCATCTAAATGGGTCTGCTCCTCTCAAGTAACCGGAGGTACATTTGACAATTTCTAAGGATGCTAAACAAAATTATGGGCTTGGTGAGAGTTTGTTGATACGGAAAATTAGGTGTACATGAAACTAACATAATCGAAAGAGAGGAGCCAGTCCATACAAGCGCTAAATCATAACAAAACTTAATAAATGTTAAGACCAGAGAGAATTCACACACGTGTATGCAGCAGCGTCAATTTGTTTAACGGAATCTATATCTTTCCACCACCCCTTCACCCTTTTCACTGTCTCTTTTCAATCAAAATACGCTGTCAATTTTTCCACTTCTTGATGTTAACCACCTAAAATGGAGATATAGCAAAAAAAAAAATAGCTGATTACAAAATCGCTAAAGTCCCCTCGGCCCTCACAGAAGCAAGGATCTATATTTTGCTCAAGACAAGTGTTTTTTGGGGTAAACTAAAGAACATTGAAAAGCCTACAACAGAGGACAAGGGCGAAGAGTGTCATCCGTTCATAATGAAACAACCGTATAGAGGAAGGCAGGCTTAGTTTAGGAAAGCTGACCTTAGTAACTGAATTCACTGAGCTCAATATCAGCCACTTCAAATCCACACGGAAGCCATTCCGCTTGACTTTACCAGGTATCAGTTCAATTTTTGAGCTTTGTTATTAGAACCATACGATTAATATGGGTCATACACAAAACTATCGATTTGTATCTATGGTGCCAATACACCTAAAAGTCGATCCAATATATCAACATGTTTCACTTGCAAACGGCACAATTTGAAGTCATCGAGTGGGATGATGTTAAACAAAGTGCGCCGATTTGATTCTTGAAAGCTTTTAGATGAGTATTAGGAGCATGACCTGAAAAATCAAGTTCATCGAATCCGCATCTTCTGCAAAATCAGCAAGCGTTTTGTAATTTTTTCAGGCTTAAAAATCAATTATATGTCTTTTTGGTCTACAAGCATAAATATTAGAACCTTGTTCACACTTTGTTCACTTACAAGTTTTGAGAATTTTTTTTTTTACTCTGCACGATTCTCGATAACTTATCTGTTTGGGCTATATTTTTCAAGATATAAATTGCACAGCCTATTAAAACCTTCACTGACCGTGAAATAGCAAGTTTTTAACATAATCTATAATCTAATAAAGGAACAAATTTTCAATCACGCAGATTAAACCCTAAGCTGAACAAATTAGGCCCCGTTTCCACTAACAAAAAAACACTAAAAACTTAACGCATTTTACCATCTCGTTTTCACTAATAAAAAAAGTTTCAACATTTTACCATCTTATTTTTACTAACAAAAAAGTTGTCAACAAAAACTTTTTTACTAACTCTATTCGTAAACCTATCAACAAGTTATTCACTGCCGGAAATAACTTGATATTTCTCTAACAACTTATTCGCTACCGGAAATACTTAACAACTTCTTGTGGAAGATGGGTTACGCGTGGGATTGCTTACGTGTAGTTATCCGTGAGCTGGAGAGGTGCGATTGGTTGATGATTAGTCAAAGGAAAAGGGGAGAGTCTCACGGGAGGGAGGAGTGAGAGCAAGAGGTACGGGAAGAACAGAGGCAGCGTGTCCCTTTCGTCTTTCCGCGTAATACTCAACCTTTTCCGGGCTCAAGCGAGTGAGGTCACCCCGTCTCTCTGAGGAAGAATGTTCTCCTTCCTCAAATTCAGTGCTCATTCACTTTTTTCCCGGAAAACGGTCGTCATCAATCATTGGGAATGTCAGGGGTATTTATAGGGCACCTGGGCCTAGGTCAGGCCCAAGACGGCGCTCTTATCAACTCCTGACACGTGTCCCTCGTGTACCTCTTGGCCTTGGGAAAACTTGCCTTCCCGCGGGCGCTTTTCCGTGGGAGGGTTTGTTTTCCCGCGGCGATATTTGACTCCAAGCCACCATGCCGCAAGAGACCCCATTTTCCCGCTGGAGCGAGGTTGCGACCTGCCACGATCGTTTCTTTCCGCGGGATCCCTTCTAGACCCTGCCTCTGGGCCTAAGACGGGGACCCCGCGGTTTGGCTTTCAAAAGAGGGCCTCCCCGGGATCACAAGATCGGGAAGACTTTAGGTGGTGGTAGCTTGAATCCTTCTTTAATATTCGAAATGTGGGGTCCGTGGAGGCAGTCCGCGGACGACCCCACATTTCCGCGAAGGCGTTTCCGCGGGGACTTCTTCCGGAAAGGTGGCTTTTTGCCTCGCGTGCACACGTGTCAACATTTCATAGGGTAGTCAACCATTCTTCTGACGCGGGCCCTGCTGCCACGTGCCTTACTACCATTGTAGGGTCAAATAGTCGTCTCGAATGTCAAACTAACAATTCTGACCGTACCTACACTTCTCAACCAAAAAAAATATATATATACAAATTTATTACTACCGGAAACACTCCTAGAACATAACGCATAATTGATGTCCAAATCAACCATAATTACATACATATATATATATATAGAGAGAGAGAGAGAGAGAGAGAGAGAGAGAGAGAGAGAATACCGGTGAGCAGGTCCTGGTAGACCAACATGAATACCGGTGAGCAGGTCCTGGTAGACCAACATGATTGGATCGTCACACGGAACCAAGGAAAGAGGGTTTGGGAGGAGCAGAGACAGCAGAGTACATTGGCGGTTGGGGAAGACGATCAACCGAAGGAGATTGTCGGGTTACGAAAAACAGTATCGTCTTAGCCGGTATTGACAATCAAGTCCCTATCATTCTATGCGTTGGTGTTGCTTTGGGCTTGTCAGCTTGAGGCCAATTTCGGAAAGGGCATTGATTTTTACACCTTTTTTTTTTATTTATTTATATTCACAATACTTTTTTTTAATATACATATATTTCCATTATTAAAATTCAAAGAAAAATGTATGATTATCAAAAAAGAAAGGTAGAAATCAATTTCCTTTCAAAAACCAACAATGTAAAACATAAATCCATGCGAACACACTAATCCACAATCCACATGCTTAAATTTAATTTTGTAGGCCATGTTCTCTTTAACTTAAATTAAACTTAACTTAAATTTTAAAATGTTGTCTTTATTTGAATTTTTTTTTTCGCATTTGTTAGTCTTGCGCTAAACTTTTACAGATTATTGATTCATCTCGACGAAAGGAATTGAAAAAGTAATTTTTTTTTTTACTTTTACCCAATTATTTTGAGAAATAATTACTTTTTAGAAAAAAATTTGGCACAAAACTAACAAATGAAAAAAAAATTCAAATAAAGACAATTTTCAAATTTAAGTTAAATTCAAGAGAACGGGGCCTCATGAGTAAACAATTTAAAATAAAACTTAAAATTGGATAAATTTGGGTGAAAATTTAATAGATTGATTGCAGGATTCAAAGCTTTAATTAAGAGTAAACAATGTGGAATAATCTTATTTGATTCCTCTCGTTTTATATGCTTGTTTTGATCCCAAACTAAAGAAAAACTAACTAAAAACGTAAATACAAAAAGGAAAAAAGAAAGAAAGAGAAGCAAATAAGCTAAAAATCAACATTTGAGATAGAGGATTCTATGATTTCTATCACATAATGATCACAAGAAGTAAAAACTCCAAAGGTTTCATCTAATGATCCAAGTAGTTTTTGTTTTTGTTGAGAGAAGAGAAACACCCATGACAAAAAAAAGAACACAGATTTATCGATTTTATTTTTGACAAAATTGGAAAAATCCACACATGCAAACGCGATTAGACTACTCCATCCATGGCCGGTCGCACAGAATCAACACCCCACGGAAAAGCATTTAGAAACAATTAGGAGGGGATCGATCGGATCACAAGACGCGTCCATGAGGCCCTAATAGATTTCATCTTCTAACTGGTCGGCTTACCCTCGAGAATCAAATTCACAGCTACAAGTGAGAGCAAACCCCTCGGCCCACGGAGACAACCCTTTGGAGAAAGATTATTCAGTGTCCTTAGGGTACCATGAGGCGGTGTCTCAAGTTTTTTCTCACCGCACAATATTGTGCCAATTGTGAGGTGCTCACATTTATCTTCGAACCCCACAAAAATGTAAAAGGTCCGAGACATCACATGGTAGTGCGCCATGAGCATTGAATAAATTTTCTTGGGTAGGACACACGATTCCGCTGAGTGGTTGTGGCCTGTGGGAATGTTATAGTTTCCTTTTGAGTAAATTACACTAAACCCCCCTCAACTTATCCGCTTTTTTATTTAACCCCCTCAAACTATAAAACCCAACATTATGGACCCTCTAACTATCCATAATGGACACTTAACAGTGTTCTGTTAACTCTCCATCCATATCAAACAGAAAAGGTTTTTTTTTAACAGAACAGTGTTAAGTGTCCATTATGGATAGTTAGAGGGTCCATAATGTTGAGTTTTATAGTTTGAGGGGGTTAAGTAAAAAAGCAGGTAAGTTGAGGGGGGCTTAGTGTAATTTACTCTTCCTTTTTCGTGGCGCGCTCTCATTGATTTCTTCCCGCAATAGTGCCTACTTATTTCCCCAAGGCGATTTGTCCGATTTGAGACCGTCTCTCTCTCTCTCTTCTTCCTATGGCTTCGGTTCCAGAATCAGGTAATCCCCAACTCTCCTCTTCACCCATATTCGTAGCCCTAATTTCCGTGCGATTGTCTTAGTTTTTTCCCATTGCGATCGTTTCGCTATAACCGGTGTAAACTTCTTATTCGTCATTGCTTTTCCTGATTTGGGTCAATTTTCTTAAGTCTCATCTGGAACCCTAGGGTTTTTTTTGGTTTGGATTTTGAGGAATGGGAAATTGTTGGGTAATGAGTGGGGAGAGATAGATAGAGAAATGAGAGTAACAATTAGAGAGAATTTTTTGGGGACCATGCGCGTAGAGGGGTTGTTCTAGAGACCCAAAGCGAACACAGTCTAGATGTCTTATTTATCTTCCCCGAAATTTCTGTGGGAAAGATTGATGTTTTCATTGGCTGGGATGCAAGTTAGCACTCTCCCAGAGTTGGAATTGAGAATTAGGGCTTGATTTGCGTAATACCAGTTTGCATTTTAAGAGATACTAGACGTCCGGGCAAAATTCGTCAATGCAAAAGATGGGAAGAGTAAAATCTTGAATTGGGATTAATTTGCACTGAAATCCAAAATGTGGAAGTAGAAAAGAGGGTAGAAGAAATTCGGGGTGGCAATATTTTCTTCCTTCTTGACACTTTCTCTAGGTAGTTAAAAGAGTAAATTTGGGGAAGAAAAAAGGCAAGCCATCCTCAAAACTGACCTTCACATCAAGAAGGGTTTTCCCTTTGTAATGGTAATGGTAAATATGCATAGATAAAGCCCTTATTTCTGTGCAATTATTCAGTATTGTTTGTTTCCCTTACGATATTTTTAACTGACGTACTACCCTGAACAACTCGATCAACATGACTAATTTCTCATTGTTGTTTCCTGATTTAGGTGAATCAAAGTCTCAATTAAGACCCTAGATGTTTATTACGTGAACGCCTGATGTTTTCACTGGCTGAGATTGAAGTTAGCAGTCTTTGATCTTTGGATCGAGTTTGAGAGCTTAATTTGAGGAAATCTGCTCTCTATTGAAGTGGGTTCTCAATTATGGATAGTAACAAAGACGAAGCTTTAAAATGTGTGGGCATCGCCAAAGAGGCGATCGCATCAGGCAAGAAGCAACGTGCTCTAAAATTCATTGGAATGGCGACACGGCTTAACCCTAACGTGTCTGTTGATGATCTTTTGGCAGCTTGTGAAAGTTTAGAGTCTGCATCTAGTGATCCTAATACTGAAAATCATGTCGAGAGTACAAAGAATAAGTCAGCTTCGTCTACCATTGATGAGGTTTCAAATGGGGAGCGTAGTTATACAGAAGAGCATGTGGAGTTGATTAGGAGAGTCAAGAGAAGTAAGGATTACTACGATATTCTTGGTCTAGAGAAGAGTTGCTCAGTGGAGGAGATAAGGAAGGCATATAGGAAATTGTCTTTGAAAGTTCATCCGGACAAGAACAAGGCCCCAGGTTCTGAGGAGGCATTTAAGAAAGTTAGCATGGCATTCAAGTGTTTGAGCTCCGATGATTCGAGGAGGCAGTACGATCAAACGGGCTTTGTTGAGGAATTTGAGCACAACCAACAGTATAATGTGAGGCAGCGTCGAAGGAGAACTAGGTCTGATTGGTTTGAAGACGATTTTGACCCTGATGAGATATTTAGGTCGTTCTTTGGCCAGACAGAGATGTTTCGGGCACCCCATGTTTACAGGACTAGAGGGACTGGCAATCAACAAAGGGATGACGTTGGTGGAACAGGGCCTAATTTTATGGTTCTACTTCAGATATTACCATTTCTGCTAATATTCTTGCTTGCTTATCTGCCCTTCTCAGAGCCCGAGTATTCTCTGCAGAAGAACTATTCCTATCAGTTTTTGAAGGTTACTGAGAATCATGAAGTGGAGTTTTATGTGAAATCCCCGGATTTTGATGAGAATTATCCATCTGGAAGTCCTGGTCGAGCGAACATAGAGAATAGTGTGATAAGAGATTACAAAAATTTGCTTGGTCGGTACTGTCACATAGAGCTTCAGAGGCGTCAATGGAGCAGGAACATGCCAACTCCTCATTGCAACAAGCTACAAAGCTTTGGACAAGCATGAAGGTCAGGTGATATTGCGTAGAGAATACATTGTATGACATTTATTTCCATGATCGATGCCGAAACGTTAAGCCAGCAGCCATGGACATTTTATGCATGTTTTTAGATGAGTGCTTTTCTTTAACTGTCATGCTTAGTTGGATTGTGCCCAGGATGATTTTGACGCTCTAAATCTTGTTGTTTATGTCCTTCTCAACCATCACATGTCCTTATATCTGATGCACGTTATTAGATTACTAAGCATTGTGAAAGTTTAATCCTAAAGGATTAGACATGGAAAGAAATGGCATATGGCTAAGTTAATTATGAAGGTTATGAACGTGTTTGTTTGTTTACCGGTCACTAGACATCAGGTCACTAGACATCAGGAATGGTTGGGGCCTTTGGGCTTGAACTGTTGCTTCGGGACACTAGCACAAGCAAGGTTTGGTTTAGTTCTGTCCGTCTTTTTGGTCGGGGACATATATAAAAGATTCCCCATTTTGGCTTTTCTGACAAAAAAGAACAACAGACACAGGAAGATTATTCTAAACTTTTTGGCCTCCATGTGCCCTAGGCATGAGCGGGGCTTACTATCTGCACAATTAGTGAATTTCAGAGGCTCTTTATTCCTTGCGGTTTTGTTACAGATAACAAGGCTGAGTTTTTTGCATTTTTCATTTAAATGTTAAACCTTTTTTTCCCCCTCCCTCAGTGTGCTGCAGCTTGTTGTGGATGGAAACAATCAAAACTCTTGTTCATTGTTCGTTAAGGTGTCATGCCTGTTCTGATTTATCCGACTGACTAATTTCTTTTTTCTTACTTATTGTTCAATTTCAATGTAATCACCATATCTCTGCTAATTTCTTTCTTTGGAAAAGCATGTGGCCAGGGAATTCCTCGATCAATAACGTTCCCTTTTTGGTTTCCAACTTTAACATTGAGAGAACAAAAATGTTAGATTATCTAAACCTTCAATCCTCAGATTTCACGCCATATGCTTTGCTCTTTACTCAGGGAGCACAACAACCTGACAAAATTCTCTTCAACTTTATTGAGCATTTGATCCATAATTCAACAGATACCTTGGAGATTTTGTGGTGTATTTATTTTCTATAGGTTTCTTTAGACCCATGTAGCTTATTATTTGCCAAAAAGAAAAAAAGAAAGAAAGAAAAAGGAAGGTAAACAAGACCTAGTAAATAGTGAGACAGGTTTCAAATGAATCAAAATGAAAGATCAAATCCCTCATAGAAATCATGCTACTAGGCATATGTGATGTTTGTCAACTGAGTCCCACATCAGTTATTCGTGAAGGACGACTCCAGCTGGGAGCCTCTATAATGTTGCAAGCACTCTTCTGAGAGTTTTCGTTTGTCTGTTGCTCATCTAACACAAGCGAAGCAGCACCATCTAGAGAAGGTTTTTATTGCTCTAGAGAATCGACCAGGTTGGATGACACGCGACCGGGTCTTACTGGTTGATTGTTAAACCACGGTTTTCACATGTTTTTGATAAATATGCCAGTTTTCAAGTTAGAGTGGTTTTGTGAATCAATCCAGATCGCAATCATGACCGTTTGACGGTCTAATTGTTGGACCTGCTGGTCCAGTCCGATAGTTAAAGCATTGCTTTGAGCACCAGTGTTAAATAGCAGTGCAGTAACCATCTGGCAGCCCTAGTTGTGGACAATTCGTTAAGATTCATTAGATGGACAATTTGTTAAAATAGTACCCACTGGGTGCTTTTACTATATAGTCCAGTTTTGCATTGCTGTTCTTTGTCAATAACTGTTGGCAATTCAGTTCAGTTCATCCAGAAATTATTGAAGTATGCAGCAAAAAGGAGTCTCTCATTCTGGATCTTCTGTTAGCTCGATTCAAAGTGTTAAGGCCACATAAAAAGTAGTTTCAATAGCAAAGTTGAAAACAAGACGGAATACTAGACAACTATTGCTGTATAAACCCTTCCTACCTTTGCATTTTCTAGAATTTTACGCATAATTGCAATGTGTTGCTGATCGAAAAAAATTGCAATGTGTCGGCTGAATTTACTTTGATTATACTAAGGTTGAATTTATATCATGCTTCACTTTAAAGATTGTTGATTGTCTCACTATACGAAAATGTCTCTCTCCTTATTTGGCCTCACTCGAATCCGATTCCCGATTTCGGCCTTTCACCCCTGGTATAGTCTTTGTTCATTTTTCACTTTCAGATACATCTTCTGTTGTACTTCTGCTGATATGCATATCCATTGATGTATGTTGGGTATGCTCGTGCAATTTTCTAGTTCTGATGAGATTTGTTTTTGGTTTTTCAGATTGAGCAGTGTTTGTGGCCAGAGTTTTGGAGCCTGAACTTAAAGCAGCCACCATAGTTGCAAGCTACTATTATGGTTCCGCGACCCAGGATGTGACCTGGGGCTTCTGCCTGCGGATTCTGGAGCAAACATCTGCCAAGGTGATCCGGGATGGTGTTATATATATCTATACAGAGGGTTTTTCTATTTTCTACTCCCGAATCACATTACGGCTTTTTGTTTATGACAATAATGTATCTCGTGAATTTGTCTGGAGTAGTATTGATGCCTAGATCAGAATATTGTTGTGGATCATAGTTACCACGAAGTTTTAAGTGCAGAAACCATGTTTCTCTCCCTCATATATGAATTTATTTCCCAAGGATACATGTGATTCCTTTTTCACATTGCCTGATGATGTAATCTGACACATGCCCATTTGTTTTTCTTTTGTCTGTTGCTTAAAAACTTTACAGCAGAAAAGAAGAGCAATTTTCAGACGAAAATACGTTGGGGAGCTGGATGGATCCAGTTCTCAAAATGGGAAATGATATAGTAAGTTCCATGTGGATCGATGGTTAATCATTTAAGTCTCCATTCTTCTATAAAGGTTAAGAGCATCTTCAATGGGAAGAATTATTCAATGACATCTAATTTGTTTCCTAATTACTAATTTGTTGGGGTTAACAAATTGGGATTCGTTTTACCTACTTCCAATGTAGTATTAGTCAATGGTATATGATTCACATTTGGCTCTTTGTTAATTTTAGAGAGCTCTCTTATACTCCCAAGTTAACAAAAAGAACAAATGTTAGCTCAAAATCGTATTCTCTGTCCACCTGTAAATGGTTTTTTTTTTTCATGCATCTACCAATTTCTGATCAAGCTTATATATGTTCATGAATGCGAGCTACGAGAGTCCTTTCTTGTGGGCTCCGGATGAAGCCAAAATAATTGTGTTTTGTGGGGGTATGGAAGATAAGGGTATGGAGGGGACTCATTTATTAGGAAGGGAGTATACTAATACGCCCCCGTCCCCATTCTTTTGTGACTCGTCTTATCTCAACCGGGAAAAAAAACTAATTACTCCATAACTTTTAATTGGTAATACTCTGTACTATTTATGTGCAATATGGATCTTGTTTGATAGATCTCAATAAGCTCTTTTAAACGATATTTTTAAAATCACCTAAACAATTATAGATTGCGAGATATAATCAAATTGAAAAGTGACACGGACTCTCAAAAGGAACTAAAGAATAGAAATGGAGGGAGTAATATATATACGAATCCTAGATCAATACATAAGTACTCGTTTCTCTCAATGTGGAGGCGTACTCGTTGATGCCTTTGCAAAAAAAACCAATATGCGAATATGGTCTTTGATAGGAGTAGTACATAAATCACACTTCTGTAGTCAACAAAGAGTTCAAACTCCTCACATGCTAAGGTGTATTTGGCAAGCTGTTGAAATTATGCTCCTAGTTTTGCTTTTTACTGAAGCTAACAAAAACCGTCGGTATATATATGTATAGATGGTATCTGGTAATGATTTGAAAGTCGTTATTAAAATTGGGTCTACAGCTGACAATTTTTAATGAACCGTTATTGACTTAACATTTTCACGTAACAACCCACCTCAAAAGGATAATCTCATATAATAATTTCTCATGTGATGTAAAATAAAACTTAGTGCATTCTTATTTTCACAGCTCAAGCGTTTAGTTTGACCGCTTATGACTCTTAAGACAAACACGATCGGTTCAAACGTTTTTCGATGGTTAATCAACTTGATTTTTTTGAATGAATTGAACATATATATATGTATGGATGTATGCATGCATGCATCAAAATCCACCGAATAACCGACTAAATATTAAGGCAAAACTATTACTTAAGAATAACATCTCATTAGAGCAAACTTAGGCTCCGTTCCAGAACACCTTCTTAAAAAATAAGTACTTATTTCACATTTTCAAACTCAAAATAATGTAAATGAAAAGTAATTTTAATTTTTTTGCACCGTATTAAAGATCTCAATGAGATCTATCAAATAAGATCCATATTGATAGAAAAATAATTTGCGTAAGCACATGATTTTTAAGCTTGAAATCACCTTCTTAAAAATAAGTACTTATTCTCTTTTCCAGAACGGAGCCTTAGTATACGAGGCTCCTGTCGCTCCGGGATCTGTCATTTGTGGAATGGTTGTTGAATAACATCTCATTATGTGAGAATTCCACCACATGCAGCAACATGGTAGGTACCATGATTTTGTTATGGAACATGGGGTAAGTGATATAGGAGTAACGTGTACGTAGTATGATACTATCTGATTAGTGTTTTAAAAGAAGAGAGAGAAAGGAAGGCAGGCAGGCAGGTACATGTCAGCTCCTCAACTGCAGACTCATCAACCCACTTTCTTTTACTGTCCCCACTTCCAATGTTTTTAAAAAAAGTAGCAGTAGGATTTTCTGACAAGTAGACAAGTTTACGTGCATCTCGCCTAGTCTTTGGGAGATCAACTTCATTGTTTATAAACGGGAAGCTCATTCAAAGTCGATCGAGACAAAGTCTTGTGTATAAACTCATTTTACGAATTTTTATGACACCTGAAACGGTTGGTAATTAAGCTCCAAAAGCCGAGCTCTTTTGGCGTTTGTAATTTAACACAGCAAACGTTTATTTACTTTGCGATCTAGGGTTTTTCACCATTCCAACTCAGACCTGAAAAGAAAATTTTTACTGTAGGTCATAGACCACCACCCATCTGTTCGCTTGGACTAGTTTTCACACTCCATTTTAAACATAGTACTGTAGTAGAGAGAGAGAGAGAGAGAGAGAGAGAGAGAGAGAGAGAGAGAGAGAGAGAGAGAGAGAGAGTCCACCGACGGTAGTCTTTTTGGGGAAGATGCCCACCAGGTTCTGAAGCTAAGATTTGAGCCACTACAAGAAATTGCACAATTGACTACTAATGCCCCGTTTTTTTGTTTTTTGTTTTTTTTTTGTCGAGAATGTAGACTTTTAGATCGTTAAGGGCGCATTTGGATTCCGTCTTTAGGACCCTAGTAGTTAATATTATGGGCTCTCGTCAAATAAAACATCCAAGCAAAACTTCAAGTTGATTGGACAATGAAATCAATATATTTGAACACATTTGTTTTTGCAAAAAAGAGTAATTAGTTCTTCGACCTCTGTTTTTTTCCTTAAAAAGTTTTTCTATCGACAAGTTAAGATTTTCGATTAACTTAGAAATTTTGCGTGGATGCGCAATTCATCGAGTCTTAAATATAAACAGATCGGATCATCGAGGATTAATCCAACATTTAGCAAATTGCACGATAATGTACCAATAATAATGAAGGGAGAGAGAGGAAGGTAGTTTTGGAATTAAACACAAGATTCAATTTAACGTCTATCAACCTGAATAGACCAAAACACCCACGAGAAATCCACCCAAAAGGGCCAAAACCACTACTCGATCTAGTCTAGACACTGTTAAAAGTTGTTGGGTATTATTGGTAATTCTATCAATATTTCATTCAAAGTTTATCAATATACAATTGAATACATCATTTCCCCAAACAAAAAAAATAAAGATTTATCAAAAAATTATAATTCTGATCATCAAAGTAAGATCCGTCGTAAAAGTAGGCTAAGAAGAACAAAATAAATTATGTTCACCATATTAAATAGACCAAAATAACCTCCGGAAGTGATCGGAAAATTTCTGTAAACTACAACCACGTACCCATCATGTTCATACACATTCTACATTATCTGTATCCGATACGGATACTCTATATACATATGTACTACTATAAGAAACGGGGAAGAAAACATGAGAAAATGAGATCATAAATAAATAAAAAAACCATCAGAAGTAAACACGACCGATATTACTCGTCCGATCCATCGTCGCCGCCGAAAATGGAGACCCGGCTGTAGAGGAGGAAGAGGAGAAGAGCTAGAAACAGGGCAACGCCGACGGGCGACCCGCTGACACGGTGGATGGTGTCGGGTTCGCCGGTGGAGAAGAGGCCGGAGAAGGCAGAGCCGGCGTCGGAGGAGAGGAATACGATGACGAGGAGGAGGCCGATGGGGAGTAGTAGCAGGCCCACCGGGCTTAAAAGCTCGGCAATGAAGTCGGTCAGGACTTGCCCTTGGTCGCCCAGCACGACCGAGATAACCACCACCGCCACCACCACCACGGCGAATATGGCGGCGTGCGGTGCTCCTCCTCCTCCTCGGCGGTCTTCTATCATTTTTGGCTTTTGGTGAATGGGGTTTTGTGGGTAGTTTTGAGTTTGTTGGTCTTTTTGAAGTACTCCTCTTAGGTTTGGTTTAAATAGTGAAATCAAAGGAGGAAATGGTGGGGTTAGGTCTTTGACAAAGTTTACTTGGGACGCGTTTGTGTGGAAAGCATCATTTCACATCCATCAAAAGGAGGAAGAACACATATTCATGGACTTTGGAGGGATATATAGGTAATTATAGGTGTGTGTATATATATATATATGCATGTATTGCACATCTGTAATTATTTAACGCGCCCGGTGTATTATGTGTCATTTCCACACGATACTCTCAACGAACCATGTAGGTATGAATTTTGGTTGCAAGTAGATAAAGAATTATCTACATAATTCGTGTTGCAATAATTTAGTGGCCGAGAATACTGCGTAAGTTATGTCAAGTGATACTTTCATAGCGCCCAATATGTAGTTAGGACAAACAATGAAATTTTGGTACTCCAAAAATTGAAAAAACGTGTGAACCAGATCTTGTATGTTTAAGAAACATTGTAGGTGAACAAAGTCAAAGTCAAGCGGAGGTGGGATTAAAATTAACTCAATTTTCTTGAGATAATGCATTCGTGCTTTCCGATGTTATGGAAGCCTGGTAATGTTGTATAACCACTTCATCAAAGAGTGTCTTTTTTTTCGGAGCTATTCAATCCCATGCGGCCATTTTAATTTTGGACGATTCAAATTTTAATGAAATTTTTCTAGGGAAAAGTTAATCGCAATTAATTATTACCGGTCATAATTGATTTTCGATCCGAATCGTCCAAAAATACTTTGAACAGTCGCGATTGAGTTCAGTAACTTCTTCTTTACCGAACAGCGGTAAAGAAGATTTTTTCCTTCATCAAAACACGGCACAATTTATATCTTAAATAATTGTACCGTTGAGTTTTTGAGGAAAGGCTGTAGAACCCACAAATAGTATGTAGGTCCACAATAAGACCTCCATTGTTTGAGAGAAGCCAAATGCAACTAGACTTCCATTGTTGTTCACTTCATCAAAACAATCCACAACACTGATCGGAACTTTAATTTCACTTTTTAAAGCTTCTGAGGAACATGGACCACATCGAAAATCAAAAGCTTAATGCATTTCGAAATCATGCCAGACAGTTTTTGATCAATATTTTTTCCGACATGATCGATATTCTTAACAAGCTCTAAAAAATGAACGTACAATTTCGATAATTGTTAAGGGACCAAAAAGAATCCACAAATAACCCAAACTGAACTAGACCGGAGGGAAGGAGACCGGACGAAAGCTCCCTCCTGCAATTGGTGGGTTGTTTAACTTGTTTCCTTGAAGTTGTAGGAGGTAGTGGGACCTACCTTTTTTTAGCTTTGAACTTACAAGTGGGGTCCACTATCTACCCTGTATTACAAGAGATTTATTAATTTCTATTGTGGCGCGTTTGGGAAGACTCCTAGTCCTTTCTCTCTGCGGTGGCAAACAATTTCTTTCCATTTTCTTATACTTTGGATGGTAATTTCCCTCCAAACTTTGCTTTCTTTCTCTCTCCACATGACCCAACTGAGAGAAATAATGAGAATTCAGTCTTCCCATCCCGGAAAAGAAACGAAGAAACAAATTTAAGCCTGTTGTCCAGGAATTTGTCATGAACTCATCCATCCCATTTCCAGAATTTGGAACATTATTGGGAAAAAAGACAACTCGGATTGTTCGAATTAGCTTACGTAGATCTCTGCTGATCACTGAAAACCAATTTCACCCCTCGTTCGTGAGACCCTGACTTATCCATGGCCCCTAGTAAAACTCTCCATTGATACAGATCGAAGTTAAACTAAAACTCTCTCTCTCTCTCTCTCTCTAGTATTAGCATTGTTTGGTCAAGTTTATTTTCGCTATGGTGATTAATTCTAGATCCACTTTGGTGCCACTTGCTAGCAATCATGTATCGGTTGATTAATCTTAAAAGGAGAGTAAAAATATTACTTTTATATTCTAAGGTTAATTAAGTTGTGTTGGCCTTCAATAATTAAACTAATTCTATATATAATTGTCAAATACAATACTACTCCCTCCGTCCTATTTTTATTGTCCATTTTCGTTTTTTGTGCCGTTCTTTCAACGCTTATATCTTCCAATCTACAATATTTTTTATAATTTTGAAAACTTTATATTATAGATCTAATTGAGAACCATCAAACAAGATTCATATTGCATATTTTTGAGGATTTATATCGGAAGATATAAGCGTTGAAAGAACGGCACGAAAATCGAAAATGGACAATAAAAATGGGACTGAGGGAGTACTTTTTTCACTGTTTAGAAACCATGATTCTACAAAGTAAGAATTTGATTCGCAAATCAAGTGTACAAGACGGATTCGAACTTAGCATGGTATGTGTCGCATCCAAAATCAATACAAACTACGTATTTCAGTTTTCAGCAAAAATTCGTAGTTCTTTTTCTTTCGTATGCAGGAGAAAACTAATAGAAAGAAGAGGGATAAATTACTGCTAGAGATAAATCTGTAAAAGCTCTCATAATAGTAAAAAGATTGTTCCCCTTCTCATCATGCATGGGACATAACAAGGGGGTCCAGCAAGATCAAAATGATATTTTGTGGCTGATACAAAGGAAAAAGTTGTATAGCTTTTAGTCAACAAAGCCCATTGAGGGCATTTTTGACTTTTAGATTTAAAGGCATGTGGGAGGCTACAAAGCAAGAAGACAGGGCTGGGAGATCTCAATGCAAAAACAAAGGGGGGACAAACAGCTCTTTATTTGACAAGCCTTGCTTCCCCCACCAGATGATTACAGAACTCAAGTCCTCTTTGATATAATAACTTATTTATGGAGGTGTGTAATCTCATCCGTCCGTCTCGACAATTAATGGTTGAGATATGTTACTAAACTTTAACCGGTAATAGTTTGTTTTTAATCCGGATCGTCTAAAATACTTTTGGACGCGTGAGATTGAACTCCGTAAAACTTACTCCCTCCGTCCCTTTTTTAGAGTCCGATATTTCATTTTGAGTTGTCCCTTAATAAGTGTCCATTTTGTAAAATTAGTGGATAAAAATTGATGCATTGTCTATTTTACCCCTAAAAGTAGATTCTATTTTGAAAAATTAGTGAGTAAAAATGTAATGATGATGGGTAAGTAGGAAAAGTGGAGGAAAAAGTTGATGTGAAAGGTATAATGATGATTTTTTTTTAATAAGTTGGAATTACGAAGTAGGACATTTAAAAAGGGACGGATGGAGTATTTATTGCTCCTCTGTGAATAAGTTATTCTCTTCCTCTTTTCCATTTATATATTAAACCTAAGAAGAGAAATGGAGGACTATTATTATCTCAAGGTCAACCTTTTGCTCGTTTATTTATTTCTTTGTTTAGGTTTGGATATTTCTCATTGCAAATTCCAAAATTCAAAACAAGACATAAAATGTTGGTAGTGAAAAAGATTATATTTCTATACTTTTCAGAAAAAAATTCGAGCTTCCAAGGGAATAACCTTGTGTCCCAAAGGCCTTTAAAGGAAAAAATGAGTTTATTTAGGTGTTGGTTGTGTTCATCTCCAACTACGAGTGTAGGCTCAGGTTTGTTGTGTGAGAGAGGGTGAAAAGTGGATCGAGGCCCAGTTGTACAATGCGAAGTTGGTATCGACTAATGTAAAAGGTTTATTCATCGTTCTCTCTAGGTAATTAGGGACTAATTAAAGTCGGGACAGCACTTCGTATGAGAATCGAATCCCATACCAAAAGTTTTTCTGGAATCCCATATTGTCACGTAACTATGAGGATCTTGTACAAGGATTTCTTCTTCTTTTTACATGCGTTAATGGTGAGAGGACCCATTGGATCCCACAAAACATGCAGTAGAATGGTCAATACGCAACACCTCAGTACCGACCTAAAATAAGGAACTATAGACTATAGTCTTTAATAGCTGCCACAAGTTCAACTACTCTGCAAACACTGACATGCATTGAAATAGTAAGGTAAAATATCACTCCTGGGGCTATCCTACCTGCACGCACGTGTAAACGTGAGAAAAAGTTAAAGGAGGAGTGTAAAAATTAGTCCGAGATGCGCGCAAACTGACCCGGATAACGAATATAAAAAAAAAAGGGAGCTCGGTCCCCCTGCATTACCCAAAAGAAAGGGTAAAACATCACACCAAAATATAGAGGGCAAGCTATTGGTTTTGGTTGTTTGTTATCTTTAATTGTCTCCTTTGGATCCAATAATCTGCTCCTCCAGAGGCAATAATTGCAACTTAATTACTGGTATTATATAATTTGTTTGGCTAATCTGGAAACCTAGCTAATTTGAAGCTGCTCCTATATATGGGGAGTTGGTTTTTGAACATGGTGAAAAGCTAGAAGCCTGTGTAGATGAAGACAATGTACGTGTGGTTGCGTTGTCCTTGTCATTTTGGTTTATCTGGTTTGGTTGTCTAACTCTCTATGACAAATATATACTAACAAAAACAAAGGCCACCTATATATACATATCATGTGTCCTAAACCATCTTTGGTTAACTTGAAAATTTTATATCAAAACTATCAGGAACTTAATTACAAGGATTCCAACAAAACACAATGGAAAAAAGCCTAGATATCCATCCTAATCCACCACACCAGGTACAACTATGGAACAAATAAGCACGGAAAAACGACGTCTTACAACCTAGATGCGAGTCACATGCTCCATTAACACTTACTTTTAAGAAATTGAAATTTTTAAGCAGACCGAGAAACTCAAAATATCACGTAGGGACGTACGAGGGGCTAAAGCAATGGACACAATTAATCAAAGAATGACTAGTCTAATTTAGGATTTGCACATTATTTCTTTTTCAAAACAGTTTCCTGCCTTCTATACGAAAAAGAAAAGAAAAGAAAAGAAAAAAAGAGGTATCCTGCCCTAGACAACAAGAGAGAGAGAGAGAGAGAGAGAGAGAGAGAGAGAGAGAGAGAGAGAGAAGAAAAATTGTCTAAATTAGTCTGTGAACATGAGATATTCTATGTCTATGACAACCTCTATACCGGGTAAAATTTTCCGATCGATAAAAAACAGTATGAAAGAGCATGGATATTTCTTCGTGTCGCTGTGTCACTTTCATAGGATACTAAGACATGTACACCACCCGATATCACGACTCCGTGTGACATACATTGTAGTGAGGGAGTCAATGACCTTCACATGACTTCTCAATATTAATCTGTAAATTGAAAGAAAATAAGAACCTTAACGAAATGCGCGCAAACTGACCCGGATAACAAATAAAAAAAAAAGAGCTCGGTCCCCCTGCATTACCCAAAAGAAAGGGTAAAACATCACACCAAAATATAGAGGGCAAGCTATTGGTTGCTTATTATCTTTAATGGTCTCCTTTGGATCCAATAATCTGCTCCTCCAGATTAGAACTTACTGGTATTATATATTTTGTTTGGCTAATCTAGAAACCTAGCTAATTTTAAGCTGCTCCTATATATGGGGAGTTGGTTATTGAACATGGTGAAAAGCTAGAAGCCTGTACGTGTAGATGAAGACAATGTAGGTGGTTGCGTTGTCCTTGTCATTTTGGTTGATCTGGTTTGGTTTGGTTGTCTAAGTCTCTATGACAAATATATACTAACAAAAACAAAGGCCACCTATATATACATATCATGTGTCCTAAACCATCTTTGGTTAACTTGAAAATTTTATGTCAAAGCTATCAGGAACTTAATTACAAGGATTCCAACAAAACACAATGGAAAAAAGCCTAGATATCCAACCTAATCCACCACACCAGGGACAACTATGGAACAAATAAGCACGGGAAAAACGACGTCTTACAACCTAGATGCAAGTCACATGCTCCATTAACACATACTTTTGAGAAATTGAAATTTTTAAGGAGACCGAGATACTCAAAATATCACGTAGGGACGTAAGAGGGGCTAAAGAAATGGACACAATCAGAGAATGACTAGTCTAATTTAAGATTTGCACATTATTTCTTTTTCAAAACAGTTTCCTGCCTTCTATACGAAAAAGAAAAGAAAAGAAAAAAAGAGGTATCCTGCCCTATACAACAAAAAAAAATGAAGAAAAATTGTCGAAATTAGTCTGTGAACATGAGATATTCTATGTCTGTGACAACCTCTTTACCGGGTAAAATTTTCCGATCGATAAAGAACAGTACGAAAGAGCACAGATATTTCTTCGTGTCGTCGTGTCACTTTCATGGGATACTAAGACATGTACATCACCCGATATCGCGAATCCGTGTGACATACATTGTAGTGAGGGAGTCAATGACCTTCACATGACTTCTCAATATTAGTCTGTAAATTGAAAGAAAATAAGAACCTTAACGAAACAGGGCTTGATATGTATTAAATTGAAGTTATTGAAACACAAGAAGAGATGACAATTGATAAAAAAATATCCACGAAGTCAAACAGTTTCCGAACATGGCCTAATCTGTTTGTATCATGAGTTTGATCCTCACACAGTTATCATAGCAAGAAAATCAATCAATCTAATCATTTATAAGAAAGAAACATTATTCGAGGTGCGCGTTAACTGACCCGGAACACCATGCGTTGCCACAAAGAAGAGAGACAACACAAAGGGGGCGATAATGAACAATACAAAAACAACAACATTAAAAACACAACTAAACCATAACTTCTCCGAACATAACTCAACTGCGGTTAAACAAACTGTCGGTCCAAATTGTAAAATTTCAATAATGTAAATCAATGGTCTTCTTTTGAAATGCTTGAGCAAGGTAAATGCATTTAAAGTAATGGCTGAAGTGCATGAGGGAATCTGTGGAGCACATCAAGCTGGCATAAAAATGAGATGGTTAATAAGGAGATACGGGTATTATTGGCCCACCATCCTCAAAGATTGTATAGATTATGCAAAGGGGTGTCAAGCCTGTCAAAAAACAGGTCCACTCAAGCATTTGCCAGTCACAGATTTGCAATATGTAATAAAACCGTGGCCCTTTAGGGGATGGGCTATGGACATGATTGGGATGATTTATCCTCCTTCATTGGAAAAGCATAAATTTATCCTAGTAGCTACTGATTATTTCACAAAATGGGTAGAAGCCCAAGCCTATCAGGAGGTCAAACAAACCCACGTAATAGATTTCATAAAGGGAATCATATACAGGTTTGGGAGTCCTCAAACAATAACAGTGGACAATGGTTCCATATTCGAAGGACGATTGGTAAAGGATTTTGCCACGAACCATGGAATTTCATTAATATATACTAGTACTTATTATGCTCAGTCCAATGGTCAGGCAGAATCAACTAATAAAATTATCAAGAAGGGGATCCAAAAAATGGTGGATCAAAACCCAGAAATTTGGCATGATCTGTTACTTGATGTGTTATGGGCATATAGGAATACAAAAAGGACTAGTACAGGTACCACACCATTTGCATTAACATATGGGCATGACGCTGTGTTACCCATGGAGATCACTGTAAGATCCCAGAGAGTAGCATGTCAGAATGATTTAGACACAGGATCTTATCATCAGGCCATGCATATGGAATTGGAAGATATTGATGAGGCTAGAATAAAAGCCTTAAACCAGATTATGCTACAAAAAGCAAGAATAGCCAGAAGCTATAACAAAAGAGTGGCTCTTCGAAGCTTCGATGAAGGAGACCTCGTGTGGAAAGTTATCCTCCCTATTAGGGATAGGAGAGTTAAAAAAGATGGATTAGGAAAATGGGCACCAACATGGAATGGGCCTCTTCAAATCCATAGGGTTTTGAAAGGGGGAGCTTATCATTTGAGAAATTTGAATGGTTATGTTCATCGAAGGAAAATAAACGGAAGACATCTGAAGGCTTATATTCCTTCCATATGGGAGTCCTTCCACAAGAGATAGTGTAAATAAGTTTGGTTACACATTGATGGTTCTGACTGGCTGATTTAGTGTTGAGTGATTTGATGCTAAAAGTTTTTTTTTTTACAAAAAAAAATTACTCTATTAGCATTCGAAGACACAAACGAGTCCCCATACTACTAATCGAAACTATAAAGAATCGAGAATAGCCAAGCAAGAGTTTCATTTCATTAGTAAAAAAAAAGAGACCCAAGCAGGTCTAAGTACAAAACAGACCCAAGTAGGTCTGAACAAAAAAAAAAAAAACAACAGGCCCAAGTAGGTCTGAACAACAAAAAGACCAACTCTGGTCCAAAAAGCAAAATGAAGACCATTGGTGATCTTCATAGTCCCAAAGGAGAATCTTCAAGAGGATCCTCCCTCTGGGGGACTTTTTGCCTCATGAGCCGAGAGGACGGTCGAAAGATCATCCCAGGTCCTAGCCAAGCAGAGGCGTGAAGCTGTTTCCACACACACCAGCTGGCTTCGAAGCTGAGCGATCTCACTTCGAAGGGCCTGGGACTCAGCGTGGACGTCTCTCTTCAGCTCCATGATCATGTTAGTCAGGTTGGCCAATTGACTAGTGAGATCATCAAGATTTGGATGGTTTTCAGCCATGTTGTTTGTTTGAAAGAGATGCTGTGATCTATCGACGTCTAGGTGTATTTATAGCCCAAAGAAATACGGGGAGTCCGCCTCATTTATTACCATTATTAAATGGGTTGCAGACGCATAAAGCCTGGAAGGTGAAGGGTTTGAGAGCGTTAGGCGTCATACGTCAGAAGTATATGATCTTTTACAACTTACGAGGAGACGGCTAAGAAACTACTGGAATTAAATAAGTTAGTTGAAACGATTGGAATTACACTAGATTAGTTTTCGAAGTATCAACACATTTCGAAGCAAAAGTAATAAATAGACATGGAATAAAGGAATACAGCATTGGAAGGAGGATTTCTGTTTGTATTTTCCTTCATGCTATCATGTTTTCATTAATAACATTAAATAGAAAGGGATGGCTAAGAACACCAGTTTATTGGTCAAAGCCATTAGAATAAAGATCGATACATTGGTAAATAATTTCTTTGCTCATAACAGTTACACAGAAGGTTACATTGGAGAACCTATCTAGAGCATAATAGTATCATGGAGGAGGATCTCTAGGGATCAGCCAACTGAGATCCAAAGACTTGAACCTAGCTTCATGGGGATTTGATTCTATCTCCCTACAAAGCTCCATTGGTAGGGAGATAGAGCTCAAAGCCCATTCTTCCTTCGAAGCAACAGCCCAGTACAGGCACATCATGAGTGTTGATGTGTCTATACCTAAGGGCTTTAGGGTTCAAGGGAAATATCATGAGGGTTGATGTGGCTATGTTTCGAAGTTTTTCTTCACAAATACAAGATGAGGCTTCATGATAGTTATCTTTCTTGTAGCTTTACTTGAAAGCTTGGTTTGAATGATACTACAGGAAGGAGAAGTGGAGAAGATGATCTGTAAGTTTTTCTTTTTCCAGAGACCTCTATTTATACTAGTAGATAGTCATTTATGACTCTTTAAGATACGGTAGGTGAGAAGTTGGCACAGTAAGCTTTTAAGCAAAAGAAAATAGGAACTAGTGTCAATCTTAATTACAGTTGTACTTATCCCAGAATTGAATTGAATAATAAAAAAAACGTACAAGCTGTGTGAAGTTACAAAAAGGGGCTTATTACATCACGAATAGTGGTTAGTAGCTCTCGAAGAGAATTAGAGTTAGCATCCACAAGTGAAGTATGGATAGCTTTTCTTCTCTGTTCCTTTCGAAGAAAAGGAATAAGCTGTGGAAGCGTTGATTCATCCCGTAATGCTTCGTCTTCAAGCTCTGGAAAGCCATTCGAAACTTCAGCTATCTCTTCCCTGACCTTCTTCATTTCTTCTTGTAACCACTTCATCTTCTTGTCAAGTTCTGAAAGTTTGTCCCTTCGGGCTTGATAAAGAACAGACGAGAAGCAGTCTCAAGTGCTTTGGCCTCCAATTTGTTGGTTTTCTCAATAGTTGTGCCAATGCTTTCAGACAAGAAGTGATTATAAGCAATCAATTCACTAAATTGTTTGAGGTGCTTTTGAAGAGTGAAGTTGATTGAAGAAGGGAGTCCTTGGGAAAGGGACAAGGCCTGATAGCATACCTCGAAGTGGTAAGTTAAACTATGATCAATCAAAGTAGGAAGTCCTGAATGATTTAAAGATTTTAGAAAACTTTTTAGTGTTAGAACTTCTTCCTTTGAAGGAATATGTTTAATCTTAAAAGAAGGTAAGTCAGAGGGCATGGAAGGGCTCAAAAGTTGTTGAAGGCTTTCGAGAGAATTCGAAGAAGAAGGAAGAATGGGATCAGCAATCTGATTACAAAATTTTTCCAATTGACTCTTAAAGAGGGATATGTTGAAAACCACTAAGGGCAAGTCAATTGGAGCAGAGGAAGATGTGGGATGATCTTCAGGCAAAAAGGCCATGCTTATTCCCTGCATAAGAATTATAAGTTAAGGTTAAATAG
Organism: Rhododendron simsii; assembly: GCA_014282245.1. NCBI lineage: Eukaryota > Viridiplantae > Streptophyta > Magnoliopsida > Ericales > Ericaceae > Rhododendron > Rhododendron simsii. The sequence continues at coordinate 36,200,959 of CM024956.1, forward strand.
AATGTAAAACAAGAAAAGAAAGGTATGATTAAGTATCAAGAATACCTGATCTGAGGAGGAGGTCAAACTGGAGCCTTGATCCTCAGCATTTCTAAGAATATGGCTCTTCGAAGCCAAAGTAGGGTCCATCCTTAAAGGTCCCTCCCCTGAAACCGATAAGGAAGTAAAGGGGAAGTCTCCCTGAAGAATGGGAAGTGGCCCCAGAGTCTTCGAAGGAGCCAAACTGGCCACTACCTGTGCAAAGGTTGGCTCAGTAAGGAATGACAGCAAGGCGTGCATGTCAATATCCTTTGCAGCAAAGTCTTTCTGTATAGAAAGAGCTTGAACAGGGGATGCCTGTAAAAAACAAAAGAAAGTTAGAGTAAAACCTTTCATAATTCGAAAGGCGAGTATTCAGAAGATACCTTGTAAGGGGCATCTGCTGGCATTGGGATTAAGGGTTCTATCACTTCTTGTTGAGGGCAGGGAACAAGAGCTAGGTCCACCGCCTCAACAGGGGATACAACCTGAGCCTACAAAGAAGTTAGCAGCAAGTTACGAGCACAGAAGACATATGAGAATGTATGCAGTTTAAACTAACTTACCCTTTTGGGGAGGAAGGACTTCTTTGGAGAAACAGGTCTCTTGGGAGGAGTTGTTTTCCTCACATAGCGGAGGGTCTCCTTCATCTGTCTTGTTTCACCTGGTTCGAACTCAAGAATTAGAATCACAGTGAAATCCTCTACTGAATCGTAAATGAGGAAGGAATTTACCCCTTGAGGCCAGCATCTCTGTGTCACTCTCTGTCTCTTCATCACTAGAAGAAACCTGAGGACCACGCTTCCTGGTGGTCCTTGTCCTCTTCGAAGCTGAAAGGAAAGGGGTAAGAGGGTGGCTCGGATAAATGGTATGGGGGTTTAAAAAATTAAGGGAAGGGAAGGAAACCAACCTGGAGGTGCAGCTGAGGGCTCAAGATAGTGCTTAGTAGGAATTACTTCTGTAGGCTGAGAAGTAATCTTTCTCTTCTTCGAAGCACTTTCTGGAAAAGAAGTGGCACCTGTAGGATGGAATGCAATTAGGTTTGGTTTCAGCAAAAAAGAAGAGATGTTCAGAGATAATTACCTTTTTTTGTGTTACCCTCGTAGATTGTCTTCTTGATGGAGAGGGGGGAACGACCATTGCTATTGGGGAGGCTTCGACTGGAGTCAGTCTTTGTTCAACTTCGCCTCCAGTAATGTCTTCGATCCCTCCAGCCAAACCAAATTCATTGTCAGAGGAGAAAGATGACGAGTTATTTTTTCCTCCATGCCCAAACTCAGACTTCTCGAACCCAATGTGGGCTAGAAACCGTTTGAAGGGTTTAATCCCTGAGAGGAAGGAGCAGTTAGAGTGCCACCAGTTGTCAAATGCAGGGGTGGTGCGCACTTCAGGTTCCCTGAACTCCTGAGTCACTGTTCTCCTCAATGCATGTCTGGCTTGGGCAAACCCCGTCAGAAATTGGTCAGCCATGATCGGTGATCGTTCAGACATACAGATGTTGGCGAGGCCACAGTAAGGAGTGGGTATGCCTTGAACAAAGTCCAGTTGCCTAGCAAATTGTGCAGGGCAATATACCTCTGCATGTGCTATGGACTTGAGGGTATTCGACGAGGAAATGAAGATCTCTCTGCTTGTAAGAATGTTGCCCCATGCTTGGAGAGCTCGAGAGGATCTTCCCCGTTTGTCTGCCAGAATGTCGAACAACCATGTTGGCCCAACAAGAGTAGGGTATGGATTGGGCCACTCCCTATCTGAGGCTAGACCAGCAAAAAAGCAGAGGTAGTACACCAAAGTCTGTGTTGTGCTATCCTCTGGGTGGACGTAGTTGTCACCATGAACATTGGGCGCCTCGACGACACCAGTAAGGGATGTGGGTGCTTTGAAGGGACCCAGCTCAGGAAAGTAAGCATGAAGCCAAAGTTGGATAAACCATTGGGGCCCTCCCTGCGAATGGTTCAAACCCTTCTGGTAGAAGTCAAACCCAGCTTTGTAGACATGGCCCAAGAAGCAGGAGGCGAAGTCAAACTCTTCTCCTCTAGCAAGTGCCAGTGCCAATGGAACAAATTCATTCATCACTCTTTTCCCGGAGTGGCAGAAGATGTGTTTGCAGAGGGTGTAGAGAATGTAGGCAAAAAACTCTGTCTCAGTCACTTCTCCTACCAATTTCCTTTCTCTGTGGTAGAACTGAGAAAAAGCCCCGTTGGTGGCAGTCAAACGAGTAAATCCCTCGGGAGGATGGAACTCCTTGGTAGGGTCGAATTGGGGGCCATACGGAATAAGCCCCAACATTTGGGTAACATCCAGAACTGTGGGTGCCATCATGCCACAGTTAAAGCGAAAGAAGTTGAAAGATGGGTCCCAAAAGGCCAAGGCGGCCTGAATCAGAGGAGGATTTTGTGGGACCCCCCTTCGAAGGAGGGTAATAATTCTTTTTAAACCCACCTTCTCTAAGTCGTCCGACTTCGCAGCCAACATACGGGTGGTCCATATCTTCCAATCCTTGTCCAATGTGGGCCAACAGGGGAAGGATTTCTTTGGAAAATTTTGCCAATCCTGGTTCGAACAAGCCCGGATTTCAGCATCCCCCAATCGAGGATAGTAGAGAGAAAGGCTAGCAGGGATTTCTCCTATGAGTTGAGGGCCTAAAATATAAGTACCTTCTTCGCTAGGGTTTGGAATGAAGACCCTGGCATCGAGATAGGGCTCTTTAGTCGGTCCTGGTGTTTGTCCTGACACGAACCGTCTCAAAGCCAAAGAGGGAGTAACATGTTCTCGGGCTGCTGGATTGCTGGAAGAAGCCATTGATTCAGTTTGGGTTTAGCGCTGATGACGAGGAAAAGGAGAGAGGGTTTCTGTTCTTGGGAGTTTTGAGTTTGAGAAAGCTTGAACGAGTAGAGTGTAAGGGGTGGTTTTGAATCAATTCCGCTTTTATACTCCTGCAGGTGGGCCAGGCCTGTAGTGGGCCCGTACTCCGGGGTCCGCTGGGGTTGGTTTTTTCTCTTTAGTAGAGTTTTTTATTATCAGAATTCCTATTTTAACAATAAACCCAAGTCCAGCGTGTTGAAAAAAAGAAATTTCATTGAACAAACCTACTGGATTACAAAATTGAAATTTACGTATTTACAAAAGGGAAAAAAACAAAACAAGGGAAATTCTAGTTCCTATGAGAAGAAGCACAAATTAGGCCTTCGAAGGGCTTGGGTGCTGAGCGGTTGCTTTTTTATTCTCAAAGTAATGAGGAAAGGACCAAGTAACAAGGCTATGGAACTTGTTCCATGCAAACTGGAGGAATTTCAGCTCCATTTTCCTCATGTCTTCTTTGGAGTCTGACTCCAATTTCTTCTCCAGCAGAGGCCTAAAGCGGAGCACCAAAGCTTTGGCTTTCCTTCGAAGCCGAGCCTCTTTTGTTGGACGCTTCATTTGTTGCCTTTTGAAGCGCCTTCGAAGCTTTTTGTCAGCATGGCCAGGCACCACTTCGAAGGACTCAGTAGTGAAGTTATGGATTTGGTCATGCAGTTTTTCAATCCTTTCCTTAGTAAGAGCATAGTCTTGAAGGGTTTGATCGAAGCAATACGCAGCAGTATTGGCTTCGAGCCATGACTTGATCACTGGTAAGAAGTCCAGGAAGCAGTGGATTTGATAGGAAACCGCAGAAGGGATGGAACATAGCACCAGTGTTTCACAAGCCCATTTGAAATTGGTGAGTGGGACTTGTTCTTCCAGGATATGGATGTCCAGAAAGGAGAAAGCTGCAAGAAGCTGCAAAGCTTTGCTCTTGTCAGCAGAGTAGATGGAATAACCATATTGCCATTGGAAATGAGGGGTGTTAATGGCAAGGTTATTCACCTCATTGAACCAGTCGGGCTCTTCAGGAAGAGGAATTAACTTGTTGGTCTCTTCGAAGTCAGCTGGGAAGTGTGGGGTTTGCACCTCTGTGAGCCAGAGGGTTTTTTGGGCTTGGGCCATGCGTTTGAAGTCGCAATAAGGGGCAGGCCCAAGATAGTTTTCTTCCTGTTTGAGGAAAGGAGAAAATTTGAGAGAGGAATAAATGGATTCGAGCATGCCCATGTGAACGGTATCGTTACCACTCAGGGGTAGGAATTGACTCGCAAAAAGGGTTCAAAAGTGATGGAATTTATGAGGTGTGGGATCAGGCTGATCGAACCGGACCAGAATGGTGCCAGTGTTGGTATTAGTAGGGTTTTCTTCCCATGAGCCCCAGTTGGACCCATCGAACGAATTCGAACGGGTTAAAGAGGAGTCCCAACCTGTGGTGGATGGGTTGGGGGTATGGAATGTTCGATCCGAAAGGATTTTGCTTGCTAACATTCGAGGAGAGTTTGGAGGAGACATTTGAGGAGAAGGAGTTTGGCAATCGAGATTGTCCAAGATAAGATTGATTTCTGGAAGAGAGTCCATAAACTTAAGATTCCTTAATAAAGGAAAACTCAAATTCGAAGGGGTTTATAAGGGGTAATGTAATTCGTTAAACCCTATCATTAACTGCCATTTATAGGGAAATTATTGTAGCTATCTTTGGGAAGCTCAATAGACGTGCATGGGAATGAAGCCCTGTCAAGCTTCGTGCATCCGAAGTTGAAGGGATATGGGCAGAGAACGTGTGCCATTAACATTTATTTAGCATAAATAAAATGTTAATGCGGGGGGTGTGTTTACATCCTAAAATATGCCACCCAATAGGAAAGTTACACGTGACACCAAATAGTGTGTTGACCAATCAGAACACATCGATTGAACCCGAGATACAGAGGATTGCGGGGTTAAATGGTGATGTTGTTTTAGTACTATACGGTATCGTTTTGATTGGAACCGACAGCGTTTAGACTATAATTAAGGATGGTTTTAAAAGCAGTCTGATTTAAACCGTTGATTGATCTTTGGAAACATCAACGGTACCATTACTGTTTGGTTTATAATGAATGGTGGAAATGATTGTAGGGGATTATTCTGAGCCAAACACTAACCCACGTTGCTTGGAAGTGGGAACCGTTATTTAAGCATGGAGCCACGAACACCACGATCGAAGCAAGCAGGAGAAGAAGGGATTCTGGAAATATCAGGATAACCGTTCGAAGACCCCCCTCAACCGTTTTATGTGGCCAACTGGATATCAATCGAAGACGTGGGGGTCGAAGGCAAGCTCAGCGTCTATAAATAGAAGAAGCAATTGAAGAGAAGGACACACGAAAAATCCATATCATCTGACAATTCATACAAAATGATTGCTCAGAGATCTATCTTAGATTAGTTTTAGTTTAGAGTAGGGTCTTTTTTGTAAGTTGAAGGCTTATTTGCATGTTAAGACTACTTTCGATTAAATTCAAGTTTTCTTATTTCCTTTAAGTTCTTTTCTTACCAAAGAATAGTTGTTTGCAAGTTCGCTTTTGATTAAATTCAGTGTGCTTGCATTTCTTTATTATTCTTGATAGAATCTTAAGAGTGTTTGTATACAAACTTACCTTTGATTAGATTCAGGTTTGTTTGTGTTCAATCATCTTTTCTGATTTCGAAGCGCGTCAATCTTTTATTTGGTTGATACCTTAAGGAAAAATCCTCTTAGTTGAGGTAATCGAACGGATAACACAATTGCCTGATTGAAATTAGTGGTTTCAAATCATTTTGAAAAGAGTAATTTCTTCTTTGAAGTTATTTCTTTTCTGGCACGCCCGCACACAATTATTTGTCAATTGATTTGAGTTAATTCAGCCCAAACACATGTACACCACCCGATATCACGAATCCGTGTGACATACATTGTAGTGAGGAATCAGAGATTCAATGACCTTTACATGACTTCTCAATATCAGTCTATAAATTGAAAGAAAATAAGAACCTTAACGAAACGGGGCCTGATATGTATTAAATTGAAGTTATTGAAACACAAGAAGAGATGACAACTGATAAAAAAATATCCACGAAGTCAAACAGTTTCCGAGCATGGCCTAATCTGTTTGTATCATGAGTTTGATCCTCACACGGTTATCATAGCAAGAAAATCAATCAATCTAATCATTTATAAGAAAGAAACATTATTCGAGGTGCGCGTTAACTGACCCGAAACACCATGCGTTGCCACAAAGAAGAGAGACAACACAAAGGGGCGATAATGAACAATACAAAAACACAACTCCGTCCAAATTGTAAAATTTCAATATGTAAATCCAATCAGCCACCATAATCACACATTGCAAAGGAGCATTTTGTTTCTCCAGGACACTCCTCAAAACAAGAACCACAGTGGTAAGGATCATTTTGAACATCCACACACTTTCCATCGCAACAAGCGCGCCCGTAACCACAAGCGCTCCCGCAAGCACCACAATGACTCGAATCGCTCATTGTGTCCTTGCAGAATTTTCGAAAGCAACAAGTCGTACCTCCCCACGGGTTCTTCTCGCGGTCCAAGCACACAGACGGATCCCGATCGCACCACATGACTCTCTGCCTTCCGCGGTAGAAGTTCAAGTGTGCTGAAGGGCGAGAACCCTGCCTACCATTTTGAAAACCATGAGAAGTGCCTAACAGAAGAAGAACGACAAAGGACACGAATTGATTCGAAAAACCAACATTTCCGGGATTGAGAGATGCACAAAGCATGGAAATTCGAAGTTTTGCAGAGCAAATTTGACATGGGTGATTGGCGATTGAGTTGAATAACAAGGATTTCTGCTTAGATAGAGAAAGCTTGAAACTGAACCCAGGTTTTGTTTATAACATTGGTTACATCAGCTGTGTGAACTTTAGTCAAATATGTAACATTTCAAAACACTTTTCTTACGTAGAGGATCAACCTAACATGTTTCAAATTATTCATGAGCATGCATGAGGTGGATGGGGATATGACATGTTCTTTTTTTTTTTTTTGTTGATAACCGGATGTTCAGGCCAGTTTAGGTGCACCTCGACTAATAACCGAGACATTCCATTCCAAGCCCGTTCTAGTATATATCTATTCCATTCCAATCCAAAATCACACGAGCGCGGGCGCGAGAGAGAGAGAGAGAGAGAGAGAGAGAGAGAGAGAGAGAGAGAGAGAGAGAGAGAGATGAGTGAAATGGGCTTCCCTTCTGAGCCCGATTCAAGGGTCTTATTTTCTGCCTAATGGGCCTAGACCAAATGAACTTGGCCCAAAGAATATGGACTGGGACACAATTTTGAAGCTTGGGAATTAAGAGCCCGTTATTCGTTTCTTTTTTATTTTTTACATTATGATTAGATTCGCATCAAATTTTATAGATTAATCGTCCGTCTTCAGAATATAAATTTTAAACAAAAAAATATGATCTAAATTACGAAATTAACTAAGAACATTATAACAGAATGATTCAAAAAAAAAATATCCGAGTCCTAATGTCCTTATCCAGCTTCAGTCTATATTTTAATTTATCTGATTTTCCTTCTTTGAGATGAATTAATAAATTTCAAACATTTTGACCAAATTTTCAATATGTCCAAAGAAATTATTGGAGCAAATATCATTTCTATCTCGCACCAACACGTCTGATATTAAGAAAAGAGCTCTTGCAGAAAGGTTGGTTAGAGATATCTCATATCTCGTAAAAACACTAGCCCTGTTGTGTGTACTATCTGTCCAGATGAGCCGGAAAAGGGGGATTTTCCGCCACCCCTGTGGGCCCCCTTCGCACATTTTTTGGGTAATCCAAACCGTACATATTGTAGAGCCTGTATAATAATATATCCATTTCAAAAAATCAGCTTATCCGTTCATCGATAGTTATGTCAGTTGAGTTTTTAGACGAAAAAATAAACGGCTGTGGACAGTATAACTTAAAAAATAGTTGATAGATCCAGGCCGTCCATTTTTTCTTCTAGAAATCAACTTTTGACATATCTATCAATGTCCGAACAAGTTGATTTTTCGCATAGATACATTATTTTACAGGCTCTACAAGATGCACGGTTTGAATTACACAAAAAAGCCCAAAAGGGAGCCCACAGGGGGTGCTGGCGGAAAACAAAAAAAACCCTCTGTTCGGCTCATCCGGACGGAATTTAATCTCCAGTTAATAATGAGATTATTTTCATCTTTCTGAGAGTCCCACACAGATGAATGAATCTATCCAAATTTCTTGTGACACATATAGTCCAGAAATTTGAAAACTGATAAAATTGTAAGTACAAACCTCTTTTTAATTTTCTTCGGTACTTGGGATTTTGGAAGGTACAAATCTTATCATCAGTGTGGAAATAAAATTGTATCTTGCGATCGAGAACTTTCTTCCTTCGTAAAGAACACAAATATAGAGTACAATAATTGACTAAACAGAATAATAAGATTCCAGGACAAACATATATGAGCATACAAATCTGTGATCCCAAAAAGACCTTTGCAACCATTTGACATTAACCCCTTTGTCCGGATTTTTTCTCTTTCTCTTAATTTTTACAAGATTCAGATCAAATTTTCACCTCGTGTTGTTTTTCTCGATCAGAGGAATCAAAAAAGTACTCCAATATAGACCAAAGTTGAAAAAAAAAATCATATAAGAAGACAAACAAATCGAATTTCGCCGTCTTATATGGAACTTTCATTAACTTTGGTCTAGGCTTGAATACTTTTCTGATTCCTCTCGTCAAGACGAAAATTTGATGTAAAATTCAACATGAATCACATGAAGATTAAGAGAAAACAAACAAGAAGATCGTGTGCCAAACAGCCCCTGAAGTTACGCCAAACTCAATCGTACGATGGCAATGCATTTCAGAGAGTGGGGACTTTTGGGCATTCAGGCACGCTCGTGAACGTACATAACCTGCAAAATGCTTTCCTAGCTTTTATGCTAGATTTTGTCTCACTTATCAGATTATAAGTTTCAAACTTTCACTCGTGATTCTCTGAGGTCCCATAAAATGAAGGGTCAATTGGGCTTAGAATCTTGTGCCCGTGGCAGACAAAAAGTAGGATCCGTAGGATCCATCTCTTCTGTACGAGAGATTATTAAGTGCCCATGGGGCACCACGTGGCGATGCCTCAAGCCTCTTCTCACCACACATTGTTGTCGGATCCTCACATTTAGTCTCGAACCCCACAGAAAATGTGTGGTTGAGTAGGAGCCCGGGACACCACGTGATGTGTCCCAGGGGCGTTGAATAATTTTTCCAACTGTACCCACACCAATCTTGAACTCCAATCAAATGAATCATGCAAGCGTTCATCAAGGGATGAAACAGTATACAACATGTGAAAGGCTTTGGTTTCTCCTTCATTCCTCTTCTGTGTCCTTTATTTTTTTAATTTTATTTTTGGTAAATGATTCATTTTATAGCCAACGAAACAAAAACTCAGGGGAGGAAAACCCCAATACAATCAAACTTGACAAAGAAAGCCTACAACAAACAACTAAATGTCAAAACCCCCAAGGGACAGAATTCCCCAACATTTTAGAAGAGATTTGCTAAAGATTACAAATTTTTTGGTTCTCAACTGTGTTGGGGATGTTCTTCCAAGTACAGATTCTAAGCCTCAGATTATCTTGAATGCAGGCCAAGATTTTATTTGGCTCGAAAGGAACTCTCGAGTTTTTGATATTTTTAAGATCCGAACACAATCCGAAGATAATCCGACGGGTAATTCATTTGGTGAGATCGGATCCAGGATACACCTCACAACGCGAAGGTTGTGAGAAGGTCATGAGTTCGAAAATCCTACTTGCACACAAGGTCCCCTTTGGCCACGCCCATGGATCCCAAGACGGTCGATAGATATCGATTCGGGTGCGGGAAGATTCCGCACCTTGTCATCGCGCTAATATGGTGTAGGAACCAATAATAAACCACTCCGTGGGCATTAAATGTCACGATGTAAATTCAGCTAACTTGGTCATGCATCAACTCACTTACATTTGTATAGGCGGATTCACAATGCACCCATTATGATTTCTTATTTGTTTGTTAGATTATAACAACCCGATTGGGGATACCCGCACTAAGTGAGGAAAAAGACACCTTTAATTTGATGTTTGGATCTTGAATTCGCAGAGGTAAAAGGAAGAAAAAGAGAGAGCAAGGCAACAAAGGGTTTATGTTTGAATCTTGAATTTGTGGTGGTGGGAAAAACAGAAGGGATAATTGGCAACGGGGTTTAAGAGGGACTCATCAACCAAAAACAGAGTTTTAGGGTTAGGTCCTTTTCATGACAGCCTCACGAGAACTAGCTCAATTTGGCCTCCATCAAACAAAACAAGAAACACAATCCAAAGGCCCATCCAGCTACAAGCATTGCAATACACATGACATGGGTCCACAAGATTGACACTCTAGGGTTTACTATAAATCTCAGCTCTAGCTCGGAAATTTTGACTTGTAATTCACTCAATGAAGAGTGTAGTGGTGAATGATTATGGACTGACATGGGGTTGGCCTGGTTTTCAAGACTTGTGACTCAAGACTATGCTCCCTCCTAAGGTCTCAGGTTTGAAACTGTTCAGGTATTACTGACTCTTTTAGGGCCAGTACGGAGCATTGATCCAGCTTTAATTTTACTCCCAGCAAGTGAGCGGTGAGATTGGGCCTCTAAAATTGGTTGAGGTGGGCGTGAGCGGGTCTAGACACCTAAGTTTAAAAAAAGAAGATTATGGACTAAGAAGAGAAGATTGCATAGCATACATACCTGGATCTCATGTGCTCGAATCTCTAGAAGAGCAAGTAGAACAAACAGTGCCAGAGACTCAAAATGGATGCATATACTTTAACTTTCCAATTCTGTCTTAGGCTGTGTTTGGTTTTCCACATATTTCTGGTCCTACACAGCCTATGGAAAATCGAGATGATAGCCAAGCACAGGAGTTAAAGCGCATAGTGAGACTACAGGTCAGGTCAACAGTAACTTATCAATAAAGCAAAAGGTTAAAAACAGCCCACAAGCCTATCGTTAAGGTTTAAAAAATATACTAAAATATGTGAAAATAGATAAAAAGTGTATTGTAACATCGAAAAGAGAAAATAGTACTTCATAAAACAATTTACGTGGAAAATAATTCCAGCCTATTATCTTCATTATACAATGGTAACATCGAAAAGAGAAAATAGCATTCCCTATATCCCACAATATTAAGTCCCATTCGAGAGTCCTTTTTAAGATGACATGCAACTACTACGCATTTTTCAGGTCTGATTTGTAACATTGTATCTTTAGCTCCGTTTCTGAAAGCATTCACAATGATTTCCAAGGAACGAATTCAGGAAACTAAGGAGTTTTATGTCTCGATTTTCGAAGTGGACATGCATTTCAGACATCTCAAATTGAAAACCATAAGACAAATAAAGTGTGAGGGACAGTATAGTCGCTTACCTCCGTAGCTGAAAGTCAATAAATCTGTGTTTGTTTGTTTTCTCAGCACAGGCTCCCCTTCCTCTGAGGGAAACAAGTAAACCCTTCCTCTGAGGGAAGCAAGTAAAAAAAACCTTTCAAATTCTTGTCTGTAGCATCAAGAGAGCAATAGAGAGGGACCAAGACAAATTTGGAAGCTGCCCAATTTGAGTCACGAGCCAATGCCCCTAGCCTCCAAAAATGCTGCAATACGGTGATATCACCCTCGTCCCCTTTCTTATCTCCTACTACAACATCTTCATGAGCTCAACATTCCCCACAATTCAATGGCTTCCACCTCTTCTTCCTCTTCTTTTCTGGTTTCTCCTCATGACAAAGATAGACCAAACATCGAATCGATACGGGTAATTGTTGCTTCAGTCAACCAACACATCAATGAGTTCCTCAGAGACTCCAAAACCAGGAAATCTGCGAAATTGAAATGCACTTCAAAGCTGAATATCCAAAGGACGGAATTCTTTGAATTCTCAGAGCAATCTACACTGTCAAATCTGTACTGGGGAATAGAGAGTATTGAGGCGGCTGTTCAGTCGAAATGCGGGGAGGAAAAATCATTGAGGCTGAAGAATTCAGAGCAAATGCTTCAAGTCCCAGCGTTGCTCGACGAAAACGGAGTCACTGCGGGAATTCCAAACCGGTACCTGGTTTCCTCCTCCTATTTTTACCTGTGTCTGGTCAGGAAACTCCAAGGAGACGAGTGGCAGGTTGCCTTGCATCTTCTCCAAGCTGTTCTGGTCTCCCCGAGAGTTGTTTGGACACAGTTTGTGCCAAAGCTATGCGAGAGTCTTTTTGTTTCGTGCATGGCTTCTGAAAGGCGGGAAATGGCAGGGAGGAGTTTGAAATCTGAAGTGTTGGTGGATTTTGATGAGGGTGAGATGGGTGAAAAAACCGCGGACATGGCGAGGAGATACAAGGCCTGGTTGACATATTATCAGGTTATGTCATATGGAGAGTTACCAAAGAGAAATTCCGGATGCGGAGATATTGCTTCAGCCGATGACGACTCGCAATTTTTCGAGTAAGCTCTCCTTCAGTACCTGCTTTCTATTCTTCAGTTAAGATTATATTCAGCCCAACAGACTGCAACTTAGAATTAAGAATTTTATAACTATGGAGTAGCATGTTTTGGAAGGAATTAAGGCCAAGTTTCCATACGGGGCTGAAGGAATCCATACGGGGCTGAAGGAAAATAAGCCCGTTTACCCCTGTAGGGAAACTCTGCAGATTTTTCTTTAGCACAGGACTACTAAAATATGCCACAACCAATCTGAATTGATCTTACGAAATTCGGGTAGTGACATGCTATGCAGAATATCAATTCCAAACAATTTAAGAAGCCATGGACACTGTTCACTAGCAGGTAAGAATTAAGTAGTAAAGCTGTAAAAGTAATATTGCTCTAAGGTCTGCAACAACGATTACTTGCTCATCCAGCACAAATTAATCATGATCAAGGGTGCCGTCTATAGAAAGTAGAATCAGAGAGTCGGCAAATGTATGAAACCAGTAGATTTTCTGCATGGAAAAGTTGCAGAGATGGTTTTGTATATGGGTTAGGCTCAAATCCAATGTGAAGATGTGCACAAGCCACCATTGTTGACAAAACCATCTCCACTGGATAGAAAGTGATCTTTTCTGGATTCTCCACTGTCTATCTATTTGTAATCTTCCAAGAGATGCAAACTGTAGCAGAAAAATATAAGAGAGGCAAATATTTGATTGGTTTTCCTGTTTTCGGCTCCAGTAAGCGAAATCCTTTTGTAAAACCCAAACCACATAAAAATCTGTGTTTTTGTGTGTGTGTGTGTGTGTGTTTGCGTGCATGCGTGTGTGAGCTTCTAGGCACAACAAAAACTAGTTACAGAAGAAAATGAAGGTAAATAAGTCCCTTAACATTTCCAAAATGTTTTTGGTCTGTGGCTCGAATGATGAATACCTCAGCAAGTGACAAATTGACGTTTATTTATCTCATGAATTCAAACTTACCGCTTCAGTTGCGAGTTCTCATCTTTTGCTCAATGCTTCTGGACAGGAACAGAAAGGCCACTGGCACAGAATCTTCAAATGTACAAGAATATGAAAAGAGCTTGCTAAGTTACCGCAATGTAAGCCTTGACTCACTTTCTCATTCCACTAACATTTCTTTTATACACTGCAGTAAAAATTGCAAATAGTGTTATGATCGTATCCTCCAAAATCAACAAGTTTCAGGATGTAGAAATATAAGAACTACTTCAATATTATAAACTAAAGAACTTAAGATATGCCAGCATAGAAAAGCACACTCAGCCACATATCATTGAACTTACAATTTCCATACTGAATCCGGTTCAATTGGGATCACTATGTCTTTGGCTTGCATAATCCTAACAGGGTAAAACTTTCATGTATAATATTATTACAACTTGCCTGAAACAGAAAATAAATCCATTCAATCCGATTCATTTTGAAAAGGTCCATCCACGTGATCCTCAAGGATACATAACTCCTATAACGTCAAAGAAGTCCAAGGTATCTGATATTGTGGAGCTTGAAGACCCTACAGAAGCTCATACAGATTCGGAACAAGTTTACAGTGAACCAGAGGCAAGAACCTCAAGTAAATGTCTTCAAGATTTGCTGACAGAATCTCAGTCAGATACCCCTATTTCCGAGAATTCATGCAGTAGCAGTTCATCAGATGAGGATGATTTTGAGGTAATTTCAGACAAAATATCATTTTATCAGGTATTTCTTTAATCATTTACTCTCTCAGAGCCAAGTATTCTATGATTCTCCCTGATTTCCTGAATCAGGTGTACACAGGTGACACTGGAACCTCGAAGAAAAAAGTAATAAAAGCAGATATTCCTCGGCCACGAATTTCTAATCAGTTTGTGCCGTGCTCCTAACCATTCCACAATAATATTTATGTTAACCCACTGTGTCAATATATACTAAATGTGATTGCATTGGCACATACAGGAAGCAGGTGGCACCTTGCTCCAAATTGGGTCCAGAGTTTGCAATATCACTGCCTCGTGCTCCTGGAAACCTGGCACATGAGGAATACATCACAAATTCCTATACAGAAAGATGTTACAGATCATTCAGTGCTTTTGAGTTATCCATCTTGGAACTACAAGAAATAGATAGCTTTACTCCATCAAAAAGCCACGAGGAAGAAGGGCGGCCAGATCAAAGGAGTTTACACCAACATGATCTCCAAACTTTCGATAATCTCAAATCTAAATCTCTGAAGACTTACCACTTCACCCAGATGGATCAGAAAAGGAGTAGTAAAAGGAGTAAACAGAATCAATATTTCCCAAGAAAGCCAACTAGAGTTTGTTCGCATCCTCGAAATGGTTCTGAAATTGAATTACTGGGAATACTTGAGAAAGCAATTTCAAAGCTATGCTTCTCGGAAGGCTTAGGAAGATTCGATGAAGATCACACCGTGGAAATTGTAAGAACGTACGAAATGCTGAGCAATAAAAGAGGAGTGAAGTACACTCTGGTGAAAGACATAATTCTGGATCAACTGCTAACAGCTATTTCAGCTTCCAAAGAAGTAGGAGTTATCAGGGCATCAGTTGCCATACTTTCAACTCTTGCTTCAGTTAATAAGGGAGTTATACAAGACATCAACAAGAATGGTTTACCTTTGTGCAATTTAGCAAGTGCTCTAAAAAGAAATGTGCATGAGGCAGCAGTTCTAATTTATCTAATCAATCCACCTCCAGCAGCAATAAAGACTTTGGAACTTCTTCCGACACTTGTGGAGGTCGTGTCCACTTCAAAGAGGTACAAGGGAGGCTTAGCATCACTTCTGCCAACACCTCCTGCGGCGTCATTGATGATTATTGAAGTTTTAGTAACTTCATTTGACTATGGAACCAATAACATGCATTTGGCTGCAATTAATTCACCACGAGTCCTTTCTGGGCTACTGAATGCCCCAAGAAATAATAATATGGAAGACTTCACTTCTTTAGCCACCATTCTTGTGAAATGCATGCGGTTTGATGGGCAATGCAGAAAATATATTTCAAAATCTGCTCCTGTGGGACCATTTCTCTCTCTCCTAAGAAGTAACCAGGAGCGAGCCAAGTTCATTGCCCTCGATTTTTTCAACGAAATCCTTTGCATGCCAAGGTATGGACACATAGCTATCAAGAAATGACAATAAGTGGTTAAGATAATCATCACAATGTACAAAACAAAAACTTCCAATACTTGAGAAACTTGTTTTAGGCATCAAGAGGTTGATTGTGTTGTTTTTTAGGTCATCAGCCACCAACGTATTGCGGCAGATACAAAAGGAAGGAAGTGTCAACAACATGCATATATTGGCACTCCTTATTCAACAATCAGAACGCGAGTACAAACTTCTGGCAGCAAATTTGTTGCTTCAGCTAGACATCCTGGTAAACTAACAAGTGTGCAAGTCATGATGTTATCTTTTTCCTAAAGTCAAATTTTGTCATCATACACATTGTATGTTTCCTATTACATAAGATGTCATGATGAAAGTTACTTAAGAAAGTGCTCTTTCCAAGAAAATCCTCAAATATTGTATTGCCCTAGCTTTCCCTACCTAATAGGAACTCCATTCCATCTCATAATACAGTTTGGGAAAACTCCGAATATATCAACCAGTTCATTTTTCTCTTCAATTGATGGGTGTAAATTGTAGAAGAAAAGGGTTATAAGGGTTAAAGCATGAGAAAGACACTAGGCACACCACAAATATGTTTTAAGTTGATAACTTGATAAACATAAAAAGCTTGATTGCAATTGAATTTTTTTTCTCAGGAAGACTCACCAGGTAAGAGTACATATACAGAAGAAGCTGTGGAGGCCCTCATCGAGCCATTGACCTCTGCAGAGAATTCTGCTACACAGCAATTGTCAACATTTCTTCTATCAAACCTTGGTGGAACATATGCCTGGACAGGGGAACCATATACAGTAGCATGGTTGCTAAAAAAGACAGGTTTGGCCACTCAGCATCACAGGAATATGATAAGAAACGTCAACTGGTTGGATCCGACACTTCAGGTGAGTGGCGATAAAAAAAAAAAAGAAACAGTTTAGCATAGTTTAAACAGTTAAACCTATTTTCTAGAGTTCGACTGTATTTGGATCGAAATGGGATTTGACGAAGGAAAGGAAATGATAGGAAAACCAAAAAAATAAATCCGGACTCTCCAGTCAGTTATCTTGGTATCTTTCCGTCACCTTTTCCTTTCCCTCCATACATGTCCCCAACAATCCATGATCCAAACACAGCCCTAACGTCCTGGCTTGAAAAACTAGAAGAGAAAAAAAAAAGAAAAAAAGAAAGGTTATGTAGGAGAGGAAAGAGAAGAAAATAGACAAAAAAGAAGGAAAACTGATTTCCTTCTTGCTTAGATAGTTAGATGGTTTAGGAGAGGATTTTAGAGAAAAGATTTTCTTAACCCTTGTCATTTCTCTACAGATCTCTCCAATCTTGGAGAGACTTAAAATGCAGGTTAAGGGAAAAGATTCCTCTCCTTTTCGCTATGACATCAAACTATCCAAACAAGTGATTTGGGAGGAGAGACAAACGTCATGTTTATTTTTCACAATTCCCCAATCCAAACAGGCCATTAAGGTTTCATATGTAAACATAATTGTAATTCCATATGGGGTTGCAGGATTCCGCTACAGATGCATGGTGCGAAAAGATTGCTAGAAGTGTTACAAAAACAGGAGAGCCTGTATTTCATGCTTTGAAGACAGGATTAAGCAGCAAGATAAAGAAGGTTTCTCAAGAATGCCTTACAATCATTGCATGGGTTGGATGCGGAATTGCAAGAACGCAAGATAACTTGAGACATACTGCATGTGAAATCTTACTAACTGCAGTTGAGCAATTTTTGCATCCTGGATTGGAGCTTGAAGAAAGACTTTTAGCTTGTTTATGCATCTATAATTATGCTTCTGGTAAAGGTAATAACTGCACTCAATAAGATTTTGCAATTATAAGTTCCACAGATTGATATAAAGCTGAATACAAAAGAACAAAAACAAGATAGAAAATGCAAAAGTTATTCATCAGGATCTAGTTAGGCACATCGTAATCATTCTGCAGGATCAAAACTTTAGTAGCAACATAAGACCCACAAGAGGATCTAATCTAGTTTAGCAAAGGTTTATAACCAGCTGATGAGCTTTGCATTTTTACTACAACTAATCCAACAGTGTAATAAATTTCCCTCTCCTGACCCCAGGGTGGTTTCTTCCTAAAAATTTTGCGGATCTCAAGTCAATTTTTTTTCTTCATATTTTATAGCAGAATTTACTTGGATTTCTGCTGAACAGGAATGCAGAAACTAATTCATTTCTCAGAAGGTGTAAGGGAGTCACTTAGAAGGCTTTCAAACATAACTTGGATGGCAGAGGAACTACTCAGGGTTGCCAATTTTTTCCTGCCTAATAAATGGGTAAGTCTTCTTGAATGCTACAACTTTCAGCATTAGCTCATAGAGTTACGTGCACTTCGAGCAACACCCTTATATACTACTTCTTTCACAATTGTCTAATGCCAAGTGCACAAATGTTTGCATCCAAGAACTCAAATTCTTCTCCTGGTCTCAAATGAAATTCTAGACGGATGAAATAACTAGAAAAAATACACGGTGACAACGGCATTGACCCTCTCCCCTCCATTTCACACTGGCGGAATACTTCAAAGTGGCCCTTCTATTACAGATTCGGCCAGTGACTTCCTTCCAGTATTCAAATGCCATTAGAATGATGTGTACTAATGAGTCTCTATATCATCACGCTTTATTAATATTCGAAATCATTTTATTTGACTAAGAACATGGCATTTAAGTGAAATATGATACATAAAAAAAAAAAAAAAACAAACATAGATCAGACAGGACAACTCAACATAAACCGAGCCCGTCAATCCCCTGTACAGGTGGTTATTATTATCTAGAATGCTTTCCTCATTAACGTAGTTGTGTAACACCTGCCCCGTAAGTTCACAATAGCAGCAATGATATCAAAATATTGCTTTCCATTTTGGGTTTTGTTTTCTGTTGATTGAAATTTGAAACCACTGACAAATTCCGTTGACTGTCTTGCATGCCTACGTTAAAACCGTTAGAATTAACACATTAATACACCAATCAAAGATTGAAACTTCAATGCACTAAACTTTTTCGTGGATTAAACAACAATTTAAACACCAAGCCTGGTAATCGTATATTTTTTCCTTCTATTTTGAAGATTAAATAGCAATTTCGAAAAACTCTAGTCTAGTGCAAAATTGAGGATAAGGGGATTCTTACCAAAAGGAGAGAACCAAATGGATTTGGGGAAGATGTGTACAGAATTTTCAAGTGATCAATCGGCGATGAATTGAGGAGGGGCTCCAACCCAAAACGTTGGATGAATTGGTGGGCGCTGAGTGTTTCGTTGTGCGTCGAGAAGTGGGTTGTGGGAGAGAGAGAGAGAGAGAGAGATTTAAAAACCGTAACTATGGAGGGAGAGAGGAGAGAAGAGAGAGAAAGACAGACGTGAGACTTGTTAATAGGTTGGAATCAATGATTCAATCCAACGGCTATAACTTATTAAAATTTTGATCCGACGGTTGAAGAGTTGCTCATGTTTATATGGGTACATAAAAGTCCGCTCTGTTTTATAATAGCATTGGACATGAATTTTCTTTTTTCCTTCCCTGCAATGATTATCTCTTTTTTTTTTTTCCCTTATCTGCGACTGTTTCTTTTTGTGTTTTCCTTAGCCATTGCTTCAGCCTTTCGACAAAAAATAGTAAAATCTATATCAAAACTTTTAATCTATAAACCAAGAGTCCATAACATGAAGAACTGAAAGTTTTTTTTGGTCAGGATTCAGACATTAAGAACCCATATACTACCAAGCCTGATAATCGTTTTATTGAACCTTTAGAATTAACACATTAATACACCAATCAAAGATTGAAACTTCAATGCACTAAACTTTTTCGTGGATTAAACAACAATTTAAACACCAAGCCTGGTAATCGTATATTTTTTCCTTCTATTTTGAAGATTAAATAGCAATTTCGAAAAACTCTAGTCTAGTGCAAAATTGAGGATAAGGGGATTCTTACCAAAAGGAGAAAACCAAATGGATTTGGGGAAGATGTGTACAGAATTTTCAAGTGATCAATCGGCGATGAATTGAGGAGGGGCTCCAACCCAAAACGTTGGATGAATTGGTGGGCGCTGAGTGTTTCGTTGTGCGTCGAGAAGTGGGTTGTGGGAGAGAGAGAGAGAGAGAGAGATTTAAAAACCGTAACTATGGAGGGAGAGAGGAGAGAAGAGAGAGAAAGACAGACGTGAGACTTGTTAATAGGTTGGAATCAATGATTCAATCCAACGGCTATAACTT
The DNA here is from genome assembly GCA_014282245.1 of Rhododendron simsii. Lineage (NCBI taxonomy): Eukaryota > Viridiplantae > Streptophyta > Magnoliopsida > Ericales > Ericaceae > Rhododendron > Rhododendron simsii. Next base: position 36,220,745 of record CM024956.1, read on the forward strand.
ATTAAAATTTTGATCCGACGGTTGAAGAGGTGCTCATGTTTATATGGGTACATAAAAGTCCGCTCTGTTTTATAATATAGATTGCTTTCCATTTTGGGTTTTGTTTATTGTTGATTGAAATTTGAAACCACTGACAAATTCTATTGACTGTCTTGCATGCCTACGTTAAAATCGTAAGAGCAGCGAATTTCTTGTGTTCACACACAAGTTCTGGAGGCAACTCAAAACTACAGTGGAGCTGTAACTGCTCTCATCTACTACAAGGGACAACTTTGCAGCGGATATGCAGATGGTTCAATTAAGGTAGCAATGCCACGATACTTAAAAGACGTTATTTCAGGTCATTGTACAGTAACTTGGTATATTTTTTCCTCGGAATGAGGAGCAAACCAAAAAAAATTAAAATAAAAGAACAAGAATTAGCATTTCATTGGGAGGGCTAACTTAGCATGTAACCTGAATGTGGAGTCCTCAGCTGCTCCCCGTTCAGAATAAAAAGAAATTATTTGATTGTGGTTGTGGTTGTGTTCATTAAATAGGTGTGGGACATAAAGGGACAAACAGCTACACTTGTCCTGGACAGGAAGGAGCACAAAAAGGCAGTAACATGTTTTTCTCTTTTCGAACCAGGGGATTGCATGCTGAGTGGATCTGCAGACAAAACAATAAGGGTAATTTTATGTCCTTGGTCAACTTTTCCATCTTTGCTGGCTGAAAACAGTACTATATCTGAAAACGGCAATCAGAAAGGAAAGAAGAACTATATCTGAAACTTCTCTACCTGTCATTACTACAGATTTGGCAAATGGTCCGAAGAAAACTGGAGTGCATTGAAGTAATAGGAATGAAGGAATCAATTCAGAGTTTAGATACTTCTGGCCAACTGATTTTCACAGTTACACAAAGCCATGGGTTGAAGGTAATGTTCTATCAACCAGAACTTGTACAAAATACAAAGAAAGGAGTCAAATGATTACCGTGTATGGCCGTCGTATATATCGTTGCTGACAACAAGAGTTCTATTTATCCTTCAAATCAATGTCAAAAGAACATTTACTTTAACAAAGAATCTCTCTTTTTCAGGTCATTGATTCATCAAGAAAAGCTAGAGACCTTTACAAATCCAAACCTGTAAAGTGTGTAAGGGTGATTCAGGGGAAGGTTTATGTAGGTTGCATGGATTCTAGCATTCAGGTTGGTAGGAAATTCTATAGTACAAAAGTCATGCACCAACTAACATTGTAAGTAACAATTAATGACATAACACAATGTAGGAATTGGCTATAGAAAACAATCGGGGACGAGAGATCAAAGCACCATCAAAGATTTGGATGATACAAAGCAGACCCGTCAATTCAATATCTGTGTATAAAGATTGGCTATATAGTGCAAGTGCAGTTGTTGATGGTTCAAATATCAAGGTAAGGAACACAAATTGTTTATCTATCTCAAGTTCTGAATAAATGACTTGTAGAATAATGCAGGAATGGAAAAGGAAGAGCAAGCCCCAAATGTCCCTACTGCCAGACAGAGGAACAAATGTGCTGGCAATGGAAGTAGTTGAAGACTTCATATACTTAAACTGCAGTTCATCACCAAGTGTCCTTCAGGTAACTAATTTATTTTCCATTTATTAAGTACTTGTTGAGATTGGAGAAGTCAAAGCTACGTGATGTATATCATAGCACTTCTTTAAACCATTGGATGGCCTCATAAACATAGCAATAAGGTTGTTGTTCTGCGACCAGATATGGCTAAGAGGAACACAGCAGAAAGTCGGAAGATTATCAGCTGGTAGCAAAATAACAAGCGTGCTAACAGGCAATGACGTCGTTTTATGTGGTACTGAGAGGGGACTAATCAAGGTTTGTTCATTCAAATCATGGCTCAAGTTAGTTTTCCGTAGCTTGTTTAACTGGTGATTGTCTCACCTCAATTCCTCATTTGTCGTCCTTTGACAGGGTTGGATCCCCCTCTAGCAGCAGTCCCTCTGAACCCAAGGTGTCACTGAAGTCTATTTGAAGTACTATACAAGTTTTTATTAAGTAGGTCAATCATCAAAAAAGCAGCAAAAGCACATAGATATGGAACACAAAGCAGTAACATACCAAGCCCCACTTCGGGAAATCAGTTCCTGTATATGTAGTTGTACTTCATACGAGATTTTATCCCTTTATGAATACAAGACAGTGCAAGCTCCCATTAAACTATAAGAAATTCAACTGCACCCTAAATTTGAACAATCCTCGTACTTCTATACATAATATCAAATATCCGTGAGCACAACACCAATTTCACTCCCCTAATACAGTACCAATGATCTCCAAATGAACACAGGTTTCTATATTTCTACAAAGGTGTATTTCCACAAATAACGAAGACTTCATATGGAAACAAAACCAGTTAATTAATAATGATTCCCACACATACTTTGGTGCACATATCATGCACATACATTTTTGTGGGGCCCATATCGGGGTCCCACAAAATGATCCGAATCGCTCATCTTTTTTAAAATATTTTTTGACGAGTTCCTGTAAAAAATCAGCTCCAACGGATATCGGTAAAGGCTTCATCAGAAATCATAGGGCAAAACAGAAGCCCTATAAAAATGTATGTGCATGATATGTGCACAAAAGTATGTGCAAGTAGCATTGTTGGTTTGTACATGGTATCAGCGGGCCCATTCCATCCCACATTTCACACATTTACCATCCAAATCCCATGATGATAAACCCAGCAAAAAGGTTGCACAATGATAAACCCAAAAAGAAGCCAATAAAAGGCCACACATGACAGGTCTCAAACGCGGCTGCACGTGAGGGATGTTAAGGAATACAATATCATATTCCTTGGGAATGGAGTGGTTGGTGACTTAATATAATGTTGAGACCTCTTTACATTAAAGCTTAATCTTTGGGTGTTGATTATAAAGTTTCTACAGAATTATTGATGAGATAGTAAGTATAAGTCGGATACCCTTTGAAGTTTCAAGGATCCAGAGTTACAAATTATAGTTTTTGAAGGAGACGATACAAATTATAGCATTATAGGTTTAACAACTATGCTCATATTACTATTGAGCTCTATTGTGAGAGAACCAACCACAGCCAAAGATCTAGCAGCTAATCAATACAGGGCAATAAGACTTCCAAATTCACCGGTATGGACACTTATCCAAGCACTCAGAGATATTCAATGGTACATCTAGAGAAAGGAAAAAAAAATTATACTTTTGGTGGCAATAACAAGAATTGCAAAAAGAAATAAAAATCCAAGTACCGAAAAAGAAGATAGACCTGAATTAAATTAGGTAACATGAAGTGATGAAATCGATACCTCATTCGAATCCGGTCAAAAATTGAGCTTTTGCATGCCAGAAAATGTGAGCTCAGAAACAGCTTGGAGAGGACTGGCGCACATTTGTGAATGAAGAATATGTATACACACCCAGAGCGAGAGAGAGAGAGAGGACAAATCTCGGGGGAAATGGGGACGACGACTGCTGGTGATCGGTGAGTAACTCGTATATAACAGACGCGAGCTCTGTCTAAACGGCGTCGACGTGGTTCCGTTTAAAGCTCGCATCTTGAACATTTGAGGTCTCTCAAAAACGACGTCGTCTATACTAGCTGGTACTTCTCATCTTCATTCTGCGAAGTCCTTTGAAAACAAGAATTCGTCAAATTGCGAGCGCATTCCGGTTCATCTCTTTGATCGAAGTTGTTCATGTTGAAGATCTTGCTCAGATTATAAATCTTCTTAAATATCATTTGAATCGGATAATGATTGATATACAATCGAAGACGATAAGTGTGGATTTTTTTTTGTGAAGATGGATTTGGTCACACTGTATCAAACCCGTATCATAAGAAACGACGTAGTCCCATTGATTTTATCAACACCTCACGTTGAAACGACGTTGGAAGCTTGCAGTATTGGATTTGCAACGTGGATTCCTCAAATTGTGATCTCATTTCGATTGATATCCATGATCGAAATCGTTCAGGTTTTAGATCTTCTAAGGAAGATTCCCAATTTCAATGATCATTTGAATCAATTTCTTAACAGTATGTAATCGGAGATGATCAAAGTGAAGCTGTTTTTATGAAAATAGATTTGGATGCACAGTATCAAACCCATTATCAGCTCTGTTTGGAACTCGCAGGAGAAAAGAGAAGAGGAGAATGGGAGAGGAGATGAGGGGGGAAATTTTACTACTCCATTTACAGAACTCTATTTTGCCATTTCCTTTCCACATTTTCCAAACAAAGTCGAAGGGACGTCCCCGAGAGAGATAGAGATTTATGTTTTGTTTGGATTGGAATTTGAAATTCTTTTTGAAAAATAGTAGGAGTAATAAGTAGAAAGATAGAGAAAAAATGTTGAAAATAGAGGGAATCTAGGGAGAATTTTTAAAAAATTCTTTTAAGTCGCAAAGAGAACAAAGCATTAATTCTTGCTCTATTGCATGTTCAAATTGAGGCGATTGTCAAACTAGTACGAGCAGCTGTTGCGAGCACTGGTTTTTGTTAGGGAACAGCGAGCACTGGTTTTTACAAGGGATTTAAGTTCTTAGAATGGAAATGGTTGCCTGGACCTTTTGGATTCTCACTCCATCCTAACCAGTGGGCCAATTTCGATTTTTGTGTAGCTTTCATTGTATTTATGTGCTATTTTTCATTGTATTTATGTGCTTTGTGTGTATTACTGTACGAGCTTTTATGAGCACTGATTTTTGATCGAGATTTTGGTTGTTTAAGAACGTAAGAGATTGCTTTCAGGTTGGACTTCATCCATATTCTGAACGCCCACAAAACTTTGTCGGTCTCCTTCTTCTTCCTTGTCTCTCTGCAAGCTGCACCTCCAGATCTCACACAGGACGGTATACTCAAGGTTAGGGCTTTTGGGTGTACAAAGGGTAGATGAGGAAGGGTATTGTGGGTATTTACTGAAACTATCATGGGCATTCAAGTATTTTTCACTCACACCCCTACGGACAGGATTAACAATTCCTAGTCCCAGTCCCAGGTGGTATATTTAATCCGGTGAAACAACTGCTAATTCTATCCTATGCTCCAAAACACATATCAAACACCGCCAAATTCCCTTGTGCTGGTTCAAAAAATGTGTTGGTAGAACTGACTATTATGCAGCTTTATAAGTAATGAGCCACCTGTTCACTTTAGATTGAGTTTTGTACTTGATTGCACATGGTCAATGTTTTCAAATCGAAATACGTATCTTGTATCGTTTTTTCAATTGTATACATCATATTGGAATATGTATTGTGTATCTTAAAAACTTTTTTTTTAAATTAAATATAGTTTGTTGGTGTTATTAGGTATATTAACTTTTTAATTGTATTTTTATATTAATTATGATTAACGTTGTTGAAGCATAAACTAAATTTAGTATTTTGGCACAAGAAGCAGGGACGAAACCAGGATGTCATAAACTCGGGGACCGAACTATGAGCAACAAATTTTTAAAATTTCAAGTTTCGGAATTCAAATAGTTTGTTTGGTTTAAGTTTGTAGAGAGGTTTTTTGGGTAATGAGTGGAGAGGAAGAGAAAGAAAAATGAGATTAATAATAGAAGAAAAACTTATGAGAGACCGTATGCACAAAACGAAATTGAGTTTTGGGATCCAAAACAAACACATTCTTAAAATATTTAAATGTCTAAACAATACTCCATACAAAATACAATATATATGTGTTCTTAACAAATAAAAAAAATAACTCATATTAAAATTTATTTATTTATTTGAAAAAAAAAACCCGAGACAACGCGGGGCAGTGGCCCCCATATGACCATTAGTGGATCCACCTTTGACAGGAAGTTTAAACAAGTCCAATTGACAAAATTCAAAGATGGAAAATATTATTGAAGAAGATATAAATATCCAGTCTTTAGGAACACTAAAATGTCTTTCTCTAGAAACTCTAGAATATCCTTGCAAAATATCTAAAGTTTTTTTTGTGAGAATTAGTTACATGTGTAATTCTAGAATTATCTCAAAATATATCTTGTATGAAAATATCTTTGTACTAGAGTCTTTTATGAAGTAGTATAAATAGGAATGAATCTAGCTATTTTTTACCAAGTCTAAAAACAAGTTCGAATTGCCCCCACTTGGATTTTTAGATGATCAAAATTTGTTTATTTAATTATAATTACAAGGAAATACATATTTATCTTTAATTATTGCATAAAATTAAATCAAAATATCTTTAAAATATTTAAAAATTAATTTTTATTAATTTTTTTAATAAAAAATTTAAAATTCCGAATATGGGTATAAATATATATACTCTGATAGTAGGATAGAGGAGTACATGTAAAACTACCCACGTGTCCTTTGGGTTCCCCCAATTTGATCCTCCTTTTTTTTCTTTTTTTTTTTTCTTTTTTCTTTTTTTTCTTTTCTGGCAATTAGTCTCCCAATTCGATATAAACAAGAGGCTTGAGAGGAGCCCTAAAACTTCACTACTCCGTCCATGTCTCCGATTCCCCTACTACCAGCAACGAGAGCGCCTCCGGCAACACGTCGACGATGATGGGTACAACGATGGCAGGTCTGGCGATTGAATCAGAGCCATCTCCAAATCTGCATCCAAAACTCCGGAGCTCAGTCGACGAACGGTACTCTCTCTCTTCTTCTTCTTCAGTTCTGTTGTGCTAGAGTTAGAGGGCATGTTTGTCTTTGGGAACCCGGATATAGCAACGACAGGGGTACCCCTGTCGTTACCAAATCCACCTTCGGGTGGATTACAAATCCAGCTCGAGCCTAATCCGGGGTCAAATCTGGGTGGGTGTTTTTGCAGCCAAACACCGGAGATGAGGAGGAGGGGGAGTTGAAATCAGGGCGCTTGTCAAATCCGGCATCCAAACAGGTCGTAAGCACTTGGAAAACACTATTTATCTGGGAAAATGAATGAAACTTCTCTTTGGAACTGATTGGTGCTTGGAAATTGTACAACAGACTTGATGGTGGTCTTTCTGGGAAAAGTAGTGCCATTGTTTCTGCTTCTAGTTCATCTGTTCACCTCTGTGTTTATTCTTGTCAAAGAACCGGGAAAGTAGCTTGCTTTACGCTATTTTACATTTCTCACTTACGTCAATGGTTATACTCTTACTCTTCAAAAAGATGCAAGATTGACCATTCATCATCTTCTTTTTTCCCTTCGTAATTTGGCTCAGTCTGCCATCTACCACGGCAAATAAAAAGCAGAATATATTTTCATAGAACTAATCTTCAATTGGTTATTTGCCTAGATATCCATATTCATTTTGTGTGGCAGATCGACATTAATCTTTCTTAGGTCAATCTCATACTATCTGAGATGGATGAGATTTTGTATTGAATTTCGAACCTCTTTGGGACTCTTGGCATAGGTTTCATTTTATTTGGTCCGTTACATATGTATCTTGATGTTGTTTGGCGTCCACATGCATTTTTCTAAGATGCAGTTACCTCCTGCTATGTAGCATAGCTTATGTTTGAACTTGAAGTGCACTTACTGGGCACTGGTGATTATGGTCTCTTTCCACAGTGTTCTCAGCCAGACACCACTACGAGTTCTTTTTTCTTTCTTTTTTTCTGAGCATTTGGGTCTAGGAGATTGAAAGTCTTTGGGAGGTTTTGCAGTTGCGCTCAATGAGCAGCTTAGACAACCATCCATTGCTATATTGTAGTTGATGTGACAAGTTGACATACGTCGCATGGTTTCGTTTATTTTGCTGTCTTCCAGGAATTTCTCTCTGTCAGCTATTATGGAAAGAATTCCATATCAACTATATTTTGAAAATTGCACTCCAACTAGATTTAGCATGAAACAGTGTGGTTCAGCTAATCAGCTGCCTCTTAAACTTTATACTTGATTCTGATGCTAGCAACCACAATTAAAGGTCGCCAACTAGCTAGTTGTATCAAGTGTATAAGAAGTTTTAGATACTTAGTGCCGCTTATGATTTTAATTTTATTTGTTTCATGATCTGCAGAAGTTTGGTTTATTTTATTCTTTAGTTTAATGAACCCCATGAATTGTGCGAAAGTTGGATGAGTTGATAAAAACTGTCTTCCAGAAAAAAGAAGTGAATGACAGTCTAGGAGTGTTCTCTACTACCAGTAGAAAAGGAATGTGCTTTGTGACATAGCTGAACTCAATCTGTCCATTTAATTTGCGTGACTGCTTGCAATCCCTCCCGTCCCCCCGCGCCCGTCTTCCCTTTCATCTGACGTGGTTGGTTGTAGACTTGTAACTGCTCCTATTACAGGATCATGAATTCAATGTATCTGCTTTTTAAACCCCTAGATGGATAATATATCTGCCTCATATGCATCATAGCAACAGTGGGATTCAATACCAAGTTAGCATTAGGTGTGATCTTTTCATTTCCTATCTGTTAGTCTATGGACGTGTGGTTACCTTTCATTATATCCTATGATATTTATTTTCTTTTTCTTTCCACTTTTCCTAATTGAGCGTTATCTGCTGTTTGCTTTGCTATTAATTTCAATTCCTGTAATTTATTATTTTGCTTTCACTATGTTCTCTGAAATTCTGACATATGAACGTCTTTAGGGTTTTGCGGTTTGATCATAAAGAAGAAAATGGATGGGAATGGTGGGTTGGGGGCTTCAGGGTTGAGGAAGGTGTCTGAGCCGAAAGGTTTTCTAGCGCTGAACTCTGTTTTGAACTCTTTTTTTCCCCTAAGGTGTGCTGAGTTGGTTGGCCCCACACTGAGCTGTGGTTGGGATGTGGCTAAGAGCTGTGTACCTAGCATTTACGGAGAGAGTTGTCTGAGATGGAAGTTGAAAAAGAATCCCACGAGGGCCACCTCTCACTCATCAAAGAATTCCACCCCCACCTCACTGTTGTTCAATCTACGTCAACCCAGGTCAGTTCTTTCCCTCCGAAGACCTCTCCACGTACCCATCTAATTTCACAATTACCCTTTAATTCAAATAGTTTTTTTTTTTTAAAATAGGATTTCTTCATTCGTCTATTGAGTTTGTCACCCATTGGAATGCCAATCAAAGTAGTAAATTAAAGAAGACAGAGTGCCTAAACAACTTAGTAATTTATATTGAAAATCAATAAACTCTTCAAACCTTGTGTATAAGGTTGAAATTCTTTTCACTTGCAAACTATGAACCATCTAAGTTTGGTTACTTCCTAGCCATTAAAACTCAGTATGTATAACAAATTTTGAACTCAATTACATAAAGGAAAAATAGTTTGCAGATCATTCCTCCAACTTCCATTTTACCATTTTAAGACCTACATACTCCCCATTCTCTAGTTCCATCCTCTTTCTTTTTCCTCTTCGATCCACGCTTGATACGATCAAGATAGAATCTAGGGTAGCTCATCTCACCCTTTCCTTATGAATTCAACCAAGTCGTGACAGTCTTTAAATCCCGTCCACAGATAAGTAATTCTTAAAAAAATGGAAAAAATAAAATTAATACAATCAAGATATAATTAAAATACAAAAACTAAAAGTGTACATGCACAATAAGCTACTCACGTAAAGTCGTTCGCATTCATCCTAATATTTGTAGCAACGAAATAGAAAAACTTGGGAACAAAATCGGGGAAAGCCCCCGAGAGCAAGCGCATGGCATAATCCTCACGGAAATGAAATGTCAACTATCAAGAAATAGAAAAATAAATTAGTGAGAGATTAAAAAACAATTAAAGAAAGTGTTTGACCCAAAATAATTAAACAAGTAATTTATTTATACCTTCTCTCGAAGATGTATTAACGAGTCTTTGTGGAAAACTAAGATAGTGTGTAGGTTGTTACAATAACGGGATCGCATGTGGTTGTATACATATTCCAACCCTTTGAACCTCGGGTCTAACAAAACTCTATACCATCCCCCTCTTGTCTATAGGGGGAGCATTGAATGCTAGGAGTGCTTCCGATTTCTAGATGTTGGTGCCAAGATAGTCATATAATTTGAAGAAGAATTTTATTTTGTCTTTCATGTTCGAATGTTAAGCAATTTGCATATATGAAATATGCAATGTCCGTGCATATAAAAAAATTAAAATAATAAGTATATAACAAAAACAAAAAAATGAATAGAGAATTATAATCGAGTACTCTCTTACCTTAAATCCTTTCAGATTGAGTATTGTACGATGTGTACAATTGAAAAAACAATACAAGATACGTATTCTGATTTGAAAACATTGACCTTGTGCAATCTAGCACAAAACTCAATCGGGAAGGATTTAAGGTAAGAGAGTACTCAATTATAATTCTCTATTCTTTTTTTTTATTTTTGTTATATACTTGTTATTTTAATTTTTTTTCTATATGTAGGGACATTGCATATTTCATATATGTGAATTGCTTAACATTCGAAAATAAAGACAAAATAAAATTCGTCTTCACGTTATATGATTACCGTGACACCAACATCAAGAAATCTGAAGCACCTCTAGCATTCAATGCTCCTAGGACATGAGGGGATGGCATAGAGTTTTGTTGGATCCGAGGTTCAAAGGGTTGGAAAATGTATACAATCACATGTGATTTTGTTATTGTAACAACCCACACACTATCTTAGTTTTTCACACTCGTTAGTACATCGTCGAGAGAAGGTATAAATAAATTACTTGTTTAATTATTTTGGGTCTAATACTTTCTTTAGTTGTCTTTTAATCTCTCACTAATTTGTTTTTCTATTTATTGATCGTTGACATTTCGTTCTTGTGAGGATTATGCCATGCGCTTGCTCTCGGAGGCTTTTTCCGATTTTGTTACCAAGTTTTTCTATCTCGTTGCTACAAATATTAGATGAATGCGAGCGACTTTACGTAAGTAGTTCATAGTACATGTAAACTTTTAGTTTTTGTATTTTAATTCTATCTTGATCGTATTAATTTTATCTTTTCCTCTTTCTTTTTTTAGAATTACTGATCTATGGACGGGATTTAACGACGGTCATGACTTGATTGAATTCACAAGGAAATGGCGAGATGCGCTACCCTAGAGTTTGTCTTGGTCGTATCAAGTGTGGATCGAAGAGGAAAAGGAGAGAGGATGGAGCTAGAGGATGTAGGTCTTAAAATGGGAGTTGGAGAACTGATGTGCGAATTATTTTTCATATATGTAATTGAACATACTGAGTTTTAATGAAGTAACCAAACTTAGATGGTTCATAGTTGCAAATGAAAAGAATTTTAACCTTATACACAAGGTTTGAAGAGTTTATTGATTTTCAACATAAATTACTCAGACACTCTATCTTCTTTAATTTACTACTTTGATTTGTATTTCAATGGGTGGCAAACTCAATAGACGAATGGAGAAATCTTAATTTAAAAAAACTATTTTACCCTTCTCTCTTTTTTGAATTGATGTGATGAGTACAATTTGAAATAAAGGGTAATTGTGAAAATTTTATAATTTTTAATGAGTAATGATTGTGTCTCTTTAATAAGTTGAATTTTTCAAATTGAACAACCAAATCAGGACGGGTGAGTAAATATTTTTATATAATTTTGTTATTGTACATAAATAAGTTAATATTATATATATAAACTATTATAAAAACATATTAAAATTAAAGTTTATAGTAGTGCTTAATTTTAAAAGTTTAAACATGAACAAACTGTAATTTTCATTGAATATATACTACTACATGAGCTTGTTGAAATCAGTACATGGAGAGGTCTTCGGAGAGAGCTGACCTGGGTTGATGTAGATTGAGACAACAGTGAGATGTGCAAGTTAATAGATACGCGGGGAACTTGAAGAAAAAGTATGACACATTAAACAAATTGGAAGGAGCATTGTTAGCATTTCATGAGGAAAGATACCTGCTCATTCAAGACATGCAGTTGGTCCGAACCAAATATCAATCAAGTGACAGTGCTTCGATATCCACAAGTGCATCGCTTCGATATCCACAAGTGCATCACACCAGTCTTACAACATACTTTGTTATAATTTTTTCGTTAAGTTTCGTAAGTTGTATTTTATTGGCACACCTGTTCAATTCGGAATAAAGTTGTACTTTTTTTTAAAGAATTTGGATGAATTCGGTTGGGAAGACTATATAAGTTGTAAGAATTTTGTAAGTTGTGCTTTTTATTTCAAAACTAACGTATGAAAGAGATAAATTATTGGGTGGTTCAAAAGTTCACTTGAAAACATACTACTACAATAGAGGGTGAGAGGACCAATAGAAATGCACCCTCACACACATGCATAAAACAAATTCAGAAATGCTAGGGACAAAGAAAATTTACCCTGAAATTATCCCGAAAAGATCAACTAGTGGTTGAGATTCACATTGATATGTGTGACACAATCATCAAAGTAATTCTCAACCATTGATTGTTGTTTTCGGGGTACTTTCGGGATAAGTTTTCTTTGTACGTAGCATTCTCCAAACAAATTAGGAAGCTATGAGAAGACAAATCTATTTATTTCACAACTACAAATTTATCCTTTCAACACATGCCTTTAACTTTGACCTTCTAGTTTTCCTCACAACAAAAAAATATGGCCCAATCGATTGAAATTGGAAAATTGCATGTCTCGATAATGTTTCACTTTTGGTCAATCCTACATAAAGTAAGGGAAAACATTTTAGAAAAGGAAAATGATATTAGCATTCTAAAAAACAAAGGAAAATGGCTTTAAAATTACACTGATTTTGGAGTGCCTGTATCAATTTTTAGAGTACCAATATCAATCTCCTTAGAAAATTTACTAAATAAGACTTTATATAAAATTCAATTTTACTGAACAAGAGTTTATATAACTCATGTGGCGATAAAATATAGAGTCTCTTTCCCACCATACTATCACATACAACGAAGAAACAACAGGGAGAATTGAATGTAGCTAGAGGAGGAGGGGAAAAGATAGAAATAGAAACGGGGAGTTAAAAAGTTAGCTGAGAACAATCAAAATTAGGAGTCTCGTCTATGTGCTGCTGAAGAAGCCTGCCAGGATGTTCAGATCATTTACATGCTCCTTGTCTGTGTCAATATCTTTGCGACCACCAATTAGAAGGCCAGCACTAAAATTGTGGTGTTTTCCAACAGACTTCAATAAATAAGTCAAAAAGCTGAGCAGCTATCTCCCTTGTAGGAGATATTATATATAATGCTGCCAAAGATGGGATTATTTTCCCCTTCCCCTTCCCCACTTTCACAATCAAAATACAGAGGCGAGGGAGAGAGAGGGGGGCTCCACCACCACCACCACCGGTGTCGGCGACCACGATTCCACTCCCCACCACCACCGGCGGCGATCGCCACGACAGTGGAAATTTTGTAGTCCCCGAAAATCTTGCAATTATTATACTCCCTCTCTCTCTCTACTCCTTCGTAAAAAAAAAATTCAGATTATCTCACCCGCCCAACTTATATAGTTTTGGGATTGCTGTAAATCTTGAGATGAATCGGTGGGATGGGTAAATTTTGTCTCGACTGGGACAGAAAGCAGGGTAAGTGAAACGACGTCGTTTCTGATGACGTCAGCACATTGTGTAATTGGTTGTGTATCCGTACGTTGTGTTTGTAGTATTTTTGGAGATATTATATATAATGCTGCCAAGGATGGGATTAGGGAAGGTCTAGTGGCGGTGACCGCCACGACAAAAATTTTATAAAATGCAATTATTATATGTAAAAAAAAAAAAATTATGCCCAACTTATATAGTCGCACCACTACTAGATTTTTTTAGAATACATTTTGCCACTGCTAAGGTAAAATTTTGGTTCTGTCCTGCCACCCCATCTCGCTCTGTATAACTTCTCCAGAACCTTTAAAACAACAGGACATTAAATTGTAGGGAGCATTTAAATTGGGCAGGAGGGAGTAGATGGGTATAAACTACGTCACAAAACCCTCCAGTAAAACTACGCTCTGTGAATTTTTATAATTTAAGATGATTTCGGGAGACGCTTTCACCCTCGCGCTCGGTCTCCCTAAAGTGTTCGAGCTCGACTCGTTCAAAACTATTCTAGCTCAAATAATCGAGCTCAAGCTCGGCTCATTTTGTACGGAGGTGCTCGAGCTCAGTTTGTTTACCAAATGAGCCTTTATAAATGAGCCGAGCTTTTACAAGCCGAGTTAACACCAACCAATGTTTACCAAACGAGTCTTTGAACCTTTCACGATTGAGATCGAACTACGACTCAGATCACATGACCATACACAAATGACCATACACAAACCCGACTTTATCATTAGTGAATGAACAACAATGGGGAAAATAGGACAATTAGATGCATGGGTTGAAAAATAGGACAAAACCGACTTACACGTGGCACAGTTTAGAACAACAGTATCTGCATGGGTTGAAAGAAGAGAAGGAAGGTGGGGGGATGAGAGAAAGGTGAAAGCTAGGTCACAAGAACTTGGTCGAAATCAGGCCTGTCGTTCAAGACTTCAAGTAAAGTCTGATGGTGGCGTGGGCGCCGGGGGGTGGCGGCGGCGGAGGCGTGTTGTTGGGTGATATCAGGCTCATTGTGTAAACTTGGTCAATAATACAACAACTGCAAGCAACCTTGACGTTAACAGGGTTTATCACTTCTTGGGAAAAATGGCTAAAGAATGGCGCAGCATACCAAGGTGGCAACATCATTGTAGGAATGTGGTAATGTATAATCCTTGTGATATCAGTTTCTAATATAGGAAAAAAGATGTTCCGTACGTACTTGGAAATTTTCTAATTAATTACACTCGATCGTGACTGACACAGGATACACATTACCATCATCATCAAAATGAGGAGGAGTCTTCTGGATTCTGCCAATTGCAATTATGGAAACTTCAGGTGAGTTAACGAGCAGATCGAGAACCGAATTCTCCACCAATTGCTCCAATATTGCTCAAAGTTATGGTCCCACCGGTCACATCATTAGGACAAAGCTTGTTAGCTGAAGCCAATTGTTGTAGCCGTGAGAGTTCTTTGTAATCTGGAGACATGAATAGAGAAATATCAGTTCGCTTCTTCATAGGAAAACAATGCAGATGATGCCTATAGAGGACGGAAAAAGCTAAAAAAATAAAAATAATAATGTTTCAGTTATTGTTTTTCTCTTAGTTCATACTTCTATAGAGACATCTCCTTGGGAAACTTGTCTGAATGATCCAATGACCGAAAATCGCACAGAAAAGTCAAAAGGTATTGCCAGAGCACTGACTGTCAAATAGACAGCTGAGCTCTTTTTACCAACAAAGCAAATAAACAGGAAGTCTGGACCGCAGGCCAGTCCGCAACAGGCACATGCGAGGAGGATGACTAAGGAAAAGAGTGCTGGATATCCATTCCATTGTAGCAAACACATCTTCAACAAAGCTCACTGTCATTTCTTTCTTTCTTCTTTCCCGTTTTGAAGAGAACCGAAAAATACAAGCGATGCCATACTTAGATGTCTCTTGTAAACAACAAAAGATCTACAAAACGTGTTATTTATATAGATCATGAGTTAGAAAGAACTAACCCTCCAAGATGGAAAGAGACTGAACTTTCTTAATGTTGGGAACAACTAGGCCATGTTTGAGTAGCCATGGCTACGTACACCAATATTGTGAGAACCTACAACAAAATTAACACTGTCAAAAATAATGTGGATATGCATGCCAGTACCCTCTCTATCTCTATTTCAACTAAAAGGAGGGAAAGCAACTTAATATAGCAAACCAAGATCCGTAAACGTCAAAAATACATTACAGGATGGTGGGAAGATAACCCTTACTATTAGAAATGAAATAAACAGACAGAAAATAGAGCGGAAATTGAAACTAAAGTAGCCACTATCAAAATTGATAATTCTATTCATTTGACATAGATAGTTCCTTGGACTTAACAAATTCTCAATCTTTCTGCTACCTTATGGTAAGGAACGCACACTATTCAAGCAAAGTGTACCGGATCATGGAGGATTCTGTAACGAAAATGCTGAACTGTGGTTGAAATAATGTCGAAGTCAGGACTGTAGAAGTACTGCAGTACATGAAAATATAATTTCCGAAAGCATGAGCAATGGGGACAAAATCGACAACGCTTCGATCGGTGGGATTCTGTGCATCACGTAGCAGTATCAACAGTCTAAGATGCATTTGACTTGTTAGCATACCTCCTGCACATTTCGCATAATGCCAACATCGACTATGAAAGTTCCATCGTAAATAATTCATTGTGGTAGATCTGCTATGGCTGGAAGCTTGTGCTAGCTAGGTGTTGGTTCGAAAGCCTGACGTTAATGAAACCCAAATTTATTGAAGAGCCATCCACTAACAGGCAGATACTGCAAGGCCATTCAATCTCGGCCCTACAATAGTTGACGGAGGAGCATCTGTAGGCGACAATCAAAGTTTGATAACATAGTCCTTTTGGATCTTCTGTATGATACGTACGGATTTTATTGAAGGCCATTCAATCAACAAGTGATAGTTTAGGATGGCCGACTGCAAAAGCTGAGTAGTCAACATTGCAATGTCTATTCTTAAGATCACATCATATGAGAAGTACGTACTTTGAGATTGCAGTCCCGAATGGAAAGTCAACCTACTGGGCAATTTAGACTTTGAATACCCCAATACCTTTCTGTAACTTATTTAGACTTTGACCATAGCGTTTAAATTTTTGCAAATTTGGTCAAAATCTGAAAGTGCAAAACGAAATTTAATGTAGATTTTGATTTCTCCTTGACTGAATTTAATGGTTTAAAAAGGGGTCTGTTCTGCTTTAAATGTTTTTACTTTTTCACACTTGAAATGATAACATCGTAAATTCACATCCTTTAATCACTACCCTATCCAAATCTATATAGCCAAATTCCGTTATTGTAAACTTTTTTTCCTTATTGGTATTGCATGTTTTGTTTATTTGTTTTGAATTTTTGTTAAATTTGTATTTTATTTTTTTGCATTAATCATCAAATGAGAGGAGTTTAAAAAGTAAAAAAATTATGATCAAATGCTAAAAAACAAAATTTCGCTAAAGATTTAAAAAAAAGTATGAAACAATTGTCCTTTTTTAAAGTGTCATTTTATATTAACTTCTTTCAATATCGGCTTGCATTTTTATATTTTTCTGATTTTTTTTGTCGAGACAAATAATTAATCTCAAAAATTATTACAAAAAATTCAACAAAAAAGTGACGAAAAATAAAAGAATAACAAAAGAAATTTAGTCAAAAAGTTTACAAGAATATACCCTAATAGAATTTCCTAATAAATCAATTTTTTCGGTAAATAAATTTAATTTCTAAATCACGCTGTTGCTATAAATTCGAGTGCAATTTTGTTCACCGTTCTTAAAAGATGTGAACATTATCTTTTGCTCTTATTGATTGAAATAGTGTAGCCTCCACCACTGTAATACATGTTTCGATAAACATGACATCAATTTGTGTTGGGATTCACATAATTTCAACCAATAAAAGAGAGGCTCTAAAGTGAAAGGGTGAACATAACTCAACTCTATAAATTGATTTCGACACACTTTCTGCTCTTAAGTGAAAGGGTGAACAAAACTCAACCCTAAAGGCGTGTGCTGTCCCCTCCGATTAAGGGTCATCATTTAGCCCGATGGCCCGCGACCCGTCCGAAGCCCGCCCAGCCCATCGGGCTTTTACCTAGCCCGAACCCGCAAAACGGGCGGGCTAGCCCGGCCCGTAGTTTGTAATGGGCGGGCGCGGGCTCGGGCCTATGAATTTTTACTCGGCCCGCCCGTAGGCCCGGCCCGTGAGCCCGCCCGGCGTACCTGTCCAAAAGCCCGCCAACGGGTCTGTCTATTAGCCCAAAATCCCACAAAATCCTTTCTTTTTTCCCCTGATTTAGTTTTGCCCAAGGAAATTTAAGCCCGCCCTTTGGCCCGCCGGCCCGCAAATTGGGCTAGCCCGTGGGCCGGGCTTGGGCTTCAATTTATGGTAGGTGGCCTGGCACGCCTGGCCCGCCAAAAAGGAAAAGCCCGGCCGGCCCGGGCCGGCCCGTGGGCGGGTTTGGCAGCGACTAGGGGGGCTGGGCCGGCCCGGCCCAATGATGACCCTTACCTCCGATGGCAATGGCAATGGCAAAGTTGGGGTGGCTAGCTAAAAGAGCTAGGGAAAAGGAAAGGTGGAATGCTGGTAAAATGGTGGGGATCAACAACACGCTCTGGAATATGTGCATATTCTTCTTCGTCTCCTGCGCGCGCGGGAGCAACGGCGTACGAGAAAAAAGTCTGCTTTTGCGTTGGTTCAGACGAGGAGATGTGTAACCCTAGGAAATGGTACATGCTTGATATCTCCAGCAGCAAGGACAAGGAGAAGGAAGAGGAGGAAAAAAGAGCAAACAAGCTTCTCGAAATCCCCACGCCGGAACTCTGAGGGGCCTATCTCGCCTACCACCACGAGGAGCGCCACCGCGGGGAGTATTCCCCGGTCCTCACCCCTTTTCTGGAGTTGGAGAAGGGTAAATCTTCCGGCAAGTGCGGCACCCTTTCTGCTGTTGTCGGGTCCACCGTATTCCGCATCGGAGGACAACTCTGGCGCGGGGGGCAGGGACCGCGTTATTCTCGCGAGGTCCTTTATTGCCGTAGTCCCGAGGAGGGCTGGAAAACCGGTCCTCAGACTATCTGCGGCAGATCGGACGCCGCGGTGGTGGCTCTTCATGAAAAGATCTATGTCTTCGGCGGCCACGATGACCCCCAGATGTATCCGGAGGCTGTTTGGGGTGAGTCTCTTGATACAACCTTTTTGACTGGTGGTGGTCAGGCGGCAGAGTCATGGAGTCGTCTCCCTGATCCTCCATCTCATCTTGGGTTTCTACGCTTATTTGCTGCTGCCCTGGATGTTCATGAGTTCTCCGGCAAGATTCTGGTGGGTTGCACGTATACGAATGACATGTGCCTCTACGACGTGACACAAAAATCTTGGGAAACCATGGATCCCCTTATATCTGGTGGTGGGGGGTCTATCGTAGCCCACTGATTGTGGTGGGAACCGCCGTCTATTGGATTAGTTATTTCAATCTATATGTCTATGATTTTGTTACAAAAAAATTGGTCCAATTACCAGTTGGAGATTCTGAGATATGCAGGCTTATGATGGAAACTGAAGAGTTCTTTCAGTCTCATTTGAAACTGTTGCATTTGGCTGGAGACATTTTCGCTTTGCTTTTCTTCATTGCGCTAAAATTCAAGTGTCTATCGAATTGAGATCCGCTTTTGTGCTATGCTGTCATTGTTATCGCTTTGGTCACATGGTCCGCTCTGATCACATGGTCGACCTCCTAGGTTGCATGCCTCTGTAGCAGCCCGGCCATCCACTTTGTAAGTGGGCACTCATTTGAGGTAAAAGTAAAATTGTGGAGACTCGGATAATTTTTAATTATTGAAAAGTTAATTAAGTGCCTAATTGGAAAAAATATGGTTAGAAGCTAGGAAGAAAAAGAAGAAAAACGAAAAGAAAAAGCAGCTTAGAAGCTAGGAAGAAAAAAATGGGTGAAGAGAAGAACAAGAACAGCTTTGATTCTTTCAAGGAATGGTTCGAGGACCACAGGATAGCTTCGCGCCGTCGGTAATATTTTCTCTTTCTCAAGTTCGATCCTCATGTGTTTTTAGGTTCGATCTAGTTTATCTTATACACGAGCGTTTATAACTAACAACGGACTAAGAGGCAGATAAGCCCTACGCACCCACGTTTGGTGTAGCATATAATATGTTTGGTTATGGGCATGAACAAGAAAAGTTAAGGGATAATGAATCTACTTAACTCAAAAGGAAGGTTGGTCCAAGAAGGGGGAGGGGTGTGGAGGGGGAACTTGATTTTTTTTCTCCTTCAAATTTTGTTACAAATGTTTAGTATTGAGTTTACATATAGTATGGAATTAAGCACGTGTATATGTGTTTTATTTCAATAGTGTTTTTGTATAGGAGCTTGATTTCCATGGGTTTGGTTAGAAATTGCGACGACCCGCACTAGCTAACCTGTTAATCCTTAGCTTAATCACGTGGTTCAAAAAGTTAACCTCAGATTATAAAGTAGCTGCTCGCAAATCTTTATATGTTATACTAATAACTTTACATTGCCCACCGACGTGCGACTTAATTAATTTTGTAGGATGTTTGTGGCTGAGCGGCATGGTGACTTCGATCGTCTACAATTGGTCGAAACCCGAGAAGACCAGTGTCCAGATTATTCACGCTAGGTAATTAACATGCACATAACTCACATCAACATACACATGCAGTTGTTGCTTTTGGCCGAGTTAGTAGTATTTGTTATGGTGGCTCGATCGAGTGGCTAGGATCTCAATAGTTTCAAGGAGGTATTTAAATTCCTTGTAGTTGCGAGACATCATACGAAATTTTTCGTTTATCAGGCTCCGTTCTGGAACCTCAAAAAAGTCCTTATGTTTTTTAAGAAGACAATTTCAAGCTCAAAAATTATGGGTTTATTGAAATCTAAAAATATGCAATATGGATCTTGTTTGGAAGATCTCGATGAGATCTTTTACACGATGCAAAAAAAATTGAAAAAATATTTTTCATTTACTTTATTTTTGAGTTTGAAAAATGTGAAATAAGCTGCTTATTTTTTAAGAAGATTTCTCGAACGGGGCCTCAGTGGAATTGACACAAACGTATATATTCACCCATTGGTTATGCACGTTTACAAAGATCGTGATATTAGATGTTATATTGCGACAATGCTTCTGTATTCTTGAAGTACTTGTTTGGCAACGCCGGTGTTGAAACAGCGTGTTGTTTTCTAGATACAAGATGATCATTTACCAAGATTGCTTAATTCTTTTGTGGAGTATATTTTTCAGGACTCTTCTATCGTTTGCAAACAGCTAAAGGCGGGCTAGGATCAAACACTTGAACATTCTGTGTTTTTTTTTGAGTAATATATCATGAATTTAACATCTTTTTTGGCTCAGGAAAAAAGAACAGGTTACACGCGCAAGCGCCGACAGTTGCAGCGTTAGCCGGAGCTGCGCTTGTGGAGTCCTACGACCATAGGACAGGAGCAACGCAGGAGCGCGTTGCTAAAGTTACTCAATCCAGACGGGCATTCACAAAAAAGTTTGAGGCCTCGACTTGATTAGATCGTGGTTGAATTACAGGAGCTAGGACATACTAATTTCCTTTCTTTAATTCCCTCCCCTTTTTGAAGTCTCAATGTAAGGAAGGAATCATATCTTTTAATGAGGTGAATGACTGGATGGAGCTAATTTATGAACTAGTTTCAATGTCCAAACTATTTCTCAACTCTGCTCAGTTTTTGTTTTTGTTTTTGCTTTTGCTTGGCTTTGTGTTCATCATATTTGAGATGGTTGGCAGAAATGTAATGATCCGTCTCTAGAAATTTTAGCGGATGACTGTAAGGATCCGTTCTGCTAAGATTATTAGGGCGGTTTTGAATTGAAAAGTAAAGTTGGATTTTTTTTTTTATCTTTATTCAAATTTTTTTCGCATTTGTTAGTTTTGCGTCAAATTTTTGTGACTTGCTGATTTATCTTACGAGAGGAATCGAAAATATAAAACATTATGATCGAAACTCATAATTTTTTTGAATAAAAGACAAAAACAAATACTAAAAAAGACAAATATTTGTGTAATTGACTTTTTAAACATTAAAGTTTGTTCTTTTTCTTGTAAAAAAAAAAGGAGAAAAGTTTGTGCTTTTTAATGATGAAGTGGTTGTAGTTTTATGCATATGAGATAAATTTATTTACGGAGGAGTATTCGCGGCTCCGCACAATTCCACTCGTCCATCCCAACAACTAATGGTTTGAGACATGTTTTTTAAAATTTTTGCTGGTCAAAAATATTTATTATTAGTCAAAATTAATTTTTAATTCAAATTATGTAAACACATATGGCAAACAAACCAGAGTTCAATATACGGAAACAGACAGAGAGTTCAGTACACGTATATTGTAGTAGCAGTAGTAGGCTTTGAAGACTCTCTCCGGCGAGAAGGCGAAGAAGAAGAGAGAGAGAGAGAGAGAGAGAAATAGATAAGAGGATATGCCGGGGACGACGGTGGCGATGGAGCCGGTGGAGCCACAATCGCTCAAGAAGCTTAGTTTCAAATCTCTGAAGCGCGCTCTCGATCTCTTCTCTCCTCTCCACGCCCAATTCCCCCCTCCCGACCCCGATAGGTACGTATATCTAGAGAGAGAGAGAACGATGTTTACGTTTCTGTGTTTATGTAGAGTGATGTGTATTGTTCGTTCCTATTTCTCTTGCGTCCTTTTTAAAGCCCTAGTTTTCGTGTCTTCGGCGTAGCTCAATCGGTTTGGAGCCCTACTTCTTCTAATTCCAGCACTTGATCTCGTACGTTTCATAGATGTGTGTGTGTGTGTAGAGTAATGTATATTGTTGGTTTCTATTTCTCTGGCATCCTTTTTTAAACCCTAGTTTTCGTGTTTTCGGCATAGCTCAATTGGTTTAAAGTCGTACTTCTTCTTATTCAAGCACATGATCTCGTACGTTTCACACACGCGTGCATATGCGTGTGTGTATATATATATATATATATATATATACATACACACACGTATGTATATGTACAGGGAGAGTGATGTATATTAGACGTTTCCCTTTCTCTGGTGTTCTTTGTGACTGCCCTAATGTTTATTTTTCAGCGTAGATCAATCAGTTTAGAGCATTTATTTATTTATTTTTGTCTAATTCAAGCACTTTTAATTAATTGCTTTGCTCAATTGGTTTAGACCTTAGTCACATAATCCTTCAAAATGGCCTTGGCTCGCGCTCTTAATCCTCGCACTCATGAACTGTACTTGTTTGGGAGGTTTTCAAAAAACGCTTTCATGCTCTCGCACACGCGCGGGCATTATGTGACGTAGGTTTAGACTCTAGAGTCGTACTTTTTCTCATTAAAGCACATGATCTCATACGTTTCACACACACACAAATATATATGCATAGGGAGAGAGAGATGTATATTGGACGTTTCTCTTTCTCTGGTGTTCTTTGCGGCTGCCCTTATGTTTATTTATCAGCATAGATCAATCAGTGTAGAGCCATACTTTTTGTCTAATTCAAGCACTTTTAATAAGTAACTTATATTTGGTTTCTTTGCTAATGCGCTCTTCAGTATTTTCTACTAACTGGATTTGTCTTTTTGTGTTTCCCTTTGTTTGCAGTAAGAGGATAAGGATGAGCCAGAAGGTTAGTGACTTTAACTTGATTTGTTATGAAGCCTAATTTCTAATGCATTTTGGTGAAGCAAAATACTACATATTTTTTGAGGTAAACTAGTGTAGTTTTTGAGAATGAATTCAGTTGTTTTATAGTCTTGAGAATTTCAAAGGGTTTTTGTTTTTATTTCCATTTTTATGAGATTGTGAAGTTACCAGTGTGTTTGGGAATATAGAGGAAAAAGTGAGGGAAGGGAAGAGAAAATAACTTAGAAGGAACATGTGAGAAAACTTAGAGGAAAATTTTACCCTGCCCAATACTTTGTTTTGATGTTCTTTGCACTCTCTTCCGAAACTAAATAATGGAATAGAAAAGGTTTTAATTTTCCATTATCTTCCCTTCACTTGTTATTGGGGTGCTTTTATGAATTATGACATTGTGGCGTCTAAGATTAAGTGCAATTTGATTTGTGAAGTTTAATGCCGAGTATGGAGGGATAAAGAGCACGAGCAGTCAGCCTCTGACTCATGCAAAGTCAGGTAGTCAAGATCAAGCCCAAGAAAGATCTGGTCCTTCAAATGCTTTAGCTCTTCCAGGTACTTTGAACTGTTTTTCTATGAGCTTCTTTGAGTTTGACATGCAAATCGTTAGATTATGAGAGATGGGTTTCTTTCGTGTTTGCACAACATTTGAAGCACTTTGGCACACTTGTCTCCTTCTAGAACTGTTCTTATTCTTTAGCAAAGAATCAATTACTGCATGGAAAGAAAAAGTAAATAATAGGAGTTTAAAATGGTTTAGATTGTGTGAGTATTGCATACAGCAAAAGAGGGGTGCAAGAGCAAAGGTGGTTGATGTTTTGATAGTTTGTTGGAAAAGTGATCTCTTCAAAGTAGTAGGTGAAATAAGCGACAGATATTCACTGTGATTTTGAATGCCTCTGTCTATGAATCTGTTGTAAGAATCTCCGCTACTGAGCATTGAAGGTCAAAAAGATTGACAAAAAGATAAGAATGCCTATCTCTAGGCTGCGTTCTTGTAAACTTATCTTTCCATAACTAATAACTTATTTCTGTATTTTTTACTTTTTGTAACTCTTTGTTTAGCATTTCGTCATAATTTTAGGGTTAATTATTCGTCTCGACGATACGACACAAAAAAGTATAAAAATATAGACCAATGCTGAGAAAAGTTCATATAAGACAACACGTTAGACAAAAAAACACTGCAGTTTGATACTTTATTGGTCTTTAGTAAACTATTTTTTGCTCTTCGTCATAATTTTACTTTTTAGACTCCTTTTTTTTTTTGATAAGTAATTTATTGTTTAGACTCCTCTCATTGAGGCATATGATTAACCCAAAAAATGTAATGCAAATCTAACAAAAATTAAAAAAAGACAAACAAAACACACAAAACGAAGTTAAAAATAAAAAAAGTTTACAAGAACCCCCCTTAGGGCGGCTCTGAAGACAGCATCAAAGTTTGTCTTTAGAAAATGGTCAGCTCAGCTATTCAGAGAGGTGCACGCAACGTGCCATTTAGAACAAGTTTCCTTATGCTGGTTCCAAAAATGTCTAGGCGGAACTGACAGTATGCAGCTATTTTAAGTAACGAGCCACCTGTTCAGTTTAGATAACTGGCTGAACAATCCGCCTGCATATTCTCTTAAGTTTTCTGGTGCTTTTACTTGGTCCTTTATAGAAATTTGAGGGGTAAGAGAAGGACCATTATCATATCATTTCTGTTGCTCATTAGTTATCTTTCATGCGTGCTTTATCCTCTACTTAATGAGTAGAGAACTTGAGATAGTATACACCCTTTCCTTGACCATACCAGATGACATCAATATCCGTGTGTTTTCCCCTAATGTGCCAAAAGTTGTAACATTTCTTATTTTGCCTTGGATTTGGCTTTTGACTGCAGGTCCCGAAAATTCCAAGGATCCACGGAATGGAGGAGCTCAAACTGATTTAATTGTTGGTCCGACTGTGCAAACAAAGGGGTGTGTAAGCTCTTTATTTATGAAGTCCCAATATGGTCTACAGGGCCAGTTATGGCTCTAGTGTTTTCTTGGTGACCCCCACCAGATGTTTGTATTTAACTAATTACTGGCACCAAATTTCTTTGGACAACATTTTGTTTCCTTAAAAGTCCATTCCTTGACTTTCTTCGACAAACAAAGCGCTTAACCAACCTATATTACCTAGTGGAGATTCAAGTTATCCTCGTGGGCTGCGTGTGAGTGCATGAAACATATACCTGCGGAGAGTGGATACAATATTACTATTATTCATTGGGTACCAACTACCAACTATGTTACATGAATCCTCTTAAATGTGTAAAACACCCGTGTCTTAGACACTACACTCGGATAAGGGTGTGGGGCCCGTGTCTTACACATTTAGTTGGGCAGAGTGCATACACCAAGCAAGTGCATTTTTGAATTTGAATTTACCACAAACTATACCTGCAACTTCTACGTCAAAAGTGAAATGCTGTAAGGCACTTTCAAAACTTAATTTATGAGATAAAACAAGCGAGATATGCTAAGAAATTTGAATGTTTTAGTGTATCCCTAGTAGGCTAGTCCTTTGCATGAAAATTGGATGAAGCGGATACTTAGACACGAACCTGCAACCGAGTCCATGTAACATAGGGTATCGGAGGCATATTGGGGCCTTTTCATTTTTGTTTGGTATATATGATATGCAGTTGTGCACATTATCTTCTGTTCACAAAGGAAGCTTCTTTATGGAACTGATTGGTGCTTTTAACTTGTATAACAGACTTGATGGTGGTCTTTCTGGGAAAAGCAGTGCCATTGTTTCTGCTTCTGGTTCATCTGAGAGGTTCGTGTATTTCAACTCCGTGTTTATTGTGGTCAAAGAATTGAGATGTGAGAAAGTTGTGTGCTTTATGCTCTTAATAGCTTTCTCACTTATGTCGATGGTTATGCGCTGACTCTTCAGAAAGCTGCTAGATTGATCGTCTCGGTTTTTTTTTTTTTTTTTTATAAATTTGGCTCAGTCAGACATCTACTGCGGCAAATAAAAAGAGAATATATTTTCATAAAACTGAACTTCATTTGTTTATTTCCCTAGATATCCATTGTCATGTTGTTTGGTAATCTTTCTTAGGTCAATCTCATACTATCTGAGATGGATGAAGATTTTGGATTGAATTTTAAACTTTTTTTTGGGACTCTTGACATATGGTTTCACTTTTTTTGGTCCGTTATGTATGTATCTTGATGTTGTTTGGCGTCCACACTTGCATTTTTTTAAAATGTAGTACCTCCTGCAATGTAGCATAGCTTATGTTTGAACTTGAAGTGCACTTAATGGGCACTGGTGATTATGGTGTCTTTCAACAGTGTTCTCAGCCGGACACCACTAGGAGGTTTTTTTGAGCCGAGATTGAAACGCATTGGAAGGAGATTGAAACTCAATGAGCAGCTTAGACAACCATCCATTGCAATATTGTAGTTGATGTGACATGTTGACACGTGTGGCATGGCATAATTTTATTTTGCTGTATTCCAGGAATTTCTCAACGTCAGCCATTATGGAAAGAATTCCAAGCAGATGGCCACGTCCTGTTTGGCATGCACCATGGAAAAACTACAGGGTAAGAGAACTCTTATTCTGTAAGACTCTTCCATTTTGAGCA